>LR738711.1:915844520-915855901 GCA_902687465.1 Secale cereale
GGTGTGCGGCGGCTAGGGGCGGCGGGGTGCGGTGGTTGGAGGGGGGGTGCGACTATATATATAGGAGGGGGTGTCTAGCTTGGGGGAGGGGGCAAGCCATGGCGGTGGCGGAGTCCGGCTCGGCTTCGGCCGTCGCTGGGGAAGGCGGTGCGGGGCGGTTGGGCCTGGCTCGGCTGGGCTTCGGCCCAGTCGGGTCGGGTCCCCCTACTTTTTTTTAAACACCTACGCCGGCGATAAAATAACTCTAGAAAATAAAATAAAATCTAGAAATTGCTAAACCAAATTTTCACCGTATAAATGGAATATTTAGAACAATATGAACATTTTCTTGGCACTAAAATGCATTTTTTTAAATGCAATTTTTCCTAATTCAAATAAAACTCCAAATAAAACTTGTTTGATTTTTCTTATTAAACCCTCCGTATTTTTTTATTTTTGGGAGAGTTGTTTTACTCCCTCTTTCATATATTTATGATAGAATACTTGAAGATAAAATAAATAAAATCAAACGATCCTATTTTTAAAATTTGAGAAACCTCAAATATGAAAACTTAGAAATCCCCAACTCTCTCCGAGGGTCCTTGAGTTGCTTAGGATTTTCTCGGATCACCAAAAACAAGAAAATATGATATGCATGGTGATCTAATGTATAACATTCCAAATTGAAAATTTGGGATGTTACAAACCTACCCCCCTTAAGATGAATCTCGCCCTCGAGATTCGGGTTGGCTAGAAAATAGGTGAGGGTGGTCCTTGCGTAGATCCTCTTCTCGTTCCCAGGTGGCTTCTTCCTCGGTGTGGTGACTCCACTGAACTTTGCAAAACTTGATAACTTGCTACGGGTAACTCTGCTCGAAAATTCGAGGATCTTAACGGGCTTCTCCTCATAGGTAAGATCACTGTCCAACTGAATTGCTTCCAGGGGTACTGTGTCTCTAAGCGGGATTTCGGCCATCTCCGCATGGCACATCTTAAGCTGCGAAACGTGAAACACATCGTGCACTCCTGACAATCCTTCGGGCAATTCCAACTTGTAGGCAACCTCTCCCATGCGTTCCAAAACACGGTAAGGTCCCACGAATCTAGGGGCTAGTTTTCCTTTAACTCCGAAACGTTTAACTCCTCGCAGAGGCGATACTCTCAAGTACGCTCTGTCTCCGATCTCATAGGCTATCTCCTTGCGCTTCGAGTCTGCGTAACTTTTCTGCCTGGACTGAGCTACCTTCAGTCTGTCTCGAATCAACTTCACCTTCTCCTCGGACTCTTTGATCAAATCTGGTCCAAACAACTATCGGTCTCCAACTTCGTCCCACGACAACGGAGTCCTACATCTCCTTCCGTATAATGCTTCGAAAATGGCCATCTTCAAACTAGATTGATAACTGTTGTTGTAAGAAAATTCGGCATACGGCAAATTGTCGTCCCAACTAGATCCATAATCTAGTGCACAGGCTCTCAGCATATCCTCCAAAATCTGATTGACTCTTTCAGTCTGTTCATCTGTGTACGGGTGAAAAGCTATGCTAAACTCTAGCCTGGTACCCAAAGTTTCATGTAACTGATTCCAAAACTTTGAGATAAATTGGGTTCCTCTATCTGATACAATGCTCCTCGGAACTCCATGCAGACATACAATTCGGGTCATGTATATCTTTGCCAACTTTGCACTGGTATAGGTAGTCTTTACGGGGATGAAATGAGCTACCTTTGTTAAACGATCGACTACGACCCAAATTGAGTCATAGCCAGAACGAGTTATGGGTAATCCCGTAATAAAATCCATACCTATCTTATCCCACTTCCATTCAGCTATTGGCAATGGTTGTAACAATCCCGCCGGCTTCTGATGTTCTGCCTTCACTCTCTGACATACATCACAAACTGCTACATACTCCGCAATATCCTTCTTCATACCGGTCTACCAGAAAATGTCCTTCAAATCCAAATACATCTTAGTATTTCCTGGGTGAATTGAGTATGGTGAATCATGGGCCTCATGTTGAATCAACTTCCTGATCCCCAGGTCATTAGGCACATAAATGCGGTCCTCAAACCATAAGGTGTTGTGTTCATCCTCACGAAAACCTTTGGCTTTTCCTTCGCTCATCCTCTCCTTTATAGAGGCAACCTCCTCGTCAGTTTTCTGAGCTTCTCTGATTTTATCCATCAGGGTAGACTGGATTTCTAGTGTTGCTACATAGCCTCTCGGAACTATCTCCAAACGTAGTTCTCGTAAGTCCTCGGCTAACTCCTTTGGAAACTCTTCCGTCATTAGGGTATTGACATGGCTCTTGTGGCTTAGCGCATCGGCTACTACGTTAGCCTTTCCGGGATGATGATCCAATCTCATGTCATAGTCCTTAATGAGTTCCAGCCATCTCCTTTGCCTGAGGTTTAACTCCTTCTGAGTGAATATATACTTCAAACTCTTGTGATCCGTATATACTTCACAATGGTTTCCAATGAGAAAGTGTCTCCATGTCTTCAAGGCATGCACTACGGCTGCTAACTCCAAATCATGAGTGGCATAGTTCAACTCATGAGGTTTCAGTTGTCGTGAAGCATACAAAACAACTCTTCCTTCCTGCATAAGAACTGCTCCAAGTCCTCGACGTGAAGTGTCGCAGTACACCTCGTAATCCTTATGTTGATCTGGCAGAATAAACACAGGTGATGAGACCAAACGTTTCTTTAATTCCTCGAAACTGGCCTCACATTCTTCTGTCCAACTGAACTTGGTGTCCTTCTTTAACAACTACGTCATTGTCTTAGCAATCCTTGAGAAATTCTTGATAAATCTCCGGTAGTATCCTGCAAGTCCAAGAAAACTCCGGATCTCTCCAACTATTGTCGGTGCTTCCCAATGGGTCACAGTGTCCACCTTGGCGGGATCTACTGCTATTCCTTCTCCAGATATAACGTGTCCGAGAAATCCGACTTCCTTCAACCAAAATTCACATTTGCTAAACTTGGCGTATAACTGATGTTCTCGGAGCTTCTCCAATACCAAACGCAAATGCTTTGCATGCTCCTCTTCATCCTTCGAGAAGATCAATATATCATCTATGAACACTACGACGAACTTATCCAAATACTCCATAAACACTTTGTTTATCAGGTTCATAAAGTATTCCGGTGCGTTAGTCAGACTGTCGGTGTACTAAAGTAGGGGTACCTTAGTATCCCGAACTTGTGCACGGGCAGTTGCAGCGTCCCGCGGCAAGGCCTGCCGGGCGACCACCGAAGTCCTTTATGGTTCCTTTGGAGCCATTCAAGAACAAAGTATCCAAGGCAAGGATACAAGGCCCCGGCAAGAGGAGCTTGCCGGGAAGGCCACTCAAGGCACAAGACCATGGCAAGAGGAGCTTGCCGGGAAGGCCCTCCGAGGCATCTCAAGAAACTTGCCACAACGCGCCACGCATTCCGGCAAGGCCCGGTGAGCGACAAGCTCCTGGAAGCGACAAGATAGTAGCCGCGGCAAGCTTCCACTCAGCACCCGCGCTCCAGCGCATCCACCCACGTGTCGCTCTGGGACCTTTCCAGGTGCACGTGGCGGAAGGCTGTGCAGCCAGGGGTACACGGTGGCAAGCAGCGATGACAAGACTACCGTCGTGGGGCTCCCCTGACGGTCACTTTTTGCACTGTTTGGGCGACGGCGATGGGCATTTAATGCCCTTGTCCCCTGCCGTCAAGGTTAGGTATGGAACACTGTTCCAACTACCAAGCTTTTTACATTTTTACCCCCAACTGCGCTGCCACCTGTCGGTGACCCCTTGAGCATATAAAAGGAGGCCCATGCGCATGTAGAGGGGGGATCGATCATTCTCACGCTCGGTCTTGCTAGCGGTTAGAGTGTACTGTAGCTCTCTTCGCTCCCGAGCAAGAACTCAATACAAACCAAAGCAGGAGTAGGGTTTTACGCATCCGTGCGGCCCGAACCTGGGTAAACTGCTCGTGCGCACGCCTCGATCTGCTCTTCGTGCATCCTCCGCCCCCTGCCGTATCGAAAAGGGGCTTCGGTCCCATAGGTGTTCGTGGGCGATCAGTTTCCCCGACATCTTTGGCGCGCCAGGTAGGGGGTGCGTCGAGGTTGCGTGAACCTGATCCGGCCTGCACACGGGCTAGATCTTCAACTTCTTCATCAACACGCCGCCGAAGAAGAAAGCTTCAGAGGCAGCAGGTCCGTCCGCGTCGATCCCACCACCGCCGGAGCCAGCGGCTGGTGGGCTAGATGCCAGCGGAAGGACGAACGTCGACGAGGGAACTCACGGCGCCGCCAAGTCCAAGGACAAGGCAGACGACCGGGCGCACTCAAAGACCTCGGCGTCCGTACATGCACCGCGCCCGTCTCAGGAGGTGCGGGACCGGCAGCGACATGGTACCCATGGTACCATACGATTGCTGGGCCAAGGCCAAGCCGGCGGATCTCGGGATGCTCAAGGCCAGCATGAACACCAACGTGCCGGCACGAGCAAGGCACGGTCGCCTGGGCGGGATGCTGCTCCTTCTAACACGGTTAGAAGTCCGAGCATGTCCCGCTCCTCTCACCGTTCGCCACCGCTACCCGCCACTCCAGCGGAAGCTCTAGCACGAGCTCAACTGCTCCTAGACTTCCCTCCAGCGGCAGACAAGGCCGACGACTGGAGGGCCACCATTCAGAGTCTCATCGCCTTCGCCAACGGCGACACTCCGCAGCAGCCGAGCACGTCACAGCCGCGGCAAGCCAGCCAGGCGCGGGCTGATGACGACACGACCGATGGGGGTGCAATCACCGTGCACTCTTCGCCCCAAAGGCCAAGATCACCGACTCGCCGGTTCAACCTCAACAGCGAATCCACCGCGTCGTCGGATCCGAGAGCTCGTCGTGATCAGCGCCAAGTTCTTCAAGATAGCTGACACGAAGACTCTCGTACTCGCATCGAGCGCCGAAGAGAAGCGCGACGTCAGTCAGACCAGCACGCTGGGCCCACTGTCGACATGCAAGCGCCAGGGGGACCAGGCGACTTGCCGTACGCGGTAGGTTGTCCTGCGTTCACTCGTGAGCTGCGGCAAGTCCAGTGGCCCAGCATGAAGAATTTCAAACCATATGTACCAGAGAAGTACGACGGCAAGACGCATCCGTCGGAGTTCCTCAGCATCTACACCATCGCGGTGCAAGCTGCCGGGGGACGATACGACAAGATCCTTGCCAACTACTTTCCTCTGGTACTCAAACCCAACGTCAGGTCCTGGCTCATGCACTTGCCGGACAACTCCATTTCTTCTTGGGCAGACTTGTGCCATCAGTTTGTCGGCGCCTTTACAGGCGGCCACAAACCTCATGGCCAGGAAAGTGACCTTCACCTGCTTGCTCAAAAGGAAGGAGAACCCCTGCGCAAGTATATCCAGAGGTTCAGCCGCGTTCAGCACAACATCCCAGACGTCCACCCTGCCGCGGTTATCAGTGCGTTCCATCAAAACGTGCGTAACCACAGGATAAGGGAGGAGATGGCGATGTGCAAGATCCGAGACATCAGTGAGCTTTATGCCCTGGCCGACAAGTGTGCACGCGCTGAGGAGGGGAGGAAACTCCCCGGAGAGGATACTGGCATAGGCGGATCTGATAGTGAGGATGCCGCCCCGGCAAAGAAAAACCGGCGGCGGAACAACAGAAAGAAGAAAAACAAGGCAGTTCTAATCGTTGAGCAGTCCGGCAAGGAGGCTAGCGCCAAGAAAGCCCAAGTTGGTAGCTCCGGCAAAGAGACTACCACATGCACCAACTGCCAGGCTGTGGCGGCCGCCGACAAGCAGGACGACACCGACAAGCCGTACTGCAAGATCCACCGCACCAAGGGTCATGATCTCCAGAACTGCAAGAGGGTCGAGCAGCTTGTCGGGCAACAGAAAGCTGAGTACGAGCGGCGCGACAAGGAGAAGGCCCAAGGAGGTGACGGAGGATTCAGCAAGAAGCGGCCATTCAACGGCTGGGGAGGACACCGCGGCAAGGCTAAGCAGCAGCAAGGAGACAGACCTCCCCGCGGCCGCGACAAGGACGAAAACGACGACGACGACGAAGACATGGATGATGGTGAGACCAGCGAGCAGGAGTTTCAGAAAGCCATAGAAGTTTTGTGCGTTGACGGCGGTGCTTCTCTGCACACTTTACACCGTCAACTCAAACAGTGGGTGCGGGAAGTCAATGCAGCAGAACCACCTGTCGAATCGCGCAAACTTCTGAAATGGTCCAGCACGCCAATCATCTTTGATATCGAGGACCACCCTGATAGCACAACTGCGGTCGGGTGCTTGCCGATGTTGGTCTCACCAACTATCCGCAACCTCAAAGTCACAAAGATGTTAGTTGACGGCGGGGCCGGCTTGAACCTGATCTCCTCAGCTGTGCTTCACAAACTCCAAATCCCTGACAGCGAGCTCGAAGAAACCGGCACATTGCAAGGAATCAACCCGGGAAGGAGCAAGCCGAAGGGGAAGATCACGCTGCCAGTGACGTTTGGCGGGGAGCTAAACTTCAGGACTGAGAAAGTCACTTTTGACGTTGCCGATTTTCCATTGCCCTACAATGGAATACTTGTCCGTCCAGCGCTCGCCAAGTTCATGGCGGCCTCTCACTATGCTTACAACATGTTGAAGATGCCCGGCCCGATAAGCGTCATCTCTGTCCCTGGCGGCAAGAAAGATGTCCTTATCTGCGCTGACAAGATCTACCGGGAAGCAGTAGCCGCAACAGATCGCAAGACACTTGCCGCTGAAGCTCCCGGGGGGAAGGAGAAGACCAAGTCCGACAAGAGCTCTGGGGCCCACTCCGGCAAACGCACCTCTTTGGAGTGCTGCGCTGCCGTCGAGGACGCACCATCGAACTCCACCGGCAAGTGTAAGAAGATGATGGCAGCTCCGCCAGAGACAAAGAAGGTGTCCGCCAAGGAGGACGACACTGGTGGTACTTTCACAATCAGTGCCACGCTTGATCCTAAATAGGAAAGCGCGCTCGTTGCTTTCCTGCGGGCGAACGTCGACGTGTTTGCATGGCAACCGTCTGACATCCCCGGTGTTCCCAGGAAAATGATTAAGCACAAGCTTGCCGTCTGTCCTCACGCACGGCCCGTCAAGCAAAAAGTCAGGAAACAAGCAGTGGAGCGCCAAGAATTCATAGCAGAAGAAATATAGAAACTGGAAGCAGCAGGCCTTGTCAGAGGAGTGCTCCATCCTACGTGGTTGGCCAATCCTGTAGTCATGCGCAAGGCAAACGGGAAATGGAGGCTTTGTATTGACTTCACCGATGTGAATAAAGCTTGTCCCAAAGACCCATTTCCCTTACCGCGCATTGACCAGATTGTTGACTCCACAGCCGGATGTGATTTGCTTTCATTTCTTGACGCATAATCGGGATATCACCAGATATTCATGGCAGAAGAGGACGAAGAGAAGACCGCATTCATCACTCCATGTGGCACATACTGTTTCATACGGATGCCTTTTGGTTTGAAGAATGCCGGTTCAACATTTGCAAGGGTAGTCCATACAGCTTTTGAGCCACAGATTCACAGAAATGTGGAAGCATACATGGATGACATAGTGGTCAAGAGCAAGGACAGGGCGACCCTGGTTCAAGATCTAGAAGAGACCTTTGCAAATCTGCGTAAGATCCAGCTCAAGCTCAACCCCGAGAAGTGCGTGTTTGGAGTTCCCCCCGGCAAGCTTCTCGGGTTCTTCGTGTCTCAGAGGGGAATTGAGGCCAATCCCGACAATATCAAGGCCATTGAGCAGATAGAAGCACCAAAGCGTGTCAAGGATATGCGGAAGCTTGCCGGTTGCGTAGCTGCTCTCAGCAGGTTCATCTCTAAGTCAGCTAAGCGCGCCCTGCCGTTTTTCAAAATTTTGAAAAAGGCCGGTCCAATGAAATGGACTCCGGAAGCGGAGGCTGCGCTACAAGACTTGAAGAGGTACCTGTCCTCCACTCCAATACTTGTCGCACCTAAACCACAAGAGAAGTTGCTGCTGTACCTAGCGGCAACCAATCAAGTGGTTAGTGTTGCGTTAGTAGCGGAGAGAGAGGCAGATGACGAGCCAGCAACCGCGGCAAGAACTTCCAGCGACAAGCAGGGGGCTTCCCCGACAAGCTCTGGTCCCGACAAGGATGGATCTGCGCAGGTGCAAGAGGAGGTACGGAAGAAAATGGTGCAGCGCCCAGTTTACGTTGTCAGCTCCCTTCTCCAGGGGGCTAGATCAAGGTACTCTGGTGTGCAGAAGTTGCTTTTCGGCCTTCTCATGGCCTCGAGAAAGCTGCGCCATTACTTCCAGGCACATGAGATAACAGTTGTCACTCGTTTTCTGCTGAAGAGGATACTGCAGAATCCGGAAGCAACAGGCAGGATTGTTGAGTGGGCACTGGAACTGTCAAGCTTTGGCCTCAAGTTTGAGAGTACTTCAACTATCCAAAGCAGAGCATTGGCAGAGTTCATAGCAGACTGGACGCCAACACCAGATAAAGAGAATCCAGAAGCGAGCATCCCCGTCAAGGAAGCAAGGAAAGAGTGGCTGATGTACTTTGATGGTGCCTTCTCGCTGCAAGGCGCCGGTGCCAGTGTGCTACTTGTCGCGCCCACCGGAGAGAACCTCAAGTACATAGTCCAGATGCACTTTCCCAAGGAGCAAGCGACAAACAATACTGCAGAGTATGAGGGTTTGCTTGCCGGTCTCAGGATCGCGGCAGACCTTGGGATCAAGAAGCTCATAGTCTGGGGTGACTCGCAACTCGTCGCCGCCAAGTGAACAAGAATTACCAGAGTCCGTTGATGGAAGCTTACGTCGATGAAGTGAGAAAGCTTGAACAGCACTTTGACGGCCTACAGATGGAGCACGTCCCAAGAGCACAGAACGACATCACTGACGGCTTGTCAAAGTGCGCCGCACTTAAGTTACCTGTGGAACCAGGGATCTTTGTGCTCAAACTGACTCGACCATCCGTAACACCATCAACTGGACAGAGCAAGAAGAGGAAGTTGATTTCTGGCGACTATTTTCCAGCAGAGCTTCCCGAAACTGCCGCGAAGAAGGTCCTCAAGATCAATGCCAAGAGTGCTGAGGGGCAGTCTGCTACTGCAAGCCCTAGGGCTTGTTCGGTTGAAGCAGAGGCTCCCGACAAGTTTTGCTCCGGCAAGCTTGCCGGGGAACATCAAGCTCCAGCTGAGCCGCAGGTTCTTGCCGTAGAAGCAGGTGTTCCCGCAGCAGAAGATATGCCTTTAATCCTTGTTGTCGAACCATAAGCTCCAGCATGGGCACAGCAGATCGTCCATTTTCTCCAAACCGGAGAACTTCCCGAAGAGCAAGTAGAAGCGGAAAGAGTAGCCCGGCAGTCAAGTATGTACCAGTTTGTTGATGACACATTGTACAGAAGAAGACTCAACGATGTGAAATTGAAGTGTATTCCCCGGGAAGATGGACAGAAGCTGTTGGCAGAGATACATGGAGGCATATGTGGTCACCACATTGGCGCAAGAGCACTTGCCGGCAAAGCATTCCGGCAAGGTTTCTTTTGGCCAGAAGCCCTCCAGGATGCAACTGCACAAGTAACCAAGTGTGAAGCGTGCCAGTTCCATTCCAAGCAGATACACCAACCAGCTCAAGCTCTCCAGACGATCCCTTTATCCTGGCCATTTTCGGTCTGGGGGCTCGACATCCTCGGCCCCTTTCCCTGCGCAGCCGGGGGCTTTGAGTACTTGTACGTTGCAATCGACAAGTTCACAAAGTGGCCGGAAGTGGAACCAGTGAGAAAGGTGACCGCACAGTCAGCAGTCAAGTTCTTCAGGTCGATTGTTTGCCTCGTCGGAATCCCTAACAGGATCATCACCGACAACGGTACGCAATTCACGAGCCGCACCTTCATGCAGTACGTCCAAGATCTTGGCACCAAGGTCTGCTTCGCTTCTGTTGCTCACCCAAGAAGCAACGGCCAAGCGGAGAGGGCAAATGATGAAATGCTGCGTGGCCTCAAGACCAGAACTTTCGACAGGCTGCACAAGTGTGGAAGAAACTGGATCGAGGAGCTGCCGGTGGTTCTTTGGTCGATCAGGACGACGCCAAATCAAGCCACTGGACAAACACCTTTCTCTCTAGTCTATGGAGCAGAGGCAGTTCTCCCCACGGAACTCGTATACGGGTCACCTCGAGTGCTCGCTTATGATGAGCTCGAGCAAGAGCAGCTGCGACAAGACGACGCGCTGCTCATTGAGGAAGACCGTCTTCAGGCTGCTATACGAGCTGCTCGCTACCAGCAAGCCTTGCGCCGCTACCATAGCCGCTAGGTTAACGCCAGAAGTCTCGAGGAAGGCGACCTTGTTCTTCGGCGCGTTCAGTCCGCCAAGAATTCCAACAAGTTGATGCCGAAGTGGGAAGGCCCATATCGGGTGAAACGAGTCACTAGGCCCGACACTGTCCTCCTTGAGACCGAAGGTGGCTTTCCGGTGATCAACTCCTGGAACATCGAGCATCTTCGTAAGTTTTACCCGTAAGGAGCGGTTGCCGTGACCCGCTCCGGCAACCACCTTTTGTACAAGTCTTGCCGCTGTTGCATGTAATCCTTTGTACAAAGCCGGGCGCAGAACCCGTGCATAAGTAAAGCTCATGTGCTCCACACACCTTGTCGTTTTCATAATTTCTACGTTTTGCATGTGTTATCTGACACTTTGTGCAACACCTAACCCCGGTAAGCAATAACGAGACCAAAGGCTCCATATCTGTATTTTCTCTTCTTTCTTTTTTCTCAAGGAAAGGAGGTCTCCTCGCACACAGGTTTGCCGGGGGGGAGGAGAAGATGGTGGTATGGACCAAGCGCCGTTCTTGAAAGTTCCGCCTTGCCGGGAAGTAAACAACACAAAAGCTAAGTTACCAAAGTTTGAGCAATCAAATTTTTTAAATTTTTAAGTTATCTTCCTTGAACGACCGCACTTTGTATGGAAAACCTGTTGTAGGATGGAAAGTATGTCTAGAGGGGGGGGGGGTGATTAGACTACTTGACAATATAAAAATCTGCCTTTTGATTATGCAAAGTTTTTGGCAGTTTCACAATTAAGATCAATTCAAGTATCACCCTACACATGCAATTCTAGAGTATAAGCAGCGGAAAGTAAATTGCACATGTAGTAAAGAGAGGTGGAGAAGATCAAACGCAGTTTGGAGACACGAAGATTTTTGTCGTGGTTCCGATAGGTGGTGCTATCGTACATCCACGTTGATGGAGACTTCAACCCACGGAGGGTAACGGCTGCGCGAGTCCACGGAGGGCTCCACCCACGAAGGGTCCACGAAGAAGCAACCTTGTCTATTCCATCATGGCCTACGCCCACGGAGGACTAGCCTTACTCGGGGTAGATCTTCACGAAGTA
>LR738711.1:915856055-915875429 GCA_902687465.1 Secale cereale
AAACTCGGTCAGACCGAAAGTTCAAATATAGTGAACGTTGGGATTTTCGGTGGGACCGAAAATACCATCTCGGTGTGTCCGAAGTGAGTCAAAGGTAGGAGCTTGCCATTCTCGGTGGGACCGAAATTAACAACTCGGATATTCCGATATGATGTCAATTGGTTACAGAAGGTTGGCAGTCCAGTTTCGGTGAGACCGAACTCAAAATCGGATGGACCGAAAAATTAGGGTTTGGAAGAATAACTGAGGTGGTTCATCTCGGTGGGACTGAGTTTGCAGAATCGGTTTGTCCGAGATTACTTATGAGTGTGTTAAGTAGTGAAGGGTGCTGATAGTTGAGGGAGCTAGATCACTAAGCATTTGAGCAACCAGATCATCAACACAACCTCATCCCCTTTTAATAGTATTGGCTTTTCCTATGGACTCAATGTGATCTTTGATCACTAAACCAAAAATAGAGTCTTGAGCTTTTGCCAATGCTTGTCTTAGCATTTTGAGGGGTCCACTTCTTCAGACATTTCCATACCCATATCATCGAACTTCTCTGAAATGATTCTCAAGTAAATGTTAGTTCAATGATATATATGTTGTTATTAATTACCAAAACCACCCGGGGATTAGTTGCACTTTCAATCTCCCCCTTTTTGGTAATTGATGACAACATATAGATCAAAGCTTCGACAAAAGATATAATCAATGAATAATATCGTCGCTTTGAGAAGTATGTGATAAACAAGAGCTCCCCCTAAATTTGTGCATTATTTAAAATTTGCGTTTGAATGCAAATGCACAATCGATTAGGATTATGGATCACTCTTCCATGTCACATACATCTTGGTGGAGCGCACAAAATGATAAGAATGAATAACATGCACTCAATCACCAAGACAAGAGTAAGTAGCCATACAATAAGGAATAGCATATGATAAGTATTAAGCACACATTAAAGCATAGTATGACCAAGCACTCATTAAGGTAGCATCAAACGTAGTAGCAAGCACACTGAAAGTTTCGAAAGACCAAAAGAAACCAATGTATCAAAAGAAACCGGCAAAAGAAAGAAAGAGCACTCTCTCTCTCGAAGCCCTATGATCTATACAATTTCTCCCCCTTTGGCAACAAGTTACCAAAAAGTTCGAAACGGTATAGAGCTAAGCGTCACTGCGGGCTCTGCTGGCGGCTCCCGTCTAGGTAGATGTCGGAGTAGAAATGACGGCATCGGCGAAGACTTCTGCTGATGTCTGCGCTGGAGGAGTGGATGCTGGAGCTGGAGTAACTGCTGGAGCTGTGGCTGGTGCTGAAGTGGTAGCCCTGGAGTCAGTCACTGGGATAGCTGCAGATCTGAATCCTCTGGGAACCTGAGCAGTCTGGCAATGAGAGTCCTGGACTAGATCATCCTGCATGAGTTTTGCTCTCTCCTGCCTTGCTTCCTCCATGTCTGCCTCAAGCTTGTTGACGGACACCTGAATCTCTGTCAGCTTCACGTCCAGAGCGTGGATCTTGTCCTCAACAATCCTCTCTAGGCTTTCCTGAGATTGCTCAATGCTGGCCAGGCGTTGTTCAATCCTCTGGGTAGCTTCAAGAATCTGCTCTCCGAAGCTCTTTGGTTTAGCTGCTGCTGCTGCTGCCTCTTTGTCAGCTTTAGCTTTCTTCGCAGCTTCGATTTTGGCTTGTCCTTCAACTGAGGTTGGATCCTCCTCATCCATCACAACTACGTTATCCTCATGCTCTGGCTGCAGTGGCAAGTGCTTCCTATCCAACATGAATTTGCCCGTGCCAAACTTGGCATTGATGAGCATCTGAATCTGCGGGGCAAACCCACATGACCTCTTCTGGTCAGCTGCAGTCCTCTTAATGGTCTCTACCATTAAGTCCATCACCTTGAAAGGTGCTTTCTCATCGAGAATGTGCAGCATGTTGATAGAATAGCCTCGAATCATGCGGTGGTCTCCAGACTTGGGCATCAATGTATGCCTCAAAATAGTGTTAGTGGTGGTCAGACCTGCCTGGAGATAGTACACTGAGCCAAGCTTCCACCCTTCCAAATCAGCAGCGGGGATCTCCTTGTACATGTTCTTCATGGAATCATGACTCTTCTTAGGAATCCCATAGACATCAATGTCGTCCTCTCTCTGCACTGGAGCATTCAGAAGTTCTGCCCATTCTTCAACAGACGAAGAAAACCTTTGACCTTCAGTCATCCAGGTGATCTTGCCATCAGGATAGAAGTGGGCTGTGGCGTAGAACTGCATGATCATCTCGTCATTCCAAGCTGTCAGCTCTTGACCCACAAAATCAGCAACTCCACATGCAGTAAAGCTCTCATGCACATGGGGAAAGAAGTCTCGGTGCTCTTCACTGTCAATGTACTTCCAGTCAACATACCTGGTGTCAGCAACAATAGGCTTCTTATCCATCTGCACGGTCTCATAGAAGTCCTGCTGCTCTCTGGTGTGGAATCTGGGGTCCACAGCAGTCCTTCTCCTCACGGCATATGGATCAGACTGTCTCCATAGCCTGAGACCTTTATCCTTCCTTGCCTTCATGTCCTCAGCTTGAGGATGAGCATCATTGTGGAGTGGCAACTTAGGACGGAGCTTAAGCAACACATGCTCTTCATCCGACTCAGACGGTAGCATCTCACATTTGTTCTTCTCAGAAGCTGGAATGCTCCTGGTTGTCCTCTTGGGCTTGGCTGGAGCTGCCTTGGCTTGAGCAGGCTTCTTGGGCTTAGAAGAGGCTTGAGCCCTAATAGCATCACCCATGAACTTAGCTTTCTGAGGAGGAGGCTGGGGTGCATCTTCTTCTTCTTCTTCAGCAGCTGCATCAACTTGAGGTTCAGCATATACTACCCTCTTCCTCTTGGAAGTTTTCTTCACCTTACTTGGAGCTGGCTCTTCCAAGTTTAGCTTCTTTGCAACAGCTGACTGCTTTACCTTGCTTGTGCCTTTCCTCGACTGCTGCCCTTGGTGCTCTTTGGCAACAACATTCCTCTTGGGCTTGGAGGTAACTTCCTCAGCAACGAAGTCAGAGTCCTCATCATCAGAATTTCTCTTCTTTCTGGTTCTGGTGGCTGCAGGAGGCAAACCACTAGGGGTGCTCCTCTCACCATCATCACTGGAACTGCTAGCCTCAGGACTTGTATCTGCCTCTGGAATCTCTGCAAATGGTGATTCAGACCTGTTTTGGCTGTCACTAGCATCTGACATGGCTGACAACCTGTGAAAAGATAAGGTATAGGCAGAGTAGAAGAGTTATCACAACTGCAGAGGTTTTTGTAAAAAAATGAGTTCAAATCTTAGTTTTGAGTTTTCACAGAATGCATTTCGGTCAAACCGATTATCAGTTTCGGTGAATCCGAAGTGTATAACAGAAACCTACACACCACTTTCGGTCAGACCGAAATGGGTTTCGGTCCTACCGAAACACTAGGGTTTCACTGAAACTAAGTTTCGGTCACACCGATTTGCACAACTCGGTTAGACCGAATGGTGCAGTGCAATGGCCAGAGGCCAAATCGGTCATTCCGAGTTTCAAAATCGGCTTCACCGAGATGTGTTTCGTGGAAACCTAAACCTAAAAATTTCGCTCGAAACTAAAGGATCTGATCTGATGTTTAGGGAATATCTCAAACGTGGATAGATTCATGGCAAACCAATCGTGCAAGAATCAGATGGGGAGCACGAAAGGGATCGGGACTCACCCTAACATGGTGGAGTCCCTCTACGGCGGCAACGGCGCGGAGAGGATTACCGTTGACGGCGGCGGAGACCTGCGGCGAGGGCGCACAGGCGACGACGGCGACGATCCGAAGACCAGAGCGACGGCAGCAGGGGACTTGGGGGCGAAGCGGTTTGAAGAGTTAAATCGCGCGCAGCCCTCAGGTATATATATCCCCATACTGTCGGTGGGACCGAGTTGAAAAACTCGGTGACACCGAAATGGCTAACTGCTGTGCAGTTATTCATATCGGTCACGCCGAGATTTTAAACTCGGTTTCACCGAGATGAAACCTAGATCAGTCTAAGCGTTTCGGTTGGACCGAGATTGAAAAGCCGGTCAGACCGAAATGGACTTAGAAGGTTTTGGAAGTCAGCCTTAGACGGATCGGTGGCTCCGAGTGCTCCTCACTCGGAGGGTCCGAAAATGACTTGTTCAAAGTTGTGATACGAGCATGAATAGAATTTGAGACAAGAAAGCATAGATAGCTAGGGAAGGTGCTTAGGCATTCTTGTCCATCCATTTGGCCAGAAAAATCAAAACAATCAAATCAACAAATGGATGTCCTTGAATGGATAAAATCATGCATTCAACATGCTCACACAATAAGATAGCAACTGAAATATGTGTCACACATGCACAACCAATACTCTAGCTACTAGCACACAATTTGTCGATGACTAGGTCATCTATATATGAGTATTTTGACTTAGGAGCCAAATGAGAACATTTGATCATAGGTCATACTCATCGTTTAAGCACAAGTGGGGTTACCACTTTTACATAAAGCATTTATGTGTTCACATCATTTGGAGATGCTTTAGCTCAATTTTTAGAGCAAAGCTCCCCCTAGATGTGAGAACCCCTTTTAAAGGGTCAAACTAACCTTGGGTTGTCATAGAAGACTTCATGTAGATTTTGAAGATGTGGATGCTCAATATTGATGTAGATCATCAAGAGTTGGGAGCTATCCTTTGGATTAGGGAACTTTCAATACCTACATGGGTTAGTCCCACAAGGAACAAACAAGAATATCCATAGACATAGATTGAAGTACACAAAAGATGATGTCCATGAAAGCAATGATTACCTTGTCCCTTGACTTACCAACAAGAGGGTTTGTGACTCCATGAACTAGTGCATGATGTGGAAGTTGATTGCACAAGTTCTTGCCAAAATGAATATGAGTGAAGTTTGTTGGCGGAGTCACCCTCAAGAACCTTCTAGTTCTTCTTCTTTGGGATCCACATCATCTTGATGGGAATCCTTGGGGTAGTAGTTGAGCTTGACGAAGTAGAACTTGATGTGTCCTTGGGAACCCACTTGACCATGGCTTGAGGTGCTTCAATGAATGCATCAATCTCCTCTTGAAGCTTGTCCTTGGCCTTTAGCTTGTGGTCTTGTGGTAGAAGGTCATCTTGAGCTTGTTCCACATCGGAAGAAGTAGGATCATACTTCTCCTTTTGTGAAACAAACTGTGGAGTAGGGTATTGACCTTCCCACTCAACACCTTCGGCGTTGAACTTTCGCTCAAAACCAATCCCTTGATTCTTCCGGTGCCTTCCTTGTTTGCGAACAATCTCCTCAAAGTTCTTGCTTCCGGCAAGACTCTTGTAGACACCTTTCTCTATGATTTCCTTCAATAAGCTATTTTCTTGCTCAAGTGTAACTTGGCTTGAAACATTGTTAGTGGAATCAACAGAACTACTAGAAGCAACAATATTGGATTTAACATGGTTATTGTTACTACTAGAGGAAGAATTTTTCTTATGCTTGTCATGTTTAGTCTTAATAGGTGGCAAGAAATTAGACAAGAGAAGTCGTTTGGCAAGATATGAAGAACTCTTCTTTCGAAGATCGTCATTGATCGCTTTTAGAAACTCATGTTCTTGCTCTAGAGTGAGCTCCTCGAAGCGTAGTTTCTCATGAGATCTTAGGAGCTCTCTATGATCTTCTTGAGTTGTTTCATGAGCTAACTTAAGAGTGTTTAGTTCTTTAGTTAGACGCTCAATCTCCTTCATAGCATTGTCATTCGACTCTTCTCGACTATAAAGACTACTAGCATTTTCATCATTACTAAGCTCACTAGATTTATCATGCAAGAGCTCATCTTCACCGAGCAAGTCATCCTCATCACTATCAAAGTCAATGAATTCAGGGTGTGTTACCTTGGGGCCTTTAGCCATGAAGCATCTTCCAATTCCCTCATTTGGTGAATCAAATAAGTCGTAGAAGTTCGAGTTGGAGGATACGAGTGCAAGTCCGGCAACACCTTCATCTTGACTGTAGTCGGAGTCGGAGTGATAGCTTCCATCGGATTGATTGTCGGAGTCGGAGCCGGAGACCCATTCACCTACATGAGCTTGATGTCTTCTTCTTGTGTAGCTCCTTGATGACTTGTCTTTCCTCTCCGAATCCTTGCTTCTCCGAGAGGGTCTTCGTTCATAACGATCATCTCTACTCCTTCTCTCTCTCTGAGGTGACTCATCTCTTGCTCTTCTTCTTGGAGATTCTTCTCTTCTCTTGTGGGGAGCCGTACACTCATTTGAGAAGTGTCCGGGTCTTCCACAATTGTAGCAGTTTCGATCACGACTAGAAGATCTCTTTTCATCATATGATCTAGACTTTGAGCTTCTTTCTTTGCCTCTATTCTTGTAGAACTTGTTGAAGTTCTTAACCATTAGGCTTATCTCTTCATTGGAAATTAACTTGTCACTTGAGGTAGTGGGAGCATCACTTGTAGCTTTGTAGGCACCACTTGACTTGTTGTGAAGCTCTTCCTTATCCTTAAGTGTCATCTCATGAGCAACAATTCTTCCAATGACTTCAGTTGGCTTGAGAGTCTTGTAGTTTGGCATCATTTGGATCAAAGTGCACACGGTGTCATACTTTCCATCCAAAGCTCTTAGAATCTTCTTTATGATGAATCGGTCGGTCATTTCTTCGCTTCCTAAGCCGGCAATCTCATTTGTGATGAGAGCAAGCCTAGAGTACATTTCAGCGACTCCTTCACCATCCTTCATCTTGAACTTGTCAAGTTGACCTTGAAGAATATCTAACTTTGATTCCTTCACAGATTCAGTACCTTCGTGCATTTCAACCAAAGTATCCCAAATCTCTTTAGCATTCTCAAGACGGCTGATTTTGTTGAACTCCTCGGGACACAAAGCATTGAAGAGAATGTCACAAGCTTGAGCATTGTTTTGCAACATCCGCAACTCTTCCGGTGTAGCTTCGCGATCCGGAACTTTTCCTTCTTCGAAGAAATCACCTTGCATACCAACACAAATAATGCCCCATGCGGCTGGGTTATGACCAAGAATATGCATTTTCATTTTATGCTTCCAACTAGCAAAATTTGTACCATCAAAGTAAGGACCTCTACGGTAATTACCCTCACTAGACGCCATACTCTCCTAGGTTGTGAAACCAAGCTTATGGAGTCCAATGCAATGGAAACCAAAACAATGGAGACCAAAGCTCTGATACCACTTGTAGGATCGAAAGTATGTCTAGAGGGGGGGTGATTAGACTACTTGACAATATAAAAATCTGCCTTTTGATTATGCAAAGTTTTTGGCAGTTTCACAATTAAGATCAATTCAAGTATCACCCTACACATGCAATTCTAGAGTATAAGCAGCGGAAAGTAAATTGCACATGTAGTAAAGAGAGGTGGAGAAGATCAAACGCAGTTTGGAGACACGAAGATTTTTGTCGTGGTTCCGATAGGTGGTGCTATCGTACATCCACGTTGATGGAGACTTCAACCCACGGAGGGTAACGGCTGCGCGAGTCCACGGAGGGCTCCACCCACGAAGGGTCCACGAAGAAGCAACCTTGTTTATTCCATCATGGCCTACGCCCACGGAGGACTAGCCTTACTCGGGGTAGATCTTCACGAAGTAGGCGATCTCCTTGCCCTTACAAACTTCTTGGTTCAACTCCACATCTCAAAGACGGAGGCTCCCAAGCGACACCTAACCAATCTAGGAGGCACCACCCTCCAAAAGGTAATAGATGTTGTTGATGATGATGAACTCCTTGCTCTTGTGCTTCAAATGATAATCTCCCCAACACTCAACTCTCCTCACTGATTTGGCTGTGGTGGAAGAAGGGATTGAGTGGAAAGCAACTTGGGAAGGCTAGAAATCAAGTTTCATATGGTAGGAATGGAATGACTTGATCTCAACACAAGGGTAGGTGGTTCTCTTCTCAGAAAGTGTATGGTAGGAGTGGTAGACTTTCTGATGGCTCTCTCCACGAATGAAGAGGCGGTGGAGGGGTATATATAGCCTCCACACAAAATCCAACCGTTACACACATATTTGAGCAATCTCGGTGAGACCGAATTGGAAACTCGGTCAGACCGAAAGTTCAAATATAGTGAACGTTGGGATTTTCGGTGGGACCGAAAATACCATCTCGGTGTGTCCGAAGTGAGTCAAAGGTAGGAGCTTGCCATTCTCGGTGGGACCGAAATTAACAACTCGGATATTCCGATATGATGTCAATTGGTTACAGAAGGTTGGCAGTCCAGTTTCGGTGAGACCGAACTCAAAATCGGATGGACCGAAAAATTAGGGTTTGGAAGAATAACTGAGGTGGTTCATCTCGGTGGGACTGAGTTTGCAGAATCGGTTTGTCCGAGATTACTTATGAGTGTGTTAAGTAGTGAAGGGTGCTGATAGTTGAGGGAGCTAGATCACTAAGCATTTGAGCAACCAGATCATCAACACAACCTCATCCCCTTTTAATAGTATTGGCTTTTCCTATGGACTCAATGTGATCTTTGATCACTAAACCAAAAATAGAGTCTTGAGCTTTTGCCAATGCTTGTCTTAGCATTTTGAGGGGTCCACTTCTTCAGACATTTCCATACCCATATCATCGAACTTCTCTGAAATGATTCTCAAGTAAATATTAGTTCAATGATATATATGTTGTTATTAATTACCAAAACCACCCGGGGATTAGTTGCACTTTCACCTGTGCGCGGAGGAACCAACTCATGGCTAGCCGCGCCCTTACTTTGTTTCGAGAACGCTCAACGACTTAAGTGTGCTGCGACTAGTGTCGCGCCCTTACTTCATTTTCGAGTTCGCTCAACAACTTAAGCGTGCTGCGACTAGCTGCGACAAGGTTTCTTATCGGTAACAGCACCGCCAGCAGGCTGCTGAAGTTCCGCACTCAGCGCTCGCGGCAAAGGTGCCTGCGCCGGCAAGTTCCCTAAAAGCGTAGGGTAAAGACATACAAAGCAAGGAAATCAAGTAAAGGAAATAACATTGCAATTACTACCCAAAATAGAATTATATTTACAAAGTGACTTGTCGCAGTTCTAATAAACTGTTGTTCATAACACGGTTGGCAGCGACAAGGAAAGAAGAAAATGGGCAAGCCTAGTCCGCGCGGTCTCCCTCGACCCTCTTGATGCCGCTCACCTTGTCCACAATGGGTGCGACAAGGGCCTTGAGCGCCTCCATATCAACGTCCGACGGCAAGCTCCTGAGGACGTTGGTGAGGTTGAGGCCTGGATTGCGGAAAGCCACCTTCATCAGCACCTTTTGGAGGGCGCCCGCGCAGAGCTTGCGCGACTCGTCCGCCAGTTGCCTTCGGATCCTTTCCCGGAGCTGCTGGAGAGCCGTCGCCATGCCTCTGAAGAACAGAGTGAGCTTGGCGTTGGGGTGGAGGTTCTCGTCGGTGGAGTACCCGAGATACTCCGCCCCCAGCTTTCCCAGCTCCTTGTCGATATCCGCGGCGGCATTGACAAGACCCTCCGTCCAGTGCTCGACGTTCTCCCTGAAGATGTTTTCGGTGACGGCAGCGCTCGCCAGCAACGCCTTCTCGGCCCTGATCTCCTCCTTCAGGGTCGCCTCCCGCTCCCTGGCGCCGTCCAGCGTCTGGGTTAAGGTGGTCAGCTTCAACTCCAAATCGGCGTTGGAATCCTTGGCGATGGCGAGCTCCTTGCCCTTCTCGGCGAGGCGGACCTGCAGCTCCGAGTGGCTGTGGGCGTCCTTCTCGCGCTCGAGCTTGAGCGCGGCTATCTCTTCGCCTCTTGCCTTGAGCTTGGCCTCCAGCTGCGTCACCCTAGCTTCCAGCTCCTTCTTGGTAGTCTCAGCAGCTGCGGCAACATCCTTTGCTTCCTGAAGTGCTCCGCCAAGAGATTGCTCGTGCGCGGCAAGTTCCTCCTCGTGACTATCGAGGTTGACCTTCCGCTGCGCCAGTTCACCCTCCAGCATGGACAGCTTCTCTGCCAAGGACCGGAGAGCTGCTTGGTTGATGCCCCAGAGCTCCTCTGCGCGTTTCTCCATATCGACTCCCGCCTTGGCGACGAACGCTTCGCAGGACTCCAGCTTGGCCTGCCGGGCGCGGTAAAGCGACAGCAGCTTGCGCAGTAGGCGCTCCTCCTCAGGCTCACTGCTCCTGCTCGGCGCGTCGACAAGCTTCAGCCCGGCGGAGGCAAGCACCTCTCCGTCGAAGACCTCTCCCTCGACAGGCGCCCTGGACGTGGACGCCCACGGGAGCTGGATGAAGACGTCGTCGCCGGCCTTTAAGTAGGCGCCTAGCTCGAGCTCGTCGGAGCTGGGGGCTGCGACAGCGGCGGAGGGCTCGGCGGTCGGCGTAGCGCCTGGCGCTCCTGCGGCCCCAGGGCCGTCAGTGCGATCGCCAGCCCCTTCGCCGGCTGCTGCGGCGGCAGCCTTAGCGGCCTCTGCGCCGGCGGGATCGTCTGCACCGACCGTTTCTTCGGCAACGGCGGCGTCGTCAACAACGACCTCCGTCTCCATTGGCTCTGTCGCGGATGGGTCTGACGGAAGAAAAGAAAAGAAAAATAGTCAAGCAAATATGCAAAAAAAGAAGAATCAAAAGAGGAAAAGCCAAGGGAAGCTTGAAGCAAAGGGATTACTTGCATGGGCCGGCTCCTCGGTGAGGTTCCTTGCCGAGGAGCTCTCCCTCGGCGGCGTGGTTGTAGCTCCCGCCGGCGGAGGGCCGCTAGTGTCATCCCTCGCCGGAGAGCTCGCCCTTGGCGGAGTATTCGCCCTCGTCGGAGAGCTCGCCCTTGGCGGAGTATTCGCCCTCGCCGGAGAGCTCGCCCTTGGCGGAGTATTCGCCCTTGGCGGAGGACTCTCCCTTGCCGGAGAGCTTCCCCTTGGCGGTGTGGTCGAAGCGTGCGGCACGTCGGGAGCAGTCTCCTGGCGCTCCTGGTGCTGCTGCTCTGCTCCTACACGAGTCAACGAACAAAACGTCAGTAAAGAAGAAGCACCCACGCGCGCCCAACAGCAGAAAGAGAACCAAGAACTTACGCTGGGGGCTGCGCCGGGGGCTGCTCTGAAGAACAGTTGCCGGGTCCGGCAAGTTTGTCACAGGCGCCCTCCCTGTTGGCACGGCAGACTCGTCCTCGATGACCATCACCGGGACCTTGGCTCTCTTTGCCGCCCTCTGGGCCAGAGGTCTGAAAAAAGAACAGGTTCAGAGGGAGGCAAAGGAGATACAAGACAAACAACAAAGAATTGAAGAACTACAAGAACAGCAAAGTCTTACTCTTCTTCTTCCTTGTCGGAGCTGAGCGCAGAGAAGTCGAAGTCTGGCTCACGCACCCCAGCGCGAGGAGGCGGAGGAGTAGGCTCCCTTGGCCATTTGGCGGGAGTAGGGACAGTGGTCTGAGGCGACCCTGCTCTGGCTGCCGCCGAGGCGTAGGGAGCGGCAGGGGCAGAAGCAGAGGTCCGAGAAGACCCCGCTCCAGTTGCTGCAGAAGCTCGAGGCGCCCCCGCGGCAACCGAGCTTGTCGCGGTGGCAAGTGTCATGCGGCGCGGCGGCTGTTGGCCCGTCTGCCGCTCCGTTACGTCCCCGGCCTTGCGGAGACGCCTCCTTGGTGGAGCTGGAGGCTCTGCTGGTGGTGGCGAGCTGCCTGAGGACGAGGAGGAAGAGGAGCCGATCTCCAGCGAGCCGCTCGTGTCCTCAACGGGCCCGCTCGACTCGGCGCCCTGCTCGGCGGGCCTGCTTGACTCGGCGCCCTGCTCGGCGAGCTCGCTTGGCTCGGCGTCTTGCCCGGCAGGCTTCCCCGCTTTGAAGAACTCCTCTCGCTCGGCAAGGCTTGCCGCCTCCACTGCCTCCGCCTCCTCCACGGTGTATCCGAACTCGCCCGCGGCCGTGCTGCCGCCGCCTCTTCCAGCCTGGTGGCGATGTACGCCATCTCCTGGTCAGTGGTGTCGCGGGTGAGGCCTTTTGTCTCGTTGGAGTTGACTGGCGTTTCTTCTACATTGTCGAAAACTGCTGCACGGCTTCGTCGGTGGGCTCTTGCCAAGTTGGGTCGTGCGAGTCGCACAGCGGCATCATTGCGCGGATGCGGCTGAGCGCAGAATTGTTGCACAGCGGGACGACGCCGCGCGGCAACTTGAACCATTCGGGATGGTCGGGGTCGTACTGGAACAGCTCCTGCAGCATCCCGTTGAGCTCCAAGACCGTGAAGTTATAGTTAAGGCCCGGGCGCAGCCTCATGATATCTGCCGCGTTCTTGAACTCCCAGGCGGGCCTCTTCCGCTCCTGCAGGGGGGTGATGCGGCGGCGGAGAAAGTCTGCGCCAACTGCGCCTACAGTCAGTCCGGCAAGCCTAAGGCGAAGAATCCGGGCAGTGGCAATCTTCAATCTACTATCCTCCGGGGCCAAGTCACTCCAGTCGTTGCCGCGTACTACTGGGGCTTGGCGCCGGGCGGTGAATGGCTGTGAGTTCTCCTCTACAATCCAACACCAATTGGCTCTCCACTCATCCCATTTGCCGCGGAGCTCTCCCTTTAGGTACGCCTCCTTCTTGTGGGTCCTCGAGGTCCAGGAGATCCCGCCAGACAGAGGCTCTCCTCTCTCTACTCGGGGCGTAAAGTAATGGCAGAAAAGAGCTACATTGGGGAAAACTCCGAAAAAAGTTTTCGCACAGATGTGCGAAAACTGCCATGGTCAGAACGGCGTTGGGGGTGAAGTCATGGAAATGGAACCCGTAGGTGTTCATGATATCGCAGAAGAACTCAGAATAGGGCGGGCAGAGCCCGCAATAGAAAAACAGGGCAAAGAACGCATATCCGCCCGGGAACATTTCGCAAGCAATGGCAGGGAGTACCTTGGTGCGCGGATGCGCCCGCGTCTCCCTCGACCAGAAAAGGTAGAACTTATCCCTCAGCTCCCTCACGCCAAGCTGGGGGGGAGACAGCCCGCTTCTTCCGCAGCGCCGCGAGCCGCAGCGCCTCGGCCGACTTCACGGTCTTCCCCTTCTCGCCTTTCGGAGCCATGGTGGGAACGGTGAGGGGGGTCGACGGCGCTGGTCGTTCTGGTGGCGACGGGAGGCGGAGCGCTGCTCTCTTTCGAGCTTTGGGAAGAAGGGGAGCAGCTGAGGTTCTCAAGATTGAAGCAAGCAACGGGCGGATGGACGAACTGCCCCCGTTTCCCCTGCTTATAAGGGGGAGGGGGCGGACGTTCCGCATTTCCAATTAAAGAAACCACCCACGATCTCTCCCACGACGCCGCGATCGACGCGCGCCGTTAGGGGAGGGCGCGGTGGATACGGAGAAAGATTCAGCGTAAACCAGGCCGCGCGTGCCCGTGCACTGTTTTGGGCCTGGCCCAACAGCGCTTGGCACCGTGTGTGGCCCAGGCCCGGGGGCTCCTGTCGGTGTACTAAAGTAGGGGTACCTTAGTATCCCGAACTTGGGCACGGGCAGTTGCAGCGTCCCGCGGCAAGGCCTGCCAGGCGACCACCGAAGTCCTTTATGGTTCCTTTGGAGCCATTCAAGAACAAAGTATCCAAGGCAAGGAGACAAGGCCCCGGCAAGAGGAGCTTGCCGGGAAGGCCACTCAAGGCACAAGACCCTAGCAAGAGGAGCTTGCTGGGAAGGCCCTCCGAGGCATCTCACGAAACTTACCGCAACGCGCCACGCGTCCCGGCAAGGCCCAGTGAGCGACAAGCTCCCGGAAGCGACAAGATAAGCAAGCTTCCACTCAGCACCCGCGCTCCAGCGCATCCACCCACGTGTCGCTCTGGGACCTTTCCAGGCGCACGTGGCGGAAGGCTGTGCAGCCATGGGTACACGGTGGCAAGCAGCGATGACAAGACTACCGTCGTGGCGGACGGTGGCGCCCCTGACTATCACATTTTGCACTGTTTGGGCGACGGCGATGGGCATTTAATGCCCTTGTCCCCTGCCGTCAGGGTTAGGTATGGAACCCTATTCCAACTACCAAGCTTTTTACATTTTTACCCCGAACTACGCTGCCACCTGTCGGTGACCCCTTGAGCATATAAAAGGAGGCCCATGCGCACGTAGAGGGGGGATCGATCATTCTCACGCTCGGTCTTGCTAGCAGTTAGAGTGTACTGTAGCTCTCTTTGCTGCCGAGCAAGAATTCAATACAAACCAAAGCAGGAGTAGGGTTTTACGCATCCATGCGGCCCGAACCTGGGTAAACTGCTCGTGTGCACGCCTCGAACTGCTCTTCTTGCATCCTTCGCCCCCTGCCGTACCGAAAAGGGGCTCCGGTCCCATAGGTCTTCGTGGGCGATCAGTTTCCCCGACACAGACCAAAAGACATAATGGTATACTCGTACAATCCGTACCTGGTGGTAAAGGTTGTCTTAGGTATATCCTGCTCTCAGATCTTCAATTGATGGTACCCTGATCGCAGATTGATCTTGGAAAATACCTTAGCTCCTTCCAATCTATCGAACAGATCATTGATCATTGGTAGTGGGTACTTGTTCTTGATCGTTACTTCATTCAATCCTCGGTAATCAACAACCATTCTTAACGATCCATCCTTCTTCTCTACTAGAAGTATTGGTGAACCCCAAGGCGAAGAACTTGGGCGTATGAATCCTTTATCTAGTAACTCCTTAATATGTTTCTTAATTTCCACCAAATCCTTTGCGGGCATCCTATATGGTCTCTTAGAAATTGGCCCGGTGCCTGGCAAAAGCTCAATCAAAAACTCTATATCTCTGTCAGGTGGCATTCCTGGCAGTTCTTCTGGAAATACGTCAGGGAAATCCTTCACCACTGGTACTCCCTCCTGAACAACTCCTGATAAGGAATTTAATCTGTTCCTCTTCAGCTCATGCCGGGATACATACTTGATCCTTCTTCCTTCTGGCGTAGTAAGCAAAATGGACTTACTGGCGCATTCAATATTCCCTTCATACTTATATAACCAATCCATGCCTAATATCACATCCAATCCTTGAGATTCCAATACTATTAGGTCCGAAGGGAAAATGTAGTTACCAATCCTCAATGGCAACTGATCACACCATAACTTAGCCATATACTCCGCTCCTAGTGAGGTTACTAACATGGGCGACCTAAGGGTTTGGGTTGGCAGCTTATACATATCCACACATCCCCTTGAAATGTATGAATGCGATGCACCAGTATCGAAAAGAACGAGTGCAGTAAAGGACTTAACTAAAAACTTACCTATTACTGCATCTCGCTGAGCTTCAACCTCCTCCACGCTAACGTGATTCACTTGTCCTTTGTTGAAGGGGTTGGGCTTCTTCGTGGCGCTTCCATTGCCGTTCCCATTCTTAGCTTCTGGGCAGTCAGTGGCATAATGTCCATTCTTCCCGCACTAGAAGCAAGTGACATGGCTGAAATCCTTCTTGGTGGGTGTGGACGGGGTAGGGCGGCTCTGTTTACCATTTGCTCCATTCCCATTTCCAATCTTAGGGCCATTATGATTGTGCGAGCTGCCTCCTCCATGGGTATGTTGAAACTGTCCTACCGTTTTAGGGGTAAAACGGGGCTTCTGCTGTGCTCCAAAGTTATACTTTCCTTTCCCATACTTCCTCTTGCGACTTTCAATCTGTTGATGCTTCCTTTCAATCATTAGGGTGCGATCAACCAGCTCCTGGTAGTTATTGAAAGTTGCCACCATCAACTCTACACTCATCTCATCATTCAGCCCTTCCATGAAACTCTCCTGCTTAGCGGCATCGGTGGCCACATCATCTGGGGCATAGCGAGATAGGGTACTAAACTCATCCACGTACTGGGCCGCAGTACGGTTGCCTTGGCGCAAATTGCGAAACTCCTGCTTCTTCGTACTCATAGCTCCAGTTGAGACATGGGCGGTACGGAAAGCTTGCTGAAACTGATCCCAAGTCACATTGGCTATGGGATAAGTGGCTGTGTAATTCTCCCACCATGTTGTGGCTGGTCCAGACAACTGGTGTGCGGCAAAACGCACCTTCTCAGCATCAGAGCAATTGTTGGTGGTCAAATCCCTTCCAATCTTGCGTAGCCAGTCATCAGCCACTATTGGTTCGATGCTGCTAGCAAACACTGGTGGTTGCAGCCTTAAGAAACGTGTTAGGTTGTCCACGGGAGGTGGTGGTGGAGGGTTGTTGTTGTTGTTCTGGTTGTTCTGAGTGTTCTGGACAAGAAGTTGCATCAGGGTGTTCTGTTGCTGGATCAACTGAGTGAGCTCAGGGGGAAACTCAAATCCGGGCTCACGTCTTGGAGGCATCTGATGGGTGTAGAGGGAAGAGATTAGAATAGAAAAGAAGTCTAAGGGAAAATCACTACCCATATGCTCATGAGACAAACACACAATTCATCACACCAAAATCAATTTCAAACAAGGGCTTACACGGATCTAATCGTTACAAAAGTGCTCTAAGTCTACTAAATGGGAAAAAACTGCTAGTCAAGGGAAGGTCTTCTAGAAATTTTGATCGACAGAGGATTCCATGACATCTGCTCCAGCTTCATCTTCATAGTGTTCCTCTTGGCTATCATCGGGTTCCGAATCCGTGTCGTCGATGATAATGTAGTCTTCGGGTGGAATCTCCTTGGGTTCTTCTTCCTCGTCTTCTTCTCCCATGAGGATCCCTAACTTTCGTGTCAAGTCATCATTCTTCTCCAGAAGTATTAGCATCTCCTCCTCGTATCCATCGCGTGTAGACTTGAGTTCTTCCTCTAGCTCCAAATTCCTATTTAGGGCTTTCTTCAAATCTATCATCCCTGCACACATCTGGTGCTCCTGGCGACGAATGTGATGGTTCAACTCCTGGATGAAGGTTGCAATGGATCTATCCTTCCGGGTGCTGATCATGTCCCAATTCTCATCTCGGCGTCCACAAATCTGGTAGATGGTGTCCTTTAGCTCCTGCTTGTTGACTTCTCAAATCCTTCCCATAGCGATGTGGGCTGCCATGCTCCTGCCTAGCCTCCATGTAGGCGCATTAAAAGAAAATGTTATGAGTGTGGTGACGGGCTTGAACGTCCTTCCTCGAACTTGAGCTTGAATCAACCAACGCTCCTCCTCAGGTAGAGTGGCATTGTAGGTTCCGGTGAAACTTGGTAGTCCAATGTTTAGATATTTGGTGACTTCCTTCAGGTGTCGTCCAAATGGTGTATCGTCATCCGGTTGCGTGAACTTGTTCTTTGCATCCACCATCCAAAAAGAGTAGAAAAGATGAGGAGTCAGAAAAGAGAAGAGTGAATAGTGTTCTAGGGCTTTAGCTTAGTGGTCGTGTCCTACAGTCACTGTGTGCTCTGATACCATCTTGTAGCGACCAGACATCAAACAGTCTGATCTCTATGCATCAGTGTCATCCCTGGATCAGTAATGCTGACACGCACAATACTTGAAGGATTTATAACAGAGTAGCAATCACAAACTTATTACATCGATAGTTCCAACGATGAACTTATTACAATAAAAATGGCTGAAGGCCATCTAACACGATAACAACGGAAGGCTTGGAAGATAAGTGAGTCCATCAACTCCAACGGCATCACTGAGTATAGAACCACGACCTAAAAGGCACCTTACTCGTCGTTTGAAAAGTCTGCAACATGAACGTTGCAGCCCGAAAACGGGTCGCACATGGAATATGCTGGCAAAGTAACACAAGAGAGTAACAAAAGTAAAACTATACTATATGCAATATGGCTGGTGGAAAGCTCTATGGTTAGAGTTTTTGCGTAAAGCCAATTTTTCCCTACTTCAAAGGAATAAATTTTAATTAACTATCATGGTAGATGAAACATCGTTGAGAAGATAGACATCCTCTCAACCCCAATTAAAATCATCATTAAACCCAACAATATTAAATTTAAAGTAACATGATGAGATTCACATGATATCCAAGTACTAGATACTCAAGACGTCCATAACCGGGCACACGGCTAATCATGATCAGTTTGTACACTCTGTAGAGGTTTGTGCACTTTTCCCCACAAGACAAGTTCTCCTCCGTTTGGATTCTCGCACTGCATGATGTTTGAGAAACGGATGACCGAGACACAGTCTTTCAGAAGCGCTAGCCCTTACGTCCGGGTGGACCGTATCAACCTACATCCCCTACATCTACTAGTCCACCACTGTAAGAGTTCGCACGACTTACTCATACTATGATAGAGCCCATAATAGCATTGTGGCTGCACACGGAAGTTTCTAGTATGATTAATCTCATGATCCCTTTGAGCCTGGGTGGCGGTCCGAAGAAATATAGGCAATCCCTGGAATACCCAGATGCCTCAATCCACCCAGATGTGTATTAATGTTGCCACCTTAAGTTAAACCATTAATTAACAAACTCAGATTTGTCATGGATACACTCACCCAATCCACGTCTACGAGCATAGCATGGCCTAACAGCAGACGTAGAAGTAACTCCCAAAGGTTTGAATGTAATGCAGGTAATAGGTACGTACTACCTCAATCTACTTCCCAGTCCCACAAGTTAATTGATCCTACTCATGCAATGTGTGAGGGGTTGACTAATGCAATGAAAACTGGGTAGTCGGAAAGTATGATCAAAGTGTTACTTGCCTTGCTGATGGTCCGCAAAACCTAGAGATTCAAAGTAGCAAGCGGCGCAATCCGGGTACTCTATCGCAAATAAAAAAGCACACAATAAGTACTTAACTAATGCACGGGTAAAACTCAAATAAAAGATCTAACCTGAAAGTTCAACTTAAGAACTCCGGTTTGCAAAAGAAACGGCAAAAGAAAAGCAACGAAAGACAATCGGCGAGAGAGAAAACAACTACCGAACCAATCTGGACCTAAGTCGAAATTTAGCAGAGGCAAACACTTGAGTGACTATCTTAAACGGAAAGAGAATTTCGAGATGAAACTCCAGGCACTTGAATCACCTGATTCCGATAAACGAGCGAAAAGATAAACTAGAACGAAGATCGGATCAAAGATCGTGATCAGAAATTAAACTAGAAAAAGAAAACTGAAACAGCTTAACGAACGAACGTTCGTCAGCTGAGACTAAGCAACGAATTCGTTCGTGAGAACGAACGAACGGGTGAACGTTTACTACTTAACTAAACCAGAAAATAAAAATAGAAAACTAATCTAATAAAACCGATCTAAAAAATCGACTAGGGGTTCTAAAAAAATCCAACGGTATTCTAGAGAAAACCGGGCGGCGGCGGCGGCTGGCGGCGACGGCGGGCGGCAGGGCTGCTGCGGGGGTGGCGGCGAGGGGCGGCAGCGGCGGCGGCGTTCGGCGCGGTGGCTGGCGGCGAGGGCGGCGGCCTGCGGCTGGGTGCGGTGTGCGGCGACGGGGCTGGCGTCGCGACGGCGGGGTGCGGTGTGCGGCGGCGAGGGCTGCGGGGTGCGGTAGTTGGAGGGGGAGTGCGGCTATATATA
>LR738711.1:915877067-915944719 GCA_902687465.1 Secale cereale
GCGGCGGCCTGCGGCTGGGTGCGGTGTGCGGCGACGGGGCTGGCGTCGCGACGGCGGGGTGCGGTGTGCGGCGGCGAGGGCTGCGGGGTGCGGTAGTTGGAGGGGGAGTGCGGCTATATATATAGGAGGGGGTGGCTAGATTGGGGGAGGGGGCAAGCCATGGCGGCGGCGGAGTCCGGCTCGGCTTCGGCCGTCGCCGGGGAAGGCGGTGCGGGGCGGTTGGGCCTGGCTCGGCTGGGCTTCGGCCCATTCGGGTCGGGTGCCCCTACTTTTTTTAAAACACCTACGCCGGCGCTAAAATAACTCTAGAAAATAAAATATAATCTAGAAATTGCCAAAACAAATTTTCACCGTCTAAATGGAATATTTAGAACAAGATGAACATTTTCTTGGCACTAAAATGCATTTTTTTTAAATGCAATTTTTCCTAATTCAAATAAAATCCAAATAAAACTCGAAATAAAACTTGTTTGATTTTTCTTATTAAACCCTCCGTATTTCTTATTTTTGGGAGAGTCATTTTACTCCCACTCTCATATATTTATGATAGAAATACTTGAAGATGAAATAAATAAAATCAAACGATCCTATTTTCAAAATTTGAGAAACCTCAAATATGAAAATTTAGAAATCCCCAACTCTCTCCGAGGGTCCTTGAGTTGCTTAGGATTTTCTCGGATCACCAAAAACAAGAAAATATGATATGCATGGTGATCTAATGTATAACATTCCAAATTGAAAATTTGGGATGTTACATTACCCTATTTTCCATGTAATTTATTTTTGGACAAAAATAATTTGAATAAAGCCCAAATAACTCAATATTTGAAATTGAGTTCCAGAAAATTTCAGAAAAACTTCCAACTCATATTTCCTATAATTTGAAGAAGTCATTTTATCTTCTCTCGGGAAAATCATTGAGTCACATAAAGTTTCTGAATTTGAAATATCTCGAGATTGAAATTCAAAATCCTTTCAAACCCTTTATCATTTAAAATAAATGGAAGAAGTCATATTATCTTCACTATAGGGTTTTGTGTTGAAAAGAATTTGAATTCCCTCGGAGATCAAGAAGCAAAGTGAAAGTTTTGGGAAAGTCATTTTATTCCCTTTCATTTAACTTTCAAAAGTTTCGAATTTCACTCAGCACATCAAACAGCAATCAAATCTATCTATTTATTATAACATTCCAAATTTTAGAATTTTGGGATGTTACAAACCTACCACACTTAAAATGAATCTCGTCCTCAAGATTCGGAGAGGATAGCAAGAAAGAGGTTAGGGTTTGGGGGTCTCCTATCAAATCCATTGATCGGTCTGGTCTAGGGTGCTACCACAGTTAGAAACAGGGTTACGGTTCCTGCAAAACTCAAGTACTCCATCCTTATTTGTTGGCAGTGTCGGTCTTCTCAGATCTTCAAGGTAACTCCTTCTCTGGGGCTCTTTCGGTAGTGGCATAACCTTTGTCCTCAATTCTTGTGTCCTTTCATCTGGGTAAGGTTCTTCTGAGACTTGTTATTCTTAGCTGACAGGTCTGGCACCAATACTAAAAAAATATCAATATCTCATGGTGGTCATCAACCAAATTAACAGGGTCCCTACAGAAAACGGGTCCGGGCTTCATTCTCACCGTATATCCTACGGTTGGCAACACAATGCCGTGTATGGGTAAAAATTTCTATACCATTCTAAGGTTTAAACAAAGTTTGGCATCGCCGTCTCTCTACTATAGGTAAGTCACTCAGATTTACCATCCCATATAACAGAGGCGAACAATAAGAGTAAGTCGGTATGGTGATCAATCCATCCCGCACCCAAATCATTACCTTGTATATGGTTTAGTGAATCTCGTATTCTAACACTCGGCCATTCTCACAAGCATTGCAGAATTTCATCTTGTCGACGAACTGAGTTCGGATATATCCATTGATTCTGCAAGCCAAACAAAACATCTAGCATTTCACAACCCTCGGGTTTAACGTAACCACCTATAAGATCTTCTATTGACAAAGGTCGTAACTTCTTCCAGGGGTTTTCCTTCAGCAAGAGTGAGCTTGCTTTCTTGACATGTCCTGGGGCCTATGGATTATGGCTCATCTCTCCACTAGTAACACTTGGTCTCATCATCGGGTTGCAATTGGTCATTCTTCCAACATCCAACTTCATTGGCTCTCTTAAATCCATCCAATTTTTGTTTGGTATCCCTTTTCTCTGGGTACCAAACCGAGTGTAATTACTCACACTCATCCTTGTGTAGTCCTTTCCAAGTCGGACGTATCTAACCACTAGCTAGTATATTTCGGGTAACGGTGTTGGGTTCTACCACACTTAAAATGAATAACACTAGTTTCCTCAAAATCTTGATCCATGTATCATGTCTTCACCCTTCACTTATGTAGTAAAAACACATAGAATCCAAATCAATACCCTGATGCCAACTATATTGATTCTCAACTTACTACGATCTACCGCACTTCCATTTTCTTGCTTCAACTTCAATACTTAGCGCAAAACTCCTTCTTCTTGGTACAGTCTATAGCAAAATGCACTACTTTACTACAGCAGATACACATAACTATTGACAAGTCTCGTGGTTCCCTTGTGATTATGTAGCCACCTTAGGTCCTCGGCTAAAGGGTCCACGTCAGAACTTGTATATCAATAACTCAATCCTTGGAGTCACTATAGTTCCATACTCCAGCCTTACACCCTCTTAAAAATCCAATTGTACTTCTTTCCTTCATACTCTTGGGGTAAGCCTCATATCAAAATAAACTCCAACTTATTTGTGCAAACTCTATGCTTGGAGCAACACTTTCCTTTCTATTGGTCCAGGGTTCACTCAGTAAGGTTCAACTAAACAAAATGCACTGGTTCATCCGTAATCCATATTATCCTCAGACCAAAAAATCTTATTGCATCCTGAACCACTATTCAATACTCAATTTCAAAGGTGCTTCACTACAAATGTTGCCATCGACATAGTTGTGTATGGTCAAACATTCTTCCCATCGTTATTCCTTTGTCCTAGCTAAGGATGCTTCAGTCCCACTGGAATTGTCCTATTGGTCGTGTGCTTCATCTCCATCATCTCTGCATGCACACCAATCAGGCATTCCTGATCATGACGAAGTCTTGCTTCAATTATTTATCCAATCTGACGTATGGCCTCCATAGAAGTTTCACGAAGAGAGTCGAAAAAAATTGGTCGTGGTACTCGGGAGATGAAAAAGTATTGACCCATAGTCTTTGGGCAATCTCCTTTCACACGATGGAGTTGTACCTCCACGTACCAAAGTTCAACTCCATTCTCCATGAAGGGATAACCCCTGTAAACAGCATCTCCTTCTAGGTGAATATGCTTCATCATGTCCTTCAAGATCTTTGGGTAATCTCGATTGCTAGTCAGGGTCATGATGGTTTTCGGGCCTTTGAGAAAAGACTCGAAAAGGGTTGTCATCAGTAGGCCTAAGACAGAAGGATTCTCAGGACACCATGCGGACATCCTTGGGTAAAATGGGGTCATTTTTCCGAGAAAGGGTTGGGGTCAGCTTCTCCATGGGTTCTAGGTTTTGTTCTGGGTGAGATAGCAAGAGAGGCACTAACATTCATCCAACAACTCAAAACTTTTCCTTCTTGGATTCCAAAGATATATCAACTTCTTTTGCTTCACGAACTACTACAATGTTCTTTCCATAACTCATCTCAACATCGTAATAAAAGTGTATTCCATATTTAGCTACATGCTTCATCCAAATATCCAGATGTCAACTACTCTGATCAATATTTCCTCCGGTCTGAACCTTCTCTTGGCAAAATGCTCTACTTCCTTGTAGTGTAAACTAATATCATCACACAAATCTAAGGACTTCATGGTGACTATCTTGGTTCACCGGGTTTTTCGATTCCTGGTTGGGCAGTTGCTAGCATAATGACCTAAATCCTCGCACCGGTAACATGTGACGTGACTCAGGTCCTTTTCCGCAGAAATTGGGTTCTTCTGGGGACACATGCTCTTTCTCTTTTTCGACTTCTTCGTTCCTATCAATTCTTCTATCTTTTGTGGATCAAACTCCACTTCTTCTGCCGGGAAGTCTCCCAGATACTCATGGCTTTCCTTTGTGCAATACTGTGAAAGGTGTCCTTCTTTTCCACATGAGTAGCAAGCACGTGACTAATATCGGTCTAGTCCTTCTCCATCAGGGTCATCAATATCTCCCTCCATCGCGGATTCCTTTGTAGTTTCCTTGAGGACTTCTTTCATTGCGTCTTTCTTCCGCTGGACAGTTCATTGTACCATGGGGTAAATGTGACACCGAGCAGGGTAGTGGGTACTCCCTTCACACAAGAAACAAGTAATCTGCCTAGTTGGGCATTCTTCAGCTAGGTGACTTCCTTCACAATTAGGGCATTCATCCTTGTGCTCCTCCTGGGTGTGTCCTATTTCTCCACAAATCCTGCAGGCACAATGTTTCTTCTTCGGGTTGTCAGCACGCTTGCGGATGAGACGGGATCTTAACAGGGTCTTCTTGAATTCTTCCCAATTTACTGCTCTATTACATCCTTGTATGTCTTGATGCATCTCCCACCATGTTGCTGCACTTTTTGTAAAGTACCGAAGAGCGTATTGAACCTCATACTTCCTTGAAAGCAAATTTTTCCTGAAGTGATCCTCCATGTTGTGTATCCATAGCTCTGCCTTCGGCTGAGTTATTGGTCCAGCGACTTCAAGTCTATCTTCAATCATCCTCTATTGGGTCCAAGGGTTTATGGATGAGATTCACAAGAGAGAGAGAGAGAGAGAGAGAGAGAGAGAGAGAGAGATACACTCAATACAAACAATAGTTTTGAAAAGACGGTTTTAGTTTGTGGCTGTCGGAAAACATCAAATAAATGACGGCTCACAATCGTCGCATCTAACGTAAGTACATAACAGGGGTTTGGTCTTCTAGAAGTTAATATCTCTTCAAAGCCATCTACTCTTCAAATCTTCGGAGTATCCATTGTTGTAGCTTCAACACTTCCAATGCATGGTGTACTCATCTTTACTCCGAAGTGGTCCAAATGGTAAAGGGTATTGTCTACCTATTTAAGGTCAAAGGGAAGATTTGACAAAGCTCAGAAAAGAAGAGAGATAAGAATCTTTTTGAATAAGATAGTTTTAGAGAAAACTTTTCCTATGGGCTTGCTAGTTTCTAGGGTCACGTCCTACAGTCAACATGTGCTCTGATACCATCTTGTAGCGACCCGACCCGAATGGATCAAGTTTCTATGCTTAAGTGTCATCCCTGGATCGGTATGCTGACACACACAGTACTCGAGGATTTATAACAGAGGTAAATCACATGTATAAAGTAACGTAACTATTACCTCAATCAATCATAGCGGAAGCAACAAAGGTTGTGGATTCCCATCAACACCAACGGCAAAGTTGAGTGTAGACAGCGCAGCCCTAACGTAATACTTACTCGTCGAATAAAATCCCGCAACATGAGACGTTGCAGCCATGTAGGTCAGTACATTGAATATACTGGCAATTTCACACTTTAATTATAATGATGAACAATGCCTACAACTACATGCATATTTGGTTGGTGGAGGCTGTAAGGTTAAAGTTTTTGCGTAAAGCCAATTTTTCCCTACAACAAAGGAATAACTTTTATTTTAACTATCATGGTGGTTGTTAAACATTGAGAGTGTAGACACCCTCTCAATCCCAATTAAGCATCATCATTAATCCCAACAAAATTAATTAAAGTCACATGATGAGATTCACATGATAATCCAAGTACTAGATACTCAAAACGTCCATAACCGGGGACACGGCTAATCATGATTAGTTTATACACTCTGCAGAGGTTTGTGCACTTTTCCCCGCAAGACTCGATCTCTTCCGTTGGGATTCTCGCACTTCATGTTGTTTGTGAAACGGATGACCGAGACACAGTCTTTCAGAAGCACTAGCACCTTACGAACGGGTGGACCGTACCAACCTACATCCCCTACATCTGCTAGTCCACCACTTTAAGAGTTCGCACGACTTAGTCAACTATGCTAGAGCCCATAATAGCTTGTGGCTGCACACGGAAGTTTCTAGTATGAAAAATCTCATGATCCCTTTGAGCCTGGGTGGCGGTCCATAAAGAAAACAGGCAATCGCTGGAATACCCAGGTGCCTCAATCCATCCAGATGTGTATTTAAGTTGCCACCTTATGTTGAACCATTAATTAACAATCTCACATCTGTCATGGATAAACTCACCCAATCCACGTCTACGACCATAGCATAACCTAACAGCAACGTAGAAGTAACTCCCAAGGGTTTGAAAATAATGCAGGTAATAGGTCCTACCTCATCTACTTCCCAGTCCCACATGTTATTAGATCCTACTCATGCAATGTGTTTGAGGATAATACTAATGCTATGAAAACTTGGTATTGGAAGTATGATCAAAGTGTTACTTGCCTTGTATTGACGATGTATAAGATTCGCACTCAGAACTCATGATAGATCTACTCGTCACACTCCGATCAATCTATCGTAAGGATACAATAGTAACCTCACATAAGCAATCACTCACAAGATCGGAAAGAACGAATAAACACTTCGGAAAGCTTCGAAAATAAACGAATGACTCTTGAAACATAAAACAATTTCCAATAGTATCAAAATAATTTGAATTTGGCATTATAAGAAAGTTTAGGTCAATAGTTTCGATTTGCAAAAAGAATCAACTCAAACGGAGTTACGAAACTCAAGTTATGATCAAAACAAGTTTGAATCTAAAACTAGTTGAATTAAATTTTTAAAACTTACAAAAACATGTTTAAGTTGTATTACTGGAAAGAGGGGATCGTAACGAAGACGTGGGCGTTGGTTTCGTTGGATTTGGACCAACTGGTTAAAAGTTATGGCTGAAAGAAGATTAGGGGCTAAACTGTAAATAAAATATTTATAGAGAGGTCCCTGGCTGGAAACTAAACAGAAAAGAAAAAGACTACCGAACGGACGTTCGTTTTACAAGCCTAACTAGTGAACGTTCACTAGATAGCTAAACCTAAAAAAACAAACCGTTCTAAAAGAAAACCAGGGTTTTTAATACCTAGGCGGTTTTTGAAGTAAAATCATGGGTTCGGCGGTTTTGAACCGGGTCGGCGGATCGGATCGGATCGGATCTCGCCGGCGATGAGCTCCGGCGAGGCTCGGCTGGAGGCGGCGGCGATGGCGATGGCTTGCGGTGCGGTGCGGCGCGCGGCAGAGCAAGGGGTGGGGCAAGGCAGGTGGTGCGGGGCGGGGCGCACGCAGCGGCGGCGGCAGCAGTAGCTTGCGGAGGTGGCGGGCGAAGCAGTGGCGATGAGATGTGCGGCGGCGGCGGCGCGAAACGAGGAGAGGGGAGAGAGAGAGAGGGGTTTCAACAGGAAAGTTGTGTTTCAATAAGGATCCATGTTTAAAGAATATTTCATCTATTTCCCTTCTTTCATTCATATACATTTCATGGTCTAGCAGATACTGTTCTAAGGGATTATTAGGAGGCACAACAATAGAGAAGACCAATAATTTCATCTTTACTAGGCAATTCTTTATCATTGGGTTGTCTACGGAATTTAGAAAATTTAAAATCATGAGACATATCCCCTAATCCAACAGTAACAATATCTTTTTTGCAGTCTATCTTTGCATTAACAGTATTCAAGAAGGGTCTACCAAATATAATGGGGCAAAAATCATCTTGTGGGGAACCAAGAATAAGAAAATCAGTAGGGTATTTAACTTTCCCACACAAGACTTCAACATATCTAACAATCCCAATAGGTGAGGTTGTATCTCTGTTGGCAAGCTTAATAGTGACATCAATACCTTCTAACTCAGCAGGTGCAAGATCGTGCGTAATTTCTTCATACAAGGAAATGGGTATCACACTCGCACTAGCACCTACGTCACATAAACCATGATAGCAATGATCTCCTATTTTAACAGAAATAACAGGCATGGCCACAACAGGTCTATGTTTATTCCTAGTATCTGGTCTGGCAATTCTAGCAGCTTCCTCATGGAGGTAAATGACATGCCCATCTATATTATCGACCAAGAGATCCTTAACCATAGCAACACTAGGTTCAACATTAATTTGCTCAGAGGGTATAGGTGTTCTAGTATTACTCTTACGAACAACAGTTGAAGTTTTAGCATGATCCTTTACTCTAGCAGGGAAGGGTGGTTTCTCAATATAAGCAGTAGGAACAATAGGATCAACACTATAAGTGATAGTCTTTTCTTCAACTTTAACAGGTTCAACTAATTTTACTTCAATGGGAGGATGATACTTAAACCACCTCTCCTTAGGGAGGTCAACATTAGTAGAAAACGATTCATAAAAGGAAGCTACTATCTCAGAGTCAAGTCCATATTTAGTGCTAAATTCACGGAAAACATCGGTATCCATAAAAGATTTAACACAATCAAACTTAGGTGTTATACCTGACTCCTTACCTTCGTCAAGATCCCAATCTTTAGAGTTGCGTTTAATTATTTCCAATAAATCCCATTTGAATTCAATAGTCTTCATCATAAAAGAACCAGTACAAGAAGTATCGAGCATGGAGTGATTATTGAGAAAGACGAGCATAAAACTTTTGAATAATCATTTCTCTTGAGAGCTCATGATTGGGGAATGAATATAACATTGACTTAAGACTCCCCCAAGCTTGAGCGATACTTTCTCCTTCGCGAGGCCAGAAATTATATATATATATATATATATATATATATATATATATATATATATATATAATTACGATCACGATGAACCTGATGCATAGATTAGAACTTTTGATGAAATTCCAACTTCAATCAGTTGTAGTTCCATGATCCAATATCATCGCATAGCCTAAACCATGCCAATGCCTCTCCCTTCAAAGATAAATGGAAGACCTTCTTTTTGGTCACATCATGGGGCATACCTGCAAGCTTAAATAATCCACAAACTTCATCCACATAAATTAGGTGCAAATCGGGATGCAAGGTTTCGTCTCCTGTAAAGGGATTAGCTAGCAGTTTCTCTATCATACCCGAAGGGATTTCAACGTAAACATTTCCAGTAGGTTCAGTAGGTTGAGGAGCAACTCTTTGATCTACTGATCGGGGTGAAGATACCCCGAACAAGCCCCTCAAAGGATTTTGTGCCATAGTAACAAGTGATTTTAAATTTTAGCACACTATATAAATTTTTCCTTACCAAAGGCACTTCACTCCTCGGGAACGGCTCCAGAAAAGATTCTTGATGACCCACAACTGAAGGGGGTCTATCGTAGTCCTTTCGATAAGTAATAGTGTAGAACCCAACGAGGAGCAAAAGGAAATGATAGGCAATTTTAGTAAGGTGTTTTCTGCAAGCAGTAAAATTATCGGTAATAGATAGTTTTGTTATAAGATAATTGGTAATAATTAAATAATAGTAAAAGTAAATAATGTGCAGAAAGGTGGCCCAATCCTTTTTGTTGCAAAGGACAAGCCTGGACAAACTCTTATATGAAGGAAAGCGCTCCCGAGGACACATGGGAATTATCGTCAAGCTAGTTTTCATTATGCTCATATGATTCCCGTTCGCTACTTTGATAATTTGGTATGTGGGTGGACCGGTGCTTGGGTGCTGTCCTTACTTGGACAAGCATCCAACTTATGACTAACCCCTCCTCCAAGCATCCGCAACTACAAAAAAGTATTAAGGTAAATCTAACCATAGCATTAAACATATGGATCCAAATAAGCCCCTTACGAAGCAACGCATAAACTAGGGTTCAAGCTTCTGTCACTCTAGCAACCCATCATCTACTTATTACTTCCCAATGCCTTCCTCTAGGCCCAAACAATGGTGAAGTCTCATGTAGTCGACGTTCACATCACACCACTAGAGGAAACACAACATACATCTTATCAAAATATCGAACGAATACCAAATTCACATGACTACTTATAGCAAGACTTCTCCCATGTCCTCAGGAACGAACGTAACTACTCACAAAGCATATTCATGTTCATAATTAGAGGAATATTAATTTGCATAATGGGCCTGAAAATATGATCTTACACCAAGTAAACCAACTAGCATCAACTTCAAGGAGTAATCAACACTACTAGCAACCTATAGGTACCAATCTAAGGTTTTGATACAAAGATTGGATACAAGAGATGAACTAGGGTTTGAGACGAGATGGAGCTGGTGAAGATGTTGATGAAGAAAACCCTCCCCAAGATGGGAGAGTTGTTGGTGATGATGATGGCAATGATTTCCCCCTCCCGAAGGGAAGTGTCCCCGGCATAACAGCTCTGCCGGAGCCCTAGATTGGTTCCGCCAAGTTTCCGCCTCGAGACGGCGGCACTTCGTCACGAAAGCCTTCTTATGAGTTTTTCCTTGTCAAAACACCTCATATAGCAGAAGATGGGCATCGAGGGGTCAACAGGTGACCCACGAGGCAGGGGGCGCCCCCAGGAGGGCGCGCCCCCCACCCTCGTGGACGGTGGGTGGCCCCCCTCCTGTAATTCTTTCACCAGATTTTTTTATCTTTTCTAATACAGAGTTTCATGGAGTTTCAGGGCTTTTTGAGTTGTGCAGAATAGGTCTCCAATGTTTGCTCCTTTTCCATCCTAGAATTCCAGCTGCCGGCATTCTTCCTCATCATGTAAACCTAGTAAAATAAGAGAGAAAAGGCATAAGTATTGTGACATAATATGTAATAATAGCCCATAGTGCACCAAATATCAACTTAAAAGCACGATGCAAAATGGATGTATCAATAAGAAGCTAAGGTTTCATCATCATTAGATGTGCATGAAAAGGCAAGGTGTGGAGCCTTCATCCTAGAGCAGCAAGTATAATCATACCTCAAGCATAATTCCCAAGCATACCAACGCAACATATAAATTTGATCCCATAATAGTTTCCCTTTTTGTGTCAAGCGATAATCCCTAAAGTATTCGCATTGATCCGATGTTACTCCATTATATAATTGAATGGGGTTTTCTCAGGATTATCAAAGTAGTACATAATATCTTTCACATAATGAGCATTGGGGGTTTTAGGAGGTTCCCCATCTCCATGAGTAGCAAGTACACCTTTTTTTTGGTATTTCGTGTTCCATATCCATAACTAAAGATAGTGAACAACTTAGAAAAGCAAATAAAATCTACTTAGTGATAAAGCAAACAAGCACACACGAGAATATTCACCCCATGCTATAACTCCCCGGCAACGGCGCTAGCTAGAAAAAGGTCTTGATAACCCACAAGTATAGGGGATCGCAACAGTTTTCGATAAGTAAGAGTGTCTAACCCAATGAGGAGCTAAAGGTAGAACAAATATTCCCTCAAGTTCTATCGACCATCGATACAACTCTACGCACGCTTGACGTTCGCTTTACCTAGAACAAGTATGAAACTAGAAGTACTTTGTAGGTGTAACGGGATAGGTTTGCAAGAATATAAAGAGCACGTAAATAAAAACTAGGGGCTGTTTTAGGTAAAGAAGCAATAAAGTTAGTATAGTGAGTGTGGAAAAGTGGTGGTAGGAGTTGCCAAATTGTCCCAAAGCAATTGACTACGTTACTAGACTGATAGCAAGTTTTATGTGGGAGAGGCCACTGCTAGCATGTCATCCCTGACTTGGAATTCTATGCACTTATGATTGGAACTATTAGCAAGCATCCGCAACTACTAACGTTCATTAAGGTAAAACCCAACCATAGCATTAAGACATATTGGTCCCCCTTCAATCTCGTATGCATCAATTTCTATGCTAGGTTGAAGCTTCTGTCACTCTTTCCCTCCAATACATAGTCCTATCAAATACAACGAACCATATGGTGTGATCCACGCGCGCGCTCATATGATGGGCACCAAAGGACAACAACATAACCACAAGCAAATTAAACCAATCATAGCAATTCACCAATTACCGATAGGACAACGAAAATCTACTCAGACATCATACGATGGCAACACATCATTGGATAATAATATGAAGCATAAAGCACCATGTTCAAGTCGAGGGTACAACGGGTTGCGGGAGAGTGGACCGCTGTAGATAGATGGGTGAAGGTGATGAAGATGTTGGTGAAGATGATGGAGGTGTTGGTGTAGATCCTCGTCGCACGATGATGGCCCTGGCGGCGTTCCGGCACCACCGGAAGTGAGGGGGAGAGAGCCCCACTCCTTCTCCTTCTTCCTTGGACTTCTCCCTAGGTGGGAGAAGGGTTCTCCCTCTTGTCCTTGGTCTCCATGGCAGCGGAGGGGCGAGATCCCATACGAGATTGGATCTGTCTCTCTATCTCTCTCTATTTCTGCATTCCCAGATTCTAGCCTTTCACCATTTCTTATATTCCCAGAGATCCATAACTCTGATTGGGCTGAATTTTGGACACGATCTCTATCCGGATATTAGTTTTCTTGCGATGGAAGAAGGGCGCCAACCGCCTTACGGGATGGCCACGAGGGCCCAGGATGCGCCTGACCCCCTAGGGCACGCCCCCTGCCTCGTGGCCTCCTCGGGCATCGTCTCGCGCTGATTCTTCTTCCCAAAATCACATATATTCCAAAAAAATATCCATGCGTTTTTATCCCATTTAGACTCCGTCTGATATGGATATTCTGCGGAAAAAATACATGAAACAAACAGGAACTGGCAATGGGCACTGGATCAATATATTAGTCCCAAAAATAGTATAAAAAGTTGCCAAAAGTATATGAAAGTTGTATAGTATTGGCATGGAACAATAAAAATATATAGATACGACGGAGATGTATCACACCCCTGAGGCCAAAACTGCGGTAGCCAAGGCGAGTGGCAGCAATGACTACGGCGGTGGCGACAGCGATATCGAAGACGAGCCTACGATGGCTGGGCTAAGCGGCAACGACGGCCATGGCGACGATGGTCCCTCTCCTAGATTTATCCTGCAACATTGAACCTGCCTCGTGGAGGCATAAGACTTTGTTTTGAATTTGCTAAACATTTGGTGCTTGTAATAACTATTTGAACTTTGTGATTTCCTTTTTGTGCTTGGTTTCCTTCTTGCTTACCTTTGTGCTCTGCGTCAGCGGGGCCCAGGCCTGCACATACCTCGACCGCCGTTGGGGCATTAGGAAATCATGACAAAACCATGGGGCGAGGGGCTGCGTGACTAGTGAGGCCCCTGAGTCGCAATGCTCAGGGGTCCTCCTTAACGTGCGAGCGGTCCTCATGAAGGTAACATGGGCAGCGGCAAGGTCAATCTAGAGCCCTTCATACCTTTCCTCGCCAACCTTCTCATGGGAGGGGCGAGCGAAGACTAGGTACTAGGGACCTAGTGAGGTGGCGTGCGCCAGGCAAAGCCGGGGTATAGCCCCCGTGTCCAGCCCCCTCGCGCGGGCGTCCTAGGGGAATGCTGCGTGAGAGGGCCGCGTGAAGGGCTGATAGGCCATCCTGAGGTTGGTGAAACCCCGAGAGCACCCTTAATTGTTTATACACCAGCATGGAGCATGGGGATTCCACTTGGGCGTGGGCATAGTTGCTGCTTGACCGTGTCATCCGCCAGCGCGGGGCATGGAGCTTCCAGTTGGGCGTGGGCATAGTCGCTGCTCAGCCGCGTCGTCTGCAAGTGCGGAGCATGGGGCTTCCACTTGGCGTGGATAGGGAGCTCTATGTTAGAGTCTTCGGGCGTGTGCAACCCTATTTCGTTCGTCTGCGTGACTGACACAGCAGAACTTGAGGAGGTGTATCTGGGCACCCGTGAGCCAATGCGGGACCCACGAGGCCCTACCTCAAGGCGGATTGCGCCTGAATCTTCTAGCATGGAGCGCGCTTACCAAACCTGTGTGATGGGGGCGACCTGCGCCGAATGAACCTTCGTAGGTCATCGCATGAGAAGGCTGAACGCCAAGGACCCTAGGAGGTGACGTGAACGGGGCCGGTCCGCCAGACAGAGCTCGGTCGCTTGGGTTTATCGACACAGCAGGGACGGATCCGAGCACATACGATGTGCTTAGTCTTCTCATGCAACAAACCCGAGGAAGAACCCAGCGCTCGGCTCCCGCGATAGTGAAGCACCAGACTATGGTTGTACAAACCGAGTTGCGCGCTCTGACTCACCCACTCTCGATTAGCTCATGCGAGGACATGGCACCAAGGACCCCGTGGGGTGATGTGCACGGGAGCTGACCCGCGAGACAGAGCTCAGTCGCTTGGATTTATCAACGCTGCAGGGACGGACCCGAGCACAGACATTGTGCCAGCCCTTAATCATGAGGTGGCCGAGAGCGGGGTTGCGAGGGTGTAGTGACATTCATGGTGAGGAAACACCGGGTACGTAGGTCGGAATACTTAAAAAATTCATCAAAGGCAGAGCCAGTTCTGACACGTGCGCAAAACGATTGAGCTGCAGGGATGGGCCCTGACAGCTTGAGGATAACGTAGCCCGAGTGGTGCCCTCAATTGAACAAACCAAAAGGTCACCTTGCAATGACGTTGCTGAAGCATCGAGGTAGCTGAAGAAGGGTGTCGTGGAGGTCGCTCCTCATGAGTCGGGCGGCTCCGGAGGACTGAGGAGGCCCAGGGGGCTGGTGAAGCTCTGAGAACTCCTAAGACGCGACCGCCAAGCGTCGGGCCTCCTGAGTAGCCATCACGTGCTACATGAGACGCTAGTAGGAGGCCCTAGCGTTCAGCATGCCGATCGACATGCAGACATAGTTGCTGGGGTAGCCACCACTTCGGCCGACGCGCGAAGATCGAAAAAGGTCCTGCGAGGCAGCCCTGTTGAGGCCCGAGATGTTGACGCAGATGCGCAGTTTTCTACTCACGTTGGGAGGGGCGGCTGCACTGGTGGGACATGCATGGTGGCACTCGTCGCGCGTGGCTCACGCCTCCTGAAGCCCCTCGGTTGCCTTGGTGATGAATTCTCGTGCTCCTGGAGCCTCGTGTCGTGCTCCTTGCCTGTGGGGACGTGCATCAAGGCACGCCTCCATGTGGTGCCCGAGCACCTCCCTATATGCGTCAGTCAGGTCATAGGCTCTCCATACGGAAGCCCTCGAGCCCGTCTTGAGGGAGGTACCGGGTGCGCCTTCCTATCCACGAGGGAGAGGAGCCTCGACAGCGGGTGCGGGGCCTGAAGCGATGCTTGCAGGTTTCTCGGTCTTCGAATGGTTCTTGGTCATGAGCTGCTTTTTTTCTTCGTAGGGGGTGGCCTCGGTAGGCAAAGCGATGCCCTCGTCATCTGGATTGTCATCTGCTGCGGTGCAGTAGGCGCGCTCGAGTGCACACACTGCGTCCTCCTCATCGCAGGCGACCGTGATGATGCTGCAACATCCTGGCATCTTGAGGACATTGTAGCCATGATGAACTACCGCCATGAACTTGGCATGGGCAGGGTACCCCTATTTGGCGTTGTACGAGAGGTTGATGTGGGCGGCGTCGAAGTCAATGAGCTCTGTGCGGTAGTTGTCGCGCTTGCCAAAGGTGACAGAGAGGTGCACTTGCCCCATGGGAATGGTGGAGCCATCTGTCACCCCATAGAACGGCTTGGTGGGCATGAACTGACTATAGATCACCGGAAGCGTCTCGAATGTCTCGACAAAGAGCACATTGAGTCCAGCGTCGCTGTCGATGAGGGTCTTGGTGATGGAAACGTTGCTGACGGTCAGTGTGTAGAGCATGAGGAGCGCGCTGACAGTGGCCATGCACTTGAGGTGGTCCTTGGAGTCGAAGGTGATGGCGTACTCGGACCACCTGAGGGGCATGCAACCTCAAGCTTCGGGAGGGCCGTGTTCACCTAACGAGAGAATTGCTTGAAGACGCGGTTCGAGGCGGGTGCCTGGACGCCACCGAGGATGCGGGCAATCGCGCGAGGTTCTTGGAAGCCCCCAGCCCCATCATCCTGATGGTTGTCGTTGTTTCTCCTTTGCAGCGACAGCAGCGGAGGGAAGCCGCCGTTGCCCAAAGGACGGGCCTCGCGAGGCTGGTCACGCCAGGGCTCCTCACGAGGCTCTTCACGCCAGTGATCCTTGCGAGGCTGATTGTGCCAGTCTTGGGGGGGTTGCAGTTGTCTCAACGGCCTCTGTTGCGTCCTCCTCCACAGTCATAGCCTCTGTCGCTGTGCCTGGGGAGGCGGCCTAGGCAGTCATCATGGATTGCCCTGAGCTCTGGGCAGTCATTGGTGTTGTGGGTGTGGAGGCTGTGGAAGATGCAGTATGGGCGGTTATCCCTGGCTGGTTTGTCATGGTCACGGCCATGCTTCTACTCGGGCTCCGCTGCTAGCACACGGTAGGGCCCTTGCGCTTCGCTGATACGTCCAAAACGTATCTATAATTTCTGCTTGCTCCATGCCCTTTTTGTGTGATATTGCTATGATATTTATGCACTTCCATACACTTTTTGATCATATTTGGACTAACCTACTAATGGTTGCAAAAGTGCACAATGTTCTTGTTTTACACTTTATTGTGTAGGAATTACTTGGAAATTGACAAAAACGCAAAAGGAGTCGTATTGGAGTAGGACTCTGACTTTCCTGAAATCTGTCTGAGAACGATTTTTTAAAGATGCTCACGTTCCGGCCCGAAGACGAAGTCAAACAGAAAAAGACTAGTTGCGAAAGTTGTGGGGAATTTCGAGGCGATGCTTCTGGATATAAAATTCGTTCAAATTGGAGTCCGGACGGCCGAGTAAAGCCTGTTTTACTGAGGCCCAAAATCTGATTACGGGAATCCGAGAGTCTATATAAAGAGACGAAACCTAGGTCACCAAGGGCCACGAATTTTCCTCCTCCCGAGCCGCCGTCTTGGAGGGGAGGACCAGCACCATTGCAGCACCATCCACAAGGAAGAAGGGGGGCCAAGGAGCCGCTGCCCCCTAGGGCCGCCGCCGCCCCAAGGGCCGCCGACGCCCCCAAGGGCCGCCGACGCCGCCTCCGTGGCTGCCGCCGGCCGTCTCCTCCTCGCGGGGCTGCACCTCTCCATCAACACCATCATCAACCTCCTCCTCACCATGTTCATGTGTGAGTAGTCTTCTCCGGGGCCGAGGGCTCGTACGTGTAGCTATGTGGTTATCTCTCTCTCCCATGATGTGATTTTCGTTGTGATCATAGGCTATGTTAATCTAGGGTGATCCCATGATATTTCCCCTTCCTCTATGTATTGGATTGATGTACTCACTTGTCTTTATCTAGTATAATCCCCGAGACCAAGGTGACAGCGGTCTATTGGACATGGATTAGAAAAATATTTTCATGAGTGATTTCCTCTCTTGTGTGTTGATTGAAGATTGAGAGTCTCTTGGTGCTTGTCTTTGACTATCCTTTAGATATGTTGTGGTGATTGTGGGACTCTCTTTGGATGGCCGCGGTGACATTGGGAAATCCTTAGATTGAGAACTACGAACTTTGAGGTGTGCTTTTGTAGCCCTACATAATTCTCGTCCTCTCTTGACCACGAAGGAATGACGTCCGGGTGCGTCTCCATTGCATGTTTTATGGGAAATATCATGTGATTCGATTATGTTAATGTTGTTGGGAGTTGCCACTAGTGAAAGTATGAACCCTAGGCCTTGTTTCCACCATTGCAATACCATTTGTGCTCACGTTTACCACTTGTTTGCTTGCTGCACTCTTTATTACAGATTTATATTACTTTTTTTTGCCATCCATATCACTTGCCATTTAACAGCTCTTCGCCGAACTAGTGCACCTATACATCTAACAAGTGTATTAGGTGTGTTGGTGACACAAGAGACTTCTTGTATCTTAGTTCCAGGGTTGCTTGAGAGAGACCATCTTCAACCTCTACTTCCCTGAGTTCGATAAACCTTAGGTCATCCACTTGAGGGAAATTGCTGCTGTCCTACAAACCTCTGCGCTTGGAGGCCCAACATAGTCTACAAGAGTAGAAGCGTGTGTAGACATCATTCGCCTCCTTGGCCTTGGCTTTCTTGTCTTCAAGATTGGTCTCGAGGTGCTTGAGGAGGAAGAGGCAACCTTCTTCAGCCTTGGCACACTTGTTGGCCAGGTTGAATAGCTCCAGAACCACACAAAGTTCATCATGGATGGCGAGCTTCTCGCCTCATCTTGACGTCGATTATGCCCTCTGTAAACGCGGAGATGATGGCTTGGTCGGACGCCTTCGGGACCTTGAGGTGGACTTGGTTGAAGCGCTGCGTGTATTTTCGGAGGGTCTCGCCTGGCTGCTACTTCATGTGACGCAGGTCGTTGACAGTGAGGGTGCGATCGCGGGTCAACTGCAGGTTGGCGATGAAACATTCCCAGAGCTCATCCCACGAGGTGATGGATCCCTTGGAGAGGTGCATGATCCAGGAGCGCGCGCCATCCTTGATGGCTTGTCACTGTTTGTTGCTTCGATGCTCAGCTCGTAGAGCTGGAGGAACTCCGCGGGGTCATGGGTGCCATCATAGAGCGAGGGCAAGTCGGGCTTTAACTTGACCGGCCAGACGACGTAGTGTAACTCATGGGAGAAGGCATGCAGCCCGCCGTGCTAACGGGGACGGCCCGCACAAGAGGGGCCCAGTATTGACGCCCATGCGGGGCGGCCTCTAGCGCAGCCCGATCTTGACGTTGGCACGGCGGTGCGAGGAGCGTGCGGGCGTCGTGCTACAGCTGCTGCACAACCTAGCAGCTGGCCTCATCCCGCGTGGGGGCCGGGGCCCCGCGCGGTGGGTCGTGCTGATGCGCATCGCGTCCCTTGTAGACGCCAGCGCCGCGCCGAGGCGGAGGCGGAGGAGCACCATGCGCCACTTCACCCACGCGAGAAGGTAGAGGGTGGAGCGAGTGGGAGGGCTCCGGAGCCTCCCTGGTGGTGTTGACGAGATCGGTGATGCGGCCCAGCCAAGCTTCGTAGCCCTCATTGGCGGGGCACTAGCGCAGTAGGTCCCAAAACACGTGGAGCGCCGCCATCAAGTTCGCCGGCCCGCGAAGAGCATGGGAAGACGACACTGTGACTGAGGTGAGGGAAGGTGTGGCGGCGCGGCCATCACACAGCACGGAAGGAGGCATCGAAGAATCCTGCTGCTCTTGAGCAACAGGATCAGTAGCAGCGTTGACCATCGGGGAAACGGAGCGACGAGGGGCGACGCGGCCCACTGGAGCCGTCTAGCCAATGCAAGCGGCCTGACACTCAGCATGGACATGGTGAGCTTCATCGATGGGCATGGCGGAGCGAGAATGGAGCGCGGTTGACCAAGAGAAGGAGCTTCGACATGCCCGTGCCTGGCGCACCAAATGTCAGAATCAGGGCTCCGCGGACGCAAACGAGGTTCGAACTTTGAGGTGTGTGATCTCGCTTCTCCGGGATGCTCTGCACGCTATATCCAAGCCTTGACCACGTCGTGTGCGATTATCACAGAGAAAAGAAGAACATAGAGATTTACCCAGGTTCGGGCCACCCTGCGGTGTAAAACCCTACTCCTGCCTTTGGTAGATTGGCCTCACGAGGAGGTTGAGAATGCACTAGTACAATGGATGAGCAGTCTCTCGAGGGCCTGGATAATGAGGATGGATCGATCCCCCACAACAGCGGAGGCTAGTCTATATTTATAGTGCCCTTGGTTCTCTTCCCTCATTGCTTTGGCGGCAAGGGATTCAACAACTGCCAATTTTGAAAGGGATAATAAGTACATCTTATCCTGATGAAAGGTGATCTTCGCCTGCAAATCTTCTCGCCGTGACGCAATGATGGGCTCGACGATGACATCCATCTTGCCGAGCTCGTGGTCCTGGTCTCGTTGCACCGGAAAGGAAACCTTTGGGGCCTTCCTCGGGAACCTGTGCCTACCCTTGCCCCCTTAGCACCAAAGAAGAAACTGTCTTGGATTACACCCACTGGCGCCCGCTTGGCCGTGGCCGTCATGGCTCACGTCATCTTGAGCCTCATGAGGCCGGACTTGCATAGAGATCTCCGCCCCTAGGGAGGCAGGCTCGGGAAGCTGCCCCTCGACCTGGTCTTGATGTCGTTCTCCTCGCAATGCCAGGGGCCTTCGTGAGGGTCTTGTCCTTAGGGTCCTGAAGCTGGGCCGTATCGGGCCTTCGGTGGGGCCACGCGTTGGGCCGCAGGTAGACAAGTCTGGGTACCCCCGTTCCTAGAACGACGACAAATATGGAATGGCCAGCACTATATATTGTTTTCTCCCCCCCCCCCCAAAACAAATAATCTTACCAGTTTTGCATTCCCCTCCCCAGCCAAACCTTTCATATAACCCCCTTCCACGTTCTCTTTCCACGAGCGACATGACAAAAATCGCTTTCTCTAGTTATCATGCAATGCCCATATGTGCGCAACCCATCTTGTGGAACTAATGACATCCTCAAATCTCAAAGTCTTGCCACTGGATCCGCCTCTCATCCGCCATTTTTCATTGATATCGCCTCTGTGTCAACTCTCAAGGCGAGTAACTTTTGTTGGTTTTCAGATCTAGAATCCATTCCACCAAGCGAGATACTACCGAGATTTGTCGTAGAAGTGGCTTAATCTTTGTGGATCTAGGTCCTACCAAAGTCAAGGTATGGTTTATCGTATCAACGTTTGGATCCTAACAGATCTAAACATTCCAGTCATTCAAAGTGAATATACAGCTGGATCTTGATGCATATACATATAGATCTAGCACATGATATGTGTGATTTCACGGTTTGCAGATACATATGGCTATATCTAGTCAGATCGATTCAGATGTATGGTCATCTAGAGGGCATGATGCGTCAATATATGGTTCGAAGTTGGCATCTAATATGGACAACATCCAGCGTACCTTTTCCTCGGCCACTCGCAACACCGTTTACATTATGGGGAGCTAGCAATCCATGGGGATCTCTTCGTCATCTAATAAACTCCTCACGATGAGTATTTCTTCGACTTTATTATTTGTGATCTTGTTATCCATTTCCTTTTTATTTACGTGTCGTGCGATCTTGAAATTACATTCATCTCCTCCCATCACATCACATTATCATGGTAGGACAAACGATGGACCCATGTTTGATATTTGTATGTACATGACCTTAGGTTGGAACTTGACCGGGTTACATCTAGTGTTTGAATTATAGGAATGCGTTTTGGAAGTTTTGTGTCTATTTTAGTTCTCTCTCGTTTTCAATTCAAAGCGTTCAAATTGGTTCTTTTCACATGTAGATATCCATAAGAGGGGCAATATTTAGGAAGATACTTGATTTTGATTTTTGCCAAACATGAGGATGATGCTTGGTTAGTTTCCTTACCGCCCCACATTGCCTTGACAATAGTTTTGCAAGCCAAACCGATATGTTGCAACCTTGATGGGTCATCCAAATGCTTCCTACAGCATTGAATGGGGAATGGTTGCTATTATTTTTCCTTAGCTCAATGCTTGGCAATTTTATCTAGGCTAGATGCCTACAAATTATTATAGTAGTATGTTTACACTCCAGATTACTAACTTATTTATTTAGTTTTGGCCCATCCAAAGGCCCGCATACACTCGAGGTCCAGGCTATCTATGGTCCAATCTCACTAGTTTTTATAACTAGTAATTGTGTATATTAGGCAAGATATTAATGGCATTGCACATTAATGTTGGGCAACATATAATTACAAGTTAATATTAAGTAGGATATAATTACCTTATTAATGTTGACGTTGATATTAGGCATGGTATTAATTAGTGGGGTGTGCTAAACATGTGTAACACTAAAAATTGGAGCGATGTAGATCGTTGGATAGACGTGCTTAAATGGCTGAGATTTGTTGTCTCTCTGCAACTCGCTCTTTCCATGTTGATATGGTTGAATTTATTTCAAAGTCGTTGAGTATGCATACTTACTAAAAAATACCACATGCAAGGGTGCAACCACAACGCCATGACTATATAATATTTATAAATTAAGAAGCAATGGTTAAACTAAAATCAGACATCGTTTCATGTACTGCGAGCTAGAACATGTGCCACGCTAGGCATGGAGTTGCTTTTAGTAAAAATATATTTAAAATGGCATCTAAAGTATTGCATAGAACACCACTAGCATACAACATAAAGGCATCTCCAACGTCGCGCCAGCATACATTAAAACCGCGTGGTCCAGACATGTTGTGTCATTCAACATGACATGTGTCGATCCGTCGAGCGGTCAGACCTGCTTTCCCTGCCATATTGGAGACAAAGTGAGGGCTTTGCGGGCGTTCAAACCGCTACCACGCTCGCTCCTGACTACCTTGGCCCAGTAAAAAAACAATCCTAGCTCACGCGCGTTCCTACCCTGACCGAGCTGCCCGCAATCATGTCGCAGCGGAGCGGCCGCTCCGCAATGACGCTGGCTTCAGAGCGGACGTGAGCTTTCAACGGCGTCGGCATTGAAGCGGTGCGCTGACCGAGAGCGCCGCCTGCTGCACGTCCCTGGTGTTTGCGCATGTTCAATGCTTGAGAGGCGTTTACTGGACGGGACGGGACCGGGCATGGGAGGCGGCAGGGCATGCCGTCACTTGTGGGCCGGTCCATCTCCCATGTTCTACTCTTCCTCTCCGGAGACCGTACCTATACTTCACGGGTCTTAAACCCTGCCGTTGTTTGTAAAGACGGCAGATGGAGAACGTGGTCGTCGATGCGGAATACAAAGGAAGTGAATGACAACCGCCACCGTAGGATAGTTTTAGAGTTTGGTACGCTTTCTTACTCTAAAAATGTTTGAAATGTATGAAAATCCATCGTGTTTGCACGAATCTTGTCTAGTTTATATGAGAATCCGTCATGTTTGCGTCAATTTCGTCTGTTTAGTTGAAAAGTTGTTTAAAATGTATGTGAATAGTGTTGGATTGCGGCATCTGGCCTCTGCTCGCGGACTGATCCCTCTTGTCCGCACATGGATGTCGGAGCAAATATGATAGTCAGAGTTAGAGATGCTCTAACTAGGTAAATCAAACGCACCAGTTTGGCTTCCTCCAGCTACTACAACAACAATGTAATACAGAAAAGAAATACTCGTCATCTAACAACACCAAGCAAATTTTACTAAAGATACATTCCCAAGAACCATCCCCGTCTCTTCAGCCGCCGGCCGGAGAACTTTATTGTAGCGATCTTCAAACTAGGGTGATGCCGCCACGGGGCCTGCAACAATCGGAGCCATGTCCGACTGCGGCGATGGTGGCGCAGGCACCATAGGGTCGGCTGGCACGGTCAGAGCGACGGCTGGCGGGGGAGACACTGGATCAACCACCACGGGGTCAGCTGGCACCGCCAGAGGCACGGCTAGCGGCAACGCTTCCACAGCGACACCTGCACGCGCGCGTAACGAACTTAGCATCTCGGCCGACGGTACAAAAGAATGTTCGTTCATGCATGCATGTAAACTAAAGTGTGTACGTCACGTACACAACAGAGGAGTCGTTAACGAACATGCACATATGATTACCTGCCAGTGAACGTGGAGGCGATGGTGATGGCGATGGCGATGAGCTGCTGGCATGTATCCGGAGTGCACGGTTGGGACGTGGACGTCATTCAGATCATGTGGCGTTGACGTTCGCAGAGCTAGCGACGACTTGCGCACGTCTGCACCGTGGCGGTGAAGGTGAAGGTGAAGGTGATGACGACGAGGCTCTCATCCTAAGCGCACGGTATGCACGGCGACCACGGCTTGAGCTATCAGCACCATCATTGGAGGCCATCTTTCGTTCGAGAGAAACCAGGATGGCACAACCTGTGTTGGAATGGGGAGGAGGTTACCCATCTACTTATACAATTCCACCGCATGTTTACACCGAACTTTTCCATAGGTTCCGGTCATTTTTTGGGGTCTCTTCATTGTGTTAAATGACGGAATTATATAAGTAGACGGGTCACCTCCTCCCCATTCCAACACAGCTTGTGCCATCCTGGTTTCTCTCGAACGAAAGATGGCCTCCAATGATGGTGCTGATAGCTCAAGCCGTGGTCGCCGTCCATACCGTGCGCTTAGGATGAGAGCCTCGTCGTCATCACCTTCACCTTCACCTTCTCCGCCACGGTGCAGACATGCGCAAGTGGTCACTAGCTCTGTGAACGTCAACACCGCGGGATCTGAATGCCGTCCACGTCCCTACCGTGAACTCCGGATACGTGCCAGCAGCTCATCGCCATCGCCATCACCATCGCCTCCACGTCCACTGCCACGTAATCATATGTGCACGTTCGTTAACGACTCCTCTGTTGTATACGTGATGTACACACTTTAGTTTACATGCATGCATGAACGAACATTCTTCTGTACCATCGGCCGAGAAGCTAAGTTGGTTACGCGCGCGTGCAGGTGTCGCTGTGGAAGCGTTGCCGCTAGCCGTGCCTCTGGCGGTGCTAGCTGACACCGTGGTGGCTGGTCCAGTGTCTCCCCCGCCAGCCGTCGCTCTGACCATGCCAGCCGACCCTGTGGTGCTTGCGCCACCATCGCCGCAGTCGGACATGGTTCCGAGTGGTCCAGGCTCTGTGGCGGCATCACCTTAGTTTGAAGATCGCTACAATAAAGTTCTCCGGCCGAAGGCTGAAGAGACCGGGAGGGTTCTTGGGAATGTATCTTTAGTAAAATTTGCTTCGTGTTGTTAGATGACGACTATTTCTTTTCTGTATCACATTATTGTTGTAGTAGCTGGAGGAAGACAAACTGGTGCGTTTCATTTACCTAGTTAGAGCATCTCTAACTCTGACTATCAAATTTGCTCCAACATCTATGTGCCGACAAGAGGGATCAGTCCGCGAGCAGAGGCTAGATGCCGCAATCCAACACTATTCACATACATTTTAAACAACTTTTCAACTAAACAGACGAAATTCACGGAAACATAATGGATTTTCATATAAACTGGACAAGATTCTTGCAAACACGACGAATTTTCATACATTCAAACATTTTTAGAGCAAGAAAGCGTTCCAAACTCTAAAACTATCCTACGGCGGTGGCTGTCATTCACTTCCCTTGTATTCCGCATCGGCGACCACGTTCCCTATCTGCCGTCTTTACAAATAATGGCGGGCTTTAAGACCCGTGAAGTATAGGCACGGTCTTCGGAGAGGAAGAGTAGAACATGGGAGACGGACCGGCCCACATGTGACGCCATGCCCTGCCGCCTCCCATGCCGGCTTCCGTCCCGTCCAGTAAATGTCTCTCAAGCATTGAACATGCGCGAAAACCAGGGACGTGCAGCAGGTGGCGCTCACGGCCAGCGCACCGCGTCAATGCCACCGCCGTTGAAAGCTCACGTCCGCTCTGAAGCCAGCGTCATTGCAGAGCGGTCGCTCTGCAGCGACATGATTGTGGGCAGCTCGTTCAGGGCAAGAACACGCGTGGGCGAGGAAGGTTTTTTTTACTGGGCCAGGGTAGTCAGGAGCGAGCGTGGTAGCGGTTCGGACGCCTGCAAAGCCCTCAGTTTATATCCAATATGCGAGGGAAAGTAGGTCTGACCGCTCGACGGATCGACACATGTCATCACTAGTAGGAAAAGGCATGCTAGTGGCACACCACTTTTGGCTACTAATGGCGCACTAGTGGTGGGCCACTAGCACCACGCCATTATAAGCCCTTTATGCGATGTCGCTTAGACGTCCGACTGTGGCATTCTTGTTATTTATTTACGTTATAAGCCCTTTATGTGATGTCGCTTAGACGTCCGACTGTGGCATTCTTGTTATTTATTTTTGTTATAAGCCCTTTATGTGGTGTCGCTCAGACGCCCGACTGTGGCCTGTTACCATTTATTATTTTCCTACGAGGCGTCACCCAGACCCTCGTTAGGTCTCGTTATTTTCATCTTTTGGATTTCGGGAGGATTACCGCCCGACTTCCATTCTTTACTTTCAGTGCATTCATATTTTGTTCCGGTTGCATTTTGCTGGAATACTCATATGCATTCATGTTGGCATTTGTTATATCTTAAGTCCGAACTGTCTTGCGAGTACATTCAAAGTACTCACCTGGCTTGTTGATTTGGCCAGATGTGGACGAAGGAGATCTCATGGATGAAGAGTTTGATAGCGAGTCCGACGCTTAGAGGAGTCCCAGTCAGTCCCTCGCGATCCTGGAGTTGATCACTGTTTTATAACCGCTTCCGTCTACCACCAAATAAATTCATCGAGTCTCACTCCGACACTCGATGAACTGTAAAATATTGGAGTCACACCACCCACTTCACTGTGACGTATTCCACCGCCTTTTATTACGAGTAAGTAGTATGCCACCCTGCCTTATGCCATATCCGCCTCTATGTAATATATTGGCGCGCTTGTAATAAAATTTGTTGAGCCACCCCTAGCTCAACCTTGTATAATATTCAGTGTACTGGAAATTCAGTATCAAGGAATTGTCTGCTAGTAGGAATATTATTCCTCGCTGGTTTCATAAAGCGAACGGTCTTCCGGTAATTATTTTACTAAAGGACCGGTCGCGACAACCTTGGTATCAGAGCCAGGCTGACTGTAGGAAGCCACTAGGTGCGTTCGCTAATCTGTTATTAGCGAAAAATCTGCTTTTCAGCATTTTTACATCTGTAGCAATTTTCTGTTGGTCAGCATAAATTTATGGCCTTACTATTCGTAATTTTTTTCTACTTTTGTAGATGGCCAGCAACGACTGTGATGCACAGGTGTTCGCCAACATTCCTGAGGGGTTTGTCAAGCTCCTCATCGCCATCACCAAAGTTGCTATCGGGCCATCCACACGTCCCGAATTTACACTCTACCGTCACAAGCTCGACAACAGCGTGTCTATGCATCAGGCTGTGGTACACTTCAAAGGTGGGCGCTCTAAAGCGCGCCGCCTTCGATTTGTGGGCAGAGCCATGCCTACGGAGAGGCATGCTATGCAGATGGCTGCCCGTGAGGCGATAGCTCGTCTCCGGGACATTCTGCATTCAATGAAGACTCGTCGCTTCCGTTACCTCCTGTGCCACGTGCCATATACGTGCCACTATGCATTTGCATGCGCAAATGGGGAGCGTGACGAAGCCATTGAATCAATGGTTGAATACCTCAAGGCTCTTGAGGCAGCCTTTGATAATCTGGTGGACGACCTGGTGGCCGCCCGTATGGAGATGGTCCAGAGTGGCTCCGCCAACAGGAGGGAGCTGCTCCATACCGCACCACCGATGACTTTTGTCTCGTCCGCCGCATCCTATGCACCTTCCATTGTAGCCACCGCTCGCCGTCTGCCTACCACTGAGGAGTTTGACCAAGTCATTGCTCCTACTCCAGTCAGAGCTGCACCGCCTGCTGCACCTACTTCGACACCTCGTACTCATGCTCCGCGCCTGGAGCCCATCACTGAGGAGGAAGTTGAGTCTCCAGCACCACTGGGCCTTACCCGCGGCAGGCCGAGGGAAATCTTCAACATCTCTGACTAGCGCGTCATTTCGCGACGCGCCGCGGTCGCTTGTAATATTTGTGTGATATGTAAAATAGGTTGATGGGAGTAGTCTGTTTGCGCATCATGTAGGACCTTGGAGGAGTGCACTAGTTTCAAATAACAAGTCAGGATGTGTACGCACACCCTGAGTGATGTATGTATAATTAGGATCTGCGTGTAACATATGTACTAGCAGCCTTCTCCGTGCGCAACCTTCGTCATCTTCACCAACATCTCCATCACCTTCTCCCATCTATCTACAGCGGTCCACTCTCCCGCAACCCGATGTACCCTCTACTTGAACATGGTGCTTTATGCCTCATATTATTATCAAGTGATGTGTTGCCATCCTATGATGTTTGAGTAGATTTTCATTGTCCTATCGGTGATTGATGAATTGCTATGATTGATTTAAATTGCTTGTGGTTATGTTGCTGTCCTTTGGTGCCCATCATATGAGCGCGCGCGTGGATCACACCATAGGGTTAGTTGTATGTTGATAGGACTACGTATTGGAGGGCAAGAGTGTAACACCCCAAATTGTTGAGTTGGTTTTTCTTGCAAACTTTTGGCCTTTTTTAAAGGGGAATTGTTTGATCCTTTCTTTTGCCCGTCTAAAATCCCTTATTGCCAAAGTTTGTGTGTCTTCTGAAGCTTGGTTTTTGGCCTTGAAGTTCTCCTCTTGTGTTTGGCTCAAGCACCAGTTGAGATTCAAAAGGAGTTGTTTGAGTTCACCACTTCTTGTTTTAAAATTCTCAAGTTTAACCTTGACTTACCTCCCCTCCAACCTTCATCTTGCCATGATCCCAACAGGAATAATCCTCTCCAAGACTCTCTTCACACCATGGGACAAGCATTTCATCAATTCCAGCAAGTTGTGAGCTTATTGGGATTTTTCTTCTATTTATTTTATTCCAAAAACAATTCTGTCTTTTATAGTGGACCTTGGTGATTTACAAAGGAACCACAATTTTCATCTACCTATTTGGCTCCAAACCAACTCTCCTAAATAGTCCTTAGTACCCACAACCTAGATCCATCTTGTTTCACTAGTCCATAGTTCAAAATTTTCAAATTTCACCTACTGCAAGTTTGGACCAGATTTGCAAAATTTGGTGAAATTCATATTTAGCTTCATCCAAAAATTCTGTGAAAAATCATGCAGCCTCTAGATACATCAAGAGGCCACTCCACCAAAAATCAGCTCTAGAGACATTGCACAAATACCAGAATCAATTCATCAAACACCTAGCCTACACTGTTCTGTCTAATTCAGAACTGTTAACTGAAACTGTAGACAGTTCAACACTTCGTCAGTTTCGTCAAATCATTCAGCGCAGCGACAAAACTCGCATGTTCTTCCTTGGCTCGACGCTGCACTGCAGCTTCTCCTTATCCATGCGCCGCACGATCGCTTGGCCGTTTCTGGGCGTCGGTGGCGCCCTGGCCCGACTGCGCCGGCGGCTGCCACGGCCACAGCGCCGCCCGTGGCGGCTGACAGAAGCAACGCCGCAGCTCCACGCCGTTTCGCGCCGCCCAGACCATCCCAGTGCTCCGCGTGTCCCTCCCCACAGCCAACGCACGCCTGGCATACCATCGTCGTGACTTGGCACGCGCAGAGCGCCTTTTCTGCCGCCGACAAGCCGCGCGGCCGATCCGTCGAGGGCAGGCCGTAACTCCACCTCTACTGCTAAGTTAAGCGCGGGAATGGAGCTCCTACAGATCATAGATGATGCTCAAGCCCCTAGCCCCGCCGTCCGACCACTGCATCGCCGTTATTGGCTCGCCGGACTTATCCGTTCACGGCAGCCACCTCGAGCCGCCTATAAAAGGCACCCCCGAGCTTGTGCTCGAGCACACACGCCTCCACTACTTCCCTAGACCGTGCCCAATCTGTGGAAGAGCCCCGAGAGGCTTTTCTTCCCCGGCTCCGGCCAGCTACCTCCGCCTCGGGCTCCAGCTCCGTTCACTCCGGTGAGGGCTCCTCCGCCGCCGTGAACTTGAACGTAGTACCCTGGAATCCACCTAGTCCTAACCCCCAACCCAATTTCTCTCCAGAAACCTTCTCCGACGAGGTCCACGAACACCCGAGCCGCCGTCCGCCGGAGATAAGCTCGCCATCGACGTGGGACTCATCGGCACCCAACTCCACGACCGTTCGACGCGGAAGACCACCGTGAAGCCATAGGTACCACTCCCCTCCCCTATCATTGTGCCACCGTGAAGCCATAGGTACCACCGTGAAGCCATAGATATACTTAAAACTTTGATGATCAGTGAAGATTTCACAATGATTACCAAGGAGGTAATGTCGCCATGTTTTGAGTGCATGGACTATAGCTGCAAGCTCTAGATCATGTGTAGGATAGTTATCCTCATGTGGACGCAACTGTCGAGATGCATATGCAATCACTTGACGATCTTGCATGAGTATGCAACCTAGTCCTTGTCGCGAGGCGTCGCAATAGATTATGAAATCGTTGGAAAAGTCTGGTGGTACCAGTACAGGTGCAGATGTCAAGCGTCTTTTCAGTTCCTGAAAACTGGACTCGCACTGTGGGGTCCACTCAAACTTTTTATCTTTCTTGAGGAGTTCAGTTAGAGGTTTAGCAACCTTGGAGAAATTCTCAACGAAGCGTCGGCAATAGCTCGCTAAGCCAAGAAAACTCCTAACTTGCTTGACCGATTCAGGGGGAGTCCAATCAAGGACGGCTTGAACTCGCTCGGGATTGACAGCAATACCCTTGCCAGAGATCACATGACCTAGATAGGTTACTTCTGGCAACCAAAATTCACATTTAGAGAATTTGGCATAAATGCGGTGCTCTCGAAGTTTCGTCAACACTAGTCTTAAATGCTCGGCATGATCTTCCTTGTTCTTGGAGTAAATGAGTATATCATCGAGGTATACCACGACGAATTTATCCAAGTACTCCATGAAAATAGAATTCATTAACCGGGAAAAGGTAGCTGGGGCATTGGTTAACCCAAAGGACATGACGGTGTACTCATGTTGGCCATAACGAGTAACAAAAGCCGTATTAGGAATGGCCCCGTTCTTGATTTTGATTTGATGGTAACCCAACCTCAAATCCATCTTAGAGAAGACTGAGGATCCAGCGAGCTGATCATACAGGTCGTTGATCCTGGGGAGCGGATACTTGTTCTTTATGGTGACCAGATTGACAGGTCGGTAATCTACAACCATCCGCTCCGTTCCATCCTTCTTCTTGATGAAGAGGACGGGGCAAGCCCAAGGGGAAGAACTAGGACGGATGAAACCTTTCTGCAAGGACTCATCGAGTTGTTTCTTAAGCTCAGCTAATTCTAGTGGTGCCATCTTATAAGGTCTCCTAGAGATTGGGACAGATCCTGGGATGAGATCTATCACGAACTCGACATCTCTGTCAGGTGGAATTCCTGGCAGTTCTTCTGGAAAAACATCCGGAAAGTCACGGACTACCGGGATATCTTCGAGTTCTGGTAGAGGGCTGGCATTAAGAGAGTAGAGCTGACGCTCAGCCATTCGGGTCAAGACATTCACTATCTTGCCGGATGGATGTGTAAGTTGAACGGTCCTAGTAAAGCAATCAATCTTGGCGTAATGAGTTGTCAACCAATCCATACCCAAAATGATGTTTATGTCCGAGGACTTGAGAGCGATTAGAGATGCAAGGAAAACAAGTATATCGACAAGGATTTCATTTCCATGGCTTACCCTAGAGGTTTGCCACTTTGAACCAGGAGTTTGAATAACCATGGAAGTAGGCATGTCACAAAAAGTCATGTTGTGCATTCGAGCATAGCTCTCAGATATGAACGAATGGGATGCTCCAGTATTGAAAAGAACAGATGCTGGATGGCAGTTAACGAGAAGCGTACCAAGGACGACGTTAGGATCCTCATAAGCTTCCTCAGCAGAGACATAGTTGACATGACCACGTGCGGTGGGGATTGGCTTGACATAATTCACCTTGCCGGTTGGCTTACTACGGCCAACGGGTTTTCCGGGTTGGTTCTGGGGACACTCACGCATGTAGTGCCCTGGTTCTCCACACTTGAAGCATGTCATAGTGCTAGTGCGTGGAGCAAAGTTGGAAGGTGGTCCTCCGTAGGTCTTAGCAGGTGCAAACTGTTGAGTTTGGCGAGGCGCCTCATAGGATGGCCTCGTTGTGTACTTGGGTGGCAGAGCAGTGTTAGGAACCCACACACGGCGCTTGTGAGAGCCAGAGCCAGATGAGGAACCAAGGTCTCGAGTATGCTTGCGTGTGGCCTCGAAGTCGGTCTGGCCCGTCTCAGCACTAATAGCCTTGTTTACCAACTTCTGGAAGGAAGTGCACTCGTGCAGACGTAGATCTCGGCGGAGATCAGGGCTGAGTCCCTTGCGGAACCTCGCCTGCTTCTTGGCATCGGTGGATACTTCCTCAGGTGCATAGCGTGCCAAGTTGCCAAACTCGCGACTATAGCCATCCACAGTTAACCGACCCTGGGTAAAATTGCATAATTCCTCCCGCTTGCGATCCATGAGACCTTCCGGAATGTGATGTTCACGGAATGCCACACTGAACTCAACCCAAGTAGTGATTTGGCCAGCAGGACGCATAGCCTCAAAGTTTTCCCACCAAAGACTGGCAGGGCCCTCAAGATGGTAGGCGGCGTAGGTAACCTTGTCAGCTTCGGCCACACGGGCAGAGTGTAGCTTCTGGGTAATACTACGTAGCCAGTCATCCGCATCCAAAGGTTCAGTGGAGTGATGGAACTTCGGTGGACACATCTTGATAAAGTCATTGATTGACACCACGTCATTCCTCTGACGGAATCCAATGTTCTGCTCTATGCGTTCCAGCAGACGGTTGGTCTCTCTCTTGTTCCGTTCTGCCTCGAGCAAAACTTCCGCCAAGGAGGGTGGCTGGGGCAGATTCCCATCTCTAGCCCCACTAGCCTCACCCTGCTCCTGAGCAGCAGGAGTGTTGCGAGTGTTGACCATCCTAAGAAAACAAAACAACGGTTTAGACAAGGATGGCAAAAAATTTACATAGGAGTGCAGAATGTAATGGATGACACGGAATGCAAAGATGTTCATCCGTACGACATGGTAATATAGAAACTGCTATATATACACCAGTGGTCATACACACCATACATAGTTTAGTACAAGCCAAGGATAAAGTACAACTGCGGTGAAAGACGATACATCCCATCAGAGGCATTCCAAGATCCTATACATTATTTAACTACACCTCCGGAACTCAGTACACACTAAGTCATATTCCACAAGACACGCAGGACTGTGGAAATACAACTACTACAATACTACTACTACCACGGTATAGCTCAGACATTCCCGTAGTAATCTTCGTAAAGATTACCACCGTAGCCTGGAAGTGGACCAGACGGGTCTTGAAACTCGCAAGCACTCGAAGGCTGTGGACCATAGGGACATGGATGTGGCCTCGGTCCCGATGCTGGTGGTAACCGACGCCCACGTGGAGGTGTAATACCCCCAACGTCACGCCAATCCATGCGATCAGGCAGACGAGTCCGCACGGGGTACAAATCCCGCATGTCCAGATATCCGGCGTGCACAGCAGGTGCAAGCCGTGTCAAAGTAGTCCAGTGGGCGGCTCGAGTGTTATACAGCTCCATTCGGAGGGCACGGACCTCACGGTCCCTATCCTCCAGCATCTAAACAGTAGTCTGAAGCAGTGGCTCTTCATGAGCAGCATCAGTATACAGACCAGAGTAGTAGCCTTCTTCTCCGCGAAGTGAGGCTGGCATGTAACAGAACTCAGTGTTCAGGAACAGGGCATGCCTAGCCCGGAGAATGGTCATCATCGAATAGGCGGCATTCTGCACTGCCATCTCGATGGTAATCCCGAGTCCATAAGACCAATGGATGGGGTCGTTAGCTCCGGGATATGAGGGGTATATCCGGACGGTGCAGAAATACTGACTCTGATTGAAATCCCGGTACTGTTCCTCCACGGTGTACTCAGGATACCAGCGATAACCGGTCTCAGTCAGTACACGGACTAGCATGGCCGTGTGACCGGGCACATTAATGCACCATGTCAAACGAACCACTTGGTGAGGGATGCGGCCAGACATCTGAAACACGAAATAATGCAAAGGCATTAGTGTTTTTGGAAGAAATCGGGCAGCATAACAACTGTAAATGCTCAAACAAAGATTTGAGACATCATACAAATGATAGCATAGCCACTCAACAATCCATATCAAGGTTCCGGTCCAACAATCATCATACTAAAAGGATAGAAACTGAACTGAGGCTTGAAACCAACAATCCTAAGAGTCTACGGATTAGTAACACGTGAACCTAGTAAGGATAAGAGGCCTAGTCCTAAATCCCCGTAGAAAGAATAGACTGACTCAGATCAGAAGGGCATAAGGTAAAGGAGTAAAAAGAGCCTTACGTTCCCTTCCACAATCAATTCCCCTACATATAACTAAGAATTTTTCTAGACTCAACATCGACCAGTTTGGCTTGAGAAACCTACAGGCAGTCCAGCTCTGATGCCAACGCTGTGAGGACCCCGATCCTAAGTCACACCGATCTAGCTGTAACACATCATATCACTTTGCGGCCTCACGCACGGTAAACCCACGGGTGCCACCTTACCTGGCCTGGGACCGTTTGCGCATTTTGGCACACGTATATGACAGTATCGCTAGCATCCATATGACAGAGAACCCGGGCCGACATGGCTAGTTATAAACCAAAAGTGGCACTAAATTACAGAGACAGGCATCCATGACCCAGCTACGAACGTGTCGGTCATCAACGTATGAACCCAAGTCTTAGCAAGCTACATGGACTTAAAGGAACAACGCGTGACATTTCCCCTAAGGGACAGACACAGGAACGAAGAAGGACACATGCCGGCCAGCCTACGTGTTCCGAGCAGTAGCAAGCTACCTTGGCTCATTGGAATCACTAGGAGGCATTTCCCTGTAAGGTAGGCTACCAAAGGAAAACAACTAGGTGTCGGATCCCACACATACCAAGCATTTCAACCATACACACAATATGCTCAATATGTGCAAATACAACATTGCATCACAACAGAACTCAATGACTCAAAGTACTTTATTTAAGAGGCTCCAAGAGCCATACATAACATATCCATACAGGTAGGGGTCACATGACCCAACACTCAAGTCATACAGTCATACAAGCACAAGCGAAAGCTACATGTCTGAGTACAGACAACTTAGAAAATAAAACAGGCTTGGTGTAGCCTGACTATCTAAAAGGCCCTTCACAAGCTCCAGATCTCCGTCTGGGTGTCAAGCTACTCGTCGACGTCAACGTCTATGTAGAACCCATCAGTAGGGGCAGGGTTCTCCTCTGCAACAGTTATTAAGCAAACATGAGTACAAAGGTACTCAGCAAGTCTTACCACAGAACCTATCATACATGCAACATTATCAAAGGGGGTAGTGGAGTTCATAGCAGAAAGCCAGCTTTGACTCTTGGCTAACCTATACTACAACTCTCAACAGACTGCAAGATGTTATTACGAACACGAGTCCTCTACTCACCACAACAATACACTACCGAGGATCCTCTTCCGTCATCCTACGGAAGGGCCATCCACGGTACTCACACTTATCTTGAGGCTTTTAGTAGTATCCATCAACTTGTCTATGAACTGTAAGAGTAACCAAGTAGTCCGTACCGCGAACAACGGCTATTCAAATAGATTGGTAACCCTGCAGGGGTGTACTTCTTCACACATGTTTTCACCACTTAGCGTCTGCACACGACATGTGCTCGGCAGACTTCAAGCGAAAACCGACGTGGGTGTAGACCACGACCTAACCAACCACTCAAGTCTCTCGTCCAGGTTTATCGCCTATTTGGGTTCCATCCGTGGGGAGATCCGGCCGGGGTGTCGCTCACGGCCCCAAACAATGTGTACAGGGTTCCCGAGTCACCAAACGGGCAACCGGTACACCGTGCCACGTACCTGTCGCATCACAGCCCACCCCGAGGGTCAGCGCTGTGCACGACCTCCAGTAAACTATAAACACCAAAAACTAGTTGCAACTCCTGGACAGAGAACATGGCAGTCGATAAGTCGAGCGGGGTCATATTTCAGGGCCCAATGTGTGGTAGTAACTGTAACTTGAATCACACACACAGATCTCGGGTCCTATGGACGATTCCAATGAAACAACCCACCATATACTCCTACATGGCCTTTCATCGATACCTTTACCAAGCGTATTCCACACTTCCTTCTCTTTATCGGTATGATCATTTCACTCTGATCAATCACCCAGATGAACCAGACCAGACACAACTCTAAGCATAGCAGGCAACATAAACAAATAGCATGGTGGATCACACATCACATGGCTCAATCAACTCCTACACATGCTAGTGGGTTTCAACTATTTACTGTGGCAATGACAGGTCATGCAAGGGAATAGGGTTCAACTACCGCAGCAAGTAGCAGTTCACACGCTGTTGCCTTAATGCAGTAAAAGAGAGCAGGAGCGAGAAGATTGGGTTTGTATCGGAATGATCAATGATTGCTTGCCTGACAAAGTGGTTGTTGGTTACTGCTCTTCAAGTGGATACGCAGCAGTATCCTCGGGAGCAGGACCTAACACAGAGAATACCGGCGATACAAACATTAAACAAACAAATGTAACAATATGATGCATGCTCATGACATGGCAAGATGCATGTGTTTTGGGCTAATGCAACTATAACCAGAAGGGTTTGAGCCTACTTGAATCAAAGATTCAAATTGGCACGTTAGCTATTATTTAAATAAGTGCATTATCATGTTTTAATGTATACAACAAGGTTAACTTGCTCAGACATGCATGAAACCAGTGTCATTGGAAAGATTGGATTTTTCTGATCATTTTTCATATATAAATTATTTCCATCTGAGCTACGGTTGATTTTATATGATTTTTAGAAGTTTTGGGTATTTTCTGGAATTTCCTGAATTATTTTTAAATCTAAAAATCCCAGAAAATCCTTTATTGCGTCAGCATGACATCATGCTGACGTCAGTCAGTCAACAGGAGCTAGTCCAAGTCAAAAATGACATGTGGGCCCGGCATGTCAGTGTCACAGCTAATTAGCAAAGTTAATTACTGCTAAACTAAAGACTAATTAGCTGTCAGTGGGGTCTGGGCCCACGGGTCAGTGACTAAACTAACTATCTAATTTAAATAACATTTACTTAATAAAACTAACTAATTAGGGGAGGGGTGGCCCACACGTCAGCGACCCAGGGGTGGTCAACCCCCTGGTCAAACGAGTCAAACTCGCCGGCGAAGTGACGCCGGCGAGGCCAAACACGACGGCGTGCTTCGGAAATCGCCCACAGGGCACGGCTCGAGCCGCGGTTGGGCGCATTGGAGAGCCCTGGCGGATGCACGTCGAACGGTGGTGGTCCCCGGACCTGTGGTGGCCGAAGACGACGGCAACGAGCTCGACGGCGGCGGCCGGCGTTCGGGTGTGTGCGGAGACGCGGCTACGGTGGCCTAGGCGATGCGTGCGTGGTACCTAGCTCGTCTACGTGCTGCGGCGAGCGAGATGGACATGTGTCCGTGACCAAATGGTCACCGGAGCATCGCCGGCGGCAAGCACGGCGGCGGTGGGTTTTGGTGATCAACGGAGCAGCAACTACACGGCGCAAATGAAGCGGAGGAAGGAGGGATTCGGCGTGGGGGCTCACAGCGGTGCTAACGAGCTCGAGGGAGAGGTCGGGGACGCTCTGCAGCTTCTTAATCGACGGCGAGGAGCTCCGGCGATCCGAGGAGGGGGACGACGGCGTGGAGGCGTTGCAGGGCTCCCGGCGATCCGTGGCTCAGCGAGGAGGAAGAGGGCGTCGCGGCGATCCTTCTGGACACGGTCACGGGGTGAGGGGGAGGCTCTAGGTGCGGCAACGGCGAGCGGCGGCGACGGCGGCTCGGTGGTGAGAGGGGAGAGAGCCAGGGGAAGGCGATGAGGACGAGGGGAAAAGAGAGAGAGGTCGGGGCAGCTGCGTTGCAACGCGGGGAGGCTTCCAGGGCGCCGGAATGCAGGCAAGCAGCCTGGAGGTGGCCAGGCGCGTGCCGCCGCGCGGTGGCCACGCGCGCTGCCTTCTGGCGCGAGGAGGAAGGCGACAGAAGAGGGGCTGGTGGCTGGGCCGGCCTGCAACAGTGCTGGGCTCAGGTAAGTTCTTTCTCTCTTTTCTTTTTCCTATTTCTTTTCTGTTTCATTTCTTTTGCAACTTTGTTTAATTAATAAAAATGCCAGAACATTTTTATAACTCATAAAACTTGTCATGCCCACTGTATATAATATGAACAGTAGGGAACATTATAGTTTATGATTGTTTGAGCATTTAAAATATTTTAAAACATTTAAATGCCCAAATACAAATACCATATGATTTAATCCAGAGCCCTTGGGTGTCCTAGAAAATTGGGCACCATTTTTAGCAAAGGTTTGAGACCAAGGCAGAAATGATGAACATTTTTGAAGGGCATGTTGGGTACATTGGAAAATATTTTATCAAACCCTAGTTGTTAGAAGAGGGGTGCTGGGGTTTCTGTCATTCCCATTTCAAGTTTCTTTGATAAGTAAACATGATGCACACTCTAGCTAGTCCTAATGCAAGTGCTAACTAGGGATGTGACAACTCACCCCCACTTAAAAGAATCGCGTCCCGAGATTCGGGTTCCTCCAGAAAGAGGGTGGGGTACTCAAGTCGAAGACGATCCTCCCTTTCCCAAGTAGCTTCACTCTCGGAATGATGTGACCATTGAACCTTGAGAAACTTGATATTTTGGCGTCGAGTGGTGCGCTCGGTTTGATCAAGAATACGAACGGGGTATTCTCGATATGTGAGATTGTCCTGGAGATCAAGCGTTTCGTGGTCCACTCCGCGGATAGGATCCGAGAAACAACGCCTGAGTTGAGAAACGTGGAAAACATCGTGAACTCTGGAGAGGTGCGGAGGTAGTTCCAGTTGGTAGGCAACTTCTCCTCGTTTGGCAAGAATGTGAAAAGGACCGATGTAACGAGGGGCCAATTTGCCTTTGATACCGAAGCGATGGGTTCCCTTAAGAGGACTAACCCAAAGGTTAGCCTTATCGCCGACTTCAAAAGTCACAGCCTTATGATGACTATCATATTGGCTCTTCTGGCGAGACTGGGCTGTTTTCAATCTCCCACGAACGATGCGAACTTGCTCTTCTGCTTCCTGGATCATATCCGGGCCAAAGAATTGTCTTTCCCCGATTTCTGACCAGTTAAGAGGTGTTCGACACCTTCGTCCATATAGAACTTCGAAGGGAGCCTTGCCCAAGCTGGCTTGATAACTATTGTTATCAGCGAATTCGGCAAATGGAAGACACTTTTCCCATTCCATACCGAAAGAGATGACAGAGGCTCGAAGCATGTCTTCCAGAATTTGATTGACTCGTTCCACTTGACCACTTGACTAGGGATGGAAGGTAGTACTGAAAGAGAGATGAGTTCCCATAGCATTCTGGAAACTTTCCCAAAATCGTGAAGTGAAAAGACTTCCACGGTCTGAGTTAATCTCCAATGGCACACCATGAAGTGATACTATCCGAGAGACACACAAGTCTGCTAGCTGGCTAGCGGTAATACTCTCTCGAACAGGCAGGAAATGAGCTACTTTAGAGAGGCGGTCGATAACGACGGATATAGCATTATTCCCTTTCCTGGTCCTGGGAAACCCGGTAATGAAGTCCATACCGACTTTGTCCCATTTCCATTCAGGAATAGCTAAAGATTGAAGGGTGCCAGCAGGCCGTTGATGCTCTGCTTTAACTCGACGACAAACGTCGCAGTTAGCAATGAATTGAGCGATTTCTCTCTTCATCCTAGTCCACCAGAATATCTGACGTTGATCTTGATACATTTTGGTACCACCAGGATGAATTGTGAGAGGAGATTCATGAGCCTCCTTAAGGATTAACTGTCGTAGATGGTGGTTCTTGGGAACCACTACACGGTTCTCAAACAAAACAACACCTCGATCATCCATAGAGAAGCTTTTAGCGAGTCCGCTAGCAATGCTCTCTTGCAGTCGGGATATACCTTTATCATGCTTCTGGGCAGCTATAACTTGATCCATAAGGGTAGGTTTCGCCACCAAGGTGGAAAGCAATCCTCGAGGAACAATGTGAAGGTTAAGCTTACGAAATTCCTCGTGGAGAAGTGGTTGCCCTTGTTGTAACATTAAGTTGTTACAATAAGACTTACGACTTAGCGCATCAGCCATGACATTGGCCTTTCCAGGGGTATAAGTGATTCCTAAATCGTAATCTGTGAGCAACTCAACCCAATGTCTTTGCCTGAGATTCAAGTCCTGTTGGGTGAAGATATACTTCAAACTTTGATGATCAGTGAAGATTTCACAGCGATTACCAAGGAGGTAATGTCGCCATGTTTTGAGTGCATGGACTACAGCTGCAAGCTCTAGATCATGTGTAGAATAGTTATCCTCATGTGGACGCAACTGTCGAGATGCGTATGCAATCACTTGACAATCTTGCATGAGTATGCAACCTAGTCCTTGTCGCGAGGCGTCGCAATAGATTATGATATCCTTGGAAAAGTCTGGTGGTACCAGTACAGGTGCAGATGTCAGGCGTGTTTTCAGTTCCTGAAAACTGGACTCGCACTATGGGGTCCACTCAAACTTTTTATCTTTCTTGAGGAGTTCAGTAGAGGTTTAGCAACCTTGGAGAAATTCTCAACGAAGCATCGGCAATAGCTCGCTAAGCCAAGAAAACTCCTAACTTGCTTGACCGATTCAGGGGGAGTCCAATCAAGGACGGCTTGAACTCGCTCGGGATTGATAGCAATACCCTTGCCAGAGATCACATGACCTAGATAGGTTACTTCTGGCAACCAAAATTCACATTTAGAGAATTTGGCATAAAGGCGGTGCTCTCGAAGTTTCGTCAACACCAGTCTTAAATGCTCGGCATGATCTTCCTTGTTCTTGGAGTAAATGAGTATATCATCGAGGTATACCACGACGAATTTATCCAAGTACTCCATGAAAATAGAATTCATTAACCGGGAAAAGGTAGCTGGGGCATTGGTTAACCCAAAGGACATGACGATGTACTCATATTGGCCATACCGAGTAACAAAAGCCGTTTTAGGAATGTCCCTGTTCTTGATTTTGATTTGATGGTAACCCAACCTCAAATACATCTTAGAGAAGACTGAGGATCCAGCGAGCTGATCATACAGGTCGTTGATCCTGGGGAGTGGATACTTGTTCTTTATGGTGACCAGATTGACAGGTCGGTTATCTACAACCATCCGCTCCGTTCCATCCTTCTTCTTGACGAAGAGGACGGGGCAAGCCCAAGGGGAAGAACTAGGACGGATGTAACCTTTCTGCAACGACTCATCGAGTTGTTTCTTAAGCTCAGCTAATTCTAGTGGTGCCATCTTATAAGGTCTCCTAGAGATTGGGACAGTTCCTGGGATGAGATCTATCACGAACTCGACATCTCTGTCAGGTGGAATTCCTGGCAGTTCTTCTGGAAAAACATCCGGAAAGTCACGGACTACTGGGATATCTTCGAGTTCTGGTAGAGGGCTGGCATTAAGAGAGTAGAGCTGACGCTCAGCCATTCGGGTCAAGACATTGACTATCTTGCCGGATGGATGTGTAAGTTGAACGGTCCTAGTAAAGCAATCAATCTTGGCGTAATGAGTTGTCAACCAATCCATACCCAAAATGATGTTTATGTCCGAGGACTTGAGAGCGATTAGAGATGCAAGGAAAACAAGTCTATCGACAAGGATTTCATTTCCATGGCTTACCCTAGAGGTTTGCCACTTTGAACCAGGAGTTTGAATAACCATGGAAGTAGGCATGTCACAAAAAGTCATGTTGTGCATTCGAGCATAGCTCTCAGATATGAACGAATGGGATGCTCTAGTATCGAAAAGAACAGATGCCGGATGGCAGTTAACGAGAAGCGTACCAAGGACGACGTTAGGATCCTCATAAGCTTCCTCAGCAGAGACATAGTTGACATGACCACGTGCGGTGGGGATTGGCTTGACATAATTCACCTTGCTGGTTGGCTTACCACGGCCAACGGGTTTTCCTGATGGTTCTGGGGACACTCACGCATGTAGTGCCCTGGTTCTCCACTCTTGAAGCATGTCACAGTGCTAGTGCGTGGAGCAAAGTTGGAAGGTGGTCCTCCGTAGGTCTTAGCAGGTGCAAACTGTTGAGTTGGGCGAGGCGCCTCATAGGATGGCCTCGGTGTGTACTTGGGTGGTAGAGCACTGTTAGGAACCCACACACGGCGCTTGTGAGAGCCAGAGCCAGATGAGGAACCAAGATCTCGAGTATGCTTGCGTGTGGCCTAGAAGTCGGTCTAGCTCGTCGCAGCACTAATAGCCTTGTTTACCAACTTCTGGAAGGAAGTGCACTCGTCCAGACGTAGATCTCGGCGGAGTTCAGGGTTGAGTCCCTTGCGGAACCTCGCCTGCTTCTTGGCATCGGTGGATACTTCCTCAGGTGCATAGCGTGCCAAGTTTCCAAACTCGCGACTATAGCCATCCACAGTTAACCGACCCTGGCTAAAATTGCATAATTCCTCCCGCTTGCGATCCATAAGACCTTCCGGAATGTGATGTTCACGGAATGCCTCACTGAACTCAACCCAAGTAGTGATTTGGCTAGCAGGACGCATAGCCTCAAAGTTTTCCCACCAAAGACTGGCAGGGCCATCAAGATGGTAGGTGGCGTAGGTAACCTTGTCAGCTTCGGCCACACGGGCAGAGTGTAGCTTGTGGGTAATATTACGTAGCCAGTCATCCGCATCCAGAGGTTCAGTGGAGTGATGGAACTTCGGTGGACACATCTTGATAAAGTCATTGATTGACACCACGTCATTCCTCTGACGGAACCCAGTGTTCTGCTCTATGTGTTCCAGCTGACGGTTGGTCTCTCTCTTGTTCCGTTCTGCCTCGAGCAAAACTTCCGCCAAGGAGGGTGGCTGGGGCAGATTCCCATCTCTAGCCCCACTAGCCTCACCCTGCTCCTGAGCAGCAGGAGTGTTGCGAGTGTTGACCATCCTAAGAAAACAAAACAACAGTTTAGACAAGGATGGCAAAAATTTGACATAGGAGTGCAGAATGTAATGGATGACACAGAATGCAAAGATGTTCATCTGTACGACATGGTAATATAGAAACTGCTATATATACACCAGTGGTCATACACACCATACATAGTTTAGTACAAGCCAAGGCTAAAGTACAACTGCGGTGAAAGACGATACATCCCATCAGAGGCATTCCAAGCTCCTATACATTATTTAACTACACCTCCGGAACTCAGTACACACTAAGTCATATTCCACAAGACACGCAGGACTGTGGAAATACAACTACTACAATACTACTACTACCACGGTATAGCTCAGACATTCCCGTAGTAATCTTCGTAAAGATTACCACCGTAGCCTGGAAGTGGAACAGACGGGTCTTGAAACTCGTGAGCACTCGAAGGCTGTGGACCATAGGGACATGGATGTGGCCTCGGTCCCGATGCTAGTGGTAACCGACGCCCACGTGGAGGTGTAATACCCCCAATGTCACGCCAATCCATGCGATCAGGCAGACGAGTCCACACGGGGTACAAATCCCGCATGTCCAGATATCCGGCATGCACAGCAGGTGCAAGCCGTGTCAAAGTAGTCCAGTGGGCGGCTCGAGTGTTATACAGCTCCATTCGGAGGGCACGGACCTCACGGTCCCTATCCTCCAGCATCTGAACAGTAGTCTGAAGCAGTGGCTCTTCATGAGTAGCATCAGTATACAGACCAGAGTAGTAGCCTTCTTCTCCGGGAAGTGAGGCTGGCATGTAACAGAACTCAGTGTTCAGCAACAGGGCATGCCTAGCCCGGAAAATGGTCATCATCGAATAGGCAGCATCCTGCAATGCCATCTCGATGGTAATCCCGAGTCCATAAGACCAATGGATGGGGTCGTTAACTCCGGGATATGAGGGGTATATCCGGACGGTGCAGAAATACTGACTCTGATTGAAATCCCGGTACTGTTCCTCCACGGTGTACTCAGGATACCAGCGATAACCGGTCTCAGTCAGTACACGGACTAGCATGGCCGTGTGACCAGGCACATTAATGCACCGAGTCAAACGAACCACTTGGTGAGGGATGCGGCCAGACATCTGAAACACGAAATAATGCAAAGGCATTAGTGTTTCTGGAAGAAACCGGGCAGCATAACAACTGTAAATGCTCAAACAAAGATTTGAGACATCATACAAATGATAGCATAGCCACTCAACAATCCATACCAAGGTTCTGGTCCAACAATCATCATACTAAAAGGATAGAAACTGAACTGAGGCTTGAAACCAACAATACTAAGAGTCTACGGATTAGTAACACGTGAACCTAGTAAGGATAAGAGGCCTAGTCCTAAATCCCCGTAGAAAGAATAGACTGACTCAGATCAGAAGGGCATAAGGTAAAGGAGTAAAAAGAGCCTTACGTTCCCTTCCACAATCAATTCCCCTACATATAACTAAGAATTTTTCTAGACTCAACATCGACCAGTTTGGCTTGAGAAACCTACAGGAAGTCCAGCTCTGATGCCAACGCTGTCAGGACCCCGATCCTAAGTCACACCGATCTAGCTGTAACACGTCATATCACTTTGCAGCCTCACGCATGGTAACCCCACGGGTGCCACCTTACCTGGCCCGGGACCGTTTGCTCATTTTGGCACACGTATATGACAGTATCGCTAGGATCCATATGACAGAGAACCCGGGCTGACATGGCTAGTTATAAACCAAAAGTGGCACTAAATTACAGAGACAGGCATCCATGACCCAGCAACGAATGTGTCGGTCATCAACGTATGAACCCAAGTCGTAGCAAGCTACATGGACTTAAAGGAACAACGCGTGACATTTCCCATAAGGGACAGACACAGGAACGAAGAAGGACACATGCCGGCCAGCCTACGTGTTAAGAGCAGTAGCAAGCTACCAAGGGTCATTGGAATCACTAGGAGGCATTTCCCTGAAAGGTAGGCTACCAAAGGAAGACAACTAGGTGTCGGATCCCACACATACCAAGCATTTCAACCATACACACAATATGCTCAATATGTTCAAATACAACATTGCATCACAACAGAACTCTATGACTCAAAGTACTTTATTTAAGAGGCTCCAAGAGCCATACATAACATATCCATACAGGTGGGGGTCACATGACCCAACACTCAAGTCATACAGTCATACAAGCACAAGCGGAAGCTACATGTCTGAGTACAGACAACTTAGAAAATAAAACAGGCTTGGTGTAGCCTGACTATCTACAAGGCCCTTCACAAGCTCCAGATCTCCGTCTGGGTGTCAAGCTACTCGTCGACGTCAATGTCTATGTAGAACCCATCAGCAGGGGCAGGGTTCTCCTCTGCAACAGTTATTAAGCAAACATGAGTACAAAGGTACTCAGCAAGCCTTACCACAGAACCTATCATACATGCAACATTATCAAAGGGGGTAGTGGAGTTCATAGCAGAAAGCCAGCTTTGACTCTTGGCTAACCTATACTACAACTCTCAACAGATTGCAAGATGTTATTACGAACACGAGTCCTCTACTCACCACAACAATACACTACCGAGGATCCTCTTCCATCATCCTACGGAAGGGCCATCCACGGTACTCACACTTATCTTGAGGCTTTTAGTAGTATCCATCAACTTGTCTATGAACTGTAAGAGTAACCAAGTAGTCCGTACCGCGAACAACGGCTATTCGAATAGATTGGTAACCCTGCAGGGGTGTACTTCTTCACACATGTTTTCACCACTTAGCGTCTGCACACGACATGTGCTCGGCAGACTTCAAGCGAAAGCCGACGTGGGTGTAGACCACGACCTAACCAACCACTCAAGTCTCTCGTCCAGGTTTATCGCCTATTTGGGTTCCATCCGTGGGGAGATTCGGCCGGGGTGTCGCTCACGGCCCCAAACGATGTGTATAGGGTTCCCGAGTCACCAAACGGGCAACCGGTACACCATGCCACGTACCTGTCGCATCACAGCCCACCCCGAGGGTCAGCGCTGTGCACGACCTCCAGTAAACTATAAACACCAGAAACTAGTTGCAACTCCTGGACAGAGAACATGGCAGTCGATAAGTCGAGCGGGGTCATATTTCAGGGCCCAATGTGTGGTAGTAACTGTAACTTGAATCACACACACAGATCTCGGGTCCTATGGACGATTCCAATGAAACAACCCACCATATACTCCTACATGGCCTTTCATCGATACCTTTACCAAGCGTATTCCACACTTCCTTCTCTTTATCGGTATGATCATTTCACTCTGATCCATCACCCAGATGAACCAGACCAGACACAACTCTAAGCATAGCAGGCAACATAAACAAATAGCATGGTGGATCACACATCACATGGCTCAATCAACTCCTACAAATGCTAGTGGGTTTCAACTATTTACTGTGGCAATGACAGGTCATGCAAGGGAATAGGGTTCAACTACCGCAGCAAGTAGCAGTTCACACGATGTTGCCTTAATGCAGTAAAAGAGAGCAGGAGCGAGAAGATTGGGTTTGTATCGGAATGATCAATGATTGCTTGCCTGACAAAGTGGTTGTTGGGTACTGCTCTTCAACTGGATACGCAGCAGTATCCTCGGGAGCAGGACCTAACACAGAGAATACCGGCGATACAAACATTAAACGAACAAATGCAACAATATGATGCATGCTCATGACATGGCAAGATGCATGTGTTTTGGGCTAATGCAACTATAACCAGAAGGGTTTGAGCCTACTTGAATCAAAGAATCAAATTGGCACTTTAGCTATTATTTAAATAAGTGCATTATCATGTTTTAATGTATACAGCAAGGTTAACTTGCTCAGACATGCATGAAACCAGTGCCATTGGAAAGATTGGATTTTTCTGATCATTTTTCATATATAAATTATTTCCATCTGAGCTACGGTTGATTTTATATGATTTTTAGAAGTTTTGGGTATTTTCTGGAATTTCCTGAATTATTTTTAAATCTAAAAATCCCAGAAAATCCTTTACTGCGTCAGCATGACATCATGCTGATGTCAGTCAGTCAACAGGAGCTAGTCCAAGTCAAACATGACATGTGGGCCCGGCATGTCAGTGTCACAGCTAATTAGCAAAGTTAATTAGTGCTAAACTAAAGACTAATTAGCTGTCATTGGGGTCTGGGCCCACGGGTCAGTGACTAAACTAACTATCTAATTTAATTAACATTTACTTAATTAAACTAACTAATTAGGGGAGGGGTGGCCCACACGTCAGCGACCTAGGGGTGGTCAACCCCCCGGTCAAACGAGTCAAACTCTACGGCGAAGTGACGCCGGCGAGGCCAAACACGGCGGCGTTCTTCGGAAATCGCCCACAGGGCACGGCTCGAGCCGCGGTTGGGCGTGTTGGAGAGCCCTCGCCGATGCGCGTCGAACGGTGGTGGTCGCCAGACCTGTGGTGGCCGGAGACGACGGCAACGAGCTCGACGGCGGTGGCCTGCGTTCGGGTGTGTGCGGAGACACGGCTACGGTGGCCTAGGCGATGCGTGCGTGGTACCTAGCTCGTCTACGTGCTGCGGCGAGCGAGATGGACGTGTGTCCGTGACCAAATGGTCACCGGAGCATCGCCGGCGGCATGCACGGCGGCGGTGGGTTTCGGTGATCAACGGAGCAGCAACTACACGGCGCAAATGAAGCGGAGGAAGGAGGGATTCGGCGTGGGGGCTCACAGCGGTGCTAACGAGCTCGACGGAGAGGTCGGATACGCTCTGCAGCTTCTTAATCGACGGCGACGAGCTCCGGCGATCCGAGGAGGGGGACGACGACATGGAGGCGTTGCAGGGCTCCCGACGATCCGTGGCTCAGCGAGGAGGAAGAGGGCGTCGCGGCGATCCTTCTGGACACGGTCACGGGGCGAGGGTGAGGCTCTAGGTGCGGCAACGGCGAGCGGCGGCGACGGCGGCTCGGTGGTGAGAGGGGAGAGAGCCAGGGGAAGGCTATGAGGACGAGGGGAAAAGAGAGAGAGGTCGGGGCAGCTGCGTGGCAACGCGGGGAGGCTTCCAGGGCGTCGGGGATGCATGCAAGCAGCCTGGAGGTGGCCGGGCGCGTGCCGGCGCGCGGCGGCCACGCACGCTACCTTCTGGCGCGAGGAGGAAGGCAACAGAAGAGGGGCTGGTGGATGGGCCGGCCTGCAACAGTGCTGGGCTCAGGTAAGTTCTTTCTCTCTTTTCTTTTTCCTATTTCTTTTCTGTTTCATTTCTTTTGCAACTTTGTTTAATTAATAAAAATGCCAGAACATTTTTATAACTCATAAAACTTGTCATGCCCACTGTATATAATATGAAAAGTAGGGAACATTATAGTTTATGATTGTTTGAGCATTTAAAATATTTTAAAACATTTAAATGCCCAAATACAAATACCATATGATTTAATCCAGAGCCCTTGGGTGTCCTAGAAAATTGTGCACCATTTTTAGCAAAGGTTTGAGACCAAGGCAGAAATGATGAATATTTTTGAAGGGCATTTTGGTTACATTGGAAAATATTTTATCAAACCCTAGTTGTTAGAAGAGGGGTGCTGGGGTTTCTGTCATTCCCATTTCAAGTTTCTTTGATAAGTAAACATGATGCACACTCTAGCTAGTCCTAATGCAAGTGCTAACTAGGGATGTGACAATAAACCTATTCCAAGAAGTAATTCCAACATAAAAATTGCTAAGCAGGATAGTAGTAGATTGCTTCTTGGTGGCTCTTTTTTGAGAATCATTAATTCTATACCAAGCATCTTTTAGGCTTTCCCCACCTATTTGTTTAAAGGTGAGAACTTTTGCCTCACCAAAGGCAAAAGGACCAGACATAATGACAACTAAAGAATGAGATAACTATTTTTGTGATTTTTAATAAAGGGAACTAAAGCAAAACTGAAAGGTAAACTAACAAGACTAAAAAGCAAAGGTAAAAGATAGCGTGCAACTCCCCTATCTTGAAGAGTGGAGTCCCCAGCAACGGCGCCAAAAAACTTTGCTTGATGGCTTCTCGCCCCTCGTTGGTAACCCCAAGTGGAAGGTTTGAGATGCAGTGTAGCGGTAGTTTTCCCTTGGCAAAGATACCAAGGATCGAATCCCCTGAGACTCCGAGGGTCAACAAGAAGGTGTCAACTGCTAGCGGCGCAACTTAGCGATTGACAGGACCTGCACACAGATACAAATAACTTTGCTCCCAACGAGTACAGAGAGGTTGTCAATCCCTCCGGCCTTGTCGTTTACAAAGGATCAAACACAAGAGATAATAGTGATAGGTATGACTGCAACTAGTAAGTAAGAACAGAAAGTAAATAGCGGATGTGATCAATGATGGTAATATGGACCGGGGTCCCATGATGTTCACTAGTGATGTCTCTCTCCCAAAAGACGATAAAACAGCTAAGCGAGGTAAATGAATTACAGCTGGGCAATTGACAGGATTATGTGCGCAAACCAATGCTAACTATGCTAAAAAGAAAGGTAGAGGCTCAAAAGCATGGGCGGTACGCCAAGTCAAGTAGACCGAAATCCATCTGCATCTACTACTAATCATCCACCTTGAGATATCTATCCAGAACATCTCGCTGGTATTAAGTTGCGAGTCCCACCCATAGTGTAAACTCAAAGCAACAGACAACTGCATTAAAAGAACTTTGCGTAAAGTAAACAATCCTTGCACCCGCAAGTACAAGCACCGTTGTTTTCCCCCTTGTGGCAACAGCACATCCCCTAGACTCATGTTTCTGTCACTCAAGCTAGTCATCGAGGGGCATGAACCCACAATCAAGCATAATGTTCCCTCTTGGAGTTACTACCTACTACTTGGCCAAAGCAATAAATAGCAATGGAGAACATGCAAGAATTACTCAAGAACTTAAATATAAAAGAGGTGAATCAAATATATTACTCACACACAATCTGAACATAATCTCATAATCCATCGGATCCCAGCAAACTCATCATAGCAACAGCATAAGGATTACATATGTGCCTCGATCATGTAGGGCAGCTCACGAGGTCTAATCGGTGAAGAAAAAAGAGGGGAGGAGAACATCACATAGCTACTGGTCATGGACCCATGGTCCAAGGGAGACTACTCACAACTCATCCGGGAGGCATCCATGGTGGTGGAGAAGCTCCCGGTGGTGGTTCTCCCCTCCAGCAGGGTGCCGGGAAGAGTTCTCCTGGTGCTCCCGATCTTGGAAGCGCGGCGGCGGTGGAACAGAGATGAGATAGCGAGAAAGGGTTCCGTCCTCGAGGGTTTCGGGACGCGGTGTAAATATATGCCAAAGGGGGGCGTCAGAGGAGGCCAGGGGGGCCAGGCGCCCTGGCGGCGCGGCCAGGAGGGGGGCCGCCCCCTCTGGTCGCCTGGAGCCCTGGTGGCCCCCCTCTCGCCCTACTTTGGCTGCATGGAAGCTTCCAGAACGCTGATTTTTTATATATTTTTCCCGGGATTTTTCTGGCAATTTACGTAATGGGAAAACCTGAAATACAAAAACAGCAGAAAACAGAAACTGGCACTGGGGTGCACTGAGTTAATAGGTTAGTCCAAATATGATCAAAAGTGTATGGAAGTGCATAAATATCATAGCAATATCACACAAAAGAGGCATGGAGCAAGCAGAAATTATTGATATGTTTTGGACGTATCAGGCCCTAGGGCTCGTTCCTGGGACTAAGTTTGGTTGTAGTCGTGGCAGAGAAAAGGTGAGACGAGGAGCCTAAGATCACTTCATCCCTGCCTCCGCCAAGGGCGTGAGAAAGGTCGAGCGAAGTAGGGAGACGGCAAGGCCTGTTGCCGGGCAAGAAAATGTTTATCTTAGAGATAAAAGGGATTTATTTCCTGTTGTGGGTTCTACCTGCGAACAAATGACCCGGCAAACATTCCTTTTTCAATAAAAACATTCCACTCAGGTACAGTCCATAGGGAATGAAAAACATGAACAAGGAGGTTACAAGTTTTAAAGTTGACAGATGCCCGAAGGCTTACAAACTAAAAAGAGATAAGATGTCCGTAATGCATTTCTTGTCCCTCTCCTTAGGAGGTAGATCAAGGAGGCGAGAAGGGCAAAAGGAGCGCCTAGGCGAGCTACGGGTGGCAGAAGACACCAAGAGGACATCTCGGTGGCCGCCCAAAGGCTGGACGGTGATGACGGCGCCGGGGGCAGAGCTCGAAGACGAGGCGGCAGGATGTCAGTACGCGTCGAAGGCGTCGGTGCCCGCGTACTCCGACATGACGACCTTGTCGCCCGCCTTCTTCCTCTTCCTCTTCCGCACCTTCCCTACGCTAGCCGCCAAGGAGACGGCCCCGAGAAGTTCAAGGAGCCGGCGACATGAATGATGGGGTCGCCGGTGCCACCAGGAGCGGCGCCCGACACCTAGTCGGACCCGTCATCCTGCTGTCCACCGCCCTCGTCGTCGCTGCCTCTGTCCTCCTCGTCACCCTCGTTCGAGGACGAGTCTTCATCATCGGAGGATCTCTCCACGCAGCATCTTGCACGAGTCCCGAAAAGATCGAAGACCTTGACGGAGAGATGGCCGTCCTCCATCAGCTTGAAATGGAGGGTGAGCCCATCCATCAGGCTGTGGATACGGGCGAAAGTCTTCCATCCTTGACGAAGATATATCACATAAGGAGCGGGGAAGTCGACGCGGACCCGCGTGCCGCTGATCCCGCAACCCCTCATGTGCAGCCGCAGTGACTCTGGCGGATCCACCTCCATCTCCCGCGCAAATGGGGTCGGGAGACGAAGGCGACAGCGCGGCGGCCGCCGCAACCTGACGAATAACTCGCAAGGGTCATCCCCAATATGGCCTTCCATTGGAGGAGGGGCTGCTAGCGGGGGCGAGGCCGGCGGGCCGCCCCGTCGTCCTCTTCCCCGAGCGCCCCGGCCTCGCCCCCTCCCTCTTCCCCTCGTGGTCGGCTCTGCCACCGCAGGTGCAGGAGAAGGAGGGACGCGTTGTCGAGCGGCGACCCTCGCCGCCACCGTTGAAGAGCCGGGATTTCCTCTCTCCATGGCGAACAGAAGAGAGGAGCAGAAGCTGAAGGAGAAAGAAGATGGAGGAATGCGGGGCACCGTCCCTTCCCTCCGCTCTTTATAAAGGGGCGGGGCTGGGGCTCGACCGCCCCGCTCAGTGCAACGCCCATTTTCTTGTTCTTCATTGCTGAGCCACCACTTCTGGTCGTCGAGAGGGAAGGAGTGGTGAGCACATGTGCAATCTATGCTTGGTCAAGAAACAAGGTAGACCACTTACTCGTCCGGCGTGACCAACTTCCTCTTCTTCTCCTCCTCTTCGGCGGAGGCCGGCGTGCCCCTGCTTTCCTTTGGCGCGACCAACTCTAATTTTCAAAATAAATTTCTCTTTTGTGTGCCCATGCCGCTAGTGAAGCCACGAGGGGTGGTAATATTTTTCATGCTAGATGTGTTATTCTCAAGATGAGTGTTTATTCACTTGTCATTGCACGTGAGTATGGCGGTAATAGGGATTCCCATTCCCCAAATGAAAAGAAAATTTTACTTTATGTTGTCAAATAATAAATTCTTTGGAAAGTTTTGGTATGGAGGGCACCCGTGGATACGATTAGCCATGGCTTGTGAAAGTTTGGTGGAAGAAGGAATACACATTATTGTATGTTTGGGAACCGCCTATGATACATCTAGTGTGGAAAGTGTTGGGAACTCTAAGTCGTTCTCGTTGGTGAAAAAAGCATGCCACCAAAAATAAATTTTCCTCTCAATTTAAGCTTTGAGCTCTGGAACCTCTACAAATCCCTACTTCCCTCTACGAAGGGCCTATCTTTTACTTTATGCAAATTTTTTATTTGAGTCTCCATCTTCTCTTACAAAGCACCAACTACAGAACACTATTATCATACTTGAGCATTGGATGAAATTGACATTTGCATGTGTGGCATGAATGGATCAATGATTAAGCATGCATGATGGGCTAAGGATAACTTGCTTTAGTATTGATATTTTGAAGGACATGGTTGTTTGTTGATATACTTGAATATTGAAGTCCTCATGTCAAAACTAGACTATTGCTTTGAACCTATAAAAGTCCAACTGTCCATGCTATAAAAGAAAGAATATGAGATGTACATGATACGCAACATTCCACATAAAAAATCTGTTTTTATCATTTACCTACTCGAGGACAAGCAGGAATTAAGCTTGGGGATGCTGATATGTCTCCAACGTATCTATTATTTTTTATTGTTCCATGTTGTTATATTATCATGCTTGGATGTTTTACAATCATTTCATATCAATTTTTGGTACTAACCTATTGACATAGTGCCAAATGTCAGTTGTTGTTTCCTGCTTGTTTTTTACATTGCAAGAAATCAATATCAAATGGAGTTCAAATGCAGCGAAACTTTTTGTGTATTTTTTTAGACCAGAAGACACCTGTTGGGACAGAGAAGCACCTGGGAGGTGCCCCGAGGGGGGCACAACCCGCCAGGGCGCGCCTGGGCCACTAGGCGCGCCCAGGTGGGTTGTTCCCACCTCGGTCGCATCCTGCACCGGCTCTTCGCTCTATGAATACCCCAATATTCCAGAAACCCTAGTGGAGTCGACGAAAATAAATTCCAGACCATACCACCTAGCTCTAATGATCACCCGATCGTACAATACGCGGATGACACGCTTATAATCTTGCCCGCAGATGATAGCCAAATCCTTGCACTCAAACAGATGCTTGAAGAGTTTGCACTGGCAACAGGTTTAAGGGTAAACTTCAGCAAATCCTCTATGATTCCATTGAATTTGTGTGAGGAAGAGGGATTGAGAATTGCTACATTATTGGGCTGTGAAGTGGGCTCTATGCCATTTACTTATTTGGGTCTTCCTATGGGCACCTCTCGGCCATCTATCTCTGATCTATTGCCTCTTGTGGACCATATTGAGATACATTTATCGGCTTCATCATACCTGCTAAATCAAGGTAGCCGCTTGCAACTACTACAATAAGTCCTTGCATCCATGCCTATATATTTCTTGTGTTCATTATCTTTACCCCAAGGCATTCTAAAGAAAATCGAGCGGATCATGAGACAATGTCTATGGAGGGGCAACTCTGAGACCCCTCGCCAATCCCTGGCTGCCTGGGATCTCATATGTAAACCCAAGAAGTATGGTGGTCTCGGTGTTACCCACCTGGGTACTCAGAATGAGGCATTGCTAATGAAACACTTATTCAAGTTCTTCAACAAGCTAGATATACCCTGGTTCACTCTTATTTGGGACACATATTATGGATCTTCGCCTCCTCAAGCTACTCAATGTTGTGGTTCTTTTTGGTGGCGTGATGTTCTCAGCCTCTATGATCAGTTTTGCACTCTTGCTATCCCACAGGTGCATGCAGGTGATACTGTGATCTTCTGGCTAGATCATTGGCACATTGATAACAGAGTTGTCTCTCTGAAAACAAGGTTCCCTTGCCTTTATTCATTTGTGATTAATGATTTGATCACCGTAAAAGATTTCTTCGACATGCCAAATGAGGCTCATAACTTCCACCTGTCATTGTCTGTGGAAGACTTTAATGAACTTCAACAGCTCCAGCTTTTGCTGGCATCCATACATATTGAAACAGAGAGTAGGGATATCTGGAAGTGGCCTTGAAAATCTGGAACCTTCCAATCTAAGCTCTACTATGAGTTCACATTTTCTCATCTGGTGGTGTCGGGGGAAACTGTCCACCACGAACACCTATGGGACCGGAGCCCCTTGTCTGTGCGGTACGAGGGCGGAGGGAGCACGAAGAGCGGATCGTAGCGAGCACGCGGGCAGTTTTACCCAGGTTCGGGCCACGGTAGACGCGTAAAACCCTACTCCTGCTTAGTTGTATATTGAGTTGGAGAGCTCGGGAGCTTGAAGAAGCAGCTACCCCGAGCGTATGAGCGATCTAGGTTCCGAACCCCCCTCCACGTTGTGCATGGGCCTCCTTTTATAGTGCAAGGGGTCACCGACAGGTGTCAACGTAGGAGAAAGGGGTAAAAACGTAAAAGAGGTGGTAGTTGTAACAGTGCGGGAATAGTGGAGCTACAGTGCGCGAACTGTGGTCGCCACCTACTTTGATAGTGGGGGACAAGGGCATTTAATGCCCGTCGCCGTCGACCCCAAAAGCTCCCGCCCTTGCGTCTCCGTCTGCCACGGCGATGGCTTCACCACCGTGGAGTGCCAGCATGTCCCCCAGGCTGCACAGCCATCCGCGACGCGTCCCTGGAAAGGTCCCAGGGCGACGCGTGGGCCGATGAGCTGGAGCGCGGGCACACAACGCAACTCTCCCGGCAAGCACCTTGCCGGGGTCTTGATCTTGCCGGGCCCGGGAGCTTGCCGGGCTCTGAGGCTTGTCGCTCCCCGGGCCCTCGCCGGGGCGCATATAGCGTCGAGGCGTGTCTTCTATGATGTAATCTTCTAGTCTTCCTGACAAGCTCCTCTTGCCAGGGCCTTGCGTGAGTGAAGTAAACTTGAGCCTGGAGCGGCCTTCCCGGCAAGCTCCGCTTGCCGGGGTCTCGATATTCTGTCCTGTATACTTTGTTTTTGAATGGTTTGATATGGAGCAGGAAGGTCTCCGGCGAGCACGCGGTAAACCCTGCCGCGGGAAGCTGCAACTGCCCGTGCACAAGTTGGGGTACTGAGGTACCCCTACCTTAGTACACCGACAGGAGCCCCCGGGCCTGGGCCACACACGGTGCCGAGCGCTGTTGGGCCAGGCCCAAAACAGTGCACGGGCACACGCGGCCCACGGCGCGCCGAATCCACTTCCGCATCCGCCGCGTCCCCCCGTAACGGCACGCGTCGATTGCGGCGTCGTGGGATGGGACGTGCCCACGTTCCTTCAATGGAAAGGGCGAAACGCCCCCCCCCCCCACTTCCCCATAAAAGCAGAGGAAGCAGGAGCGGTTCCCCTCCTTACGCTTTCATTGCATCCTCTTCTTCCTCCAAAGATCCCCTTTGCGCTCCGCCTCCATACTTCCGCCGCCGCCGTCTGCATCTCCGGCGCCGCCGGGCTCTTCGTCCCCCTTCCTCCGCCGCCTCCGCCATGGCCCCGAAGACCGAGAAGGCGAAGGCGGAGAAGGCCAAGAAGGAAAAGTCGGAGCAAGCGGCGAAGCTTACCGCGTATCGAAAGCGGAACCTCGTCTTCCCGCCGAAGCTCGGCGCGCGGGAGCTCTGGAACAAGTATTGCTTGTTCTAGTCCAAGGGAACCAAGGCGCACCCCCGCACTCGAGCTTATCCGGCCGCCGCCAAGGACAACTACCCCGGCGGGTACTATTTCTTCGCAGCCTTCTTCCACTGCGGTCTTTGCCCTCCTTTTTCTGATTTCTTCTGTGACATAATGCACACCTACGGCCTCCATCTTCTTGACTTCACCCCCAACGCCATCCTCACAATGGCGGTTTTCGCACACATGTGCGAAAACTATATAGGAATACACCCAAACGTAGCTCTGTTTAGGCACTTCTTCACCCCTAGAGTAGAGGCCGGCGCCCCTCTCTCCGGAGGAATTTCTTGGGTTTTCCGTCTGAACAAGAAGGAGTCCTACTTGCCGGGGGAGCTCCACGGCAAGTGGGAGGAATGGCGTGCGGAATGGTGCTGGATTGTCGAGGACCAGCCGCAATCCTTCACCGCGCCGCGCACAACGCCCATCGCGCGCGGCAGGGACTGGAGCGAGCTGGATTCGGACGACGGCAAGCTCAACGTCGCCCTCATCAGGATTCTGCGTCTCCGGACCGCTAGGTTGTCTGTCGCAGAAGTAGGCACAGACTTCCTCCGCCGCCGCATCGCCCCTCTCCAAGACAGGAAAAGACCGGCTTGGGAGTACGGCAACTCGGCGGATATCATGAGGTTGCGGCCCGGGCTCAACTACAACTTCACGTCGCTGGAGCTGAAGGGGATGGTCCGCGAGCTGTTTAAGCACGACCCGGCCCACCCGGAATGGTTCAGGGGGCCCCGGGGAGTGGTGCCCCTTTGTAACAGCACAGCTTCTGATCATCTCCGCGCCATGATGCCCGCGTGTGATTCGCACGGCGTGGGCCGCACGTGGATTCCGCCCAAGTCAATAGACATCCTCAGCTTCTTCGACAACCTTGTGGAGGTGGCGAAGAACAAAAACGAGACCCGGGAGCTGACGCGGGACACCACCGACCAGGAGATCGCGTATATCGCTTCTCGGGTTGAAGAGGCCGCCGTAGCCGCAGCGGCAGGAGAGTTCGGCTACACGCCCGACGAGGCAGATGCTGCGGAGGCGTCCTGCCAAGCGGAGGAGGCGGAGATCTGCAGGCTACTGCAACTGCCTCCCGACGCGCTCGCCGGGGTCCCATCCTTGAGGCACTCCGGGATCATCGGAATCCAGACGGAGGCCGCGGCGAGAAGCCACGCCGCCGGAGGGAACAGGGGCGCCGCAGGGAGCGGAGGCGCCGCAGGGAGCGGAGGCGCCGGAGGAAAGGAGGCCGCAGCGCAGGGCGCTGGGCCCAGCAAGCCAGCCGAGAAGGAGGAGGAGGAGGACGCCGAGGTCTCCGAGGACTCCGGCGGGTCTACGGAGCTCTACGCCGACGACCTCTCCTCGTCGGAGGCCTCCCCGCCCCGGGCAAGCCTTAGGCGGTCCCCACTGAAGCGTCTCCGCAAGACGGTGACGGGGGAGGGGGCGCAGGCGCCCCGGCAACAACCAGCTCGCCGGGCAGCGCGAGCTCCCCGGGGGAGCCAAGCTGCGCCGGGGGCGACCGGCGCACCAACTACAGCGGAGGCGGCCCGCGCGTAGGCCACGACGGAGGCGCCCCGCAAGCAGGCCACAACAGAGGCGCCTCGCAGGCCGGCGTCGAGCTGACAGGAGTCTTCACGGGGCGGAGCGGCGGCTCCGCCCGCTCCCCGGGCCTCGGCTACCACAGGGGCTGGGTCTTCGCAGCCCCCAGTCCCAGGAACCGCCAAGCGCCCGAGGGAATCTTCGCCTCCCGCCCCTCGCACAGACGCGCCCCAGGTGGAGTTTGACTTCTCCGCCTTGAGCGACGACGACGAGGAGGAGCAGGAGTAAGAACTCGATATCCTTCATCTTCTCAAATTTCGTCTTGATTATTGTTGATGCTAATTCTTGTGTCTTGCTTTGATTTCAGGACCTTGGCGGAGCGAGTGGCGAAGAAAGCCAAGGTGCCCGTGGTCGAGGTCGCGGACGACTCGCCCGCCGCGACAACTGGGGATGTGCCGGAGCCAAGCCTGCTGGACCCGAGCGCTGCTCCGAGGAGCAGCCCCCAGCGCAGCCCCCAGCGTAAGTCTGGGTCCCATCTTTCCATTCGTCGGGTGCGCTTCGGGATTTTGGTCTTGCTCTAACATCTTGATGCTTTTGTCTTCTCTTGTGCAGAGGTGGAGCCACAGCGGCAGGAGCGTCCGGAGGCCGCCCCTGAGGAGCCGCAGGCCCCGCCGTCCCCGCCAAGGCCGAACTCCCTGGCATGGGAGAGCGCTCCGCCAAGGGCGGGTACTCCGCCAAGGGTGAGTACCCCGCCAAGGGCGAGCAGCCCGGCGAGGGCGGCCACTCCGCCAAGGCAGAGCTCCCCGGCGAGGGAGCCCGCCGCTGACGTCCGCCAAGGTAGGTCTTGTAATTTTGTCTTCTTGGCGTTGTTTCTTTTTGGATATTTGCTTGAACTTCTTTTGCTTCTTCTTCTTCTTCTAGATCTTCCTCCCCCGAGCCGATGGAGACGGAAGTCATCATCATCGAGGAGGAGGCCGCGCAGGACGGCGGCGGCGACGCCCCTGTCGCCGAGGACACGGCGGGAGCCGCCGAGCCGGCTGCGCAGGAGACCGCTCCGGCTGCGGACGCAGCGGCCGGGGAGGGGGACGGCGACCGCACCGCCGGCCCGGAGGCGGCGGGAGCATCAAGTGCTGCGCCGGCCGCCGACCCCTCCGCCGAAAAGGAGCAGGCCGGCTATTATCTCGAAGCCCCCAACGGCGTCTTTATCCAGGTGCCGTGGGGGTCTTCGTCGCGAGCTCCCGCGGAGGGCGAGGCCTTTGATGGAGAGGTCCTCGCCTCCGCGGGCTTGAAGATTGTCGAGGCGCCCGGCGGAAGTGAAGGGCCCGAGGAGGAGAAGCTGCTTCACCAGCTCCTGGCCCTTTACCGGGCAAGGCAGGCGAAGCTTGCTTGTCGGGAGGCCCTCGCCGCCAAGGCCGCCGCGGAGATGGAGAAACGCGCGGCGGAGCTCAGCGCCGCCAACCAGGCGGCCCTCCGCGAGGTGGCGGAGGAGCGCGAGCGACTCGCCGGAGAATACCAAGAGTGGGTGCTGGAGAAGGCCGAGGCCGAAGAGCAGCAGCGGCTCGCCGGGGTGGAGCTGTCCCGGCGAGAAGGAGAACTCGCCCAGCGGAAGGTCAACCTTGACGCCCACGAGGAAGAACTTGCCGCTCGGGAGCAGGCCCTTGGCGGGGAGCTGAAGGAGGCGAGAGCTGCCGCGGCTACCGCGGAGACCGCCAAGGAGGAGCTCGCCGCCAAGGTCGCGCAGCTGGAGTAGTCGCTGAAGGCGAGCGTGGAGAAGGTCGCCGCGCTCAATATAGAGCGCGAGAAGGACGCCCACACTAACTCAGAACTCCAGGTGCGTCTTTCTGAGAGGGGCGACGAGTTGAAGGCCGCCAAGGACTCCATCGAGGATCTAGAGTTGAAGGTCTCCACACTGAAGGACTCGCTTGACGCCGCTCGGGATCGGGAGACCAAGTTGAAGGAGGAGCTCCGCAAGGAGCGAGCCTTGGTGGACAGCGTCAACAAGGCGGCCGAGAACTTCCGCCGTACCATCGAGGTATGGACCGAGGACTTGGTATCTTCTGCGTCCAACATCGACCAGGAGCTGCTGGCGCTGAAAGTCGAGCATCTCATCTACTCCCCGGATCCGAACCTCCCTCACAGCGCCAAGCTCAGCCTCTTCTTCAGAGGGATCGCGCCGGCTCTTGCAGGTCTTCGGAATAAGATTCCCGCGCAGCTGGCCGAGGAGTCGCGCCTGCTCTGCACGGGGACCTTGGAGCGTGTGCTGACGAAGATTGTATACCGCAATCCCGGCATAAACCTCACCAACGTTCTCCGCAGCCTGCCGGCCGACGCAAACATGGAGGTGTTGAAGGAGCAGGTCGCCCACATCATCGCCAAAGTGAGCAAGCTCTCCAGGATTGAGGGCGACCGCGTAGACTAGGCCTCCATTATCTTTATCTCTTTTTGTTGCTGCATAGGGTGTTATGAACTCATTAATCATTGCGACAAGTTATCTTTTGTATGATATTTATCTTATTTTAATCAATCAGTGCAATGTTATCTTCCTTGTCTTGGTCATCTACTTTGTACGTTTCTCACCCTACGCTCCCGGGGAGCTTGCCGGCAAGGGGCCTTTGCCGCGAGCGCTGAGTGCTGGACTCTGAGCAGCCTGCTGGCCAAGGTCTCACCGGCAAGCAACCTTGCCGCGGCTAGTCGCAACACACTTAGCTTGCTGAGCGAACTCGAAAACGAAGCAAGGGCGCGACACTCGTCGCAGCTCACTTAAATCGTTGAGCGTACTCGGAAACAAGACAAGGGTGCGGCTAGCTACGGGTAGGTTCCTCCGCGCACAGGTTTTCCATACAAAGTGTGATTGTTCAAGGAAGACAACTAAAATTTAGAAATTTGAACTGGCCAAATTCTAATAACTTAGCTTTTATATATTGCTTCCTTCTCGGTAAGGCTTTTCTTTCTTGAACAGCATTTGGATCCTCCTCCATCTCCTTCCCCCCCGGCAAACTTGTGCGCGAGGAACGTTCCTTCTGCTTAAGAGGCAAAGGAAAAGAAGAGGGAAACAAGACATGGCCTTTCGGCGTGCTAATGCTTACCGGATGTGTATGTTGCACAAGATGCCAAATAACACATGCAAATAGCAAGGAAAAGCATGCAATAGGCAAATAGCGCAAAACACAAAATCTTTACTGATGCACGGGGTCCGCGCCCGGCTTTGTACAAAGGGTTACATGCAACAGCGGCAAGGCTTGTACAAAAGGTGGTTGCCGGAGCGGATCACGGCAACCGCGCCTTATGGGTGAAACTTGCGAAGATGCTCTATGTTCCAGGAGTTGCTCACCGGTAAGCCTTCTTCGGTCTCGAGGCGGACAGCGCCGGGCCTCGTGACTTGTCTCACCCGATAAGGGCCTTCCCACTTCGGCGTCAACTTGTTGGAATTCTTGGCGGACTGAACATGCCGAAGAACAAGGTCGCCTTCCTCGAGACTCCTGGCCTTGACCTTGCGGCTATGGTAGCGACGCAAGGCTTGCTGGTATCGAGCAGCTCGTACAGCAGCCTGGAGACGTCCCTCCTCGAGGAGCAACACATCATCTTGTCGCAGTTGCTCTTGCTCGAGCTCATCATAAGCGAGCACTCGAGGAGATCCGTATACGAGTTCCGTGGGGAGAACTGCCTCTGCTCCATAGACTAGAGCAAAGGGTGTCTGTCCGGTGGCTCGACTTGGTGTCGTTCTGATTGACCAAAGAGCCGCCGGTAGCTCCTCTATCCAATTTCTTCCGCACTTGCGCAGCCTGTCAAAGGTTCTTGTCTTGAGTCCGCGCAGCACTTCAGCATTGGCCCTCTCCGCTTGACCGTTGCTCCTTGGGTGAGCAACAGAAGCGAAACAGACCTTGGCGCCAAGGTCTTGGACGTACTGCATGAAGGTGCGACTAGTGAATTGTGTACCGTTGTCGGTGATGATCCGGTTAGGGATTCCGAAACGGCAAACAATCGACCTGAAGAACCTGACCGCTGACTGTGCTGTCACCTTTCTCACTGGCTCCACCTCTGGCCACTTTGTGAACTTGTCGATTGCAACGTACAAATACTCAAAGCCCCCGACGGCTCGGGGGAAGGGGCCGAGGATGTCGAGCCCCCAGACCGAGAAGGGCCAGGACAAAGGGATTGTTTGGAGAGCTTGAGCTGGCTGATGAATCTGCTTTGCCTGGAACTGGCACGCTTCACACTTGGTTACTAGTGCAGTTGCGTCTTGGAGGGCTTCTTGCCAAAAGAACCCTTGCCGGAAAGCTTTCCCGGCAAGTGCCCTTGCGCCAATGTGGTGGCCGCATATGCCTCCGTGTATTTCTGCCAACAGCTTCTGTCCATCTTCCCTGGAGATGCACTTCAGTCTGACACCATTGAGCCTTCTTCTGTACAGCTCGTTATCCACGAACTGGTACATACTTGACTTCCTGGTTATCTTCTCTATTTCTTCTGGGTCGTCGGGAAGTTCTCCAGTTTGCATAAAACGGACGATCTGCTGCGCCCATGCCGGAGCTTGGGGCTCAACGACAAGGACTAAAGGCATGAGGGCCGCTGTGGGGACCTCAGCTTCTGCGGCAAGAACCTCTGGCTCTGCCGGAGCTGAAGGTCCCCCGGCAAGCTTGCCGGGGCGAGGCTTGCCGGGAACGCTTGCTTCAACTGCACAGACCCGAGGATCTGCAGGAGCAAACCGTTCCTCAGCGTTCTGATTGTTGATCTTGGGGACCTTGGCGGCGGTTTCGGGAAGATCCGCCGGCAAGTAGTCGCCGGAGACCAACTTTCTCTTCTTGGACTGCCCAATTGATGGTGTAACGGATGGCTGAGTCAGCTTGAGCAAGAAGGTCCCTGGTTCCACAGGTAACTTCATCGAAGCACACTTTGAAAGGCCATCTGCAATTTCATTCTGAGCTCTCGGGACGTGCTCCATCTGCAGACCTTCAAAGTGTTCCTCAAGCTTCCTCACTTCATCTACATAAGCTTCCATCAAAGGGCTCTGATAATTCTTGTTGACTTGCCGGACCACCAACTGAGAATCTCCCCGCACAATCAGCTTCCTGATCCCATGTTCGGCCGCAATCCTGAGGCCGGCAAGCAAGCCTTCATATTCTGCAGTGTTGTTTGTCGCTTGCTCCCTGGGAAAGTGCATCTGGATAACATATTTGAGGTGCTCTCCGGTGGGCGCGATGAGTACCACGCCAGCACCGGCGCCTTGCAGCGAGAAGGCACCATCGAAATACATTACCCATTCACTTGTCGCTTCTTGCACGGGTGCACTTGTTTCTCGGACTTCTTCATCGGGCGTTGGGGTCCACTCAGCTATGAATTCTGCCAAAGCTCGGCTCTGTATGGTTGAAGTACTTTCAAACTTGAGTCCAAAGCTCGACAGCTCCAGTGCCCACTCGACGATCCTGCCTGTTGCTTCTGGGTTGTGCAATATCCTCTTTAGCGGAAAGCGAGTGACCACTGTTATCTCATGTGCTTGGAAGTAATGGCGCAGCTTTCTCGAGGCCATGAGGAGGCCGAAAAGCAACTTTTGCACACCAGAGTACCTTGATCTAGCCCTCTGGAGAAGGGAACTCACAAAATACACTGGGCGCTGCACCATTTTCTTCCGCACTTCATCCTGTTCCTGCGCAGAGTTGTCCTTGTCGGAGCCAGAGCTTGCTGGAGCAGCCCCCTGCTTGTCGCTGGATTCGCTTGCCGGTGGTGTAGCCTCCTCGTCGGACTCCCTCTCCGCTACTAACGCAGCACTAACCACCGGGTTGGTTGCCGCTAGGTATAGCAACAACTTTTCCTGTGGTCTAGGTGCGACAAGTATTGGAGTGGAGGATAGGTACCGTTTCAAATCTTGCAATGCTGCCTCCGCTTCCGGAGTCCACTTCATGGGACCTGCCTTCTTCAAGATTTTGAAGAACGGTAGGGCGCGTTCTGCAGACTTCGAAATGAACCTACTGAGGGCAGCCACACAACCTGCAAGCCTTCTGACATCTTTGACGCGCTTCGGGGCCTCAATCTGCTCAATGGCTTTAATCTTGTCGGGGTTGGCTTCAATACCCCTCTGTGACACAAAGAATCCGAGAAGCTTGCCGGAGGGAACTCCAAAGACGCACTTCTCGGGGTTCAACTTGAGTTGTATCCTGCCCAGGTTCTGAAATGTCTCTTCCAAATCTTGGATCAGGGTTTCCTTGCTCTTACTCTTCACCACGATGTCATCCATGTAAGCCTCTACATTTCTGTGGATCTGTGGCTCGAAAGCAGTGTGCACTACCCTTGCAAATGTTGATCCTGCATTCTTCAGTCCAAATGGCATGCGTATGAAGCAATAAGTGCCACATGGAGTGATAAATGCGGTCTTCTCTTCATCCTCTTTGGCCATAAAGATCTGGTGGTAGCCTGAGTATGCATCCAGAAAACAGAGTAGCTCACATCCGGCAGTGGAGTCAACAATCTGGTCAATGCGCGACAAGGGGAATGGATCCTTGGGACATGCTTTATTCACATCGGTGAAGTCTATACACAGTCTCCACTTCCCGTTGGCCTTGCGCACGACGACTGGGTTCGCCAACCACGTCGGATGGATCACACCTCTAACTAGGCCCGCTGCCTCTAGCTTCTTGATTTCTTCGTTGATAAATTCTTGGCGCTCCACGGCTTGCTTCCTCACTTTCTGCTTGATGGGCCGCGCATGAGGACAAACAGCAAGCTTGTGCTCAATTACCTTCCTGGGAACACCGGGGATGTCAGATGGCTGCCAGGCAAACACGTCGACATTCGCCCGCAGGAAGGTAACGAGCGCGCTTTCCTATTTGCTGTCAAGCGTGGCACTGATGGTGAAGGTACCACCAGTGCCGTCCTCCTTGGCGGACACCTTCTTTGTTGCCGGAGGAGCGGCCATTCCCTTCTTACACTTGCCGGTGGAGCTCGATGGGACGTCCTCGACGGCGACGCAGCACTCCGAAGAGGTGCGGTTGCCGGAGTGGGCCCCAGAGCACTTGTCGGACTTGGTCTTCGTCTTCTTCCCCCCGGGAGCTTCAGCGGCAAGTGTATCTTTCTCTGCCGCAGCTGCCGCATCCCGATAGATCTTGTCGGCGCAGACAAGCGCATCCTTCTTGTCGCCGTGGACAGTGATGATGCTTATCGGCCCCGGCATCTTGAGTACATTGTAGGCATAATGGGAAGCTGCCATGAACTTGGCGAGGGCAGGACGACCAAGTATTCCATTGTATGGCAATGGAATATCGGCGACGTCGAAAGTGATGCGCTCAGTTCTGAAGTTGAGCTCCCCGCCGAAGGTCACCGGTAGAGTGATCTTCCCCTTGTGCTTTCTCCTCCCCGGGTTGATTCCTTGGAAAGAACCGGTCTCTTCGAGCTCGCCATCTGGAATTTGGAGTTTCTTGATCACAGCAGAGGAGATCAAGTTCAGCCCGGCCCCGCCGTCAACCAACATTTTGGTGACCTTGAGGTTGCGGATGGTGGGTGAGACCAGCATCGGCAAGCACCCGACCGCAGTGGTGCGGTCAGGGTGATCCTCAAGATCAAAAATGATGGGCGTGCTGGACCATTTGAGGAGCCTGCGCGACTCCACGGGCGGCTCTGCTGCATTCACCTCACGCACCCACTGCTTTAGCTGACGGTGGGAGGTGTGCAGAGAGGCACCACCGTCGACGCACAGGACCTCCGTGGCCTTCTGGAACTCCTGCTCGCTGTTATCCTCGTCCTCCATGTCTTCGTCGTCGTCTTCTTCATCCTTGTAGCGGCCCCGGGGAGGTCGGTCACCTTGCCGCTGCTTGGCTTTGCCGCGGCGTCCTCCCCGGCCATTGAAGGGCCGCTTCTTGCTTGGCTCTCCGCCGCCACCTTGGGCCTTCTCCTTGTCGCGCCTCTCGTACTCAGCCTTCTGCTGCTCGACGAGGTATTCGACGCGCTTGCAGTTGGAGAGGTCGTGGCCCTTGGTGCGGTGGATTTTACAGTATTGCTTGTCGGAGCCGTCCTGCTTGTCGGCTGCCGCTACAGGGGCAGGCTCCTTGCCGGAGCTGCCAGCCTGCGTTTGCTTGGCGGGAGCCTCCTTGCCGGACTTCTCGACGGCAAGCACCTCCTTCTTGCCTTTCCTTCTGTTATTCCGCCGCCGGCTCTTCTTTGCCGGGGCGGCGTCGTCGCTGTCGCTTCCTCCTGCGCCAGCATCCTCCCCGGGGAGTCTCCTCCCCTCTTCTGCACGTGCGCACTTGTCAGCCAGAGCATAGAGCTCGCTGGCGTCCCGAATCTTGGTCATCGCCATTTCTTCACGCATGCGGCGGTTACGCACGTTCTGGTGGAACGCGCTGATAACCGCGGCAGGCTGGACATCAGGGATGTTGTGCTGCACACGGCTGAAGCGTTGGATGTACTTGCGCAGGGACTCTCCTTCCTTCTGGGCCAAAATGTGGAGATCGCTCTCCTGGCCGTGGGGTTTGTGATCGCCCGTGAAGGCGCCAACAAACTGATGGCAAAGGTCTGCCCAAGAAGAAATGGAGCCTTCCGGCAAGTGCATAAGCCAGGAACGAACGTTCGGCTTAAGCACGAGCGGGAAGTAATTCGCCAAAATCTTCTCGTCGCGCCCCCCGGCAGCCTGCACCGCGATGGTGTAGACTCTGAGAAATTCCGAGGGGTGCGTCTTGCCGTCGTACTTCTCCGGTACGTCGGGCTTGAAATTCTTCATGCTGGGCCACTGGACGCGCCGCAGCTCGCGGGTGAACGCAGGGCAGCCTGCCGCGTACGGCAAGTCGCCTGGTTCACCGGGCGCGCGCGCGTCGACAGCGTTCCCAGCTCTCTGGTCTGATTGTCGCCGAGTTTCTCGGCGGCGCTCGATGGTTGTTCGAGCGTCTTCTTGTCGCCGGTCGTCGAGGACCTGGCGCTGGTCCCGACGGGCCCGCGGATCCGACGACGCCGTGGAGCCGTCGTCGGCGTTGTTCCGGCGGGGCGGCGTCTTCTGCTTCCGCGGCGGGGAGTGCACGCTTGTTGCACCCCCGGCGGTCTTGTCGCCGTCGGCCTTCGTCTTCTCAGCTTGCCGCGGCCGCGAGGCCGCCGGCTGCTGTGGAGAATCGTTGTTGGCGAAGGCTATCAGGATCTGGATGTTGGAAATATGCCCTAGAGGCAATAATAAAAGAGTTATTATTATATTTCCTTGTTCATGATAATCGTTTATTATCCATGCTATAATTGTATTGATTGGAAACTCAAATACATGTGTGGATGAATAGACAGACTTTGTGTCCCTAGTGAGCCTCTACAGGACTAGCTCGTTGATCAAAGATGACCGCGGTTTCCAGGTCATAGACATGAGTTGTCATTTGATAACGGGATCACATCATTAGGAGAATGATGTGATGGACGAGACCCAAACGTTAAACATAGCTTTTGATCGTGTCAGTTATCGCTATAGTTTTCTGCATGTCAAGTATAAGTTCCTATGACCATGAGATCATGTAACTCACTGACACCGTAGGAGTGCTTTGTGTGTGCCAAACGTCGCAACGTAACTGGGTGACTATAAAGGTACTCTACAGGTATCTCCGAGGGTGTCTGTTGAGTTGACATGGATTGAGACTGGGATTTGTCACTCCGTGTGACGGAGAGGTATCTCCGGGCCCACTCGGTAATACGTCATCTCAATGAGCTCAAAGTGACTAAGTAGTTGGTCACGGGATTATGTATTACGGTAACGAGTAAAGAGACTTGCCGGTAACGAGATTGAACTAGGTATAGAGATACCGACGATCGAATCTCGGGCAAGTAACATACCGACGAGACAAAGGGAACTGTATACGGGATTGCCTGAATCCTTGACATCGTGGTTCATCCGGTGAGATCATCGAGAAACATGTGGGAACCAATATGGGTATCCAGATCCCGCTATTGGTTATTGACCTGGGAGTGTCTCGGTCATGTCTGCATGGTTTCCGAACCCGCAGGGTCTACACACTTAACGTTCGGTGACGCTAGGGTTGTTAGTGAGAAAAGTGTATGGTTACCGAAGGTTGTTCGGAGTCCCGGATGAGATCCCGGACATGACGAGGGTCTCCGGAATGGTCCGGAGACGAAGATTGATATATAGGATGAAAGGTTTCGGAGTCCGGAAGTGTTCCGGGGAACATCGGGAAATCGGCTGAGTACCGGAAAGGGTTTCGGGGGGTCCGGAAGAAGTTCTGGGCCTAATGGGCCACTAGGGGGGACACCACAGCCCTCAGGGGGCTGTGCGCCCCCCCCTGGGCCCTCTCCTCATGCGGCTAAGGGGGTGGGACCCCCTAGGGCAGCCGCACCCCTATGGAGTGGGGGGCAAGGCACCTAGGGGGGGAAACCCTAGGGCCTGGCCCTGGCCGCCGCCCCCCCCCCCC
>LR738711.1:915944729-916003875 GCA_902687465.1 Secale cereale
CTGCCTTGGCCGCCGCCCCCCCTTGCCCTGGCCGCCGGCCCCTAGGGGGAAACCCTAGGGCGCCCTCACCTCTCCACCCCCCCTATATATAGTGAGGCAAAGGGAGGGCAGCAAACACAAGTTCGTGCCTCGGTGCTGCCCTCCCTCTCCCATAACATCTTCTTCTCCCGCGGTGCTTAGGCGAAGCCCTGCCGGAGTTCTTCTCCACCATCACCACCACGCCGTCGTGCTGCCGGTTCTCCATCAACCTCTCCTCCACCCCTTGCTGGATCAAGAAGGAGGAGACGTCCCCGAGCCGTACGTGTGAAGAACGCGGAGGCACCGTTGCTTCGGTGCTAGGATCTTCGGCGATCTGAATCGCGGCGAGTACGACTCCATCATCCGCGTTCATAACGCTTCCGCTTAGCGATCTACAAGGGTATGTGGATCCTACTCTTCCCTCGTAGGTGCATCTACTAGATTGATCTTGGTGAACGTAGAGAAAATTTTTGTTTTCCATGCAACGTTCCCCAACAGTGGCATCATGAGCTAGGATCTTGCGTAGATGCTTTCTCGAGTAGAACACAAAAGGGTTTGTGGCGTTGATGTTTAAATTGCTGCCCTCCTTAGTCTTTCTTGATTCAGCGGTATTATAGGATGAAGCGGCCCGGACCAACTTTACATGTCCACGTACATGAGACCGGTTCCATCGACAGACATGTGACTTTTGTTGCATAAGATGGCTGGCGGGTGTCTGTCTCTCCTATCTTAGTTGAATCGGAATAGAACAAGGCGGTCCTTGTAGAAGGTTAAATAGCAACTTGAATATCACCGTTGTGGTTTTGCGTAGGTAAGAAGCGTTCTTGCTAGATACCCATAGCAGCCACGTAAAACATGCAACAACAAATTAGAGGACGTCTAACTTGTTTTTGCAGGGTATGTATGTGATATGATATGGCCAATGACATGATGAGATATATTTGATGTATGAGATGATCATGTTGTAATAGTTAATATCGACTTGCATGTCGATGCATACGGCAACCGGCAGGAGCCATAGGGTTGTCTTTAATTTTTGTATGACCTGCGTGTCAATCATTAAGCGCTTTGTAATGCTTTACTTTATCGCTAAACGGTAGCAATAGTAGTAACAGCATGGTGGGCACCGACAACCCCGATGGCGACACGATGATGGAGATCATGATGATGGGGATCATGGTGTGGCGCCGGTGACGATGGAGATCATGCCGGTGCTTTGGAGATGGAGATCAAAAGCACGAGTTGATGGCCATATCATGTCACTTATGATTTGCATGTGATGTTAATCCTTTTATGCATCTTATTTTGCTTAGGACGACGGTAGCATTATAAGATGATCCTTCACTAAAATTTCAAGATAAAATGTGTTCCCCCCGAGTGTGCGCCGTTGCGAAGGTTCGTCGTTTCGAAGCACCACGTGATGATCGGGTGTGATAGACTCTACGTTCGCATACAACGGGTGCAAGCCAGTTTTGCACATGCAGAACACTCGGGTTAGACTTGACGAGCCTAGCATGTACAGACATGGCCTCGGAACACGGAGGACCGAAAGGTCGAGCATGAGTCATATAGTAGATATGATCAACATGTTGATGTTCACCATTGACACCACCTCATCTCACGTGATGATCGGACTTGGGTTGGTAAATTTGGATCATGTCACGCTCGAATGACCGGAGGGATGTCAATTTGAGTGGGAGTTATAAATAATTTGATTAGGTAATAACTCACTTATCATGAACAATAGTCTAAAATGTCTTTGCAAATTTTTGGTTGTAGATGGCTCGCGCAGTAGCTCCCCTGAATTTTAATGCGTTCCTAGAGAAAGCTAAACTGAAAGATGACGGGAGCAACTTTGTGGACTGGCTCCGCAATCTGAGGATCATCCTCACAGCTGCCCAAAAGGTTTATGTCCTAAATGCACCGCTAGGTGACCCCCCCGCTCCAACAGCCCCTGCGGACGTTTTGAACGTCTGGCAGACACGTTCGGATGACTATTCGATAGTGCAATGTGCCATGTTGTACGGCTTGGAAGGAGGACTTCAAAGGCGTTTTGAACGTCATGGTGCATATGAGATGTACACGGAGTTGAAGTTCATCTTTGAGAAGAATGCTAAGATCGAGAGGTATGAGACCACCGATAAATTCTTCGCTTGCAAGATGGAGGAGAATTCGTCTGTCAGTGAGCACTTACTGAAGATGTCTGGGTACTATACCCGCATAGCTGATCTGGGACTTGTGTTCCCGGATGAGGCTATCATTGACAGAATTCTCCAGTCACTCCCTCCAAGCTACAAGAGCTTCGTGCAGCAGTATAACATGCAAGGGATGAACAAGACCATCGCCGAGCTGTTTTCGATGCTGAAAGTCGCTGAGGCAGACATCCAGAAGGAGTATCAAGTGTTGATGGTCAATAAGACCACCAGTTTCAAGAAGAATGGCAAGGGCAAGAAGGGTAACTCTAAGAAGGGTGGCAAAGCAGTTGCTAATCCAGTGAAGAAACCCAAGGCTGGGCCCAAGCCAGAGACTGAGTGTTTCTATTGCAAGGGGAACGGCCACTGGAAGCGGAACTGCCCCAAGTATCTGGCAGACAAGAAGGGGGCCAACAACAACAAAGGTATATGTGATATACATGTTATTGATGTGTACCTTACCAACTCTCGTTGTAGTGCCTGGGTATTTGATACCGGTTCGGTTGCTCACATTTGCAACTCTAAACAGGAACTGCGGAATAAACGGAGGCTGGCGAAGGAAGAAGTGACGATGCGCGTGGGAAACGGTTCCAAGGTTGATGTGATCGCCGTCGGCACGCTCGCTCTTCGATTACCATCGGGATTAGTTATGAACCTGAATAATTGTTATTTAGTGCCTGCGTTAAGCATGAACATTATATCTGGATCTTGTTTATTGCGAGACGGTTACTCATTTAAGTCAGAGAATAATGGTTGTTCTATTTATATGAGTAATATCTTTTATGGTCATGCACCCGAAGTTAGGGGTTTATTCTTATTGAATCTCGATAGTGATGATACACATGTTCATAACATTGATGCCAAAAGATGTAGAGTAGATAATGATAATACCACTTTCTTGTGGCACTGCCATCTCGGTCATATCGGCGTAAAACGCATGAGGAAGCTCCATGCTGATGGACTTTTGGAGTCTCTTGATTTTGAATCACTTGACACGTGCGAGCCGTGCCTCATGGGCAAGATGACAAGGACCCCGTTTTCAGGGACAATGGAACGGGCAAGTGACTTATTGGAAATCATACATACTGATGTGTGCGGTCCGATGAGTGTAACGGCGCGCGGTGGATATCGTTATTTTCTCACCTTCACTGACGACTTAAGTAGATATGGGTATATTTACTTGATGAAGCATAAGTCTGAAACTTTTGAAAAGTTCAAGCAATTTCAGAGTGAAGTTGAAAATCACCGTAACAAGAAGATCAAGTTCCTACGATCTGATCGAGGGGGAGAATATCTGAGTTATGAGTTTGGTGATCACTTAAGAAAATGTGGAATTGTTTCACAGTTGACGCCACCCGGAACACCACAGCGTAATGGTGTGTCCGAACGTCGTAATCGAACCCTATTAGATATGGTACGTTCTATGATGTCTCTTGCCGATTTGCCACTATCGTTTTGGGGATATGCGTTAGAGACAGCTGCATTCACTTTAAATAGGGCTCCATCTAAGTCCGTTGAGACAACACCGTATGAACTGTGGTTTAGTAAGAAACCGAAGTTGTCTTTTCTCAAGGTTTGGGGTTGCGATGCTTATGTCAAAAGGCTTCAGCCAGAAAAGCTCGAACCCAAAGCGGACAAATGTGTCTTCATAGGATACCCAAAAGAAACAGTTGGGTACACCTTCTTTCTCAGATCCGAGGGCAAAGTGTTTGTCGCTAAGAACGGGTCCTTTCTCGAGAAAGAGTTTCTCTCGAAAGAATTGAGTGGGAGGAAGGTAGAACTTGATGAGGTTATTGAACCTCTGCTTCAACCAGAGAGTAGCGCAGCACAGAAAGATGTTTTTGTGGAGCCTGCAGAGGCTGAAGAGGAAGCCAATGATTATGATCAAGAAGCTTCTGATCAAGTTACTACCGAACCTCGTAGGTCGACAAGGGTACGCACTGCACCTGAGTGGTATGGTAACCCTGTCTTGGAGGTCATGTTGTTAGACAACGGTGAACCTACGAGCTATGGAGAAGCGATGGTGGGCCCAGATTCCGACAAATGGTTAGAGGCCATGAAATCCGAGATGGGATCCATGTATGAAAACAAAGTATGGACTTTGGAAGTATTACCTGAAGGGCGGAAGGCCATTCAGAATAAATGGATTTTTAAGAGGAAGACGGACGCTGACGGTAATGTCACCGTGTATAAAGCTCGACTTGTGGCAAAGGGTTTTTCACAAGTTCAAGGGATTGACTACGATGAGACTTTCTCACCCGTAGCGATGCTTAAATCCGTCTGAATCATGTTAGCAATAGCTGCATATTTCGATTATGAAATTTGGCAGATGGATGTCAAAACAGCATTCCTTAACGGTTTTCTTAAGGAAGAGTTGTATATGATGCAACCAGAAGGTTTTGTCGATCCAGAGAATGCTGACAAAGTATGCAAGCTCCAGCGTTCCATTTATGGGCTGGTGCAAGCATCTCGGAGCTGGAATCTTCGCTTTGATGAGGTGATCAAAGCGTTTGGGTTTATACAAGTTTACAATGAAGCTTGTATTTACAAGAAAGTGAGTGGGAGCTCTATAGCGTTTCTAATATTATATGTGGATGACATATTGCTGATTGGAAACAATATAGAATTTTTGGATAGCGTGAAGGGGTATTTGAACAAGAGTTTTTCGATGAAAGATCTCGGTGAAGCTGCTTTCATATTGGGCATCAAGATCTATAGAGATAGATCAAGACGCTTGATAGGACTTTCACAAAGCACATACCTTGATAAAGTTTTGAAGAAGTTCAAAATGGATCAATCCAAGAAGGGGTTCTTGCCGGTATTGCAAGGTACGAAGTTGAGTAAGACTCAATGCCCAGTGACTGCGGATGATAGAGAAAAGATGAGTGTCGTCCCCTATGCTTCAGCCATAGGCTCTATCATGTATGCGATGCTGTGCACAAGACCAGATGTCAGCCTTGCCATAAGTATGGCCGGAAGGTTTCAGAGTAATCCTGGTATGGATCACTGGACAGCGGTCAAGAATATCCTAAAGTACCTGAAAAGGACTAAGGATATGTTTCTCGTTTATGGAGGTGATCAAGAGCTCGTCGTAAAGGGTTACGTCGATGCAAGCTTTGACACTGATCCGGATGACTCTAAGTCACAAACCGGATACATATATATTCTCAACGGGGGAGCGGTAAGCTGGTGCAGTTCCAAGCAGAGCGTGGTAGCTGATTCTACATGTGAAGCGGAGTATATAGCTGCCTCGGAGGCGGCTAAGGAAGGTGTCTGGATGAAGGAGTTCATGACAGATCTTGGAGTTGTGCCTAGTGCACTGAACCCAATGACTCTGTTCTGTGACAACACTGGTGCCATTGCTCTAGCCAAGGAACCAAGGTTTCACAAGAGGACCAGACACATAAAGCGACGCTTCAATTCCATCCGCGATTCGGTCAAGGAGGAGGACATAAACATTTGCAAAGTACACACGGATTTGAATGTTGCAGATCCGTTGACTAAGCCTCTTCCACGGGCTAAGCACGATCAACACCAAGACTCTATGGGTGTTAGATTCATTACCTTGTAATGCTAGATTATTGACTCTAGTGCAAGTGGGAGACTGTTGGAAATATGCCCTAGAGGCAATAATAAAAGAGTTATTATTATATTGTTCATGATAATCGTTTATTATCCATGCTATAACTGTATTGATTGGAAACTCAGATACACGTGTGGATGAATAGACAGACTTTGTGTCCCTAGTGTGCCTCTACAGGACTAGCTCGTTGATCAAAGATGACCGTGGTTTCCAGGTCATAAGACATGAGTTGTCATTTGATAACGGGATCACATCATTAGGAGAATGATGTGATGGACGAGACCCAAACGTTAACATAGCTTTTGATCGTGTCAGTTATCGCTATAGTTTTTCTGCATGTCAAGTATAAGTTCCTATGACCATGAGATCATGTAACTCACTGACACCGTAGGAGTGCTTTGTGTGTGCCAAACGTCGCAACGTAACTGGGTGACTATAAAGGTACTCTACAGGTATCTCCGAGGGTGTCTGTTGAGTTGACATGGATCGAGACTGGGATTTGTCACTCCGTGTGACGGAGAGGTATCTCCGGGCCCACTCGGTAATACGTCATCTCAATGAGCTCAAAGTGACTAAGTAGTTGGTCACGGGATTATGTATTACGGTAACGAGTAAAGAGACTTGCCGGTAACGAGATTGAACTAGGTATAGAGATACCGACGATCGAATCTCGGGCAAGTAACATACCGACGAGACAAAGGGAACTGTATACGGGATTGCCTGAATCCTTGACATCGTGGTTCATCCGGTGAGATCATCGAGAAACATGTGGGAACCAATATGGGTATCCAGATCCCGCTATTGGTTATTGACCTGGGAGTGTCTCGGTCATGTCTGCATGGTTTCCGAACCCGCAGGGTCTACACACTTAACGTTCGGTGACGCTAGGGTTGTTAGTGAGAAAAGTGTATGGTTACCGAAGGTTGTTCGGAGTCCCGGATGAGATCCCGGACATGACGAGGGTCTCCGGAATGGTCCGGAGACGAAGATTGATATATAGGATGAAAGGTTTCGGAGTCCGGAAGTGTTCCGGGGAACATCGGGAAATCGGCTGAGTACCGGAAAGGGTTTCGGGGGGTCCGGAAGAAGTTCTGGGCCTAATGGGCCACAAGGGGGGACACCACAGCCCTCAGGGGGCTGTGCGCCCCCCCCCTGGGCCCTCTCCTCATGCGGCTAAGGGGGTGGGACCCCCTAGGGCAGCCGCACCCCTATGGAGTGGTGGGCAAGGCACCTAGGGGGGGAAACCCTAGGGCCTGGCCCTGGCCGCCGCCCCCCCTGCCTTGGCCGCCGCCCCCCCTTGCCCTGGCCGCCGGCCCCTAGGGGGAAACCCTAGGGCGCCCTCACCTCTCCACCCCCCCTATATATAGTGAGGCAAAGGGAGGGCAGCAAACACAAGTTCGTGCCTCGGTGCTGCCCTCCCTCTCCCATAACATCTTCTTCTCCCGCGGTGCTTAGGCGAAGCCCTGCCGGAGTTCTTCTCCACCATCACCACCACGCCGTCGTGCTGCCGGTTCTCCATCAACCTCTCCTCCACCCCTTGCTGGATCAAGAAGGAGGAGACGTCCCCGAGCCGTACGTGTGAAGAACGCGGAGGCACCGTTGCTTCGGTGCTAGGATCTTCGGCGATCTGAATCGCGGCGAGTACGACTCCATCATCCGTGTTCATAACGCTTCCTCTTAGCGATCTACAAGGGTATGTGGATCCTACTCTTCCCTCGTAGTTGCATCAACTAGATTGATCTTGGTGAACGTAGAGAAAATTTTTGTTTTCCATGCAACGTTCCCCAACACTGGATGGTGGCCCTCCAGTCTTCGGCCTTGTTTGCCGCTGGAGGGAAGTCGAGGAGCAGTTGCGCCCTTGCGAGCACTTCTGCTGGAGTGGAGGGGAACGGGGGCGAACGGTGCGAGGAGCGAGATATGCTCGGACTCCTAACAACGTTAGAAGGAGCAGGGTCCCGCGCCGGCGCCTTCGCTTTGCTTGTGCCCGGACGGTGGTCCGGGGCGTCCCGCGAGCCTCCGGTTTGCCCTTGTCCCAGCAAGCGGATACCACCTCCCGTGGTATGGTGCGGCTGGGTTGTCGTGTGCTGAGATGGACGCGGCGCGTCCACGGAGACCGAGGCTCGGTCGTCCGTCCTGTCCTTGGATTTGGTGGCGCCGCGAGTGTCCTCGCCGGCGACCACCCTTCCGACGGCGTCTCCCCCGCCCACCGTTGGCTCCGGTGGCGGCGGATGAGACGCAGACGGGCCTCCGACCTCCGAAGCCTTCTTCTTCGGGGCCATGGTGCTGTTGCTGATGAAGTTGCTGACGAAACTGGAGAGGTTGGTGAAGAATGCGCCCGCGCGAACGCCGGATCAGATTCGCACAACCTCGACGCCCCCTACCTGGCGCACCAAAGATGTCGGGGGAAACTGTCCACCACGAACACCTATGGGACCGGAGCCCCTTGTCTGTGCGGTACGAGGGCGGAGGGAGCACGAAGAGCGGATCGTAGCGAGCACGCGGGCAGTTTTACCCAGGTTCGGGCTGCGGTAGACGCGTAAAACCCTACTCCTGCTTAGTTGTATATTGAGTTGGACAGCTCGGGAGCTTGAAGAAGCAGCTACACTGAGCGTATGAGCGATCTAGGTTCCGAACCCCCCTCCACGTTGTGCATGGGCCTCCTTTTATAGTGCAAGGGGTCACCGACAGGTGTCAACGTAGGAGAAAGGGGTAAAAACGTAAAAGAGGTGGTAGTTGTAACAGTGTGGGAATAGTGGAGCTACAGTGCGCGAACAGTGGTCGCCACCTACTTTGACAGTGGGGGACAAGGGCATTTAATGCCCGTCGCCGTCGACCCCAAAAGCTCCCGCCCTTGCGTCTCCGTCTGCCACGACGATGGCTTCACCACCGTGGAGTGCCAGCGTGTCCCCCAGGCTGCACAGCCATCCACCACGCGTCCCTGGAAAGGTCCCAGGGCGACGCGTGGGCCGATGAGCTGGAGCGCGGGCACACAGCGCAACTCTCCCGGCAAGCACCTTGCCGGGGTCTTGATCTTGCCGGGCCCGGGAGCTTGCCGGGCTCTGAGGCTTGTCGCTCCCCGGGCCCTCGCCGGGGCGCATATAGCGTCGAGGCATGTCTTCTATGATGTAATCTTCTAGTCTTCCTGACAAGCTCCTCTTGCCAGGGCCTTGCGTGAGTGAAGTAAACTTGAGCCTGGAGCGGCCTTCCCGGCAAGCTCCGCTTGTCGGGGTCTCGATATTCTGTCCTGTATACTTTGTTTTTGAATGGTTTGATATGGAGCAGGAAGGTCTCCGGCGAGCACGCGGTAAACCCTGCCGCGGGAAGCTGCAACTGCCCGTGCACAAGTTGGGGTACTGAGGTACCCCTACCTTAGTACACCGACAGGTGGTTGACCCCATCTTCAAATAGATTTGGAAATGCTCTTGCACCCTTAAGATTAAGGTCTTCGGATGGTTGCTCCTAATGGATCGGCTAAATACAAGGGATATGATGCAACGTAGGCATTGGAACGTGCAAGATGACACATGTTTCTTGTTTCATCTACCTAACCATGAGGATCGTGTGCATCTTTTCTTTACTAGTAACTTCAGCAAGCGAGTTTGGAATTATCTTGGAATCACTTGGACCTCACACAACACCCAAACCACATACACCATGGCACTGGCGGCTAGAAAGGAATTTGGTTTCCCTTTCTTTACTGAAGTAGTATTTACTGCTACTTGGAACATTTGGACTCAAAGGAATGGCAAGATCTTCAGAAATGAGACGCCGAGTTTCAGTGCCTGGAAGAGAAACTTTGTGCATGATATTTCTTTGTTAGCACATAGGATCAAATGTAAATATAGGGATAGCCTCCTTTCTTGGATAACCTCCCTTCAATAGCTTTGTTGTAAGTTTTGTTTTCTCCCTTTTTATTTACATAGGTTCACATAGACTTCATCCCCTTGTACTTTATACCAGTTTGAGTTTGAGTTTGAATAAAGAGTTGTGAGGTTGTTGCCTTGCAGTATATAGTCAAAAAAAAATTCCAGCCTCCGCAAGTTCCAGAACCACTAGATCCAATCTAGACACCATCACGGAGGGGTTGATCATGTCCATTGGTGCCTCTCCGATGATGCGTGAGTAGTTCTTTGTAGACCTACAGATCCATAGTTAGTAGCTACATCGCTTTCTCTCTCTCTCTCTCTTGATTATCAATACAATGGTATCTTGGAGATCCATATGATGTAACTCGTTTTGTTGTGTGTTTGTTGGGATCTGATGAACTTTGAGTTTATGATCAGATTTATCTTTTTATATCCATGAAAGTTATTTGAGTCTTTTTTGATCTCTTATATGCATGATTGCTTATAGCCTCGTATTTCTTCTCGGATATTTGGCTTTTCGTTGGGCAACTTGATCTATTTATCTTGCAATGGGAAGAGGTGCTTTGTAATGGGTTGGATCTTACGGTGCTTGATCCCAGTGACAGAAGGGGAACCGACACGTATGTATCATTTCCATTAAGGATAACAAGATGGGGTCTATTTCTACATAAATAGATCTTGTCCACATCATGTCATCATTCTTATTGCATTACTCCGATTTTCCATGAACTTAATACACTAGATGCATGCTCTATAGCGGTCGATGTGTGGAGTAATAGTAGTAGATGTAGGCATGAGTTGGTCTACTAATCTTGGATGTGATGCCTATATAATGATCATTTCCTGGATATCGCCATGATTATTTGAAGTTCAATCAATAGCCCAACAGTAATTCATTTACCCACTGTTTGCTAATTTTCTCGAGAGAAGCCACTAGTGAAACCTACGGCCCCTCGGTCTCTTCTTTAATAGATTTGCCTTTGCAATATATTTTATTTGCTTTTATTTTTAGATCTATTAAAACAAAAATACAAAAATAACTTGCTGCACTTTATTTTATTTGGCATTTGATCTATCAACTTATTACAACTTTCTCACGTCCGTTTGCCAATTTTTGGAACAATTACCCGAAAGGGATTGACAACCCCTTTAATACGTCGGGTTGCGAGTATTTGTTATTTGTGTGCAGGTGCCGTTCACATAGTGTTTCGTGGTTCTCCTACTGGTTCGATAACCTTGGTCTCATCACTGAGGGAAATACCTACTGTTGTTGTGCTACATCATCCCTTCCTCTTTGGGGAAATAGCGACATAGTGCTAGCAAGAATCAGTGGTCGTCCATCACAAGGGGTTGAACTGAAGTCGTGCATGCCTTCTGCCCCACTTCACCTTGTTCAGCAACCAGAATGTCTTTTGCGTCTTTCTTTACTGTGTTTAATAGTACAAGTATAAAACCCTGGTTCATCATTTTTTTGGTGCATATGTAATACTTGAACATATGTATCTACGAATCAAATAATGCATTGGTTGTTTAACCTGATGGATATGGATAAAGTTATAGGTAACTTTCAAATTCAAATTTGGTTCAATTTTAAATAGCAACGATTTAATTAGGGTCAAAATATGCTATGCATGTTCGTACGATGCACACGGTTTGTAAAGAACAAATGTGTGTCATATACATAATAATCCGACACGGTTTCCAGAGAGGAAACTTGTGCGACCTGATACGCCTCCAACGTATCTATAATTTTTTATTGTTCCATGTTGTTATATTATCATTCTTGAATGTTTTATAATCATTTTATAGCAACCATATATAATTTTTGGGACTAACCTATTGACATAATGCCCAGTGTCAGTTCCAGTTTTTTGCTTGTTTTTCACCTTGCAGAATATAAATATCAAATGGAGTCCAAATGCAATGTAACTTTTTGTGGATTTATTTTGGACCATAAGAGATCCAGAAAGTCAGAGAAGCGCATGAGGGAAGGCTCTTGGGGACCATGAGACACCAGGGCGCGCCCTAGACCCCTGGCGCGCCCTGGTAGGTAGTGGGGCCCACGAGACTCTTTTCCACCGACCTCCGACTCTATAAATACCACAATATTCCAAAAACCCTAGAGGAGACAATGAAAAATTGTTTCAGCCTCCACAAGTTCCAGAGCCACGAGATCCAATCTAGAGCCCTTTTCCGTTGCTCCGCCACAGGGGAACACGATCATGGATGGGTTCATCATCCTCATTGGTGCTCCTCCGATGATGCATGAGTAGTTCACCTCTGACCTATAAGTTGTTGATATATCTCCAATGATTCTATAATTTTTGATTGTTCCATGATATTATATTATCATTCTTGGATGTTTTACAATCATTTTGTATCATTTTTGGGACTAACCTATTGACATAGTTCCTAGTGCAAGTTATTGTTTTTTGCTTCTTTTTTTCATCGCAGAAAATCAATACCAAACAGAGTCGAAATGCAGCGAAACTTTTTGGAGATTTTTTCTGGGCCAGAAGGCACCCAATGTGCCAAAGAAGCACCTGGGGGTGCTCCAAGGATAGCATAGACCACTAGGGCGTGCCTAGGCTCCCAGGCTCTCCCTGGTGGGTTCTGCCCACCTTGGTGGCCTCCCGCACCGCCTCTTCACTCTATAAATACCCCAATATTCCAGAAACCCTAGTGGAGTCGACGAAATTTGATTCCAGCCACCGCAAGTTCCAGAACCACGAGATCCAATCTAGAGCCCTTTTCCAGCACTCCACTGGAGGGGAACACGATCAAGGAGGGGTTCATCATCCTCATTGGTGCCTCTCCGATGATGCGTGGGTAGTTCACCTCAGACCTACGGGTCTGTAGGCAGTAGCTAGATGGCTTCTTCTCTCTTTATTTCTCAATACAACGGTCTCTTGGAGATCTATTTGATGTAATCACTTTGTGTGGTGCGTTTGTTGGGATTCGATGAATTGTGAGTTTATGATCAGATTTGGCTTGATTTAATATCCATTCTTGATTATTGTAGCCTCATATTTCTTCTCCAATATTTGGGTTTTGTTTGGCCAACTTGATCTATTTAACTTGCAATGGGAAGAGTTGCTTTGTAATGGGTTCGATCTTGCGGTGTCCTTTCCCAGTGATAGAAGGTGCAGCAAGGCACGCATGTATCGTTGCTATTAAGGATAAAAAGATATGGTCTATTCCTACATGAATAGATCTTGTCTACATCATAGCATCGTTCTTATTGTATTACTCCATTTTTTCATGGACTTAATACACTAGATGCATGCTGGATAGCCGTCGATGTGTGGAGTAATAGTAGTAGATGCAGGCAGGAGTCAGTCTACTAATCTTCGACGTGATGCCTACATACATGATCATTGTCTTGGATATCGTCATGATTATTTGCTTTTCTACCAATTGCCCAACAATAATTTGTTCACCCACCGTTGCTATTTTTCGAGAGAAGCCACTAATGAAATCTACGGCCCCCGGGTCTATTTTCCTATCGTATATTTTCACATCAATATTGCCATTTGTTTTTTCCTTTATTTTCAATTTTTTTAGATCTATATTATCAAAAGCATAAAAATACCTCGCTGAGTTTTATTTGCCATTCTTCCATTTGCAATTATCAATCTATCTATCTACCAATTAATTACCCGAGAGGGATTGACAACCCCTCTTATACGTCGGGTCGCAAGTATTTTTTATTTGTGTGCAGATACCGTTTACATAGTGTTGCGTGGTTCTCCTACTAGTTCGATAACCTTGGTCTCGTCACTGAGGAAAATACCTACCATAGCTGTGCTGCATCATCCCTTCCTCTTTCGGGAAATACAGATGTAGTTCAAGTGACATCAGCAGTAGCTAGATCGTTTCTTCTCTCTTTCTAATCTTCAATACAATGTTCTCTTCGGAGATCTATTTGATGTAACTCTTTTGCAGTGCGTTTTGTGGGATCCGATCAATTGTTAGTTCATCATCAGATCTATTCAAAATCATATCCATACTTGATTATTATAGCCTCGTATTTCTTCTTTGATTTTTTAGTTTTGTTTGGCCAACTTGATTGATTTATCTTACCATGGGTTCGATCTTAAGGTGCTCAATCTCAGTGATAGAAAGAGAGGTGACACGCATGTATCGTTGCTATTAAGGATAAAACGATGGGGTCTATTCCTAGATGAATAGACCTTGTCTACATCATGTCATCATTCTTAAAGCATTACTTCATTTCTCCATGAACTTAATACACTAGATGCATGTTGGATAGCGGTCGATGTGTGGAGTAATAGTAGTAGATGCATAATCGTTTTGGTTTACTAATCTTGGACGTGATGCCTATATACATGATCATTATCTTGGATATCGTCACAATTATTAGCTTTTCTATCAATTTCTCAATGGTAATTTGTTTATCCACTGTATGCTATTTTGTCGAGAGAAGCCACTAGTGAAATCTAGTGAAATCTACAGCTCCTGGGTCTAGTTATCATCGTATACTTTCAGATCTATATTGCTATTTGTGTTTTCCATTTATTTGCTTCTACTAATTAAGATCTATTTTAATAAAAACCCAAGAATACCTTCTTGCATTTAATTTAATTTTCTTTTATTTGCATCTATCAATCTATATATTTATGATACTACCTTACAAAGGGTTCTTGCTAGAGGGAGAGGAAAGGGAAATTGAGTAGGTAGCCGCCGCCGTGCCAATGATCCACCGGATGCGTTGGGCTCCTCTGTGTCTCTCCTCAAGTAGTTTATTTGTGGGCTTTAGTTGGCCCACTCTGGCTTTTGGACTCGAGAGTTGGAGCGTTTGAGCATGTTGGGCCGCTGGGAAGCGTTGGTGTTGTTGAAGAGGCTACCCAGTGGATCCCGTATGTCGGGGTCGTTGACATCCCCTCTCATTGTGACAAGGCTTGCCCCCAAGCTTCAGAATCCGGAAACCGTGCCATGAGACTTTCTTTGTCCTCCCATGTGGTACCGAGGGCAGCACAGTTGGACCACTGGACCTTCACTTGCTCACGCATGCTGCCATTCTTCTGGCGCCGGCGTGTTTGCAAAATTGGAACTAGAACAGTGAGATCATCAAAATAGTGTGGAAGTTGAGTTTCGACGGACATACCCAGAAGGAGGCCACGCAGAGTGTTGATACGTGGAACATCGGGTGGACAATGGCATGCGGAGGCAGCTGTAGTTTGTAAGCCACTTTGTTGATCTTGTCAATGATGGTGTAGGACCCGTAATACTTGTAGCTCAACTTGTGATTTGCTCTTGGTGCTACGGACGACTGGATGTACAGTTACAACTTGAGCAAGACGCTCTCGCCCACTGTGAAGGTTCTAAAGGATCGTTTCTTATCAACTTGCTCCTTCATGATCTATTGTGCTCTGTTCAAATGCTGCTGCCGAAGAGCTTGCATGGTTTCCCGCTCGTCTAGCCATGATTGGAAGGCTGAGAGTGAGCAGGTGTTGTTTGCTGAAATTCCCCAATGGCGAGGTTCATAACTGAACATGGCTTTGAATGGAGTCATACCAATGGCTAAGTGATGCGTGTTGTTGTACTAGAATTGTGCCAGAGGTATCTAGAAGCTCCATCGCCTAGGGCGCGCCTAGGTGAAACAACAAAGGAAGGTCTCGACACACTAATTGACACATTCTGTCTGTCCGTGTGTCTGAGGGTGAGTAGTTGTGCTGAGCCAGTTTGACTGCCTGGGCCATGGAATAGCTCTTTACAACATTGCCTTGTGAAGACCGATCCCTGTCAGACACAATTGCTCTGGGTAACCCCTGGATCTTGTAAATTTGTTGCATGTACAACTGACAAACGGATGCCGTTGTGTATGGGTGAGCTAGTGGCAGGAAATAAGCAAATTTTGTGCGCTTGTCAACGATTACCATCAAGCAATTGAACCTGCTGGACTGTGGTAATCCGTCCAAGAAATCCATGGAGATGAAATCCCAAGGTGTGCTAGAATAGGCAGAGGTAGCAACAAACCTGGAGACGGTACATGATCTGGCTTGTTGGCAAATCCGGTACCTATGGACGTTCTGTAGGATTTGCACCTTCATCTTGGGCCACATGAACAACCGCCTGATGCGACTGTAGGTGACCGAAAACCCTGAGTGCCCCCCCCAATGGTCCCTCGTGGAAGGCGAAGATGATTTTCTTTTGATTTGAGTGCTCCCTCCCAGCCAAATTCTGCCTCGGAACTAGATGATACCTTATTTTAGAGAAAAACGCCCTTTAGGATCGTTTCGAAGAGATAGCTGTTCCAGCAGCCGCAAGGCATGGATGTTATTTTTATAATTGTTTGCAACATCTTCTAATCATGCTAGGTGATAGGACGATGTGACAAACAGGGTGTCTGTAGTGTTAGATCTGGACTGTGCATCTGCGCCCGCATTCTCAGTCCCTTTCTTGTAACGGATGCGATATCGCAATCCGATGAGCTTGGCAAAGGATTTATATTGCCATGGGGTGGTCAACCGTTGTTCTTCCAAATGGGTCAAACTTTTTTGGTCAGTGAGGATGTCGAATTCTGCATGTTGCAAGTAGGGTCGCCATTGATCCACTGCGACAATGCTTGCCAATTATTCCTTCTCATAGGTGGACATGCCTTGATAGAGTGGACTGTGTGCTTTGCTCATGAAATCTTTCGGGTGCCCTTGCTATTGCAGGATGGCACCAATTCGACGATCACTTGCGTGTGTCTCGATTGTGAAGTGTTGATGGAAATCGGGTAGTGCCAGAACATGAGCTTAGACCAACTGCTACTTGAGAACTTGAAAGGCAGTCTCGGTTGTGGTAGTCCAGAGGAAGGGTGTTCCTTTCTTAAGAAGATTGAATACTGGTCGGGCAATGACACCAAAGTTTCTGACAAACTGGCGATAATAGCCCGCATGGCCCAGAAAACTGCATACCTCTTTGGTATTGGTGGGTGCTGGCCGGTTTACCACCACGGTGATCTTGGTAGGGTCTGTTGAAACACCTTGAGAACTGATGACATGGCCGAGGTACAATATTTGTTGCTGTCCAAAAGCACATTTGTTCCGTTTGGCTTTCCAACTGTCCTTGCGGGGGAGCTCTAATACCCGGCGCAGGTGATCCACATGCTCTATGAGAGAAGCACTGAAAACCAGAATGTCATCAAAGAATGAAAGCACGTAGACGCGGTTGAGAGTTTTGGGAGTGGTGCTGACTGCCCCCATGAAGGTTGCTGGGCACCAGCGAGGCCAAACGAGACCACCTTGAATTCTAAGTGACCCTGGTGGGTCTAGAATGAATTCTTGTGTTCCTCTCTGGGGGCCAAACGGATTTGATTGTAGCCGGCGCGGAGGTCGAGCTTGGAGAACAAAGCTGCGCCGTGAAGTTCATCTAGGAGTACTTCGATGAAAGGTACATGAAACTTTGCGACCACTGTTTGTTGGAGATATGCCCTAGAGGCAATAATAAAAGCATTATTATTATATCTCCTTGTTCATGATAATTGTCTGTTATTCATGCTTGAATTGTATCGTACGGAAACAACGATACATGTGTGAATACATAGACCAAAATGAGTCCCTGGTAGGCCTCTAGTTACCAGCTCGTTGATCAACAGATGGTCACGGTTTCCTGACCATGGACATGAGATGTCAGTGATTACGCGATCACATCATTAGGATAATGATGTGGTGGACAAGACCCAAACTTGAGCATAACACGAGATCGTATAGTTCGTAATGCATAAGCTTTTCGGTGTCAAGTATTTATTCCTTAGACCATGAGGTTGTACAACTCCCGGATACCGTAGGAGTACTTTGGGTGTGCCTAACGTCACAACGTAACTGGGTGGCTATAAAGGTACGCATCGGGTATCTTCGAAAGTGTCTGTTGAGTTGGTACAAACCGAGACTGGGATGTTGTCACTCCGTATGATGGAGAGGTACCTCTGGGCCCACTCGGTAAGACATCATCATAATGAGCTCAATGTGACTAAGTAGTTAGTCATGGGATGATGGATTACGGATCCAGTAAAGAGACTTACCATAACGAGATTGAACAAGGTATGGGAATACCGACGATCGAATCTCGGGCAAGTACCGTACCGATGGACAAAGGGAATAACGTACGGGATTGAGTGAATCCTTGACACGGTGGTTCATCCGATGAAGATCCTCGAGGAACACGTGGGAACCAACATGGGTATCCAGATCCCGTTGTTGGTTATTGACCGGAGAGTCGTCTCGGTCATGTCTACGTGTCTCCCGAACCCGTAGGGTCTACACACTTAAGGTTCGGTAACGCTAGGGTCGTAGAGATAAATGCACGTGGAAACCCGAAAGTTGTTCGGAGTCCCGGATGAGATCCCGGACGTCACGAGGAGTTCCGGAATGGTCCGGAGGTAAAGATTGATATATGGGAAGTCCAGTTTCGGCCAACGGGTGATCTCCGGGGGTCACCGGGAGTGTCCCGGGACCACCGGAGGGGCCCCGGGGGTCCACCGGGTGGGGCCCCTAGGCCAGAAGTGGAAGTGTCCAGCCCCTCTGGGCTGGCGCACCACTAGGGGCCCACTCCCCATGCGCCTAGGGTTAAAACCCTAAGGGAAGGGGGCCACCACTTGCCTTGGGCCGCCCCCCCTTGCAGATTGGATCTGCAGGGGGCTGGCGCCCCCCCTGGCCCCCTATATATATGTGGGGGGGAGAGGGCAGCCGCACCCAAGCCCTGGCGCCTCTCCCCCTCCCGTCACACCTCCATACTCCCAACGCAGGGCGCCCGGCGAAGCCCTGCTGCGATCTCCACTGCATCCGTCATCACGCCGTCGTGCTGCCGGATCTCTGACAACTTCTCCTCCCCCCTTGCTGGATCAAGAAGGAGGTGACGTTGCTGCACCGTACGTGTGTTGAACGCGGAGGTGCCGTCCGTTCGGGGCTAGATCATCGGTGACGAAGAACGTGAAGAGTACGACTACTTCATCCACGCTTCATTGAAAGCTTCCGCTCGCAATCTCCATAACGGTATGTAGATGCACTCTTACTTGCTCGTTGCTAGATGTCTCCATAGTTAGATCTTGGTGAAAGCGTAGAAATTTTTTGATTTATGCTACGTTACCCAACAGTGGTATCAGAGCCTAGGTTTTATGCGTAGCATCTTGCACGAGTAGAACACAAACAGTTGTGGGCATTTGGTTTTGTTCAACTTTCTTACCGTTACTGGTCAATCTTGATTCGGCGGTATTGTGGGATGAAGCGGCCCAGGCCGAATTGACACGTATGCTTACGTGAGACTGGTTCCACCGACAGACATGCACTAGATGCATAAGGTGGCTGGCGGGTGTCTGTCTCTCCTACTTTAGTCGGATCGGATTCGATGAAAAGGGTCCTTATGAAGGGTAAATAGAAGTTGACAAATCACGTTGTGGTTTTGGCGTAGGTAAGAAACATTCTTGCTAGAAATCCTATAGAAGCCACGTAAAACATGCAACAACAATTAGAGGACGTCTAACTTGTTTTTTGCAGCATGTGCTATGTGACGTGGTATGGCCAAAACGAAGATGTGATGAATGATATATGTGATGTATGAGATTGATCATGTTTTTGTAATAGGGAATCACGACTTGCATGTCGATGAACTTGACAACCGGCAGGAGCCATAGGAGTTGTCTTAATTATTGTATGACCTGCGTGTCACTGAATAACGCCATGTAATTACTTTGCTTCATTGCTAAACGTTAGCTATAGTAGTAGAAGTAATAAGTTGGCGTGACGACTTCTTCAAGACACGATGATGGAGATCATGATGATGAAGATCATGGTGTCGAGCTGGTGACAAGATGATCATGGTGCCCCGAAGATGGAGATCCAAGGAGCAAGATGATATTGGCCATATCATGTCACTTTAATTGATTGCATGTGATGTTTATCATGTTTATGCATCTTGTTTACTTAGAACGACGGTAGTAAATAAGATGATCTCTCACTAAAATTTCAAGTATTGTGTTTCCCCTAACTGTGCACCGTTGCTAAAGCTTGTTGCTCCGAAGCTCCACGTGATGATCGGGTGTGATAGGTTCTAACGTTCGCATACAACGGGTGTAAGACAGATTTACACACGCGATACACTTAGGGTTCACTTGACGAGCCTAGCATGTACAGACATGGCCTCGGAACACGGAAGACCGAAAGGTCGAACACGAGTCGTATAGAAGATACGATCAACATGATGATGTTCACCGTTGATGACTAGTCCGTCTCACGTGATGATCGGACACGGATTACTCGATTTGGATCGTGTATCACTGAAGATGACTAGAGAGATGTCATTCTGAGTGGGAGTTCATAAAAATTTGATTAAGATGAACTTAATTATCATGAATTTAGTCTAAATTCTTTACAATATCTCTTGTAGATCAAATGGCCCACGCTCCAGTTTCCCTCAACTTCAACGCGTTCCTAGAGAAAACCTAGCTGAAAGACGATGGTAGCAACTATACGGATTGGGTCCGTAACCTGAGGATTATCCTCATAGCTGCCAAGAGATCATATGTCCTAGAAGCACCGCTAGGTGATGCACTTGCTCCCGATGCTGCCCAAGACGTTTTGAACGTCTGGCAGTCGCGTAGTGATGATTACTCCCTGGTTCAGTGCGGCATGCTTTACAGTTTATAATCGGGGCTTCAAAAACGTTTTGAGCACCACGGAGCATATGAGATGTTCGAAGAGCTGAAAATGGTTTTCCAAGCTCATGCCCGAGTCGAGAGATATGATGTCTCCGACGCATTCTACAGCTGTAAGATGGAGGAGAACAGTTCTGTCAGTGAGCACATCCTCAAGATTTCAGGATTGCACAACCGCTTGTCTTAGCTGGGAATGAATCTCCCAGATGAAGCGGTCGTTGACAGAATCCTCCAGTCGCTCCCACCAAGCTTCAAGAGCTTCGTGTTGAACTTCAATATGCAGGGGATGGAGATGTCCATTCCCGAGGTGTATTCGATGCTGAAATCAGCGGAGGTGGACATCAAGAAAGAACATCAAGTGTTGATGGTCAATAAAACCACTAAGTTCAAGAAAGGCAAGGGTAAGAAGAACTTCAAGAAGGACGGCAAGCAAGTTGCCGCGCCTGGCAAGTCTGTTGCCGGGAAGAAGCCAAAGTATGGACCCAAGCCTGAGACAGAGTGCTTTTATTGCAAGGGAACGGGTCACTGGAAGCGGAACTGCCCCAAATACTTAGCAGACAAGAAGGCCGGCAACGTCAAAGGTATATATGATATACATGTTCTTGATGTGTACCTTACCAGCACTCGTAGTAGCTCCTGGGTATTCGATACCGGTGCAGTTGCTCACATTTGTAACTCAAAACAGGAGCTGCGGAATAAACGGAGACTGGCGAAGGATGAGGTGACGATGCGTGTCGGGAATGGTTCCAAGGTCGATGTGATCGCCGTCAGCACGCTGCCTCTACATCTACCCTCGGGATTAGTTTTAAACCTGAATAATTGTTATTTAGTACCAGCTTTGAGCATGAACATTGTTTCTGGATCTCGTCTTATGCGAGATGGCTACTCTTTCAAATCGGAGAATAATGGTTGTTGTATTTATTTGAGAGATATGTTTTATGGTCATGCCCCGCTGGTCAATGGTTTATTTTTGATGAATCTCGAACGTAGTGATACACATATTCATAGTGTAGATGCCAAAAGATGTAAAGTTGATAATGATAGTCCCACATACTTGTGGCATTGCCGCCTTGGTCATATTGGTGTCAAGCATATGAAGAAGCTCCATTCAGATGGACTTCTGGAGTCTCTTGATTATGAATCATTTGACACGTGCAAACCGTGCCTCTTGGGAAAGATGACCAAGACTCCGTTCTCCGGAACAATGGAGCGAGCGACCAACTTGTTGGAAATCATACATACCGATGTGTGCGGTCCAATGAGTGTTGAGGCTCGCGGAAGCTATCGTTATGTTCTCACCCTCACAGATGACTTGAGTAGATATGGGTATATCTATTTGATGAAACACAAGTCTGAGACCTTTGAAAAGTTCAAGGAATTTCAGAATGAGGTTGAGAATCAACGTGACAGAAAAATAAAGTTCTTGCGATCGGATCGTGGGGGTGAATATTTAAGTCATGAATTTGGCACACATCTTAGGAGCTGTGGAATTGTTTCACAATTGACACCGCCCGGAACACCTCAATGTAACGGTGTGTCCGAACGTCGAAATCGTACTCTGTTGGACATGGTGCGATCTATGATGTCCCTCACCGATTTACCGCTATCTTTTTAGGGTTATGCTTTAGAGACTGCCGCATTCACTTTAAATAGGGCTCCGTCGAAATCCGTTGAGACGACTCCGTATGAACTTTGGTTTGGCAAGAAACCGAAGCTGTCGTTTCTAAAAGTTTGGGGTTGCGATGCTTATGTCAAGAAACTTCAACCTGAAAAGCTCGAACCCAAATCGGAAAAATGCGTCTTCATAGGATACCCAAAGGAAACAATTGGGTACACCTTCTACCACAGATCCGAAGGCAAAGTCTTTGTTGCCAAGAATGGATGCTTTCTGGAGAAAGAGTTTCTCTCGAAAGAAGTGAGTGGGAGGAAAGTAGAACTTGATGAGGTGACAGTCACCCCTCCTGCACCGGAAAGTAGCGCAGCGCAGGAAACTGTTCCTGAGGTGCCTGCACCGACAAGGGAGAAAGTTGATGATAATGATCATGAAGAAACAGATCAAGTTACTACTGAACTTCGAAGGTCCACAAGGGCACGTTCCGCACCAGAGTGGTATGGCAACCCTGTCCTAGAAATCATGTTGTTAGACAACGGTGAACCTTCGAACTATGAAGAAGCGATGGCGGGCTCAGATTCCAATAAATGGCTTGGAGCCATGAAATCCGAGATAGAATCCATGTATGAAAACAAAGTATGGACTTTGGTGGACTTGCCTGATGACAGGCACGCCATAGGAAACAAATGGATATTTAAGAAGAAGACAGACGCGGATGGTAATGTGACCATCTATAAGGCTCGGCTTGTAGCTAAGGGTTATCGACAAGTTCAAGGGATTGACTAAGACGAGACTTTCTCTCCCATAGCGATGCTGAAGTCAGTCAGAATCATGTTAGCTATTGCCGCATTCTATGATTATGAGATATGGCAAATGGGCGTCAAAACAGCATTCCTTAATGGCTTCCTCAAGGAAGAGTTGTATATGATGCAACCGGAAGGTTTTGTCGATCCAGAGAACGCTAACAAGGTATGCAAGCTCCAGCGCTCGATTTACGGGCTGGTGCAAGCATCTCGGAGTTGGAATATTTGCTTTGATGAGGTGATCAAAGCGTTTGGCTTTATACAGACTTATGGAGAAGCATGTATTTACAAGAAAGTGAGTGGGAGCTCTGTGGCATTTCTCATATTATATGTGGATGACATATTGCTGATGGGAAATGATATAGAATTCTTGGAAAATGTAAAGGCCTACTTGAACAAAAGTTTTTCAATGAAGGACCTTGGAGAAGCTGCTTACATATTAGGCATCAAAATCTATAGAGATAGATCGAGACGCCTCATTGGTCTTTCACAAAGTACATACCTTGACAAAATATTGAAGAAGTTCAATATGGATCAGTCAAAGAAAGGATTCTTGCCTATTTTGCAAGGTATGAGATTCAGCAAGGCTCAGTCGCCGACCACGGCAGAAGATAGAGAAAAGATGAGTGTCATTCCCTATGCCTCGGCCGTAGGTTCTATCATGTATGCCATGCTGTGTACCAGACCTGATGTGAACCTTGCCATAAGTTTGGTAGGGAGGTACCAAAGTGATCCCGGTACGGAACACTGGACAGCGGTCAAGAACATCCTGAAGTACCTGAAAAGGACTAAGGATATGTTTCTCGTTTATGGAGGTGACGAAGAGCTCGTCGTAAAGGGTTACGTTGATGCTAGCTTCGACACAGATCTGGATGACTCTAAGTCTCAAACCGGATACGTGTATATTTTGAATAGAGGGGCAGTCAGCTGGTGCAGTTACAAACAGAGCGTGGTGGCAGCGTCTACATGTGAAGCAGAGTACATAGCTGCTTCTGAAGCAGCGCAGGAAGGAGTCTGGATGAAGGAGTTCATCACCGACCTAGGAGTCATTCCAAGCGCGTCAAGCCCGATGACTCTCTTCTGTGACAACACTGGTGCTATTGCTATTACCAAGGAGCCCAGGTTTCACAAGAAGACCAAGCACATCAAGCGCCGTTTCAACTCCATCCGGAATTATGTTCAGGATGGAGACATAGATATTTGTAAAGTGCATACGGATCTGAATGTCGCAGACCCGTTCACTAAACCTCTTTCACGAGCAAAACATGATCAACACCAGAACTCTATGGGTGTTCGATTCATCACAATGTAACTAGATTATTGACTCTAGTGCAAGTGGGAGACTGTTGGAGATATGCCCTAGAGGAAATAATAAAAGCATTATTATTATATCTCCTTGTTCATGATAATTGTCTGTTATTCATGCTTGAATTGTATCATACGGAAACAACGATACATGTGTGAATACATAGACCAAAACGAGTCCCTGGTAGGCCTCTAGTTACTAGCTCGTTGATCAACAGATGGTCACGGTTTCCTGACCATGGACATGAGATGTCAGTGATAACGGGATCACATCATTAGGAGAATGATGTGGTGGACAAGACCCAAACTTGAGCATAACACGAGATCGTATAGTTCGTAATGCATAAGCTTTTCGGTGTCAAGTATTTATTCCTTAGACCATGAGGTTGTACAACTCCCGGATACCGTAGGAGTACTTTGGGTGTGCCAAACGTCACAATGTAACTGGGTGGCTATAAAGGTACGCATCGGGTATCTCCGAAAGTGTCTGTTGAGTTGGTACGAACCGAGACTGGGATGTTGTCACTCCGTATGACGGAGAGGTACCTCTGGGCCCACTCGGTAAGACATCATCGTAATGAGGTCAATGTGACTAAGTAGTTAGTCACGGGATGATGGATTACGGATCGAGTAAAGAGACTTACCATAACGAGATTGAACAAGGTATCGGGAATACCGACGATCGAATCTCGGGCAAGTACCGTACAGATGGACAAAGGGAATAACGTACGGGATTGAGTGAATCCTTGACACGGTGGTTCATCCGATGAAGATCATCGAGGAACACGTGGGAACCAACATGGGTATCCAGATCCCGCTGTTGGTTATTGACCGGAGAGTCGTCTCAGTCATGTCTACGTGTTTCCCGAACCCGTAGGGTCTACACACTTAAGGTTCGGTAACGCTAGGGTCGTAGAGATAAATGCACGTGGAAACCCGAAAGTTGTTCGGAGTCCCGGATGAGATCCCGGACGTCACGAGGAGTTCCGGAATGGTCCGGAGGTAAAGATTGATATATGGGAAGTCCAGTTTCGGCCAACGGGTGATCTCCGGGGGTCACCGGGAGTGTCCCGGGACCACCGGAGGGGCCCCGGGGGTCCACCGGGTGGGGCCACCCATCCCGGTGGGGCCCCTAGGCCGCAAGGGGAAGTGTCCAGCCCCTCTGGGCTGGCGCACCACTAGGGGCCCACCTTCCCATGCGCCTAGGGTTAAGACCCTAAGGGGAGGGGGGCCACCACTTGCCTTGGTGGGCAAGGACTCCCCCCTGGCCGCCGCCCCCCTTGCAGATTGGATCTGCAGGGGGATGGCGCCCCCCTGGCCCCCTATATATATGTGGGGGGGGAGGGCAGCCGCACCCAAGCCCTGGCGCCTCTCCCCCTCCCGTCACACCTCCATACTCCCAACGCAGGGCGCCCGCCGAAGCCCTGCTGCGATCTCCACTGCATCCGTCATCACGCCGTCGTGCTGCCGGATCTCTGACGACTTCTCCTCCCTCCTTGCTGGATCAAGAAGGAGGTGACGTTGCTGCACCGTACGTGTGTTGAACGCGGAGGTGCCATCCGTTCGGCGCTAGATCATCGGTGACGAAGAACGTGAAGAGTACGACTACTTCATCCACGCTTTGTTGAAAGCTTCCGCTCGCAATCTCCATAACGGTATGTAGATGCACTCTTACTTGCTCGTTGCTAGATGTCTCCATAGTTGGATCTTGGTGAAAGCGTAGAAAATTTTTGATTTATGCTACGTTACCCAACACTGTTAGGGCGTTGATGTGGCGGTAATCAATGCATAGCCTCCAGGTACCATCTTTTTTCTTGATAAGGATAACTGGTTATGAGAATGGAGTGCTGCTTCTCTGAATGACCTCCGATCTAAGTAGTTCTTCCACCTGAGCTTCGCTCTATCTTATGCTCGGGATTGTGGTGGTATGGTCCGATGTTCACTGGTTGCGCCCCTGGCACAAGTGGTATCCTCTGATCACAGGATCGGCGAGGTGGGAGGTCAGTTGGTTCGGAGAAGACATCCGGGAATTCATCACCAACTGCCTGTATGCACTCTGGGATTGGCGCAGTGGTGTCTGTCTCCAGCGCGACTACACACAAATGAATGATGTGCGACAAGGCCCCTTTGCCATAGAGTCCTTGTAATTGGATGATGTTGACGGACTCACACGTGATGGACGCAACATCATGGCCGATGATACGTCTCCAACGTATCTATAATTTTTGATTGTTCCATGCTATTATATTATCAACCTTGGATGTTTTGGATGCATTAATATGCTATTTTATATTATTTTTGGGACTAACTTATTAACCCAGTGCCCAATACCAATTTCTGTTTTTTCCTTGTTTTTGGCTTTCACAGAAAAGGAATATCAAACGGAGTCCAAACTGAATAAAACTTTACGATGATTTTTCTTGGACTTGAAGACACAGACGACAAACCATAGGGGCGCGTGCTATGGGGGGCGCCCCGTGTACTTATGGTCCCCTCGCGAGTCCCCTGCACCACCTCTGAATTATATAAATATCCAAATATTCCAGAAGTCCTAGAAGAGTCGCCAAAAATACTTTTCCACAGCCGCAAGTTTCTGTTCCCGTGAGATGCCATCTTGGGGCCTTTTCCGGCACTCCATCGGAGGTGGATTTGATCACGGAGGGCCTCTACATCAACCTTTCTACCCTTCCAATGATGTGTGAGTATTTTATCATAGACCTACGGTCCATAGCTAGTAGCTAGATGGCTTCTTATCTCTCTTTGATCTTGAATACAATGTTCTCCTTGATGTTATTGGAGATCTATTCGCGGTAATCTTCTTTTGCGGTGTGTTTGTTGAGATCCGATGAATTGTGGATTTATGATTAGATTGTCTCTGAATTCTTATATGCATGATTTCATAGCTTTGTATTTCTCTCCGATCTATCGATTTGGTTTGGCCAACTTGATTGGTTTTTCTTGCAATGGGAGAGGTGCTTTGTGATGGGTTCAATCTTGCGGTGTCCTCACCCAGTGATAGAAGGGGTAGCGAGGCACGTCTTGTATTGTTGCCATTAAGGGTAAAGAGATGGGGTTTATATTATATTGCTTGAGTTTATCCCTCTAGGTCATGTCATCTTGCTTAAGGCATTACTCTATTCTTATGAACTTAATACTCTAGATGCACGCTGGATAGTGGTCGATGAATGGAGTAATAGTAGTAGATGCAGGTAGGAGTCAGTCTACTTGTCACGGACATGATGCATATCTTCATGATCATTGCCTTTTATATCATCATAACTTTGCGATTTTCTATCAATTGCTCAACAGTAATTTGTTTACCCACCGTATGCTTTCTTCGAGAGAAAAGCCTCTAGTGAAACTTATGGCCCGGATGTCTATTTTCCATCTTATATTTTCAGATCAGTAAAACCAAAAACCCAAAAATACCTTGCTGCAATTATTTTGTGTTTACTTTATTTTGCCTTTTACTTTTATTTTAAATCTATCTCTATCAGATCTCGCTCTGGCAAGTGACCTTGAAGGGATTGACAACCCCTTTTTGGCGTTGTGTGAAGTGTTTGTTAGTTTGTGCAGGTGCATATATTGGAAACTTGCTTGTGCCTCCTACTACATTGATACCTTTGTTCTCAATTGAGGGAAATACTTATCTCTACTTTGCTGCATCACCCTTTCCTCTTTAAGGGAGAAATGAACGCAAGCTCAAGAAGTAGTAGCCGACTAGACGAAGAGGGCCTGCTGGTGGGATCTCCAGGAAGCGCGCGCACCCGTCGATGATCATGGGACAGTGCTCCTCGAGCCAGTCCATGCCAAATATTGCATTGTAGGTGCCTAATGGTAGCACTTTTAGATCAGTGCAGAATTCTTGTCCTTGCGAATACCACGCGAAGTGCGGAATGAAGTTGGAGCAGATCATCTCGCCCCCATCCGCGACTGGAATGCGCCCAGACTTGGGAAGAGGTTTAAACTCAATGCGCGAGGTAGCCAAGTGTGCGTCCATGTACGAGTTGAATCCAGGCGTGTAGCTGAAATGCCTTGGAGGAGAACCCCCCCCCTATCACAGCAGACTCGGAGATGACCATGACAGTGTCGTCCTAGCCATCGCCTTGCTGAACTTGCATGACGAGGAAGTTGTAGAGGTTGAACATGTTGAGTAGCTCCTCGACGACGTGCAGTTGCACCGGTGTGGGGCATACATGGTCGTGCCCCCATTTCTCGCCGCACTTGAAGTATAGGCCGTGGGCTCATCGGTAATCTTGCAGTGCCTTGATCTTGGACGTGTCAGCTCGTGATGTGTCTGTCCCGCGCCGATCGGTGGCGATTGTTGGTCGCGTGTGGCGCGTTGGAGGCGGAGGAAGTGGTAGCGACACGGCCTCCCGTTGAGGTGTGTCAGGCGGCCTTGATGGATGCCCACGGGCTCCATCCACCACCTCATCTTGCAGTTGTGCGAGCGCGCATGTTGTGTCCAGGTCAGGGGGTCGCCTGCACCATGACAACCGCCCTGATGTCGGTCCTCAAGCCCTCCACAAAACGTGTGAGAAAATAGTAAGGATGAATAGTCTTGTTTGCCGGGAGCGGCGGCGGCATCGTGAGAGACGCCGCCGGGGGCCTCCGTTGAATCTGGAAGTCGTCGTGGCTATCGGGCCCTTGAGGATTGATTGATGTGCCGGCGCCCTCGGCCACCGGATCTGCTTTGGATCAGGGTGGTGGAGATTCCTGCACTCGCTTCAGCGCCGCGATGGCATCGCCCAGATCCGCCACGCGTTGCACGAGATCGGGGCGCCACAGGAGCAGGTCGTCAATCTTCGTGAGGCCATCGATGGCGGCCTCGATCATGGTCTCGAATTGGGTGAGCAAAGCCGACACGCTTGGATCCATGGCCTCACGTGCTTGCCGTAAGCCTCTCGTCTCGATGAGATGTGCCAGTGCGGAGTGGGGAGGAGTGGTGGCCGGGTCTCTGATACCAGATGTTATGGTAACACTGGGGGATACAACTCACACCCGATCTACTAACATTTGAGTGGATCAACGATCTCGATTGCACAAGAATTACAAGAATTGTAGCTAAGGTTCTTGCTCCAGGGAGAGGAAAGGGGAATCGAGTAGGTAGTCGCCGCCGTGCCAATGATCCACTTGATGCCTTAGGCTCCTCTATGTCTCTCCTCAAGTAGTTCGGTTGTGGGCTTCATTTGGCCCACTCTGGCCCGTCGACTCGAGTGTTGGGGTGTTTGAGCCTGTTGGGCCGCAGCGTTGGTGTTGTTGGAGGGAGTGGGGCTTTTCCTATTTAGTGCTGCACGCGCCCGTTTGTATGCATTTTTGCAAACTGGCGCCAAGAGCGCCTCATGCTGGGCCGGCCCATGTATGGGTGCCCCAGGTTTTTCTTCTTCTATGTTTTTATAACGCAAAAAAGTGATAGAACAGTTCTCGAACATGGGACCTCACTCGTTGTTCCATGCTTGCGTTACCACATCGCCACGCAGCAGGTTCTGATAAGTTATAACCTTTCTTTTGTTTAATTCTCTCTTTTTATCTTTTTCCCCCTTTTTCTTTTTCCCTTTTTTGTTTTCTTTTTCTTTTTCTTTCTGTACGAACAGGTTCCCCTGCATCCTTTTGAATTCGATGAACTTCTTTTCAAATTCGATGAACTATTTTGAAATTTTATGAACTTTTTCAAATTCGATGAACCTTTATAAAAGTTGATGAACTTTTTTAAAAAATCGATGAACTTTTTTCAATTTCGATGAATTTTTTTTTCAACTTTTCATGAAACTTTTCTAAGTTCATGAAATTTTTTCAAAATCTGTGATTTTGAAATTTTATGAACTTTTTTATCCAAAATTGATGAACTTTTTGTTCAAAATTGGTGAACTATTTTCAAAATCGATGAACTTTTCCCAAATTTTGAACTTTTTTCGAAATTTCATGAACTTTATCCTAAACTTTGCTAACTTTTTCAAATTCGTGTAGATTTCTCAAATTCACGATTTTTTTTGTTTGTACGAACCTTTTCAATTTTATAAACTTTCTTGAAATTTATGTTTTTATATTGTGCATTCATTTTTCTTATTTCTTTTCATTTTATCATGAAATAATATGCAATATTGGTTGGGTATATAATAAGGCCAATTTCTCCCCAGAATAAACAACATGGAGAGATTGGCCTGATGTCTGTGTTCAAATGTGCCGCACAGGCATTCTGAGTTTGAATCCTGGCTTTACCATATTTCCGGACAGTTTTTGCGATCTAACAACATCGCTGTGCCTCGCTCGGTTTCCTGGGCCGGCCCAGTTCGCGTCCCTGCAGGTGCCAGCGGCGCGAATCGACGGTCGCAGCGCTGTATAGGATCCCCTGCCCAGTGGGTCCCGTATGTCGGGGTCGCTGACAGTGCTACGTTGAGACACTTTCTACTGGAATACTTAGACGAATATGCTACACTACCATGTGTATTTTACAAGCCATCATTTAACACAATAAAGAGACCCCAAAGAAATACCGGAACCTAGGGAAAAGTTCCGTGTAAACATGCGGTGGGATAGTATAAGTAGACGGGTCACCTCCTCCCCATTCCAACACAACTTGTGCCATCCTGGTTTCCTCCTCTCGAACGAAAGATGGCCTCCAACGATGGTGCTGATAGCTCAAGCCGTGGTCGCCGTCCATACCGCGCGCTTAGGATGAGAGCCTCGTCGTCATCACCTTCACCTTCACCTTCTCTGCCACAGTACAGACGTGCGCAAGTCGTCACTAGCTCTGTGGGCGTCAATGCCACGGGATCTGAGCGCCGTCCACGTCCCTACCGTGCACTCCGGATACGTGCCAGCAGCTCATCGCCGTCGCCATCGCCGTCGCCATTGCCTCCATGTCCACTGCCAGGTAATCATATGTGCACGTTCGTTAACGACTCATCTGTTGTGTACGTGACGTACATACTTTAGTTTACATGCATGCATGCATGAACGATCATTTTTTTTACCATCGTCCGAGATGCTACGTTCGTTACGCGCGCGTGCAGGTGTCGTTGTGGAAGCGTTGCCGCTAGCAGTGCCTCTGGCGGTGCCAGCTGACCCCGTGGTGGCTGATCCAGTGTCTCCTCCGCCAGCCGTCGCTCTGACCGTGTCAGCCGACCCTGTGGTGCTTGCGCCACCATCGCCGCAGTCGAACATCGCTCCGAGTGTTCCAGGCCCCGTGGCGGCATCACCCTAGTTTACTCATAGCCTTTCTCTCTGGTGGCATGATGATTTGAAGATCGTTGCAATAAAGTTCTCCGGCCGGCGGCTGAAGAGACGGGATGGTTCTTGGGAATGTATCTTTAGTAAAATTTGCTTCGTGTTGTCAGATGACGAGTATTTTTTTTCTGCATTACATTGTTGTCATAGTAGCTGGAGGAAGCCAAACTATGTGTTTGATTTACCTAGTTAGAGAATCTCTAACTCTGATTATTAAATTTGCTCCGACATCTATCTGCGGACAAGAGGGATCAGTCCGCGAGCAGAGGCCAGATGCTGCCATCCAACACTATATATTCACATACATTTTAAACAACTTTTCAACTAAACAGACGAAATTCACGCAAACATGATGGATTTTCATATAAAGCGGCCGAGATTCGTGCAAACACGGCAGATTTTCATACATTTCAGAAAATTTTAGAGCAAAAAAGCGTTCCAAACTCTGAAACTATCCTACGGCGGCGACTGACATTCTCTTCCTTTGTATTTCGCATCGGCGACCACATTCTCCATCTGCCGTCTTTACAAACAGCGGCGGGGTTTAAGACCCGTTAAGTATAGGCCCGGTCTCCGAAGAGGAAGAGTAGAACATGGGAGACGAACTGGCCCACAAGGGACACCATGCCCTGCTGCCTCCCATGCCCGGTCCCGTCCCGTCCAGTAAACGTCTCTCAAGCATTGAACATGCGCGAACACCAGGGACGTGCAGCAGGCGGCACTCTCGGCCAACGCACCACTTCAATGCCGATGACGTTGAAAGCTCACGTCCGCTCTGAAGCCAGCGTCATTGCGGAGCGGCCGCTCCACAACGACATGAATCTGGGCAGCTCGGTTAGGGCGGGAATGCGCGTGGGCGAGGAAGATTTTTTTACTGGGCCAGGGTAGTCAGGGGCTAGCGTGGTAGCGGGGGAAAGCACGTCTGACCGCTCGACAGATCAACACAGGTCATGTTGAATGACAGAACATGTCCGGACCACGCGGTTTTAATGTATACTGCCGCATTGAGGGCGCGGCGTTGGAGATGCCTTTATGTTGTATGCCAGTGGTGTTCTATGTAATACTTTAGATGCCATTTTAAATATATTTTTACTAAAAGCAACTCCATGCCTAGTGTGGCACATGTTCTAGCTGGCAGTATGTGAAACGATGTCTGTTTTCAGTTTGACCATCGTTTCTTAATTTATAGATATTATAGAGTCATGGCGTTGTGGTTGCACCCTTGCATGTGGTCTTTTTTAGTAAGTATGCACACTCAACGACTTTGAAATAAATTCAACCATATAAATATCGAAAGAGCGAGTTGCAGAGATCCAGCAAATCTCAGCCATTCAAGCACGTCTATCCAACGATCTACATTGCTCCAATTTTTAGTGTTACACATGTTTAGCACACCCCACTAATTAATACTATGCCTAATATCAACGTCAACATTAATAAGATAATTTTATCCTACTTAATATTAACTTGTAATTATATGTTGCCCAACATTAATGTGCAATGTCATTAATATCTTGCCTAATATACACAATTACTAGTTCTAAAAACTAGTGAGATTGGACCGTAGGTAGCATGGATCTGGAGTGTATATGGGCCTTTGGATGGGCCAAAAATAAATAAATAAGTTAGTAATCTGGAGTGTAGACATACTACTATAATAATTTGTAGGCATCTAGCCAGATAAAATTGCCAAGCATTGAGCTAGGCCAAAATAATCGCAACAATTCCCCATTCAAGGCTGTAGGAAGCATTTGGATGACCCATCAAGGTTGCAACATATCGGTTTGGCTTGCAAAACCATTGTAAGGCAATTTGGGGCGGTAAGGAAACTAACCAAGCATCATCCTCATGTTTGGCAAAAATCAAAATCACGTATCTTCCTAAATATTGCCCCTCTTATGGATATCCACATGTGAAAAGAACCAATTTGAACTCTTTGAATTGAAAACGAGAGAGAACTAAAATATAAACAAAATTTCCAAAACGCATACATATAATTCAAACACTAGATGTAACCCGGTCAAGTTCCAACCTGAGGTCATGTACATACAAATATCAAACATGGGCCGATCGTTCGTCCTACCATGATAATTTGACGTGATGGGAGGAGATGAATCTAATTTCAAGATCACATGGCACATAAATAAAAAGGAAATGGATAACAAGATCACAACTAATAAAGTCGAAGAAATACTCATCGTGAGGAGTTTATGGGCGAAAAAGTTTATTAGATGACGAAGAGATCCCCATGTATTGCTAGCTCCCCATAATGTAAACGATGTTGCGCGTGGCCGAGGAAAAGGTATGATGCATGTTGTCCATATTAGATGCCAACTTCCTACCATATATTGACGCATCATTCCCTCTAGATGACCATACATCTGAATCGATCTGACTAGATCCGGCCATATGTATCTGCAAACCGCGAAATCACACATATCATGTGCTAGATCTATATCTATATGCATCAAGATCCAGTCGTATATTCACTTTGAATGACTAGAATGTTTAGATATGTTAGGATCCAAATGATGATATGATAAACCATACCTTGACTTTGATAGGACCTAGATCCACAAAGATTAAGCCACTTCTACGACAAATCTCGGCAGTATCTCGCTTGGTGGAAAGGATTCTACATCTGAAAACCAACAAAAATTACTCGACTTGAGAGTTGACACAGAGGCGATATCAATGAAAAATGACGGATGAGAGGCGCATCTAGTGGTGAGACTATGATATTTGAGGATTTCATCAGTGCCACAAGAGCGGTTGAGCACATATGGGCATTGCATGATATCTAGAGAAAGTGATTTTTGTCTTGTCTCTCGTGGAAAGAGAAGGTGGAAGGGGGTTATATGAATTGGTTTGGATGGGGAGGCGAATGCAAAACTGGTAAGATTATTTGCTTGGGGGGAGAGAAAACAATATATAGTCCTGGCCATTCCATATTTGTCGCCGTTCTCGGAACAGGGGTACCATGACTTGCCTAGCTGTGGCCCAACGCATGGCCCCACCGACGGCCTGGTGCGACCCAGCTTCAGGACCCTAAGGACAAGACCCTCACGAAGGCCCCTGGCCTCGCGAGGAGAACAACATCAAGACCTGTTCGAGGGGCAGCTTCCCGAGCCTGCCTCCCTAGGGGCGGAGATCTCTATGCAAGTCCGGCCTCATGAGGCTCAAGATGACGTGAGCCATGACGGCCAAGGCCAGGCGGGCGGCAGTGGGCGCAATCCAGGACAGTTTCCTCTTTGGTGCTAAGGGGGCAAGGCCAGGCAAATGTTCCCAAGGAAGGCCCCAAAGGTTTCCTTTCCGGTGCAATGAGACTGTCCGTGTACAAAAAGAGGGGTATACTTTTTGTACCCCTATGATTGTGCACGGGCAGTCGGAACCACGGGCACCACCACACCAAGCATAGCAGGGGAGGTGAGCCAAGGTAAGACCGAAGCTCGACGGAACTAGAGCAACGCCAAGAACAAGACCACAAAGAGCAAAGGGACGAAGCGGCTTCCCCCGGCAAGATCCTTGCCGGGAGCCAGTTTCAGCAGCCCTGGCAAGACCCTTGTCGTGGCCGGCTCTGGCAGCCCTGGCAAGACCCTTGCCGCAGCAGCTCGCCCCACGCCTACGAAGCGGATCATCCTTGAGTCCACTGCCCCCATGGGGCAAGGATTCGGGAGATATCCCCGTGGTGGCATGCAGATCTTTGTGAAGACATTCAAGGACAGATACACGCACTAAGAGGACGACGACCCTTGGCGGGATCCCAGCCAAGGAGGACCACAAGACCTCCGGCATGCACCTTGCCGGGGATGGCAGCAGGCGCCGTGGCAAGACCCTTGCCGAGGACACCCGCAGGGCCACCGTCAGGCCCGCACCAACTACACTTCCACTGCCCCATGCAGCTGCCGACCCAACCAGCTGAGCAGGCACCTGCGTGGCAACATGCAGATCTTCGTGGAGACCCACCATTGCACCACCTCAGCTGCCTGCCTGCCTACATGGCGTCTCAGGCACCGCTGGCCAGGGCGCGGGTCTACACAAGGAGGAGTGGCGATGGACAAGACGGACGTCTCCCCTCGTCCCCGATAAAGCGAGGACACCTAAGCTAAGCGCATTAAATGCGCCTTGTCCCCGACCAGGAGAAGGATTCGGCTTTTTAGAACTCCTCACGACTCTTTTGGAGCTCCTGACGAGCGGAAGAACACAAACATATAATCCACCAAAGCAGGAGTAGGGTTTTACGCATCCTTGCGGCCCAAACCTGGGTAAAGGAACGGTTTGCTAACTGTTAGATCCGCTCTTCTCTCAACCCAGTGCCCCTCAACCGTAGTAGGGATTCTTGTGATCCCATAGGTGTCGATCCAAATACACCGACATCTTTGGCGCACCCACTGGAGAGCACCTCAAGTACGTGGTCCAGATGCACTTCCCTAGGGAGGTATCAATGAACAACACTGCTGAGTACGAGGGGCTGCTTGCTGGTCTTAGGATCGCGGCAGACCTCGGAATCAAGAAGCTCATTGTCAGGGGCGACTCGCAGCTTGTCGTCAAACAAGTCAACAAGGATTACCTGAGCCCGTTGATGAAGGCCTACGTCGATGAAGTGAGAAAGTTGGAAGAGCGCTTTGATGGTATACAGGCGGAGCACGTTCCCCGAGCGGAGAACGACATCACCGAGTACCTGTCAAAACGCACCGCCCTCAAGCTACCTATGGAACCAGGTAACTTTGTGCTTCAGCTTTCTCAGCCATCCGTTGATCCATCAACAGAGCAGAACAAGAGGAGGAAATCAGGGCCCGGCAAGTACTTTCCCACCGAGCTCCCCGGAGCCGCCGGCAAGGATTTTGCCGGAGACACTGAGCCCGCCACAGGACGGCTAGCTCCGGCGGAGCGTCAAGCTTTTGCCGTCGAGACAGCTGCTCCCTTGGCGGAGGAAATACCTTTGGTCCTCGCCGTCGAGCCCCAGGCTCCAGCGTGGGCCCAGCATACTGTCTGATTCCTCCAGACTGGGGAACTTCCTAAGGAGCAGGAAGAAGCGGAGAAAGTAGCCCGTCGGCCTGCTATGTACCAGTTCGTCGAGGGCGTCCTGTACAGAAAGAGACCGAACGACGTGAAATTGAAGTGCATCCCTCGAGAGGAAGGACTGGAGCTATTGGCGGAGATACATGGAGGCATATGTGGATCCCACATAGGGTCAAGAGCCCTTGCCGGCAAGGCATTCCGGCAAGGCTTCTTCTGGCCCACTGCCCTCCAGGATGCGACGGCACTGGTCACCAGGTGTGAAGCGTGCCAGTTCCATTCAAAGAAACTTCATCAACCAGCTCAAGCCCTTCAAACCATTCCTCTCTCTTGGCCCTTCGTGGTCTGGGGGCTCGACATACTGGGCCCTTTCCCCCGCGCTGTCAGGGGCTTTGAATACTTGTACGTTGCAATCGACAAGTTCACAAAGTGGCCAGAGGTGGAGGTAGTGAGGAAGGTCACAGCTCAGTCAGCCGTCAAGTTCTTCAAGGGACTAGTGTGCCGTTTTGGTGTACCCAATAGGATCATCACCGATAACGGCACGCAGTTCACCAGCCGCACCTTCGTGCAACATACCCAAGACCTCGGCAGCAAAGTCTGTTTCGCTTCCGTTGCTCACCCCCGAAGCAATGGTCAAGCTGAGAGGGCAAACGCTGAAGTGCTGCGAGGGTTAAGGACAAAGACCTTTGACAAGCTGCACAAGAGTGGGAGGTGCTGGATTGATGAGTTGCCGGCGGTTGTTTGGTCGATCAGAACGGCGCCAAATCGAGCCACCGGCCAGACACCCATCGCCCTGATATACGGGGTGGAAGCAGTTCTCCCCACTGAACTCATATACGGGTCACCTCGAGTGCTCGCTTATGATGAGCTTCAGCAAGAGGAACTGCGGCAAGAGGACGCAACGCTCCTTGAGGAAGATCGTCTTCGGGCGGCTGTGAGAGCAGCATGCTACCAGCAAGCCTTGCGCCGCTACCATAGCCGCAAGGTCCGTGCCAGAAGCTTTGAGGAAGGCGACCTTGTTCTCCGGCGCGTTCAATCGGCCAGGAATACGAACAAGTTGACGCCGAAGTGGGAAGGCCCTTATCGGGTAATACGAGTCACCAGGCCTGGCGCAGTCGGCCTGGAGACCGAAAATGCCATTCCGGTGAGCAATTCCTAGAACATTGAGCATCTTCGCAAGTTTTAACCATAAGGCGCGGCATGCCGGGCCCCCCGGCAAGCCACCCTTTTGTACAAGCCTTGCCTGCAAGGCATGTAAACCTTTGTACAAAGCCAGGCGCACACCCTGAGCATAAATAAATGAAGCACCGACACTCTAAGTTATAGCATGCATGCTGAGTCGAGTCTCGTCCTTGGTTAGGGTTGATAGTGCTTAGCGGCGGCTAACCCCTAGCTTAGACGTCGAGTTTGTGTCTCTTTGTCTTTCCTCTATCTCCTTTGGTTCACAGGACGCACAGACATCCTTGCCGAGGCCACCTAGGGAGAAGAAAGAGGAACAGATCAGCATCAAGGCCCCGGCAAGCCAGTATTGCCGGGGGCTACAAGAGCAAAGATTCGCCCACGATGAACCAGGGCTGCCGGGGGCTGCAGCTTCAGATAAGTTCTTCGTCCCCTATCATGCATTCCATTATGGACTGAGGTATGTGAAACCTCGTTATTTTCCTTATGCTCGTTCCTGGGACTAAGTTTGGTCGTAGTCGTGGCAGCGAAAAGGTGAGACGAGGAGCCTAAGACCACTTCATCCCTGCCCTCCGCCAAGGGCATGAGAAAGGTCGAGCGAAGTAGGGAGACGGCAAGGCCTGTTGCCGGGCAAGAAAATGTTTATTTTAGATATAAAAGGGATTTATTCCCTGTTGTGGGTTCTACCTGCGAACAAATGACCCGGCAAACATTCCTTTTTCAATAAAAACATTCCACTCAGGTACAATCCATAGGGAATGAAAAACATGAACAAGGAGGTTACAAGTTTTAAAGTTGACAGATGCCCGAAGGCTTACAAACTAAAAAGAGATAAGATGCCCGTAATGCCTTTCTTGTCCCTCTCCTTAGGAGGTAGATCAAGGAGGCGAGAAGGGCAAAAGGAGCGCCTAGGCGAGCTACGGGTGGCAGAAGACACCAAGAGGACATCTCGGTGGCCGCCCAAAGGCTGGACGGTGATGACGGCGCCGGGGGCAGAGCTCGAAGACGAGGCGGCAGGATGTCAGTACGCGTCGAAGGCGTCGGTGCCCGCGTACTCCGACATGACGACCTTGCCGCCCGCCTACTTGCTCTTCCTATTCTGCACCTTCCCTACGCCAGCCGCCAAGGAGACGGCCCCGAGAAGTTCAAGGAGCCGGCGACACGGATGATGGGGTCGCCGGTGCCACGAGGAGCGGCGCCCGACACCTAGTCGGACCCGTCATCCTGCCATCCACCGCCCTCGTCGTCGCTGCCGCTGTCCTCCTCGTCACCCTCGTTCGAGGAGGAGTCTTCGTCATCGGAGGAGCTCTCCACGCAGCATCTTGCACGAGTCCCGAAAAGATCGAAGACCTTGACGGAGAGATGGCCGTCCTCCATCAGCTTGAAATGGAGGGTGAGCCCATCCATCAGGCTGTGGATACAGGCGAAAGTCTTCCATCCTTGACGAAGATACATCACATGAGGAGCGGGGAAGTGGACGCGGACCCGCGCGCCGCTGATCCCGCAGCCCCTCATGTGCAGCCGCAGCGACTCTGGCGGATCCACCTCCATCTCCCGCGCAAATGGGGTCGGGAGACGAAGGCGACAGCGCGGCGGCCGCCGCAACCTGACGAATAACTCACAAGGGTCATCCCCAATATGGCCTTCCATTGGAGGAGGGGCTGCTAGCGGGGGCGAGGCCGGCGGGCCGCCCCGTCCTCCTCTTCCCCAAACGCCCCGGCCTCGCCCACGGCCTCGCCCCTCCCTCTTCCCCTCGTGGTCGGCTCTGCCACCGCAGGTGCAGGAGAAGGAGGGACGCGTTGTCGAGCGGCGACCCTCGCCGCCACCGTTGAAGAGCCGGGATTTCCTCTCTCCATGGCGAATAGAAGAGAGGAGCAGAAGCTGAAGGAGAAAGAAGATGGAGGAATGCGGGGCGCCGTCCCTTCCCTCCGCTCTTTATAAAGGGGCGGGGCTGGGGCTCGACCGCCCCGCTCGGCCAATCAAGACGCAGAAGGCGAGGGTGCCGGGACCGACCCTCCGCCCCAACCAGCGACGGCTCGGTTTCCCGCCTCCACCGTTCGCCACCTCAAGCGCATGGAGGGCACGTGGTGAACGTGCAGAACCGTGGGGACGGGTGAGGCGACCTCTCCCGACCCCGTGATCGTGGGGAGTGAATGCCTAGACGATCGCGCCTCGGCCCCATTCAGTAAATGGGCCGCACCTCCACGCCTCCCCCCGTTTACGGGGAAGGAACGAAGCCGCCTCCTTTCGCATTTACTGCGAGGTGACGCATGCCTGCGGAAACCACCCCATGCATGCCGCCGACGTCACGCACGCCACTCCACCCCGCGCCGCGCGCGCGGGTCGTGGGAGGCGGAGCGCGCGGAAAATCTTACCACGGTGAAAACCGCCCCGCCTGCACCCGCACCATTCTGGGCCTGGCCCAACAACGTGTCGCGCTCATGTGTGGCCCAGGCCCGGGGGCTCCTGTCGGTGTACAAAAAGAGGGATACACTTTTTGTACCCCTATAACTGTGCACGGGCAGTCTGAGCCATGGGCACCACCACACCAAGCATAGCAGGGGAGGTGAGCCAAGATAAGACCGAAGCTCGATGGAACTGGAGCAACGCCAAGAACAAGACCACAAAGAGCAAAGGGACGAAGCGGCTTCCCCTGGCAAGATCCTGGCCGGGAGCCAGTTTCAGCAGTCCTGGCAAGACCCGTGCCGGGGCCGGCTCTGGCAGCCCCGACAAGACCCTTGCCGCAGTAGCTCGCTCCACACCTACGGAGCGGATCACCCTTGAGTCAACTGCACCCATGGGGCAAGGATTCGGGAGATATCCCCGTGGTGGCATGCAGATCTTTGTGAAGACATTCAAGGACATATACACACACGAAGAGGACGACGACCCCTGGTGGGATCCCAGCCAAGGAGGACCATAAGACCTCTGGCAAGCACCTTGCCGGGGATGGCAGCAGGCGCCGCGTCAAGACCCTTTCCTGGGCACCGGCAAGGCCCTTGCTGAGGACACCCGCAGGGCCACCGTCAGGCCCGCACCAACTACACTTCCACCGCCCCATGCAGCTGCCGACCCAACCAGCTGGGCAGGCACCAGCGTGGCAATATGCAGATCTTCGTGGAGACCCACCATTGCGCCACCTCAGCTGCCTGCCTGCCTACATGCCGTCTCAGGCACTGCTGGCCAGGGCACGTGTCGATACAAGGAGGAGCGACGACGGACAAGACGGACGTCTCCCTCGTCCCCGATAAAGCGAGGACACCTAAGCTAAGCGCATTAAATGCGCCTTGTCCTGTAATGCGAGGGATAACCTCGCATCACTGTACCCTTTCCACCTCCTATGTGCCACTTGGGCAACCCCTTTTTCCTATAAAAGGAGGCCCGAGGCGACCAGGAGAAGGATTTGGCTTTTTTGAACTCCTCACGACTCTTTTGGAGCTCCTGACTAGCGGAAGAACACAAACATATAATCCACCAAAGCAGGAGCAGGGTTTTACGCATCTTTGCGGCCCGAACCTGGGTAAAGGAACCGTGTGCTAACTGTTAGATCCGCTCTTCTCTCAACCCCGCGCCCCGCAACCGTAGTAGGGATTCTTGTGATCCCATAGAGGCGACCAGGAGAAGGATTCGGCTTTTTAGAACTCCTCGCGACTCTTTTGGAGCTCCTGACGAGCGGAAGAACACAAACATATAATCCACCAAAGCAGGAGTAGGGTTTTACGCATCCTTGCGGCCCGAACCTGGGTAAAGGAACCGTGTGCTAACTGTTAGATCCGCTCTTCTCTCAACCCCGCGCCCCGCAACCGTAGTAGGGATTCTTGTGATCCCATAGGTGTCGATCCAAATACACCGACATCTTTGGCGCGCCAGGTAGGGGGCGCAGTTGTGAGAATCGGCTCTAGCAGTTGGCCCGACGCTCTCTCGTCTTCGTGGCCCTTGAGAAGGAAGGAGGCCGGAAGATCTGCGCTCGAGCGGCTACAAACAGAAGCTAAGTTACATCGAACCCTGGATATTTCTATCCTATTATTTAAAGCTGTTATCCTCGGAGCTGTCGTTCTTTGTGCAAAAAGAAACCTACACGCAAATGGGGCCCTTCCCGATCGGCAACGCCTTTGCTCTGTTTCGAGTCCGCTCAACAGTTCAAACGGCTACGTTGGAAACGGTAGGGTAGCCTTCCGCAATTGGCAAGGCTCTCGACTCTGACTCGAGTCAAACTCGACAGTACGAGCGGCTGCGTTAAGGGCGGCAAGGTGGCTTACCTGGTAGCACGCTCGCCCGGCAGGCCAACGGGGACCCATCCCCAAGACGCCGCCTTGGGTTTTTCGCGCCGGCAACCCTACCAAGCTAGCGTAGGGCGGACACACAAAGGGGACAGCAAACAGGAAAATAACATGCATGATTCTAAAGATATTTCAAAGTTATATTACATCATGTCATCGCCGCGGTTCTAACTAAAGATAAAATTTGTCTTGGTCATGAACCCGTAGTGGCGAAGAAGAACGGGATGCCTAATCCCGGCGCTGGCCCTCCACCCTCTTGATTTCGTCGATGCGGCTGATGACGGGCCTAATGCGCTCCTTGAGCACCGTGAGGTCAGCATCCTCCAGCAAGCTGTCCATCGCGGCTTCAAAGTCGAGGGAGTGGATCCAGAACACCATCATGGTGAGGACCTTGGTCATGACCCCCCGGCAAAGCCGCCGGGCCTCCCCGGTGAGCGTGGCCGTTCTGTTGGAGTGAAGATCAGCCAAGGCACAGAGGACGCCCTCGAAGAACAGGGTCAGCTTGGCGTTGACGGACCCGCTCCATTCAGGGGCATACTTCACGTTTGGCATCCCCATGAGGGCCAACTGTGAGGTAACCGTGCCGGCGATGTCCTCCAGCCGGCTGATCCACCTGTTCTCGCCTGCCACATATTCTTGGTGGGAGGCGCCCTCGTCCGCCCGCAGCAGCTTCTCCTCATCCAGGCTCTTGGCCAAGGCCTCCTCCCGAGTCGAGCTCTCCGACAACATCTTATCGAGATTCTCCAGCCTCAGCTTGAGATCTCTGATGGAGTCTTGCGCCTCGGAAAGCTCCCCAGCCCTGCTGATGACCGCTCCCTGCGCCTCTGTCAAGGCGCAGTTGAGCCTATTCTTTTCTTTGGACAGCTTGAGGGCCCGCTCCTTCAGCTCGTCCCGCTCCACCTCCAGCTCTTGCACCTTCCCGGCGTGGGCCAGAGCCTGGGCATCGAGTGCCTCTTTGTGCCTCTGCCCCAGCTCACGAGTCCGCCGCTCGACAAGGACCTCGAGCTCCTCATCCTTGCCGCGGAGCATTGCGGCAAGCTTCGCCTCCCGCGCGGAGAGGTCTTCTTCCTCGGAATCGAGGGCGGCTTGATGCTAGTTCCGGGCGGCCTCTGCCGCGGCAGCCAAGTTCGCTGCCTCTTCCTGGGCCTTCTCGATGTCGGCCATCTTCATGATGAGCTCCGCATCACGCTTGGCCAATTCTTCCTGGAAGGCCCTCTGCTCCTCGCGGGACTGGTGGAACCAGGTTTGCGCCTCAGCGACGCGCGCCTGGAAGTCCACCTCCGCCTCGTCCACCGCTGCTGTTCTGGACTTAGCCTTGTCCAGACGGGCGCGGTAGAGCGCTTGGAGCTTCCAGAAATTGGCCCCCATGGCCCGGAAGACTTGCCCTTTTGGAGAGCCATCGCCGCTGGTGCCCGGTTCATCAACAACCTCGAGCCCTGTGGCGGCGAGCACCTCGCCGTCGAAGACTTCCCCTCCGGCGGGCGCTCGGGAGCTTGACGCCCCTACGAGATGGACGAACAGGTCGTCGCCCACTTTCAGATACCTGCAGGGGCCCGAGGTTGCGGAGGAAGAAGGTTGATCATCAATCGCCTCTTCCTCGGCTGTGGCCTTGTCGGCCTCCCCGGCAGGCCCACCGCCGGCACCCTCGGCGGTGCCCTTGGCGGCATCCTCGGTGGCCTTATCCGCAGCGGCCCCGGCAGCGTCCTTGGCGGCCTCCTCGGCGGCGATCTTGTTGGCCTCCACCGCGACCTCCTCAGCAACTTCCTCGATGATGGCATCCACGTCCTCCATATCCGTTGGAGGAGGGCCTGGGTAGTGATGGGGATGATGAAGCCAAGAAAAAGAATAAGGGAAAGGCAAAGACAGAAGATAGGCGACTCACCAGTGCCAGGCTGTGAGGCAGAAGTCCCCTCCCCGCTGGCGTATAGCGCCGTGGCAGAGCCACCAGCGCCCAAGTTCCCCTCTTCCTTCATGCGCGTGGGCTCCATGCTTGGTGCCCTTGCCGGGGACGCCCCTTGTGGTGGCGTAGTCGATGGGGGTAGTGTGTTGGGGATAGCCCCCTGCGGCTCCTCCTGCTGCTGCTCCCGTCTTACAAAACCGACAAGGTCAGCACCTTAGCATCAAACGCCTACTACATGTCGAGCGAAAAGAGGATGATGAACTTATGCTGGGGGCTTTGCCGGGGGCTGCCGTCTGGGCTACTCAACATCACCAGTGGTGTCCCTGAAGCCCAGCCGGGGGCTGGCTGCTCCCCGAAGCTTTGGCCCTCTATATCCTCTGGGCCAACATCTCTGCGTCCCTGAAGAAGCAAGAACAGATCAAGATGAGTGGCCGCTGCTGCTCCCGTCCTACAAAACCGGCAAGGTCAGCACCTTAGCATCAAACGCCTACTACATGTCGAGCGAAAAGAGGATGATGAACTTACACTGAGGGCTTTGCCGGGGGCTGCCGTCTGGGCTGCTCAACACCACCAGTGGTGTCCCTGAAGCCCCAGCCGGGGGCTGGCTGCTCGCCGAAGCTTTGGCCCACTTTATCCTCTGGGCCAACGTCTCTGCGTCCCTGAAGAAGCAAGAATAGATCAAGATGAGTGGCATGGTTCAGGAGGATGGAAATGGTAGTAAGGAATGGAATACTTACTCGTCGTCCATCTCCACCTCCTCCGCCGCTTTCCTCTTCCTCTTCGGGCTGAGAGGCCCGAGATCAAAGGGGAACTCCGCGTCGCCATCCGAGTCGACGTCTGCCGGGGGAGGCGAAGAAGGGGGCGAAGTTTGTGCGCGCCTAGACGGAGAAAGGGCTGTCGCCTTCTTCTTCTCGGCGGCCTTCGTCGACCTCCTCGCCTCCGTGGCCCTCGTGTGGCGCACGGACCCCTCCAGGGCCAATTGAGGCTGCGCAGTCTTGCCGGGCCGGACCGGCTCGCGGGAACAGGCCCGCCGCAGGACTCACCCTCTTCCCCTGGCTGGCGTCGGGCCGGCCGCCGCGTCCTCCTCCGACGACGACTCATCGGCCGCGTCTTCGACCAACGGAGCTCCGGTGCCGGCGCTGCTTGCCTCTCCAGCGGCCGCCGGCCACTGGGCGAGCTCCTCCTCCTCCGTAGCTGCGGCATCCTTGTCCTCCATACTTCCGGCGCTGCCGGCCTCCATGACGAGCTGCGCCTCCCTCGCCCTAGCGGCGATGTAGTCCAGCTCGTCCGGGGTGGTGTCCCTGACAAGCCACCGCTCGGCGTCAGGCTTGACGCACACCTTGACCAGAGTATCGAAGAATTGCTGCACGACCTCGTCCGCCGGCTCTTGCCAGCTCGGGACGGGGCCGTGCGCGTTGCATTCCGGCATCATGGCGACGATCTCGGACTCGCGCGAATTGTTGCACAGCGGGACCACCCTCGCTGGCATCTTGAAGAGCTGCCCCTTGACGGCCTTGCCGGCCTTTGCGGCAGCCTTCGCGGCCTTGCCGATCCGTTCGACCTCGCCGTCGCGACCCACATCCAGCTGGAAGAGCCGCTGGCATAAATGGGAGTGTCCCATCACTGTGAGGTTGTGGTCGAGGCCAGGGCGGAGCCGCATGACGTCAGCCGGTTCCTGAAGAGCCAGGCTGGGCTCCCCTTGTTGTGCAGCGGGGCGATCCGACGACGAATGTAGTCCGCCCCGATCATCTCAAGGGTGAGCCCGGCCTGGGCGAGCCGGTTGATCCTAGTGATGGCGGCGGTGAGCCTCCCGTCGGCGGCGTCGACGTCGCCCCAGTCCACTACAAGAAAAAAACCCCTACAGCAACGCATCAGTGCGTTGTTGTAGGTTGGTATAAGCGTTGCAATGGTCTACACCAACGGATTAATATGCGTTGCCGTTGGTGGCGTTGCAAGGGCCTGCAACAACATATATACATCCGTTGGTAAACGATGTCTAAAAACATTGCTGGATAGCATTGTATATTATTATAGTCTAACAACACTACATATACGTTGCTTTTCCACCCTGCACACCACCCTGCACAGAGGCTTTTCAAATGGGCTCCAGCTCAATATGGGTTAGGCTTTTCAAATGGGCTCCAGCCCAATATGTGTTAGGGTTTTCAAATGGGCATATATATATGTAATATTGACATCCAGCCCAATATGGGTTGACCATTTGTCAAATTTTCCATTGAAATAAAAATCTTTATAATTATTAGTTAGACCGATTCCATACAATTCATTTTTTCCATTCACAAGTCAATTAACCAACACAGGGTATGTTCACATCATATCACATGACAATTAATTACTATATAAAAATCAATGCCAATTCCAAATCACGGTTTATAGTTCACATTCCCCATAAGCCAAAAGAACACAATCTATATATCAACCTGATACAACATGTAGCATCAACAGACACTAAGAAATAGATTAACAGATGACGGTTGTCTTGACTCTCAAACATAATCATATAGCTCTACTCTTCATCAAAATTACATTTGTTGGATGCCTTCTCTCCTAGCGTCTTCAAGGTGTGTTGTTTTTGTCTTTATTTGTCTATCCCAACTTCTTGAATGATGATCTGCATATCATCCCATCATAAGAATAGGGCTAGAATTTGCAACAACGATGTAAACATATCAGTAAGCATGAGTTACACAAGAATATCTACCATTGCAACAAAATTCAGAGTTTAGTATTAACCATGTTCTCCTGACTGTAGCTTATGCAAATATTACCTGACAAAACAATACTTTTCATAATATATATCATGACATTTTACGTATGCTGATAAGAGAACCATATCCAAATTAAAATGATAAATTAAGTTAATGGATCAAGATATTACCTCATCAACTAATCAGAACAGAAGCCATGATCTTCCTCACACAAACCACCAAGATCATTACCATCAGGGATCTGCTTGTCAAATAGGGCTCCAATTTTTTAAGATCCATCTGCTCCAAAGCAAGCATCCCTGAGCCTCAAAAACCACAGCTGCCCCTAAAGACCAACCAAAATATTTATCAAGATGTATATGTTAAGAATATGGTCATCATGACAAAAAGGTAGTGTACTATCTGTCTAACTCAAATACATACATACATACATAGTCAGGACATCAAATTCATTGTTGTTGCAAATGAGGTTATCATTGTTGATTAAGTTCTACAATGAAATCTGTTGTCATAGTAGTCTTCTCCGTAATTGACTCTTCCCATGGACTTTGCACTATACTCCACATTGTGCAATTTATCATGTTAGCTTGTCACAAAGTATTTTTGCGGTCTTTGGACATAACAGCCCATGCTCCATAACCTGCAGTTGTATCAATAGAGCGTTTGTGATGTATAATGCATCATTCTTACTGTAGTGAACTAGGCAGTTTTGTGACCTGTCAGCTCCGTATGGCAATCCAAAGCTACTACTTGAAAATATGCTAAAATGGGCCTGAATACATTTAGAAATCAACCAAACTAGCTGGGGATTCCCTCGTGAGTATTACTTCTAGCACATAATAGTACATATTTCGACACGTTACATCTACCATTAAGAAATCAATCAAATATGCATGCACCTAGTCACTAGCTACTAGCTAGGATTTGACACACAGAAATCAATCAGACAGACTAGCTAGAGAATACAACATAAACTTGTGCAGAAGTACTACTAGTACTTATTAGTACCTGGTGAGTATCCTGAGCATACAAGAATTTTGTCATCTCACTGGAGCGGAACTGTGATAGTAATTTGTAAAATATCCTCAGCAGTTCCTTTGGTCAGATTTGGATGACTTCGATGAAGCTAGCATTATGGATCTCGCACCTCTGGTACCCTATGATGGAGAACATAGCAGATTAGGTCACGTAACATTGTTGAAGTGAACGGCAAGCTTGCTTGGCACTAATTAGTTGCCACTTGAGTAGAGGAAAGTAGTGCCGCGGGGGATAATTGTTAGTAGTATCAAGGTTTTGGTTACCGAGTGAGGCAATTTTACCGAGGGGCGCGGATAAACGTGGTTACCATGGTTACCGGGAAATACCGAGAATATTTCGAATGAATTTTATAGTTGAATTTTGAATTCAAATAAATGAATGAATGAACATTCGAACCAGAGACCCGTCACAACAGGATCTAGGTTGCTACGAACACGTCAGAATCAACTCTCATGATTTTAATTAGATCCTACACACTTTACTATAAATGGAGCGTTTAAATTCAAAAAAATTGAAAAAATGGTATTTTTTGCTTGGTACGAGGATTTATCGAGGGGCACGGAAATATGCGGTAACCATGGGAAATCTTGAAATTTCGACCGGTAACCAAAACCTTGGTAGTAATTGAGCTAGCAATTAAACAGATCCATAAATCTAGGAAAATACGAGGAGTTTAGGTATGGACGAGGAAATTGCATCACAGTGTGCAGCAGTTAACAATTCAACTGGTGAATTAGTTAAACTAGCAAAAAAGCCCGTGCGTTGCAACGGGGGAGAAAACATAACACACGATCTTAACCCAACAACCATCACTCAAGACCACAATAGGTCCATCTCCTTTATTTTTGCGAGGAATCATATTTATGCTGCCGCTTATCCTCCTTCTCACCCTCGCCAGCGATGGCCTCAGTGTTCACACAAAACAAAGTGAAAAACATGTTTAAATATGGTTAATCCTAAGGCGTCTCTCTCTCCTCTCCCTCTCTCTCTCGCTTTCTCTCACTATCGCGATGAGAAATCTGTTGGTTTCCCCTGCAACTATTTTTAGAGGTATGCATGTGTACTTATCGATATTTTCTTTTCCCTATATGGTTATAGTGGAGTGCTTATTTGCAATCCGGATCGCCACTTGTACGAAAGAAAAAACGGATCTTGCGTTATAAATTATAAGTTTGCTTCCAAAAAAATATTTAGCAGGTAAAATTAACATCATATTTGGATTCGACACATTTTTTTAATAAAATTTCATATATAATATGTTAAAATCGAAGTTACGGTTTAAAAGATATGTATAATTTAGAAAATCATTTGTTTGACTTAAATATATTCCAAAATAATATTTAAAAATACTTAACAGGTAAAAATAATCTCATATTCATATTCTACATATTTTTCTAATCAAATTTCATATATAACATGTTCAAATCGGAGTTACGGTTTAAAAGATATGGATGATTTAAAAAAAATATGTATCTGACATAAATATGATCCGCGGATGAATTACCTAAAACATCAGGTGGGTTTCGAAAATTGTAAAATAACGGTTCGGGTATGACTTAAATCCGGACTGCGGGTTGATTTCAAGAAAACACATGGACTTTTATGTAAAATACGAAAAACTATTTGTTTTAACTTAAAATAGGACTGCGGGTTGATTTCTCTGAAGTAGAGGGACTTTTCTGAAAAATACCATGACGGACGGGAAGAAACCCAATTTTATTTATTATTAGGTAAAGATTGTTAACAAGCAATCACACAAGCGGGCGATGGGGTAGAATTAGAAAGCGTCTGGGCTATTGAGGGTTGAGCGATACATCAGACTTAAGGTGCACGTACCATGCCGGCTGTGCTGCGGCGATGGGAGGTAGGCGAAACGACTACGAGGAGGCATCGGCGAGGTGGAGATACCTGAGGTGAACCGACGTGCCACGAGTGTGCGGTGCTGCTGGCCGGAGAACATTGAGACGGCGATGCGGATGGAGCTCGAATTTGACGTCGTCACGCATCGGAGGTGGCCCACCGCCGTGAACCTTGCCGCCGCTGCATGATCCAGGAGAACGGAGGGAGGTGGATCAGAACGATGAAGGCAGTGAGGGAATAGGTGGCAACCGACTTCCCCACGGTGCTCGTCTTTGTCTCCGGTGGCGCAAGGTAAACGAGCGTCGAGCTAACGATGGGGAGGGGTTAGTCGAATGAAGATGGCAAACACCGGGGAGGCCAGATCCGGCGGGGAGGAGAGCCGTAAAGGCGCAAGCGGTGGCCGGTCAGATGAGATCGGCGGCTCTAGTATAGTGGGCGGTTGCAGGGAGAGAGCCAGCAGTGTTGCGGTTGTGCGTTCGAGCGAATGAAACTTAGGGTTTCTTAGAGCTAGATTAATAAGTACTCCGTATGGTAACAGGAAATTTCCAAGATCCCGCCAGGCGTGTCCAAAACATCTCGCGCCGTGCGCTCATTTTTGGGTAAATATTGTACGATGTCTTACTCCGTTGGGGTAGCTAACTATTGGAACCCACCTCATGAGGTCCCACCTTACATTTTTAGTTTTGAGTTTTGACTGATCTGCTTGGTTCGAAAATTCTTAAATGTACCACGTCACATTGTTCATCTTATCAAGTTTAACTAAATACTTCCTTCCTTCACTACTATAAAATGTTCTAACATTTTTATGATTATGTATATAGGCGTATTTTACTGTGTTTTTCACTTGTTTCAGTTCCTTCATAATCTATACTGAAATATCTAAAACATATTATATTTGCCAACAGAGGGAGACATATTTAGGGTATCTTCAACGCGGACCCTTAAAACGTCTGAACCGAGGCGTCCGAATGTAGTTTGTCCGTCCGCTCGCCTGCTAGCATTAAACACACGCGAAGACCAGGAAACCCACTTCGACGCCCCTGGTCGTCGCCTGCTTTTTAGATGCGGTCGCGCACGGCACAATCCACACCACACCACGTACGCTTTCGCTCCTCCTCCGCCGCGAGCTCTGTAGTGCGTTGTAGGAGTGCCTCTGGATGGAGCAGACGCACGAGGTGGCCACCTTGCGGCCAAATGGCAAGCCTGTCATGCACTATGGATAGAGTCCGGCTTGCAACGAGCTTGCCTGAGGTGAGCGATGGCGACCTGATGAAGGGGGAGGCATCGAACGATGGGCCAACGCTCACACCGATCCATGTCTACTTCACCATGGAGTAGGCGCAGGCACACTTCCAGGTTGTCATGCCGAAGGAGCAGTCGGAGCTGTGATCGACTGGCGCGTGTGGACCAACGCTACCACCTCACCCTCCTCAGGCATCACCGGATGGCGGAGGGCTAAATCTACCACGAGTTTGCGAGTGAAGAGGCCATGGCGGCAAGGTAGCAGAGGACCTGAACATCGTCGACTAGCAACATACGCTCTACGGGGCCACACGTAGTGCTCATGTCGGCTGCAATGTGATCACAGCGGTGGCAGACATGGAGGAGGTGCTGGCGATCACGGACGGGAACGCCGGCAGCTCTACGTCGTTTGTGTCGGGTTGTGATGACCATGATGCTGGCCCGTCCACGTCGATCGTGACCCCCACCTCGACCTGCGATGTCCACATGGCGAACTTCAAAAAGATTATGAAATCGAATGTCTCATGTCCTTTGTGGGCCTCTGCCGGCGACCCGCGGCTTCATTTCCGGGGCTCACGACAGTTGAGCTCACTAGACGAGGGGAAGAACAGGATGGGGAACACAGGCGCCTCCATTGACGAAGATTTAGACCACATTTTGAAAATTAGAGTAAATCGACGGCATGAAAACGGGACACCTGCAAGCGCCCTTGTCATACAAGGCTCTGCAAGCACAATAGACACTTGTCAAAAGCAACGAGATCTATAAACCATGAAATGAACATCCACTGTGAAATCACACCATACAACACATGCTTGCAATGTTCACCAAAAATCCAGATGGTAGAAGAAAAGCAAGCATTACTACAAAATTAAGTAGAAGAATAACTCAAAGTTGTTGTACCAAGAGCCAACACACGACTGCCTCGGTTGACACAATAAATAACACGATCCATAGAAAAGAAACAAATACATATCCTCAGAGGCTCTTTGTCGGTGCCAGATCATGCATCATTGTCAATGTCGAAAAGTACTTATCCGAATGCGCCATTGTCGTCACCACCATGTCAACGTCACCAAGGAACCAAAACCCTTGAATATTATATATATACTAGATCATGATAGGCGCGCGTTGCTGCGCCCGTCCATTTGAAAAAAAAATGGTAGGATTATTTCACAAATATTAACATGATCCCTCAAATCATATGAGGATTGTTACATTTGTCTAACCTGCATAAACATGCATGCTAAGGCTTAAGTTCTTAGAGCCAACATAAAGAAACAATTATAAAAAGGCAATTTTGCAGTTATACAAACCGTGAATTAGGAATTTAGGATGCGCGGTGCAGGTATAACATCAAGTGGTACTACTATGTACTTAAAACCACTATGCTAACATATAGTAGCAAGCAAGACTTGCACTTGGCCAGAAAGAACGAAACCTTCAGTTCAGGTTTTTCTGAAAAAGATGGATATATATAAACATTCAATGAAATCTGAAATTGCAAAGCCTCAGCATAGGTGATATTGTACATTTATGTGAAGTCATAACTGATCCACTACCAGAAATACTTTATTTCTTCACACATTCTAACACCACGAAACATATTCTAAATCATATCTCTTCTCTTAAGTTGTGTACATATGTCATATAGGCAGCCCATAAGATAGCTGGGCCAGTGCGGGAGTGGTGGCTGTGCACATAAGATCTGACGGCCAGGCACTCTCAGATCACGAAAACGGACGGCCGGAAATTCAAATCGCTGAAAGATATATTAGGCATATATATGAAAACTTTAACATATATGATGAATTTTTTCTAACTGCCACATTTTAAAATATGTGATGAAATTTTCTAAACACACAACAAACCTTTTGAAAGATATATTAGGCATGTATAATACTTGATGACCATTTTGAAATACACGACGAACACGTTAAAAATATGATCAACTTTTTCTCAGATAAATATCTTCTTTTGTAATTTGTGCACATTTGTCTAAATACGCGATGAACAAATTTCGAATACACGATAAACATTTTTTAAATACACTATGCGTTTTTGATAATACATAATGAGCGTTAGTGAAATATACAATGAACAATTGCTAAAATAGAGCATGTATAATTTTTGAAATAGACAATGTATGCTTATCAAATACATGATAAACATTTTTTAAATGCATGATGAATATTTTTAAAATTCAAAGTAAAATTTTCCCACTTTTTATTTTTAAAAATTTCATGTTTTCCAAGAAATGCGAACACTTAAAATTACAACAAAAAATTTCACTCACATGAACAAAATTTGCACTGATTATTTTTTCGACCTAGTTAAATATACATATTTTTATAAACTGATTCCTAATATCCTATATTGTAGGATTTTAAGTGAACATACACGTACAAGTAGCAATTTTTTGTTTTGAGAATTCGTACATACTATAGGAGTACAACTTTTTTTCTGAGAAATATATAGGACTAGCAACTGATCGATATAAAAAACCCAGTGCGCATGTGCGCATGTTCGTGGGCCCTGACTTCCTAAGGCCCAGCTGAGAGGTCATTGTTTCACTACGGAGAAATCTGAGTTGAACACACGTGATGTACCTGTTCGAGTTGGCTCGTTCCTCTTCTATCAACCGTTAGGTCGGTGGAGTTCGAGTACCCTCAAGCAATTTTATTCTTTTCCAATCATGTAATTAAATACTAACAAGCGACCTATAGTGCATATATGGATGCTGTTTAAATCATAATATTATCTTATAAAAATATTATTGCTCGCCGGATGACCCAAGTTCTTCCCCCGTCTCCACCCCCTAAAGGGGTTTGAAGGCAGCCCGGAGCTCGTGGACGTCGATCGTCGACGGGGTGAAGAAAGCAGCCTTCGTCCGGTCCCCCGTAAACGCGCCCTCCGGCGGCCCCACGGGCCCGGCGCCCTTGGCCACCCCCTTGCCCTTGACAGGTTTGGACGCCATGGCGGCTGAGTTGGATGGCTGAGGAAGAGGGATGGCGAAGCAACGGCGACAGACGACGGCGGAGGCTTCGGAAGGAAGGAAGAGAGGGAACAGCGGCTCTGAGATTGGAAGAGGCGCGAGGAAAATGGAGGTAGTGAGCAGCGCGCTCGCGGTTATTCCTTTTTATGGGGGAAAACGCGGGCCGCCTCCTTTCGCATTTACTGCAACGTGACGCATGCCTGAGCAAACCGCCCCACGCATGCCGCCCACGTCACGCACGCCCCTCCACCCCGCGCCATGCGCGCGGGCCGTGGGAGGCGCAGCGCGCGGAAAATCTTACCACGGTGAAAACCGCCCCGCCTGCCCGCGCACCGTTCTGGGCCTGGCCCAACAACGCGTCGCGCTCATGTGTGGCCCATGCCCGGGGGCTCTTGTCGGTGTACAAAAAGAGGGGTATACTTTTTGTACCCCTATGACTGGGCACGGGCAGTCTGAGCCACGGACACCACCACACCAAGCATAGCAGGGGAGGTGAGCCAAGGTAAGACCGAAGCTCGATGGAACCGGAGCAACGCAAAGAACAAGACCACAAAGAGCAAAGGGACGAAGCGGCTTCCCCCGGCAAGATCCTTGCCGGGAGCCAGTTTCAGCAGCCCTGGCAAGACCCTTGCCGGGGCCGGCTCTGGCAGCCCCGGCAAGACCCTTGCCGCAGCAGCTCGCCCCACGCCTACGGAGCGGATCACCCTTGAGTCCACTGCCCCCATGGGGCAAGGATTCGGGAGATATCCCCGTGGTGGCATGCAGATCTTTGTGAAGACATTCAAGGACAGATACACACACTAAGAGGATGACGACCCTTGGCGGGATCCCAGCCAAGGAGGACCACAAGACCTCCGGCAAGCACCTTGTCGGGGATGGCAGCAGGCGCCGCGGCAAGACCCTTGCCGGGGCCCCGGCAAGGCCCTTGGCGAGGACACCCGCAGGGCCACCGTCAGGCCCGCACCAACTACGCTTCCACCGCCCCATGTAGCTGCCAACCCAACCAGCTGGGCAGGCACCTGCGTGGCAACATGCAGATCTTCGTGGAGACCCACCATTGCGCCACCTCAGCTGCCTGCCTGCCTACATGGCGTCTCAGGCACCACTGGCTAGGGCGCGTGTTGACACAAGGAGGAGCGGCGACGGGCAAGACGGACGTCTCCCCTCGTCCCCGATAAAGAGAGGACACCTAAGCTAAGCGCATTAAATGCACCTTGTCCTGTAATGCGAGGGATAACCTCGCATCACTGTACCCTTTCCACCTCTTGTGTGCCGCTGTGGCAACCCCTTTTTCCTATAAAAGGAGGCCCGAGGTGACCAGGAGAAGGATTCGGCTTTTTAGAACTCCTCGCGACTCTTTTGGAGCTCCTGACGAGCGGAAGAACACAAACATATAATCCACCAAAGCAGGAGTAGGGTTTTACGCATCCTTGCGGCCCAAACCTGGGTAAAGGAACCGTGTGCTAACTGTTAGATCCACTCTTCTCTCAACCCCGCGCCCCGCAACCGTAGTAGGGATTCTTGTGATCCCATAGGTGTCGATCCAAATACACCGACAGAGACCACAACCATGAGCTCGGCAGGACGGATGTCATCGACGAGCCCAGTAGTGCGTCACGTCCAGAAGCTTTGTAGGCGAAGACCACCTTTCATCGGGATAAGATGTACTTATTGTCCCCTTTCAATATATCCCATGCCACCTAAGAAATGAGGGAAGAGGACCAAGGGCACTATAAATATAGACTAGCCTCCGTTGTAGAGGGGGATCGATCCATCCTCATTATCCAAGCCCTCGAGAGACTGCTCATCCACTCGACTAGTTCATCGTGAACCTCCTCGTGAGGCCAATCCACCAAAGGCAGGAGCAGGGTTTTACACCGCAAGGTGGCCCGATCCTAGGTAAATCTCTATGTTCTCCTTTTCTCTGTGATCATTGCACACGACGTGGTCGAGGCTTGGATATAGCGAGCAGATTGTCCTAGAGAAGCGGGATCACACGCCCCAGAGTTCGAACCTCGATTGCGTCCATGGAGCCATGATTCCGACATTTGGCGCGCCAGGCATGGGTGTGTCGAAGCTCATTCTCTTGGTCAACCGCGCTCCATTATCACTCCGTCATGCCCATGGCTGAAGCTCACCATGTCCACGCCGAGTGCCGGGCCTCTCGCGTCGCCCAGACGGCCCCGTTGGGCCGCGTCGCCCCTCGTCGCTTCGCTTCCCTGGTGTTCAACGCTGCTACTTGATACGTCTCCAACATATCTATAATTTTTGATTGTTCCATGCTATTATATATTCTGTTTTGGATGTTTAATGGGCTTTATTATACACATTTATATCATTTTTGGGACTAACCTACTAACACAAGGCCGAGTGCAAGTTTTCTGTTTTTTTGCCTATTTCAGTGTTTCGTAGAAAAGGAATATCAAATGGAGTCCAAACAGAATGAAACCTTCGGGAGAGTTATTTTTGGAACCGTATCTTCACGAGAGACTTGAGGGCCAAGTCAGAGGAGGAACCAGGTGCCCACGAGGGGGCAAGGCATGCCCAGGGGAGGCAGGCGCGCCCCCCACCCTCGTGGCCCCATGTTGCTCCACCGACTTACTTCTTCCTCCTATATAAGTCCACGTACCCTGAAAACATCGAGGCAACAAAGAAAACCCTAATTCCACCGCTGCAACCTTCTGTTCCCATGAGATCCCATCTTGGGGCCTGTTCTGGAGCTGCGCTGGAGGGGGGGTCTACCACAGAGTGCTTGTACATCAATACCATAGCCTCACCAATGAGTTGTGAGTAGTTTACCACAGACCTTTGGGTCCATAGTTATTAGCTAGATGGCTTCTTCTCTCTTTTTGGATCTCAATACAAAGTTCCCCTCGATTTTCGAGGAGATCTATTCGATGTAATCTTTTTGCGGTGTGTTTGTCCAGATCTAATGAATTGTGGGTTTATCATCAAGATTATCTATGAACAATATTTGATTCTTTTCTGAAATATTTTATGTATGATTATAATATCCTTGCAAGTCTCTTCGAATTATTGGTTTGGTTTGGCCTACTAGATCTATAGTTCTTGCAATGGGAGAAGTGCTTGGCTTTGGGTTCTATCTTGCGGTGTCCTTTCCTAGTGACAGCAGGGGATGCAAGGCAAGTACTGTATTGTTGCCATCGAGAATAAAAAGATGGTGTTTATATCATATTGCTTGAGTTTATCCCTCTACACCATGTCATCTTGCTTAAAGCATTACTCTGTTCTTATGAACTTAATACTCTAGATGCATGCTAGATAGTGGTCGATGTGTGGAGTAATAGTAGTAGATGTAGAATCGTTTCGGTCTACTTGTTACGGACGTAATGCCTATATATAATGATCGTGCCTAGATATTCTAATAACTATGCGCTTTTCTATCAATTGCTCGACAGTAATTTGTTCACCCACCGTAGAATTCTGCTATAATGAGAGAAGACACTAGTGAAACCTATGGCCCCCAGGTCTATTCTCAACATATTAATCTTCCATCTCCTTTACTTTGTATTATTTACTTTCTGTTCTTATACCAAAAATATTATACTATCCTATCTACCAGATCTCACTTTCGTAAGTGACCGTAAAGGGATTGACAACCCCTTATCGGGTTGCCTGCGAAGTTCTTATTTGTTTGTGCAAGTGCGAGGGACTCACGCGTGGTCTCCTACTGGATTGATACCTTGTTTCTCAAAAACCGAGGGAAATACTTACGCTACTATGTTGCATCACCGTTTCCTCTTTGAGGGAATACAACGCAAGCTCGATAAGTAGCAAGAAGAATTTCTGGCGCCGTTGGAGGGGATACTCATGCTAAGTCAAGTCAAGATTTGATCTCCAGGCAACTTCCCAGTTTCTGGCACCGTTGCCAGGGAGATCTACCCTAAAGACATATACCAAGTACCTATCACAAACCCTTATCCTTCGCACTAAATTATTTGCCTCTCGTTTTCCTCTCCCCAACTTCACCCTTGTCGTTTTATTTGCTCTTCTTCTTCCGTGTGTTTACCGTTCGTTTGCTTGCTTGTCACTATGGCTCCCCCTATCGGTGTTGACCCTCACCTTAAGAGGTTGGAGGAGATTGAAAACAATTTTAGACATTTTATGTCCATGCAATTTGAGCACAATGATTTCTTCAGAAACGAGCTTAAAAAACAGAAAAGTTTTATGGACTACATGAATAAATAGCTTGCTGATATGTCTAAGGAATTTTATGGTTTGAAATCTCAGTTTACTCATCTTGATAACTTAATAGCCCAAATTTCGGACAAGAAATCCTCCTTAGTTAATAAGATGGCTGCTAAACCGGAAGAATTTGAAAATAAAGATGAAGATATGAAAGTTATTGATGTTTCTCCTATTAGATCCTCGTTTTCTAGTGTGAATCTTGATAAAGATGGGACTGGAGATGATTCTACTTTAGTTAAAAGGCATCCCAATGATTCGGAGTTTTTAGATCTTGATGCTAAAATTGTTAAAAGTGGGATTTAATAAATTAAAACTTTGCATAGTGATGAACCCACTATTTTGGATTTCAAGGGATTCAATTATGATAATTGCTCTTTAATAGATTGTATTTCCTTGTTGCAATCTGTACTAAATTCTTCGCATGCTTATAGTCAAAATAAGGCTTTTACCAAACACATAGTTGATGCTTTGATGCAATCTTATGAGGAAAAACTTGAATTAGAAGTTTCTATCCCTAGAAAGCTTTATGATGAGTGGGAACCTACTATTAAATTTAAAATTAAAGATCATGAATGCTTTGCTTTGTGTGATTTGGGTGCAAGTGTTTCTACAATTACAAAAACTTTGTCTGATATGTTAAGTTTCCATGGGCTTGATGATTGTTCTTTAAATCTGCATCTTGCGGATTCTACCATTAAGAAACCAATGAGAAGGATTAATGATGTTCTTATTCTTGCCAATAGGAATTATGTGCCCGTAGATTTCATTGTTCTTGATATAGATTGCAATCCTTCATGTCCTATTATTCTTGGTAAACCTTTCCTTAGAACGATTGGTGCAATTATTGATATGAAGGAAGGAAATATTAGATTCCAATTTCCATTAAGGAAAGGAATGGAACACTTTCCTAGAAAGAAAATCAAATTAACCTATGAATCTATTATGAGAGCCACTTATGGATTGCCTACCAAAGATGGCAATACCTAGATCTATTCTTGTATCGTGCCTAGCTAGGGGTGTTAAACGATAGCGCTTGTTGGTAGACAACCCAATTTTATTTTCTTTATTTTTTCTTTTGTTTAGGAATAAATATTGCATCTAGCTTCTGTTTAGAAGTGATTTTGTGTTTTAATTAGTGTTTGTGCCCAGTAGAACCCTTGGGAAGACTTGTGTGAAGTTTATGTGATCATGCTGTAAAAAATAGAAACTTTAGCGCTCACGAGATTAGCTGTAATTTTTTTACTGGAGAGTGATATTTAGTTGATTCCTTTCGCAGATGATTAATAGGCAAATTCCTCACGTTTAAAAATTTATTTTAATTCTTTTGGAGTTACAAAATTATTCGAAATTTACAGATTACTACAGACTGTTCTGTTTTTCGTTTGTTGTTTGCTTATTTTGATGAATCTATGAGTAGTATCGGGGGGGG
>LR738711.1:916004010-916020919 GCA_902687465.1 Secale cereale
GAATCATAGATAAGTTGTAATACAGTAGGTTTAACACCAATATAAACGAAGAATGAGTTCATTACATTATCTTTGAGTGGTGGTTGGTTTTCTTATACTAACGGAGCTCACGAGATTTTTGGCTAAGTTTTGTGTTGTGAAGTTTTCATGTTTTGAGTATGGCTTTGATGGACTATGGAACAAAGAGTGGAAAGAGCCTAAGCTTGGGGATGCCCAAGGAACCCCAAGGTAAAATTCAAGGACAACCAAAATGCTAAGCTTGGGGATGCCCCAGGAAGGCATCCCCTCTTTCGTCTTCATCTATCGGTAACTATACTGGGGACTATATTTTTATTCACCACATGATATGTGTTTTCCTTGGAGCATCATGTATGATTTGAGTCTTTGCTTTTTATTTTTCCACAATCATCCTTGCTGGATACACCTTTTGAGAGAGACAAATATGATTTAGAATTTATTAGAATACTCTATGTGCTTCACTTATATCTTTTGAGCTAGATAGTCTAGTGCTTCACTTATATCTTTTAGAGCACGGTGGTGGTTTTATTTTGTAGAAATTGTTGATGTCTCATGCTTCCCTTATATCCTTTTGAGAGTCTTTTAGAACAGCATGGTACCGTGGTTTGGTTATGAAACTAGTCCTAATATGATAGGCATCCAAGATGGGCATAGTAAAAACTTTCATACAAGTGCATTGAATATTATGAGAAGTTTGATACTTGATGATTGTTTTGAGATATGAGATTGGGATGAACTTACTTTGGCCATGTTATTTTGAGAAGACATGATTGCTTTGTTAGTATGCTTGAAGTATTATTATTCTTATGTCAATATAGACTTTTATCTTGAATCTTTCGGATCTAAACATTCATGCCACAATAAAGAAAATTACATTGAGAATTATGTTGGCTAGCATTCCACATAAAAGCTTCTATTTTTATCATTTACCTACTTGAGGACGGCCAGGAATTAAGCTTGTGGATGCTTGATACGTCTCCAACGTATCTATAAATATTGATTGTTCCATGCTATTATATATTTTGTTTTGGATGTTTAATGGGCTTTATTATACATTTTTATATCATTTTTGGGACTAACCTACTAACCCAAGGCCCAGTGCAAATTGCTATTTTTTTGCCTATTTCAGTGTTTCGCAGAAAAGGAATATCAAACGGAGTCCAAACGGAATGAAACCTTCGAGAGAGTTATTTTTGGAACCGTATCTTCACGAGAGACTTGAGGGCCAAGTCAGAGGAGGAACGAGGTGCCCACGAGGGGGCAGGGCACGCCCAGGGGAGTCAGGTGTGCCCCCACCCTCGTGGGCCCCACGTTGCTCCACCGACGTACTTCCTCCTCCTATATAAGTCCACGTACCCTGAAAACAACGAGGCAACATAGAAAACCCTAATTCCACCGCCGCAACCTTCTGTTCCCGTGAGATCCTGTTCCGGAGCTCCGCCGGAGGGGGGATCTACCACAGAGTGCTTCGACATCAACACCATAGCCTCACCAATGAGTTGTGAGTAGTTTACCACAGACCTTTGGGTCCATAGTTATTAGCTAGATGGCTTCTTCTCTCTTTTTGCATCTCAGTACAAATTTCTCCTCGATCTTCGAGGAGATCTATTCTATGTAATCTTTTTGCAGCATGTTTGTCGAGATCCAATGAATTGTGGGTTTATGATCAAGATTATCTATGAACAATATTTGATTATATTCTGAAATCTTTTATGTATGATTATAATATCCTTGCATGTCTCTTCGAATTATTGGTTTGGTTTGGCCTACTAGATCTATAGTTCTTGCAATGGGAGAAGTGCTTGGCTTTGGGTTCAATCTTGCGGTGTCCTTTCCCAGTGACAGGCGGGGCAGCAAGGCAAGTATTTTATTGTTGCCATCGAGGATAAAAAGATGGGGTTTATATCATATTGCTTGTGTTTATCCCTCTACATCATGTCATCTTGCGTAAAGCATTACTCTCTTATGAACTTAATACTCTAGATGCATGCTGGATAGCGGTCAATGTGTGGAGTAGTAGTAGTAGTAGATGCAGAATCGTTTCGGTCTACTTGTTACGGACGTGATGCCTATATATAATGATCATGCCTAGATATTCTCATAACTATCCGCTTTTCTATCAATTGCTCGACAGAAATTGATTCACCCATCGTAGAATTCTGCTATCATGAGAGAAGCCACTAGTGAAACCTATGGCCCCGGGGTCTATTCTCAACATATTAATCTTCCATCTACTTTACTTTGCATTATTTACTTTCTGTTCTTATAACAAAAATACCAAAAATATTATACTATCCTATCTATCAGATCTCACATTCGTAAGTGACCGTAAAGGGATTGACAACCCCTTATCGCGTTGTCTGTGAAGTTCTTATTTGTTTGTGCAGGTGCGAGGGACTCGTGCGTGGTCTCCTACTGGATTGATACCTTTGTTCTCGAAAACAGATGGAAATACTTACGCTCCTTTGCTACATCACCCTTTCCTCTTCGAGGGAATACAACGCAAGCTCGAGAAGTAGCACTACTAACCCTGCTGATCAAGAGCAGCATGATTCTTCGATGCCTCCTTCCGTGCCATGTGATGGCCGCGCCGCCACGCCTTCCCTAACCTCAGTCATGGCGTCGTCTTCCCATGCTTGCCGCGGGCCGGCGAACTCGCAGGCGGTGCTCAACATGGCGTGGGAACTGCTGCGCTAGCGCCCCGCCAATGAGGGTGTCACATCCCTAGTCAGTGCTTGCATTAGGACTAGCTAGATGTGCATCATGTTTACTTTCTACAGAAACTTGAAATGGGAATGACAGAAACCCCAGCACCCCTCTTCTAACAACTAGGGTTTAATAAAATCTTTTCCAATGTACCCAAAATGCCCTTAAAAAATGTTCATAATCTTTGCCTTGGTCTTAAACATCTGGAAAAAATGGTGCACAATTTTCTAGGACATCCAAAGGTCTCTGGATTAATTCATATTGTAATTGCATTTGGGCATTTAAATGCTATAAAATAATTTAGGTGCCCAAATAATCATAAACTAAAATGTTCCATGTTGTTCATATTATATACAGTGGGCATGACTAGTTTTATGATTTATAAAAATGTTCTAGCATTTTTATTAATTCAACAAAGTTGCAAAAGAAAACAAACAGAATTAAAATAGAAAAGAAAGGAGTGAGAAGACTTACCTGGCGCCCACTAGCAGGCCCACCTGCCGGCCCAGCCCAGCCACCGCTCCACCGAGCTGCTTGGCTCGGCTAGGCAGGCAGGCAGGTGATCGACGGCGGCAGCAGCGCGCGCCAGGCAGCTGCCCGCCGCCCTGCTTCCTCCCCTCGCCGTTCTGCTAGCCTGGATCGACCTCCCACGTCTCCCCCGAGCTCGCAGACACGTCTCCTCCTCCCTAGCTCCTCTCCCTCGCTCCCCCGCACCATGGCCGACGCCGCCGCGCCCGCGCCGCCGTGATAACCGCGTCCACCGCCGTCCCTGTGTCGCGTCATCGTGTCCGTTCGCCCCGCCGTTGTCGACTACGTCGAGCAGGCCGAGCCCCGAGCGCTCGCCCGCTCTAGAGTCGCCCCTGACCCCGTCTTCCCCAACTCCGGCCGCTGAGATCGACACCGTCGCCCCGCTCTGGTCCGACCTTCCCCGAGCCCGCTCCGACGCTCGCTGCAACCGCCGTGAGCTCAGCTCCGTCCTCCCCCTCTCCGTTAGCTCTCTCCTGCACCGTATGCACTACACGAAGCTCACCTGCATGCGCCGCCGCGGAGTACGTCGCCGACGAGGCTCCGGCCACCTGACGGCCCGGCCCTCATGCCAACTAGCTTCACCGTTTCGCGTAGATGTTGTAGGTTCAATCCATGTGCCTCCAGGAGCACCGCACCGACGAGTTCATCCTCGCCCGACCTCCGGCAGCAGCTGGACTCGTCGCCGGCGTCGTTTCCAGCGACCCCGAGGCCAGCCACCACCACCACCACTCGACGCGGCTCACTCCCAGCTGCCCGTAGATGTGCTCCGCCGTCGATTTGGTCGCCGGAGCACAAATCCCGCACCCCACCGCCGCGTTTGGCCTCGCCGGCGGCTAAACGCCGGCGAGTCAGCCTCGTTTGACCAAGGGTTTGACCCCCCTGGGTCACTGACATGTGGGCCTTGCCTGTTAGTCAAACCTAGATTAGTGTATAAACTAATCCTAAGTAGTTAATTAATTAATTGTGACACTAACGAGTGGGTCCCATTGGTCAGGTTTGACCTGGACCACCCTGTTGACTGGCTGACGTCAGCATGATGTCATGCTGGCGCAGTAAATGCTTTTCTAGGATTAATTGATTTAAAACAATTCAGGAAATTTCAGAAAATGCTTTAAACTTCAAAAAATCATATAAATTCAATAGTAGCTCATATGGAAAAGATTTATATATGAAAATTTATCAGAAAAATCCAATCTTTCCAATGGCACTAGTTTCATGCATGTTTGAGCAAGTTAACCTTGTTTTTCACATTAAAACATGATAATGCATTTAAATAAATAATAGTTTTGGTATAAACTTGAATCTTTGATTCAAATGGGCTCAAACCTTTCTATTTATAGATGCAATAGCCCAAAACACATTCATCTTGCCATGTCATGAGCATGCATCATATTGTTGCATTTGTTTGTATATTGATTGTATCGCCGGTATCTTTGTGGTAGGTCCTGCTTCCGAGGATACTTCTGTGTATCCAACTGAAGAGAAGTACCCGACAACCACTCTGTCAAGAAAGCAACCCATTGATCATTCCGATACAAACCCATCTTCTCACTCCTGCTCTCTTTTACTACATTAAGGCAACAACGTGTGAACTACTACTTGCTGCGGTAGTTGAACCCTATTCCCTTGCATGAAATGTCATTGCCACAGTAAATAGTTGAAACCCACTAGCATGTGTAGGAGTTGATTGAGCCATGTGATGTGTGTTCCACCATGCTATTTGTTTATGTTGCCTGCTATGCTTAGAGTTGTGTCAGGTCTGGTCCATCTGGGTGATGGATCAGTGTGAAATAATCATACTCGATAAAGAGAGGGAAGTGTGGAACATGTTTGGTAAAGGTATCGATGAAAGGCCATGTAGGAGTACGTGGTGGGTTGTTTCATTGGAACCGTCCATAGGACCTGAGATCTGTATGTGTGGTTCAAGTTTCAGCTACTACCACACATTGGGATCCTTAATTGACCCTCTCGACTTATTAACTGCCCTTGACCTTTGTCCAAGAGTTGCAACTAGTTTCTGGTGTTTGTAGTTTACTGGTGGTCGTGCACAACGCTGACCCTCGGGGTGGGCTGTGATGCGACAGGTACGTGGCACGGTGTACCGGTCGCCCGTTTGGTGACTCGGGAACCCTGTACACATCGTTTGGGGCCGTGAGCGACACCCCGGCCAGATCTCCCCACGGATGGAACCGAAATAGGCGATAAACCTGGACTAGGGACTTGTGTAGTTAGTTAGGTCGTGGCCGACACCCTCGTTGGGCTTCCGCTTGAAGGTTGCCGAGTACATGTCGAGTAAACGATGATAAGTGGTGGAAGCGTGTGTGAAGAAGTACACCCCTGCAGGGTTACCAATCTATTCGAATAGCCGTTGTTTGCGGTACGGACTACTTGGTTGCTCTTACAGTTCTTAGACAAGTTGATGGATACTGCTAAAAGCCTCAAGACAAGTGTGAGTGCCGTGGACGGCCCTTCCGTAGGATGACGGAAGAGGATCCACGGTGGTGTATTGTTGTGGTGAGTAGAGGACTCATGTACGTAGTCTTATCTTGCAATCTGTTGAGAGTTGTAGTATAGGTTAGCCAAGAGTCAAAGCGGGTTTGCTACTATGAACTCCACTACCCTTTTTTGTAATGATGCATGTATGATATGTTCTGTTGTAAGACTTGCTGAGTACCTTTGTACTCATGTTTCCTTAATAACTGTTGTAGAGGAGAACCCTGCCCCTTCTGATGGGTTTTACATAGACGTTGACGTCGACGAGCAGCTTGCTACCCAGACTGAGATCATGAGCTTGTGAAGGGCCTTGTAGATAGTCAGGCTACACCGAGCCTGTTTTATTTCCAAGTTATCTGTACTCAGACATGTTACCTTCCGCTTGTGCTTGTATGATTGTATGACTTGAGTGTTGGGTCATGTGACCCCTACCTGTATGGATATGTTATGTATGGCTCTTCGGAGCCTCTTAAATAAAGTACTTTGAGTCATAGAGTTCTGTTGTGATGCAATGTTGTATTTGCACATATTGAGCATATTATGTGTATGATTGAAATGCTTGGTATGTGTGCGATCCGACACCTAGTTGTTTTCCTTTGGTAGCCTATCTTACAGGGAAATGCCTCCTAGTGCTTCCACTGAGCCTTGGTGGCTTGCTACTGCTCGGAACACGTAGGCTGGCTGGCATGTGTTCTTCTTCGTTCCTGTGTCTGTCCCTTAGGGGAAATGTCACGCGTTGCTCCTTAAGTCCTTGTAGCTTGTTACGACTTGGGTTCATACGTTGATGACCGACACGTTCGTTGCTGGGTCATGGATGCCTGTCTCTGTAATTTTGTGCCACTTTTGGTTTATAACTAGCCATGTCGGCCTGGGTTCTCTGTCATATGGATGCTAGCGACACTTTCATATACGTGTGCCAAAATGCGCAAACAGTCCCAGGGCAGGTAAGGTGGCACCCGTGGGGATACAGTGCGTGAGGCCGCAAAGTGATATGACGTGTTACAAGCTAGATAGGTGTGACTTAGGATCGGGGTCCCGACAGCGTTGGCATCAGAGCCGGACTGCCTGTAGGTTTCTCAAGCCAAACAGGTCGATGTTGAGTCTAGACAAATTCTTAGTTATATGTACGGGAATTGATTGTGGAAGGGAACGTAAGGCTCTTTTACTTCTTTACCTTATGCCCTTCTGATCTGAGTCAGCCTATTCTTTCTACGGGGGTTTAGGAATAGGCCTCTCATCCTTACTAGGTTCACGTGTTACTAATCTGTAGACTCTTAGGATTGTTGGTTTCAAGCCTCAGTTCAGTTTCTACCCTTCTAGTATGATGATTAGTTGGACCCGGAACCTTGATATGATGTTGTTGAGTGGCTATGCTATCATTTGTGTGATGTCTCAAAATCATTTTTGAGCATTTACAGTTGTTATGCTGCCCGATTTCTTCCAGAAATTCTAATGCCTTTGCATTATTTCGTGTTTCAGATGTCTGGTCGCACACCTCACCAGGTGGTCCGTTTGACTCGGCACATTAATGTGCCAGGTCACACGGCCATGCTAGTCCGTGTGTTGACTAAGACCGGTTACCGTTGGTATCCTGAGTACACTGTGGAGGAACAGTACCGGGATTTCAACCAGAGTCCGTATTTCTGCACCGTCCGGATATACCCCTCATATCCCGGAGCTACCGACCCCATCCATTGGTCATATGGACTCGGGGTTACCATCGAGATGGCAGTGCAGGATGCCGCTTACTCGATGATGACCATCATCCGGGCTAGGCATGCCCTGCTGCTGAACACTGAGTTCTGTTACATGCCAGCCTCACTTCCTGGAGAGGAAGGCTACTACACTGGTCTGTATATCGATGCCACTCATGAGGAGCCATTCCTTCAGACTACTACTCAGATGCTGGAGGATAGGGACCGTGAGGTCCGTGCCCTCCGGATGGAGCTTTATAACACTCGAGCCGCCCACTGGACTACTTTGACACGGCTTGCACCTGCCGTGCACACCGAATATCTGGATATGCGGGATTTGTACCCCGTGCAGACTCGTCTGCCTGATCGTATGGACTGGCATGACGTTGGGGGTATTACACCTCCACGTGGGCGTCGGTTACCACCAGCATCGGGACCGGGGCCACATCCATGTCCCTATGGTCCATAGCCTTCGAGTGCTCGAGAAGTTTCAACATCCACCTGTTCCATTTCCAGGCTATGGTGGAAATCTTTACGAAGATTACTACGGGAGTGTGTGAGCTAGACCGTGGCAGTAGTAGTATCGTAGTAGTTGTATCTCCATAGTCCTGCGTGTCTTGTGGAATATAACTTAGTTGTACTGAATTCTGGAGGTGTAGTTAAATAATGTATAGGAGCTTGGAATGCCTCTGATGAGATGTATCGGCTTTCACCGCAGTTGTACTTTAGCCTTGGCTTGTACTAAACTATGTATGGTGTGTATGACCACTGGTGTATATATGGCAGTTTCTATATTACCATGTCGTACGGATGAACATCTCTGCATTCCGTGTCATCCATTACATTCTGCACTCCTATGTCATGTTTTTGCCATCCTTGTCTAAACCGTTGTTTTGTTTTCCTAGGATGGTCAACACTCGCAGCACTCCTGCTGCTCAAGAGGAGGGTGAGGCTAGTGGGGCTAGAGATGAGAATCTGCCCCAGCCACCCTCCTTGGCTGAAGTTATTCTCGAGGCAGAACGGAACAAGAGAGAGACCAACCGCCTGCTGGAACGCATAGAGCAGAACATTGGGTTCCGTCAGAGGAATGACGTGGTGTCAATCAATGACTTTATCAAGATGTGCCCACCGAAGTTCCATCATTCCGCTGAATCTTTGGATGTGGATGATTGGCTTCGCAGTATCACCCACAAACTACACTCTGCCCGTGTGGCCGAAGCTGACAAGGTTATCTATGTCGCCTACCATCTTGTGGGCCCTGCCAGTCTCTGGTGGGAAAACTTTGAAGCTATGCGTCCTGCTGGCCAAATCACTACTTGGGCTGAGTTTAGTGAGGCATTCCGTGAACATCACATTCCGGAAGGTCTCATGGATCGCAAGCGGGAGGAATTCTCCAATTTCACCCAGGGCCGGTTGACCGTGGATGGCTATAGTCGCGAGTTTGGCAACTTGGCACGCTATGCACCTGAGGAATTATCCACCGATGCCAAGAAGCAGGCGAGGTTCCGCAAGGGACTCAGCCCTGAACTTTGCCAAGATCTATGTCTGCACGAGTGCACCTCCTTCCAGAAGTTGGTGAACAAAGCCATGAGTGATGAGACGGGCCAGACTGATTTCGAAGCCACATGCAAGCATCCTCGTGATTTTGGTTCCTCATCTGGCTCTGGCTCTCACAAGCGCCGTGTGTGGGTTCCTAACACCGCTCTGCCACCCAAGTACACTCCGAGGCCATCCTATGAGGCGTCTCGCCCAACTCAACATTATGCACCTGCCAAGACTTATGGAGGACCACCTGCCAACTTTCCTCCACGCACTAGCACTGTGACATGTTTCAAGTGTGGAGAACTAGGGCACTACATGCGTGAGTGTCCACAGAACCAGCCAGGAAAGTCCGTTGGCCATGGTTAGCCAACAGGCAAGGTGAACTATGTCAAGCCAATCCCCACTGCACGGGGTCATGTCAACTATGTCTCTGCTGAGGAAGCTTATGAGGATCCTAACGTTGTCCTTGGTACGCTTTTTGTTAACTGCCATCCGACATCTGTTCTTTTCGATACTGGAGCATATCATTCGCTCATATCTGAGAGCTATGCTCGAATGCACAACATGACTTTTTGTGACATGCCCACTTCCATGGTTATTCAAACTCCTGGATCAAAGTGGCAAACCTCTAGGGTAAGCCATGGAAATGAAATTCTTGTCGAGAGACTTGTTTTCCTTGCGTCACTAATCGCTCTCAAGTCCTCGAACATAAACATCATCTTGGGTATGGACTGGATGACAGCTCATTACGCCAAGATTGATTGCTACACTAGGACTGTTCAACTTACACACCCATCTGGCAAGATAGTCAATGTCTTGACCCGAATGGCTGAGCGTCAGCTCTACTCTCTTAATGCCAGTCCTCTACCAGAACTCGAAGATATCCCGGTAGTCAGTGACTTTCCGGATGTCTTTCCAGAAGAACTGCCAGGTGTTCCACCTGATAGAGATGTCGAGTTCGTGATAGATGTTATTCCAGGAACTGTCCCAATCTCTAGGAGACCCTATAAGATGGCACCCCTAGAATTAGCTGAGCTTAAGAAACAACTCGATGAGTCCTTGAAAAAGGGTTTCATCCATCCTAGTTCTTCCCCTTGGGCTTGTCCCGTCCTCTTCGTTAAGAAGAAGGATGGAACGGAACGGATGGTTGTAGATTATCGACCTGTCAATCTGGTCACCATAAAGAACAAGTATCCGCTCCCCAGGATCAACGACCTGTATGATCAGCTCGCTGGATCCTCAGTCTTTTTCCAAAATGGATTTGAGGTTAGGTTACCACCAAAACAAAATCAAGAACGGGGACATTCCCAAGACGGCTTTTGTTACTCGTTATGGGCAATACGAGTACACCGTCATGTCCTTCGGGTTAACCAATGCCCCAGCCACTTTCTCCTGGCTAATGAATTCTATATTCATGGAGTACTTGGACAAATTCATCGTGGTATACCTCGATGATATACTCATTTACTCCAAGAACAAGGAAGATCATGCCGAGCATCTAAGGCTAGTATTGACGAAACTTCGAGAGCACCACCTTTATGCCAAATTCTCTAAATGTGAATTCTGGTTGCCAGAAGTGACCTATCTAGGACATGTGATCTCTGGTAAGGGTATTGCCGTCAATCCCGAGCGAGTTCAGGCCGTCCTTGATAGGACTCCTCCTGAATCGGTCAAGCAAGTTAGGAGTTTCCGTGGCTTAGCGAGCTATTGCCGACGCTTCATCGAGAATTTCTCCAAGGTTGCTAAACCTCTAACTGAACTTCTCAAAAAAGATAAAAAGTTCGAGTGGACCCCGCAGTGTGAGTCCAGCTTTCATGAACTGAAAAGACTCCTGACATCTGCACCCGTCTGGTACCACCAGATTTTTCCAAGGACTTTATTATCTATTGCGACGCCTCGCGACAAGGACTAGGTTGCATACTCATGCAAGATCGTCATGTGATCGCATACACATCTCGGCAGTTGCGTCCACATGAGGATAACTATCCTACACATGACCTAGAGCTTGCAGCTGTAGTCCACGCACTCAAAACATGGCGACATTACCTTCTTGGTAATCGCTGTGAAATCTTCACCGATCACCAAAGTCTGCAATACATCTTCACCCAACCGGATTTGAATCTCAGGCAAAGACGTTGGGTTGAGTTGCTCACAGATTACGACATAGGAATCACTTACACCCTGATACGTCCAAAACGTATCTATAATTTTTGCTTGCTCCATGCCTCTTTTGGGTGATATTGCTATGATATTCATACACTTCCATACACTTTTGATCATATTTGGACTAACTTACTAATCCAGTGCACCCCAGTGCCAGTTTCTGTTTTCGGCCGTTTTTGTATTTCAGGTTTTCACGTTACGAGAACTGCCAGGAAAAATCCAGAAAATTTATATAAAAAATCAGCGTTCCGGAAACAACCGTGCGTCCGAAGGACAGCCGGGGGGGGGCACCAGGGCTCCAGGCGCCCTGGCGTCGCGCCCCCCCCCCTGGGCTGCTCCGGGGGGGCGCCTGGGCCCCCCGAAGCTTCCCCGATGCCCCCCTTTGGCATATATTTAAAGCGTGCTCCGAAACCCTCAGAACAGGAACTCTTTTCGCGATCCCATCTCTGTTCCGCCGCCGCCGCCGCCGCTTCCAAGATCGGGAGCACCAGGAGAACTCTTCCCGGCACCCTGCCGGAGGGGAGGATCACCACCAGGAGCTTCTCCACCACCATGGACGCCTCCTGGATGACTCGTGAGTAGTCTCCCTTGGACCATGAGTCCATGACCAGTAGCTATGTGATGTTCTCCTCCCGTTCTTGTGCTTCACTAATTAGTCCTCGTGAGCTGCCCTACATGATCGAGGCACCTATGTAATCCTTATGCTGTTGCTATGTTGAGTTTGCTGGGATCCAATGGATTATGAGATTATGTTCAGATTGATCTTGAGTAATATATTTGATCTACCTCTTTTATATTTATGTTCATAAGTAATTCTTGCATGTTCTCCGTTGTTATTTACTGCTTTGGCCGAGTAGTAGGTAGTGACTCCAAGAGGGAACGTTATGCTCGATTGTGGGTTCATGCCCCTCGATGACTAGCTTGAGTGACAGAAACATGAGTCTAGGGGATGTGCTGTTGCCACAAGGGGGAAAACAACGGTGCTTGTGCACGCGGGTGCAAGGATTGTTTACTTTACGCAAAGTTCTTTTAATGCAGTTGTCTGTTGCATTGAGTTTACACTATGGGTGGGACTCGCAACTTAATACCAGCAAGATGTTCTGGATAGATATCTCAAGGTGGATGATTAGTAGTAGATATTGATGGATTTCGGTCTACTTACTTTGGCGTACCGCCCATGCTTTGAACCTCAACCTTTCTTGCAATGTAATCAACATTGGTTTGCGCTCGTGGGTCCTGTCAATTACCCAGCTGTAATTCGTTTACCTCACATAGCAGTTTTATCGTCTTTTGGGAGGGAGACATCACTAGTGAACATCATGAGACTCCGGTCCATATTACCATCATTGATCACATCCGCTATTTACTTTTCGCTTTTACTTACTATTGCAAAACATTATCTATCACTACTATCATTGGTTTTAATCCTTTGTGAACTACAAGGCCGGAGGGATTGACAACCTCTCTGTACTCATTGGGAGCAAAGTTATTTGTATCTGTGTGCAGGTCCACGTTGATTGCTAATTTGCGCCGTTAGCAGTTGACACCTACTTGTTGAACCTAGGAGTCTCTGGGGATTCAATCCTTGGCATCTTTGCTAAGGGAAAACACTTCTACATACTGCATCTTACACCTTCCACTTGGGGTAACCAACGAGGGGTTCGAGGCCCATCACACCCCTAGGAAGGCCAATGTCATGGCTGACACACTAAGTCGTAAGTCTTATTGTAACAACCTGATGTTGCAACAAGGGCAACCACTTGTCTACGAGGAATTTCGTAAGCTTAACCTTCACATTGTTCCTCGAGGATTCCTTTCCACCTTGGTGGAGAAACCTACCCTTACGGATCAAATCATAGCTGCCCAGCGGTATGATAGAGGTATATCTCGGATCAAGGAGAACATAGCTAGCGGTGTTGCCAAAAGTTTCTCTATGGATGATCGAGGTGTTGTGTACTTTGAGAACCGCTTGTTGGTTCCCAAGAAACAACAACTACGGCAGTTGATCCTTAAGGAGGCTCATGAATCTCCGCTCACGATTCATCCCGGTAGTACCAAAATGTATCAGGACCTACGCAAGAGGTTCTGGACTAGGATGAAAAGAGAAATCACTCAGTTCATTGCTAATTGCGACGTTTATCATCGAGTTAAAGCAGAGCATCAACGGCCTGCTGGCACCCTTCAACCTTTAGCTATTCCTGAATGGAAATGGGACAATATCGGTATGGATTTCATCTCCGGGTTTCCCAGGACCAGAAAAGGGAATAATGCTATCTTCGTCGTTATCGACCGCCTCTCCAAAGTAGCCCATTTCCTGCCTGTTCGAGAGAGTATAACCGCTAGCCAGCTAGCAGACTTGTATATCTCTCGGATAGTATCTCTTCATGGTGTGCCGTTGGAGATTAACTCAGACCGTCGAAGTCTTTTCACTTCACGATTTTGGGAAAGTTTCCAGAATGCTACGGGGACTCATCTTTCTTTTAGCACCGCTTTTCATCCTCAGTCAAGTGGTCAAGTGGAACGAGTCAATCAAATTTTGGAAGGTATGCTTCGAGCCTCTGTCATCTCTTTTGGTATGGATTGGGAGAAGTGTCTTCCATTCGCCGAGTTCGCTTATAACAATAGTTATCAAGCCAGCTTGGGCAAGGCTCCCTTCGAAGTTCTATATGGACGAAGGTGTCGAACACCTCTTAACTAGACAGAAACCGGGGAAAGACAATTCTTTGGTCCGAATATGATCCAGGAAGCAGAAGAGCAAGTTCGCATCGTTCTTGAGAAATTAAAAACAGCCCAGTCTCGCCAGAAGAGCCAATATGATAGTCATCATAAGGCTGTGACTTTTGAAGTCGGCGATAAGGCTTACCTTCGGGTTACTCCTCTTAAGGGAACCCATCACTTCGGTATCAAAGGCAAATTGGCTCCTCGTTACATCGGCCCTTTTCGCATTCTTGCCAAACGAGGAGAAGTTGCCAACCTGTTGGAACTACCTCCGCACCTTTCCAGAGTTCATGATGTCTTCCACGTCTCTCAACTCAAACGTTGCTTCTCGGATCCTATCCGCGGAGTGTACCACGAAACGCTTGATCTCCAGGACAATCTCACATATCGAGAATACCCCATGCGTATTCTTGATCAAACCGAGCGCACCACTCGATGTCGTAATATCAAGTTTCTCAAGGTTCAATGGTCACATCATTCTGAGAGTGAAGCTACTTGGGAAAGGGAGGATTGTCTTCGACTTGAGTACCCCACCCTCTTTCCGGAGGAACCCGAATCTCAGGACGCGATTCTTTTGAGTGGGGGTGAGTTGTCACATCCCTAGTCAGTGCTTGCATTAGGACTAGCTAGAGTGTGCATCATGTTTACTTTCTACAGGAACTTGAAATGGGAATGACAGAAACCCCAGCACCCCTATTCTAAAAACTAGGGTTTAATAAAATCTTTTCCAATGTACCCAAAATGCCCTTCCAAAATGTTCATCATCTTTGCCTTGGTCTTAAAGCTCTGCCAAAAATGGTGCACAATTTTCTAGGACATCCAAAGGTCTCTGGATTAATTCATATTGTAATTGCATTTGGGCATTTAAATGCTATAAAATAATTTAAGTGCCCAAATAATCATAAACAAAAATGTTCCATGCTGTTCATATTATATATAGTGGGCATGACTAGTTTTCTGATTTATAAACATGTTCTAGCATTTTTATTAACTCAACAAAGTTGCAAAAGAAAACAAATAGAATTAAAATAGAAAAGAAAGGAGAGAGAAGACTTACCTGGCGCCCACTAGCAGGCCCACCTGCCGGCCCAGCCCAGCCACCACTCCACCGAGCTGCTTGGCTCGGCCAGGCAGGCAGGCAGGTGCTCGACGGCGGCAGCAGCGCGCGCCACGCAGCTGCCCGCCGCCCTGCTTCCTGCCCTCGCTGTTCTGCTGGCCTGGATCGACCTCCCACGTCTCCCCCGAGCTCGCAGACACGTCTCCTCCTCCCCAGCTCCTCTCCCTCTCTCCCCCGCACCATGGCCGACGCCGCCGCGCCCGCGCCTTCGTGATAACTGCGTCCACCGTCGTCCCCGTGTCGCGTCACCGTGTCCGTTCGCCCTGCCGTCGTCGTCTACTTCGAGCAGGCCGAGCTCCGAGCGCTCGCCCGCTCTGGAGTCGCCCCCGACCCCGTCTTCCCCAACTCCGGCCGCTAAGATCGCCACCGTCGCCCCGCTCAGCTCCGACATTCCCCGAGCCTGCTCCGACGCTCGCTGCAACTGCCGTGAGCTCAGCTCCTTCTCCCCCCTCTCCGTTAGCTCTCTCCTGCACCGTATGCACTGCACGAAGCTCACCTGCACGCGCCACAGCGGAGCTCGTCGCCGACGAGGCTCCGGCCATCTAACGGCCTGACCCTCGTGCCCACTAGCATCACCGTTTTGCATAGATATTGTAGGTTCAATCCATGTTCCTCCAGGAGCACCGCACTGAGCTCCGGTAGCTGCTGGATTCGTCGCCGGCGTCGTTTTTGGCGACCATGAGACCAGCCACCACCACCACTCGACGTGGCTCAATCCCAGCTGCCCGTAGATGTGCTCCGCCGTCGATTTGGTCGCCGGAGCACAAATCCCGCACCCCACCTCCGCGTTTGGCCTCGCCGGCGGCTAAACGCCGACGAGTCAGCCCCGTTTGACCAAGGGTTTGACCCCCCTGGGTCACTGACATGTGGGCCCGGCCGGTTAGTCAAACCCAGATTAGTGTTTAAACTAATCCTAAGTAGTTAATTAACTAACTGTGACACTGACCAGTGGGTCCCACTGGTCAGGTTTGACCTGGACCGCCCTGTTGACTTGCTGACGTCAGCATGATGTCATGCTGACGCAGTAAATGCTTTTCTGGGATTAATTCATTTAAAACAATTTAGGAAATTCCAGAAAATGCTTTAAACTTCAAAAAATCATATAATTTCAACAGTAGCTTAGATGGAAAAGATTTATATATGAAAATTGATCAGAAAAATCCAATCTTTCCAATGGCACTGGTTTCATGCAAGTTTGAGCAAGTTAACCTTGCTGTTCACATTAAAACATGATAATGCATTTAAATAAATAATAGTTTGGTTATAAATTTGAATCTTTGATTCAGATGGGCTCAAACCCTTCTGTTTATAGATGCAATAGCCCAAAACACATTCATCTTGCCATGTCATGAGCATGCATCATATTGTTGCATTTGTTTGTATATTGATTGTATCGCCGGTATTCTCCGTGGTAGGTCCTGCTTCTGAGGATACTTCTGCGTATCCAACTGAAGAGCAGTACCCGACAACCACTCTGTCAGGCAAGCAACCCATTGATCATTCCGATACAAACCCATCTACTCGCTCCTGCTCTCTTTTACTACATTAAGGCAACAGCGTGTGAATTGCTACTTGCTACGGTAGTTGAACCCTATTCCCTTGCATGACCTGTCATTGCCACAGTAAATACACTAGTAGATAAAGGGACATCAGACCCGGTTTGTTAGGGCCTTTAGCCCCGGTTCTTGAACCGGGACAAAAGTGTCGGTACTAATGCCCTGACCCTTTAGTCCCGGTTCGATCTAGAACCGGGGCAGATGGGTGTCCACGTGGCCTGTGCGCCGAGCCCAGGAAGGAGGGGCTTTTTTCCCGGTTGGTGGCACCAACCGGGACCAAAAGGCATCCACGCGTCAGCATTTCTGTGGCTGTGGTTTTTGTTTTTTTTGAAAGGGGAGGGGGGTTGGAGGTTTTGGGGGGTTAATTTAGGTGT
>LR738711.1:916031742-916053814 GCA_902687465.1 Secale cereale
GTAGTTCAACTACTAATGGCACACCACACCCACGGTGCGCCATTAGTATTTTTTGAAAATAAAATACAAAAAAATAAAAATAAAATATGAAAAAAAAATACTAATGGCGCACCGTGGGAGTGGTGCGCCATTAGTAAGTTGAACTACTAATGGCGCACCACTACCACAGTGCGCCATTAGTATTTTTTGAAAATAAAATAAAAAAATAAAAACAAAATATGAAAAAAAATACTAATGGCGCACCGTTGGAGTGGTGCGCCATTAGTAAGTTGAACTACTAATGACGCACCACTCCCACGGTTCGCCATTAGTATTTTTTGAAAATAAAATAAAAAAAAACAAAATTTGAAAAAAAAATTACTAATGACGCACCGTGGATGTGGTGCGCCATTAGTAGTTGAACTACTAATGGCGCACTATCCACTGGTGCGCCATTAGTAGTTTTGAGAAAAATATGAAAAAAAAAAATTTGTTACTAATGGCGCACCACGTCAACGGTGCGCCATTAGTATTTGGATACTAATGGCGCACCAACACAAGGTGCGCCATTAGTATATACTAATGGCGCACCGCATGTCTGGTGCGCCATTAGTGTCAATTCCATCTATAGCCCTTTTCCTAGTAGTGCTACCTGTACCCCGCCTCCTGACAGATTGACCCATTTGCACTTAAACAAAGGGACCTTAAAATCATGTCCGTAGTCAAGTTCCCATATGTCCACTATGTAACCATAATATGTGTCCTTTCCCCTCTCGGTTGTTGCATCAAAGCGGACACCGCTGTTTTGGTTGGTGCTCTTTTGATCTTGGACAATCGTGTAAGATGTATTCCCATTTATCTCGTATCCTTTGTAAATCAATACATTCGAAGATGGTCCCCTGGACAACAAGTACAACTCATCACAAACAGTGTTGTCACCTCTGAGACGTCTTTCCAACCAACTGCTGAAAGTCCTGATATGTTCACATGTAATCCAGTCGTCGCACTGCTCCGGGTGTTTGGTGCGCAGACTGTTCTTGTGTTCATCGACATAGGGGGTCACCAATGTAGAGTTCTGTAGAACTGTGTAGTGTGCTTGAGACCAAGAATATCCGTCCCTGCATATTATTGAGTCCCTTCCAAGCGTGCCTTTTCCAGTCAGTCTCCCCTTGTACCGCGATTTAGGGAGACCTATCTTATTAAGGCCAGGAATTAAGTCAACACAAAACCCGATGACATCCTCTGTTTGATGGCCCATGGAGATGCTTCCTTCTGGCCTGGTGCGGTTACGGACATATTTCTTTAGGACTCCCATGAACCTCTCAAAGGGGAACATATTGTGTAGAAATACGGGCCCCAGAATGACAATCTCGTCGACTAGATGAACTAGGACGTGTGTCATGATATTGAAGAAGGATGGTGGGAACACAAGCTCGAAACTGACAAGACATTGCGCGACATCACTCCTTAGCCTTGGTACGATTTCTGGATCGATCACCTTCTGAGAGATTGCATTGAGGAATGCACATAGCTTCACAATGGCTAATCGGACGTTTTCCGGTAGAAGCCCCCTCAATACAACCGGAAGCAGTTGCGTCATAATCACATGGCAGTCATGAGACTTTAGGTTCTGGAACTTTTTCTCTGCCATATTTATTATTCCCTTTATATTCGACGAGAAGCCAGACGGGACCTTCATACTGAGCAGGCATTCAAAGAAGATTTCTTTCTCTTCCTTCGTAAGAGCATAGCTGGCAGGACCTTCATACTGCTTCGGAGGGATGCAGTCTTTTTCGTGCAAACGTTGCAGGTCCTCACGTGCCTCAGCTGTATCTTTTGTCTTTCCATACACGCCCAAGAAGCCTAGCAGGTTCACGCAAAGGTTCTCCGTCACGTGCATCACGTCGATTGAAGAGCGGACCTCTAGGTCTTTCCAGTAGGGTAGGTCCCAAAATATAGATTTCTTCTTCCACATGGGTGCGTGTCCCTCAGCGTCATTCGGAACAGCTAGTGCGCCGTGGCCCTTTCCAAAGATTACGTGTAAATCATTGACCATAGCAAGTACGTGATCACCGGTACGCATGGCGGGCTTCTTCCGGTGATCTGCCTCGCCTTTGAAATGTTTGCCTTTCTTTTGACATTGATGGTTGGTCGGAAGAAATCGACGATGGCCCAGGTACACATTCTTCCTGCATTTGTCCAGGTATATACTTTCAGTGTCATCTAAACAGTGCGTGCATGCGTGGTATCCTTTGTTTGTCTGTCCTGAAAGGTTACTGAGAGCGGGCCAATCGTTGATGGTCACGAACAGCAACGCCTTTAGGTCAAATTCCTCCTGTCTGTGCTCATCCCACGCACGTACACCGTTTCCATTCCAAAGTTGTAAAAGTTCTTCAACTAATGGCCTTAGGTACACATCGATGTCGTTGCCGGGTTGCTTAGGGCCTTGGATGAGAACTGGCATCATAATGAACTTCCGCTTCATGCACATCCAAGGAGGAAGGTTATACATACATAGAGTCACGGGCCAGGTGCTGTGATTGCTGCTCTACTCCCCGAAAGGATTAATGCCATCCGCGCTTAAAGCAAACCATACGTTCCTTGGGTCCTTTGCAAACTCCTTCCAGTACTTTCTCTCGATTTTTCTCCACTGCGACCCGCCAGCGGGTGCTCTCAACTTCCCGTCTTTCTTACGGTCCTCACTGTGCCATCGCATAAACTTGGCATGCTCTCTGTTTCAAAACAAACGTTTCAACCGTGGTATTATAGGAGCATACCACATCACCTTCGCAGGAACCCTCTTCCTGGCGGGCTCACCATCAACATCACCAGGGTCATCTCGTCTCATCTTATACCGCAATGCACCGCATACCGGGCATGCGTTCAGATCCTTGTATGCACCGCGGTAGAGGATGCAGTCATTAGGGCAATGATGTATCTTCTGCACCTCCAATCCTAGAGGGCATACGACCTTCTTTGCTGCGTATGTACTGTCGGGCAATTCGTTATCCTTCGGAAGCTTCTTCTTCAATATTTTCAGTAGCTTCTCAAATCCTTTGTCAGCCACAGCATTCTCTGCCTTCCACTGCAGCAATTCTAGTACGGTACCGAGCTTTGTGTTGCCATCTTCGCAACTGGGGTATATCCCTTTTTTGTGATCCTCTAACATGCGATCGAACTTCAGCTTCTCCTTTTGACTTTCGCATTGTGTCCTTGCATCGACAATGACCCGGCGGAGATCATCATTTGGTTCCTCTTGATCTTCAGCAGCTTCACCCGTTGCAGCATCATTGGGCACATCGTCTGGTTCCTCTTGATCTTCACCAACTCCCCCCATTGCAGCATCACCGTATTCAGGGGGCACATAGTTGTCATCGTACTCTTCTTCTTCGCCGTCTTCCATTGTAACCCTATTTCTCTGTGCCTCGTCCAAACATTATAGTGTGGCATGAAACCCTTGTAAAGCAGGTGGGAGTGAAGGATTTTCCGGTTAGAGTAAGACATCGTATTCCCACATTTAGTGCATGGACAACACATAAAATAATTCTGCTTGTTTGCGTCAGCCGCATTTAGAAACTCATGCATGCCCTTAATGTACTCGGAGGTGTGTCTGTCACCGTACATCCATTGCCGGTACATCTGCGTGTATTATATATAATTAAGTGTGTCAAAAACCATTACAGAACATCATAAATAGATAATTAAGTGACCAAATTAATAGAAGTTCATCATCACATTAAAACCAAAGTACATACATATATAGTTCTCATCTAACAACATATAGCTCTCCATACACATCGAAACTATGTAAAACATTTCAATGCGAAAACAAATGCGATCATAATTGCAACCAAGGTAACAATTGATCCAATGGCATAATGATACCAAGCCTCGGTATGAATTCCGCAACATCTTGATCTTGTGATCATCGACGACATCCGCAACATGCAACTCCAATATCATCTTCTCGTCCTCAATTTTTTTTATTTTTTCCTTCAAGATTTTGTTTTCTTCTTCAACTAAATTTAACCTCTCGACAATAGGGTCCATCTTGATCTTGTGATCATCGATGACTTCAGCAACATGCAAGTCCAATTCCATCTTCTCCTCCTCCATTTTTTCCATTTTTTTCTTTAAGGAAATGTTTTCCTCTTCAACTAAATTTGACCTCTCCACAAGAGGGTCGGTTGGAATTTCCGGTTCAACTACCTCCTAGACATAATAAAACATCTATGCATGTCAGGTTGGTCGGCATAACTATCATAAACACTAAAACAAATAGTTATAAATTAAAGATAATATACCACATCCGAATCGTAGACAGGACGAGGGCCCACGTGGGCGGATATCAAAACCATCGCACTATATAATAACAAGCAATAATAAACGTAAGAAAATTAGACAAATATCTATCTAAAGCAATAATAACAAGCAATAATAAAAGTAAGAAAAGCATGGACATAACAAGAGGCTCACCACGGTGGTGCCGGTGACGAGATCGGCGGGGGCGATCGACGGCGGCGAAGACGGGGACATGACGTGACGGACAGCTAAACCTAGACAAATCTCGGAGAAAATAGAGCTTCGAGAGGAGAAATGTTTAACTAGTGTGGCTCGGGCATTCTATCGAACACGTTGTGTGCATAGGAGGTGAGCTAGAGCACCACTAACCCCTCTCCCCCTCGGCCAGAAAAAAAACAAAGCAGTGTGCTCTGCTCTTGAGCGAGGGAGTATATATAGGCACCTCATTGGTCCCGGTTGGTGCTACAAACCGGGGCTAAAGGGGTGCCTTTGGTCCCGGTTCATGCCACCAACCGGGACCAATGGTGGTGGGCCAGGAGCAAGACCCATTGGTCCCGGTTCGTCGCACCAACCGGGACCAAAAGGTCAAGACGAACCGGGACCAATGGCCCACGTGGCCCGGCCGGCCCCCTGGGCTCACGAACCGGGTCCAGTGCCCCCATTGGACCCGGTTCTAGATTGAACCGGGGCTAATGGGTTGGACAGGCCTGGACCAAAGCCCTGTTTTCTACTAGTGATAGTTGAAACCCACTAGGATGTGTAGGAGTTGATTGAGCCATGTGATGTGTGTTCCACCATGCTATGTGTTTATGTTGCCTGCTATGCTTAGAGTTGTGTCAGGTCTGGTCCATCTAGGTGATGGATCTGATTGAAATAATCATACTCGATAAAGAGAGGGAAGTGTGGAACATGTTTGGTAAAGGTATCGATGAAAGGCCATATGTATAAGTACGTGGTGGGTTGTTTCATTGGAACCGTCGATAGGACCTGAGATCTGTATGTGTAGTTCAAGTTTCAGCTACTACCACACATTGGGATCCTTAATTGACCCTCTCGACTTATTAACTACCCTTGACCTCTGTCCAGGAGTTGGAACTAGTTTCTGGTGTTTGTAGTTTACTGGTGGTCGTGCACAGCGCTGACCATCGGGGTGGGCCGTGATGCGACAGGTATGTGGCACGGTGTACCGGTCGCCCGTTTGGTGTCTCGGGAACCCTGTACACATTGTTTGGGGCCGTAAGCGACACCCCGGCCGGATCTCCCCACGGATGGAACCCAAATAGGCGATAAACCTGGACTAGGGACTTGTGTAGTAGTCAGGTCGTGGCCGACACCCTCGCTGGGCTTCCGCTTGAAGGTTGCCGAGTACATGTCGAGTAAACGGCAATAAGTGGTGGAAACGTGTGTGAAGAAGTACACCCTTGCCGGGTTACCAATCTATTCGAATAGCCGTTGTTCGCGGTACGGACAACTTGGTTGCTCTTACAGTTCATAGACAAGTTGATGGATACTACTAAAAGCCTCAAGACAAGTGTGAGTGTCGTGGATGGCCCTTCTGTTGGATGACGGAAGAGGATCCACGGTGGTGTATTGTTGTGGTGAGTAGAGGATTCGTGTACGTAGTCTTATCTTCCAATTTGTTGAGAGTTGTATTATAGGTTAACCAAGAGTCAAAGCTGGCTTGCTGCTATGAACTCCACTACCCTTGTTGATAATGATGCATGTATGATAGGTTCTGTTGTAAGACTTACTGAGTACCTTTGTACTCATGTTTGCTTAATAACTATTGTAGAGGAGAACCCTGCCCCTTCTAATGGGTTTTACATAGATGTTGACGTCGACGAGTAGCTTGCTACCCAAACGGAGATCCTGAGCTTGTGAAGGGCCTTGTAGATAGTCAGGCTACACCGAGCCTGTTTTATTTCCAAGTTGTTTATACTCGGACATGTTAGCTTCCGCTTATGCTTGTATGATTGTATGACTTAAGTGTTCGGTCATGTGACCCCTACCTGTATGGATATGTTATGTATGGCTCTTCGGAGCCTCTTAAATAAAGTACTTTGAGTCATAGAGTTCTGTTGTGATGCAATGTTGTAGTTGCACATATTGAGCATATTGTGTGTATGATTGAAATGCTTAGTATGTGTGGGATTCGACACCTAGTTTATTTCCTTTGGTAGCCTATCTTACAGGGAAATGCCTCGTAGTGCTTCCACTGAGCGTTGGTGGCTTGCTACTGCTCGGAACACGTAGGCTGGCCGGCATGTGTCCTTCTTCGTTCCTGTGTCTGTCCCTTAGGGGAAATGTCACGCGTTGTTCCTTAAGTCCTTGTAGCTTGCTACAACTTGGGTTCATACGTTGATGACCGACACGTTCGTTGCTCGGTCATGGATGCCTGTCTCTGTAATTTAGTGCCACTTTTGGTTTATAACTAGCCATGTCGGCCGGGTTCTCTGTCATATTGATGCTAGCGACACTGTCATATACGTGTGCCAAAATGCGCAAACGGTCTCTGGCCAGGTAAGGTGGAACTGTTGGAAATATGCCCTAGAGGCAATAATAAAAGAGTTATTATTATATTTCCTTGTTCATGATAATCGTTTAATATCCATGCTATAATTGTATTGATTGGAAACTCAAATACATGTGTGGATGAATAGACAGACTTTGTGTCCCTAGTGAGCCTCTACAGGACTAGCTCGTTGATCAAAGATGACCGCGGTTTCCAGGTCATAGACATGAGTTGTCATTTGATAACGGGATCACATCATTAGGAGAATGATGTGATGGACGAGACCCAAACGTTAAACATAGCTTTTGATCGTGTCAGTTATCGCTATAGTTTTCTGCATGTCAAGTATAAGTTCCTATGACCATGAGATCATGTAACTCACTGACACCGTAGGAGTGCTTTGTGTGTGCCAAACGTCGCAACGTAACTGGGTGACTATAAAGGTACTCTACAGGTATCTCCGAGGGTGTCTGTTGAGTTGACATGGATCGAGACTGGGATTTGTCACTCCGTGTGACGGAGAGGTATCTCCGGGCCCACTCAGTAATACGTCATCTCAATGAGCTCAAAGTGACTAAGTAGTTGGTCACGGGATTATGTATTACGGTAACGAGTAAAGAGACTTGCCGGTAACGAGATTGAACTAGGTATAGAGATACCGACGATCGAACCTCGGGCAAGTAACATACCGACGAGACAAAGGGAACTGTATACGGGATTGCCTGAATCCTTGACATCGTGGTTCATCCGATGAGATCATCGAGAAACATGTGGGAACCAATATGGGTATCCAGATCCCGCTATTGGTTATTGACCTGGGAGTGTCTCGGTCATGTCTACATGGTTTCCGAACCCGCAGGGTCTACACACTTAACGTTCGGTGACGCTAGGGTTGTTAGTGAGAAAAGTGTATGGTTACCGAAGGTTGTTCGGAGTCCCGGATGAGATCCCGGACATGACGAGGGTCTCCGGAATGGTCCGGAGACGAAGATTGATATATAGGATGAAAGGTTTCGGAGTCCGGAAGTGTTCCGGGGAGCATCGGGAAATCGGCGGAGTACCGGAAAGGGTTTCGGGGGTTCCGGAAGAAGTTCTGGGCCTAATGGGCCACAAGGGGGAACACCACAGCCCTCAGGGGGCTGTGCGCCCCCCCCCTGGGCCCTCTCCTTGTGCGCCAAGGGAGGTGGGACCCCCTAGGGTGGCCGCACCCCCTTAGCCTTGGGGGGCAAGGCACCTAGGGGGGGAAACCCTAGGGCCAGCCTTGGCCGCCGCCCCCTCCCCTTGCCCTGGCCGCCGGCCCCCTAGGGGAAACCCTAGGGCGCCCCTCACCTCTCCACCCCCCCTATATATAGTGAGGCAAAGGGAGGGCAGCAAACACAAGTTCGTGCCTCGGTGCTGCCCTCCCTCTCCCATAACATCTTCTTCTCCCGCGGTGCTTAGGCGAAGCCCTGCCGGAGTTCTTCTCCACCATCACCACCACGCCGTCGTGCTGCCGGTTCTCCATCAACCTCTCCTCCACCCCTTGCTGGATCAAGAAGGAGGAGACGTCCCCGAGCCGTACGTGTGAAGAACGCGGAGGCACCGTTGCTTCGGTGCTAGGATCTTCGGCGATCTGAATCGCGGCGAGTACGACTCCATCATCCGCGTTCATAACGCTTCCGCTTAGCGATCTACAAGGGTATGTGGATCCTACTCTTCCCTCGTAGTTGCATCTACTAGATTGATCTTGGTGAACGTAGAGAAAAATTTTGTTTTCCATGCAACGTTCCCCAACAGTGGCATCATGAGCTAGGATCTTGCGTAGATGCTTTCTCGAGTAGAACACAAAAGGGTTTGTGGCGTTGATGTTTAAATTGCTGCCCTCCTTAGTCTTTCTTGATTCAGCGGTATTATAGGATGAAGCGGCCCGGACCAACTTTACATGTCCACGTACATGAGACCGGTTCCATCGACAGACATGTGACTTTTGTTGCATAAGATGGCTGGCGGGTGTCTGTCTCTCCTATCTTAGTTGAATCGGAATAGAACAAGGCGGTCCTTGTAGAAGGTTAAATAGCAACTTGAATATCACCGTTGTGGTTTTGCGTAGGTAAGAAGCGTTCTTGCTAGATACCCATAGCAGCCACGTAAAACATGCAACAACAATTTAGAGGACGTCTAACTTGTTTTTGCAGGGTATGTATGTGATATGATATGGCCAATGACATGATGAGATATATTTGATGTATGAGATGATCATGTTGTAATAGTTAATATCGACTTGCATGTCGATGCATACGGCAACCGGCAGGAGCCATAGGGTTGTCTTTAATTTTTGTATGACCTGCGTGTCAATCATTAAGCGCTTTGTAATGCTTTACTTTATCGCTAAACGGTAGCAATAGTAGTAAGAGCATGGTGGGCGCGCGACAACCCCGATGGCGACACGATGATGGAGATCATGATGATGGAGATCATGGTGTGGCGCCGGTGATGATGGAGATCATGCCGGTGCTTTGGAGATGGAGATCAAAAGCACGAGTTGATGGCCATATCATGTCACTTATGATTTGCATGTGATGTTAATCCTTTTATGCATCTTATTTTGCTTAGGACGACGGTAGCATTATAAGATGATCCTTCACTAAAATTTCAAGATAAAATTGTGTTCCCCCCGAGTGTGCGCCGTTGCGAAGGTTCGTCGTTTCGAAGCACCACGTGATGATCGGGTGTGATAGACTCTACGTTCGCATACAACGGGTGCAAGCCAGTTTTGCACATGCAGAACACTCGGGTTAGACTTGACGAGCCTAGCATGTACAGACATGGCCTCGGAACACGGAGGACCGAAAGGTCGAGCATGAGTCATATAGTAGATATGATCAACATGTTGATGTTCACCATTGACACCACCTCATCTCACGTGATGATCGGACTTGGGTTGGTGAATTTGGATCATGTTCGAATGACCGGAGGGATGTCAATTTGAGTGGGAGTTATAATTAATTTGATTAGGTAATAACTCACTTATCATGAACAATAGTCTAAAATGTCTTTGCAAATTTTGGTTGTAGATGGCTCGCGCAGTAGCTCCCCTGAATTTTAATGCGTTCCTAGAGAAAGCTAAACTGAAAGATGACGGGAGCAACTTTGTGGACTGGCTCCGCAATCTGAGGATCATCCTCACAGCTGCCCAAAAGGTTTATGTCCTAAATGCACCGCTAGGTGACCCCCCCGCTCCTGGAGCCTCTGCGGACGTTATGAACGTTTGGCAGACGCGTTCGGATGACTATTCGATAGTGCAGTGTGCCATGTTGTACGGCTTGGAAGGAGGACTTCAAAGACGTTTTGAACGTCATGGTGCATATGAGATGTACACGGAGTTGAAGTTCATCTTTGAGAAGAATGCTAAGATCGAGAGGTATGAGACCACCGATAAATTCTTCGCTTGCAAGATGGAGGAGAATTCGTCTGTCAGTGAGCACTTACTGAAGATGTCTGGGTACTATACCCGCATAGCTGATCTGGGACTTGTGTTCCCGGATGAGGCTATCATTGACAGAATTCTCCAGTCACTCCCTCCAAGCTACAAGAGCTTCGTGCAGCAGTATAACATGCAAGGGGTGAACAAGACCATCGCCGAGCTGTTTTCGATGCTGAAAGTCGCTGAGGCAGACATCCAGAAGGAGTATCAAGTGTTGATGGTCAATAAGACCACCAGTTTCAAGAAGAATGGCAAGGGCAAGAAGGGTAACTCTAAGAAGGGTGGCAAAGCAGTTGCTAATCCAGTGAAGAAACCCAAGGCTGGGCCCAAGCCAGAGACTGAGTGTTTCTATTGCAAGGGGAACGGCCACTGGAAGCGGAACTGCCCCAAGTATCTGGCGGACAAGAAGGGGGCCAACAACAACAAAGGTATATGTGATATACATGTTATTGTTGTGTACCTTACCAACTCTCGTTGTAGTGCCTGGGTATTTGATACCGGTTCGGTTGCTCACATTTGCAACTCTAAACAGGAACTGCGGAATAAACGGAGGCTGGCGAAGGACGAAGTGACGATGCGCGTGGGAAACGGTTCCAAGGTTGATGTGATCGCCGTCGGCACGCTCGCTCTTCGATTACCATCGGGATTAGTTATGAACCTGAATAATTGTTATTTAGTGCCTGCGTTAAGCATGAACATTATATCTGGATCTTGTTTATTGCGAGACGGTTACTCATTTAAGTCAGAGAATAATGGTTGTTCTATTTATATGAGTAATATCTTTTATGGTCATGCACCCGAAGTTAGGGGTTTATTCTTATTGAATCTCGATAGTGATGATACACATGTTCATAACATTGATGCCAAAAGATGTAGAGTAGATAATGATAATACCACTTTCTTGTGGCACTGCCGTCTCGGTCATATCGGCGTAAAACGCATGAGGAAGCTCCATGCTGATGGACTTTTGGAGCCTCTTGATTTTGAATCACTTGACACGTGCGAGCCGTGCCTCATGGGCAAGATGACAAGGACCCCGTTTTCAGGGACAATGGAACGGGCAAGTGACTTATTGGAAATCATACATACTGATGTGTGCGGTCCGATGAGTGTAACGGCGCGCGGTGGATATCGTTATTTTCTCACCTTCACTGACGACTTAAGTAGATATGGGTATATTTACTTGATGAAGCATAAGTCTGAAACTTTTGAAAAGTTCAAGCAATTTCAGAGTGAAGTTGAAAATCATCGTAACAAGAAGATCAAGTTCCTACGATCTGATCGAGGGGGAGAATATCTGAGTTATGAGTTTGGTGATCACTTAAGAAAATGTGGAATTGTTTCACAGTTGACGCCACCCGGAACACCACAGCGTAATGGTGTGTCCGAACGTCGTAATCGAACCCTATTAGATATGGTACGTTCTATGATGTCTCTTGCCGATTTGCCACTATCGTTTTGGGGATATGCGTTAGAGACAGCTGCATTCACTTTAAATAGGGCTCCATCTAAGTCCGTTGAGACAACACCGTATGAACTGTGGTTTAGTAAGAAACCGAAGTTGTCTTTTCTCAAGGTTTGGGGTTGCGATGCTTATGTCAAAAGGCTTCAGCCAGAAAAGCTCGAACCCAAAGCGGACAAATGTGTCTTCATAGGATACCCAAAAGAAACAGTTGGGTGCACCTTCTATCTCAGATCCGAGGGCAAAGTGTTTGTCGCTAAGAACGGGTCCTTTCTCGAGAAAGAGTTTCTCTCAAAAGAATTGAGTGGGAGGAAGCTAGAACTTGATGAGGTTATTGAACCTCTGCTTCAACCAGAAAGTAGCGCAGCACAGAAAGATGTTTTTGTGGAGCCTACAGAGGTTGAAGAGGAAGCCAATGATGATGATCAAGAAGCTTCTGATCAAGTCACTACCGAACCTCGTAGGTCGACAAGGGTACGCACTGCACCTGAGTGGTATGGTAACCCTGTCTTGGAGGTCATGTTGCTAGACAACGGTGAACCTACGAGCTATGGAGAAGCGATGGTGGGCCCAGATTCCGACAAATGGTTAGAGGCCATGAAATCCGAGATGGGATCCATGTATGAAAACAAAGTATGGACTTTGGAAGTATTACCTGAAGGGCGGAAGGCCATTCAGAATAAATGGATTTTTAAGAGGAAGACGAACGCTGACGGTAATGTCACCGTGTATAAAGCTCGACTTGTGGCAAAGGGTTTTTCACAAGTTCAAGGGATTGACTACGATGAGACTTTCTCACCCGTAGCGATGCTTAAATCCGTCCGAATCATGTTAGCAATAGCTGCATATTTCGATTATGAAATTTGGCAGATGGATGTCAAAACAGCGTTCCTTAACGGTTTTCTTAAGGAAGAGTTGTATATGATGCAACCAGAAGGTTTTGTCGATCCAGAGAATGCTGACAAAGTATGCAAGCTCCAGCGTTCCATTTATGGGCTGGTGCAAGCATCTCGGAGTTGGAATCTTCGTTTTGATGAGGTGATCAAAGCATTTGGGTTTATACAAGTTTACAATGAAGCTTGTATTTACAAGAAAGTGAGTGGGAGCTCTATAGCGTTTCTAATATTATATGTGGATGACATATTGCTGATTGGAAACAATATAGAATTTTTGGATAGCGTGAAGGGGTATTTGAACAAGAGTTTTTCGATGAAGGATCTCGGTGAAGCTGCTTTCATATTGGGCATCAAAATCTATAGAGATAGATCAAGACGCTTGATAGGACTTTCACAAAGTACATACCTTGATAAAGTTTTGAAGAAGTTCAAAATGGATCAATCCAAGAAGGGGTTCTTGCCGGTATTGCAAGGTACAAAGTTGAGTAAGACTTAATGCCCAGTGACTGCGGAAGATAGAGAAAAGATGAGTGTCATCCCCTATGCTTCAGCCATAGGCTCTATCATGTATGCAATGCTGTGCACAAGACCAGATGTCAGCCTTGCCATAAGTATGGCCGGAAGGTTTCAAAGTAATCCTGGTATGGATCACTGGACAGCGGTCAAGAATATCCTAAAGTACCTGAAAAGGACTAAGGATATGTTTCTCGTTTATGGAGGTGATCAAGAGCTCGTCGTAAAGGGTTACGTCGATGCAAGCTTTGACACTGATCCGGATGACTCTAAGTCTCAAACCGGATACGTATATATTCTCAACGGGGGAGCGGTAAGCTGGTGCAGCTCCAAGCAGAGCGTGGTAGCTGATTCTACATGTGAAGCGGAGTATATAGCTGCCTCGGAGGCGGCAAAGGAAGGTGTCTGGATGAAGGAGTTCATGACAGATCTTGGAGTTGTGCCTAGTGCACTGAACCCAATGACTCTGTTCTGTGACAACACTGGTGCCATTGCTCTAGCCAAGGAACCAAGGTTTCATAAGAGGACCAGACACATAAAGCGACGCTTCAATTCCATCCGCGATTCGGTCAAGGAGGAGGACATAAACATTTGCAAAGTACACACGGATTTGAATGTTGCAGATCCGTTGACTAAGCCTCTTCCACGGGCTAAGCACGATCAACACCAAGACTCTATGGGTGTTAGATTCATTACCTTGTAATGCTAGATTATTGACTCTAGTGCAAGTGGGAGACTGTTGGAAATATGCCCTAGAGGCAATAATAAAAGAGTTATTATTATATTTCCTTGTTCATGATAATCGTTTATTATCCATGCTATAACTGTATTGATTGGAAACTCAAATACACGTGTGGATGAATAGACAGACTTTGTGTCCCTAGTGAGCCTCTACAGGACTAGCTCGTTGATCAAAGATGACCGCGGTTTCCAGGTCATAGACATGAGTTGTCATTTGATAACGGGATCACATCATTAGGAGAATGATGTGATGGACGAGACCCAAACATAAACATAGCTTTTGATCGTGTCAGTTATCGCTATAGTTTTCTGCATGTCAAGTATAAGTTCCTATGACCATGAGATCATGTAACTCACTGACACCGTAGGAGTGCTTTGTGTGTACCAAACGTCACAACGTAACTGGGTGACTATAAAGGTACTCTACAGGTATCTCCGAAGGTGTCTGTTGAGTTGACATGGATCGAGACTGGGATTTGTCACTCCGTATGACGGAGAGGTATCTCCGGGCCCACTCGGTAATACGTCATCTCAATGAGCTCAAAGTGACTAAGTAGTTGGTCACGGGATTATGTATTACGGTAACGAGTAAAGAGACTTGCCGGTAACGAGATTGAACTAGGTATAGAGATACCGACGATCGAATCTCGGGCAAGTAACATACCGACGAGACAAAGGGAACTGTATACGGGATTGCCTGAATCCTTGACATCGTGGTTCATCCGGTGAGATCATCGAGAAACATGTGGGAACCAATATGGGTATCCAGATCCCGCTATTGGTTATTGACCTGGGAGTGTCTCGGTCATGTCTGCATGGTTTCCGAACCCGCAGGGTCTACACACTTAACGTTCGGTGACGCTAGGGTTGTTAGTGAGAAAAGTGTATGGTTACCGAAGGTTGTTCGGAGTCCCGGATGAGATCCCGGACATGACGAGGGTCTCCGGAATGGTCCGGAGACGAAGATTGATATATAGGATGAAAGGTTTCGGAGTCCGGAAGTGTTCCGGGGAGCATCGGGAAATCGGCTGAGTACCGGAAAGGGTTTCGGGGGGTCCGGAAGAAGTTCTGGGCCTAATGGGCCACAAGGGGGGACACCACAGCCCTCAGGGGGCTGTGCGCCCCCCCTGGGCCCTCTCCTCATGCGGCTAAGGGGGTGGGACCCCCTAGGGCAGCCGCACCCCTATGGAGTGGGGGCAAGGCACCTAGGGGGGGAAACCCTAGGGCCTGGCCCTGGCCGCCGCCCCCCCCTGCCTTGGCCGCCGCCCCCCCTTGCCCTGGCCGCCGGCCCCTAGGGGGAAACCCTAGGGCGCCCTCACCTCTCCACCCCCCTATATATAGTGAGGCAAAGGGAGGGCAGCAAACACAAGTTCGTGCCTCGGTGCTGCCCTCCCTCTCCCATAACATCTTCTTCTCCCGCGGTGCTTAGGCGAAGCCCTGCCGGAGTTCTTCTCCACCATCACCACCACGCCGTCGTGCTGCCGGTTCTCCATCAACCTCTCCTCCACCCCTTGCTGGATCAAGAAGGAGGAGACGTCCCCGAGCCGTACGTGTGAAGAACGCGGAGGCACCGTTGCTTCGGTGCTAGGATCTTCGGCGATCTGAATCGCGGCGAGTACGACTCCATCATCCGCGTTCATAACGCTTCCGCTTAGCGATGTACAAGGGTATGTGGATCCTACTCTTCCCTCGTAGTTGCATCTACTAGATTGATCTTGGTGAACGTAGAGAAAAATTTTGTGTTCCATGCAACGTTCCCCAACAGGAACCCGTGGGGATACCGTGCGTGAGGCCGCAAAGTGATATGACATGTTACAAGCTAGATCGGTGTGACTTAGGATCGGGGTCCCGATAGAGGGCTACGACACTTGGCTGGACCGCATCACCGAGCTCGTCAACGCCACCGACGAGGCTCAGGCGCCCTCCCACTCGCTCGACCCTCTGCCGTCTCGTGCAGGCGAAGTGGCGCATGGTGCTCCTCCGCGTCGGCGCGGTGCCGGCGTCAACCTGGGACACGACGCGCGTCAGTACAACCCGCTGCGCGGGGCCACGGCCCCCGCGTGGATGAGGCTAGCTGCTAGGTTGTGCAGCAGCCGTAGCACGACGCCCGCACACTCCTCGCACTGCCGTGCCAACGTCAGGACCAGGCTGCGCTGCAGGCCGCCCCGCCTAGCCGTCAATACCGAGCCCCTCCTGTGCTGGTCGTACACGTGAGCACGACGGGCTGTCGTGCCTTCTCCCATGAGTTACGCGGCGTCGTGTGGACGGTCAAGTTCAAGCCTGACCTGCCCTCGCGATATGAGGGCACCCATGACCCCGCGGAGTCCCTCCAGCTCTACGAGCTGAGCATCGGAGCAACAAACAGCGATGACAAGGTCAAGGCGAACTGGTTCCCCATGGGCCTCAATGATGGCGCACACTCCTGGATCATGCACCTCCCCGAGGAATCCATCACCTTTTGGGATGAGCTATACGAGTGTTTCGTCGCCAACTTCCAGGGGACCTGCGACCGCGCCCTCACTGTCAACGACCTGCGTCGCGTGAAGCAGGATCCAGGCGAGACATTCTGGAAGTACATGCAGTGCTTCAACCAAGTCCACCTCAAGATCCCGAAGGCGTTCGACAAAGCCATCATCTCCGTGTTACAGAGGGCAAAATCAACATCAAGATGAGGCAAGGAGCTCGCCATCCATGATGACCTTTGCTCGGTTATGGAGCGATTCAACCTGGCCAACAATTGTGCCAAGGATGAAGAAGGTTGCCTCTCCCTCCTCAAGCACCTCAATACCGATCCGAAAGAGAAGAAATCCAAGGCCAAGGAGGTGAAGCGCAAGGGCCCTACTGTGTTGGCAGAGGAGCCCGATTAGAAGCATGGCTGTGACCACAACAAACCAGCCAGAGATAACCGCCCATACTGCGTCTTCCACAACCTCCAGACCCACAACACAAACGAGTACCTAGAGCTCAGCGCAATCCACGATGAGTGCCTAGGCCACCTCCCCGGGCACAGCGACCGAGGCTATGGTTGTGGAGGAGGCCGCAGCAGAGGCCGCTGGGACAACCGCAACCCCCATTAGGATTGGCACAATCATCCTCGCGAGGATCAGTGGCGTGAAGATCCTCGTGAGGGGCCGTGGCATGACCAGCTTCGCGAGGCCCGTCCTCAGGGCAACGCCGGCCTCCCTCCGCTGCTGCCGCCGCCAAGGAGAAAAGACGACAACCATTAGGATGATGGTGCTGGGGGCTTCCAAGAATCTTGCACGATTGCCCGCATCCTCGGTGGCGCCCAGCCACCCGCCTCGAACCGTGTCTTCAAGAAATTCTCTCATGAGGTGAACGCAGCCCTCCCGAAGCTTAAGGTTGCGTGCCCCCTCAGGTGGTCCTAGTAGGCCATCACCTTCGACTCCAAGGACCACCTCAAGTGCGCTGCCACTGTCGGCGCGCTCCCCATGCTCTGCACACCGACCATCAGCAATGTTTCCGTCGCCAAGACCCTCATTGACGATGATGCTGGACTCAATGTGCTCTCTGTCGAGACCTTCGAGATGCTTCCGGTGCCCTATAGTCAGCTCATGCCCACCAAGCCGTTCTCTGGGGTGACAGATGGCTCCATCTTTCCCCTAGGGCAAGTGCGCCTCTATGTCACCTTTGGCAAGCGCGACAACTACCGCACCGAGCTCATTGACTTCGACGTCACCCACATCAACCTCCCGTACAATGCCATCCTGGGGTACTCTGCCCATGCCAAGTTCATGGCGGTAGTTCATCATGGCTACAATGTCCTCAAGATGCTAGGCTATTGCGGCATCATCATGGTCGCATGCGATGAGGAGGACGAAGTCTGCGCTCTCGAGCGCGCCTACCGTACAGCAGCGGATGACAATCCAGATGACGAGGGCATCGCTTTGCCTCCCGAGGCCACCCCCATGAAGAAAAAAGCAGCTCATGCCCAAGAACCGTCCGAAGATCGAGAAACCTACAAGCATCGCTTCAGGCCCGGCACCCACTATCGGGGCTCCTCTCCCTCGCGCATAGGAAGGCGCACCCGACACCTCCCTCAGGTCGGGCTCGAGGGCTTCCGTATGGAGAGCCTATGACCGGACCGACGCATTCAGGGAGGTGCTCGGGCACCACATGGACGCGTGCCTTGATGCACGTCCCCACCGGCAAGGAGTACGACACGAGGCTCCAGGAGCATGAGAATTCATCACCAAGGCAAACGAGGAGCTTCAAGAGGCGTGAGCCATGCGCGGCGAGTGCCGCCATGCATGTCCCACCAGTGCAGGCGCCTTCCCGACGTGAGTGGAAAACTGCGCATCTGCGTCAACATCCCGGGCCTCAATAAGGTTGCCTCGCAGGACCATTTTTGGCCTTCGCGCGTTGGCCGAAGTGGTGGCTACCCCAGCAACTACGTCTGCATGTCGTTCTGCCTGCTGAACGCTAGGGCCTCCTACTAGCGGCTCATGTAGCGTGTGATGGCTACTCAGGAGGCCCGATGCTTGGCGGTCGCTTCTGAGGAGGTCTCAGACCTCCGCGAGCCCCCTGTGCCTCGTGAGCTCCTCAGGCCTCCGTAGCCGCCCGGCTCATGAGGAGCAACCTCCATGGCACCCTTCTTCAGCTACCTCGACGCTTCAGCAACGTCATTGAAAGGTGCCCTTTTGGATTGTTCAATTGAGGGCGCCCCTCGGGCTGCATTATTCTCAAGCTGTCAGGGCCCATCCCTGTAGCTCTATCGTTTTACGCACAAATCGGAACTGGCTCTGCCTTTGATGAATTTCTTAAGTATTCTGACCTGCGTGCCCGGTGCTTCGCCGCCATGAATGTTGCTGCGCCCTCACAACACCGCCCTGGCGCCCTCAACCACCTCCTGATTAAGGGATGGCACGGTGTCTGTGCTTGGGTCCGTCCCTGCAGCGTTCATAAATCCAAGTGACCGAGCTCTGTTTCACGGGCCAGCTCCCGTGCACATCACCTCACGGGGTCCTTTGTGCCATGTCCTCGCATGAGCTAATCGAGAGTGGGTGAGTCAGGGCACGCAACTTGGTTTGTACAACCGCAGTCTGGCGCTTCACTGTCTCGGGAGCCGAGCGCTGGGTGTCCTTCCTCGTGTTTGTTGAATGAGAAGACTAAGCACATCGTCCGTGCTCGGGGCCGTCCCTGCAGTGTCGATAAACCCAATCGATCGAGCTCTGTCTGGCGGGCCGGCCCCGTTCACGTCACCTCCTGGGGTCCTTGGCGTTCGACCTTCTCATGCGATGACCTCCGGAGGTTCATTCGGCACAGGTCGCCCCCATCACACAGGTTTGGTAAGTGCGCTTCCGCGCTAGAAGATTCAGGCGCAACACGCCTTGAGGTACGGACTCGTGAGTCCCGCGCTAGCTCACGGGTGCCCAGATACACCTCCTCAAGTTCTGCCGTGCCGGTCATGCATACGAATAAAATAGGGTTGCACACGCCGGGAGACTCTAACACAGAGCTCCCTATCCACACCAAGTGGAAGCCCCATGCTCCGCGCTTGCGGAAGACGCGATCGAGCAACGACTATGCCCACGCCCAACTGGAAGCCTCATGCCCCGCGCTGGCGGACGACACGGTCGAGTAGCGACTATGCCCATGCCCAAGTGGAAGCCCCATGCTCCATGCTGGTGGATAAATAACTGAGGGTGCCCTAGGGGTTTCACCAACCTCATGATGGCCTATCAGCCCTTCAGGCGGCCTTGTCACGCAACATTCCCCTGGGACGCCCTCGCGAGGGGGCTGGACACGGGGGTTACGCTCCGGCATTGCCTGGCGCACACCACCTCACTAGATCCCTTGTACCCGGTCTTCACGTGCCCCTCCCAGGTGAAGGTTGGCGAGGAAAAGTATGAAGGGCTCCTTATTGACCTAGTCGCTGCCCATGTTTCCTTTATGAGGACCGCTCGCACGTTAAAGGGGCCCCTTGAGCATGGCGACTCAGGGGCCTCACTAGTCACGCAGCCCCTCGCCCCTTGGTTTTGTCCTAGTTTCCGGACGCCCCAATGGCGGTCGAGGTATGTGCAGGGCTGGGCCCCGTCGACGCAGAGCACAAAGGCAAGCAAGAAGGAAACCAAGCATAAAAAGGAAATCTCAGAGTTCGAATATTTATTACAAGCACCAAATGTTTTGCAAATTCAAAAGAAAGTCTTACGCCTACACGATGCAGGTTCTGTGTTGCACGATAAATCTAGGAGGAGGGACCATCGCCGCCATGGCCGTCGCCGCCGCTTAGCCCATCCGTTGTAGGCTCGTCTTCCATATCGCTATCGCCGCCGGTATCGTTGTCACCGCCACTCGCCTCGGCTACCGCGGTTTTGGCCTTAGGGGTGTAGGTGAACTTCTTCATCAGTGCGTCCACACGGTCCTTCATGGCCGCCGCCGCGGCAGCGCAGGACTTAGGAGCAACCGGGCCAATCACTTCTTTGAAGTTGAAGCCGGGGTCGTGGAGGTAAAGGTGGCTGAAGACGCGCGTTGTGGCCAGGGAGAAAAGGTCGCGGCACTCGTCCTCCGGGATGGATCCCACCTTGGCAGCAGCACCTTCGAGCGCCTCGGTAAGGTTGGAGGAGGGTCCTGCGTAGCCACCCTCAGAGGTCGCGAGCGGCTCCTTGAATCATGCCCTGCAGATGGAGTGCAGGGCATTGCGGGCCTTGAGCTCGGTAGAGAGGAAAGCATCGCGCTCTGCGGCCACCTTCCCTTCAGCGGCAGCCAGAGTTTTCTCCCTCGCGTCCAACCAAGCAATCACCCCGGAGACATGCCTGGCGTGGGATGTCTGAGTCTCAACCACTTCCTCCTTCAGCTTGGTCAGGTGACCGCGCTCCGCGGCCTAGTCAGCGGCCAACTTCGACATCGCAGAGACATGATCCACGAGCTTCGCCTCACGATCCTTGAGGTCATCTTATTTCTGCTAGAGCTGTCGTGCGTGCACGGCCTGCTCCTCCTGCAGGGCCATCAGATTGGCCTTTGCCTCACCGTGGCCTTTCTCGACGGATACTAGGCTGGCTAGCGCTGCTTCGCGAGCCGCCTTGGCTTCGGCGGCCTCCTCCTTGCTCTCCACGGTGCCGGCTTCGGCCCGGCCCCATCCCGTCATGGAAGTGGTGTCGTCGTGGAGCCACCCCAAGATGAGCCCTAGGCGCTCCCTCACGAGGCACCTATCAGTGTCCTTGAGATCGACCCGGATCCTGCCGAGTGCGGTGTAGGCCTCATCCAGAGCCCCGGGCTTGATCAAGGGGCTGCAGTTCGTGAGTGAGAAGGACTGACAGGAAGGCGTCACTGACGTGTTGGCTCGCTTTGTATCCGAGGAAGCGGCGGGGAGGTCAGCTTGGTGTACCAGAGTCTCCAGGCTCTTCTCAGGACATCGAGGGATGACATCTCCATGGCCCGCTAGCCTATGAAGGCTGGTGGCGCCCTCAAGACGGAGGGCTCGTTCGGTGCAACGCCCGTTTTCTTGTTCTTCTTCGCTGCGCCAACACTTATGGTCATCAATCGGAAAGGTGTGGTGAGCACATGTGCAATCTATGCTTGGTCAGGAAACAAGGTAGACCACTTACTCGTCAGGCGTGACCAACTTCCTATTCTTCTCCTCCTCTTCGGCGGAGGCCAGTGTGCCCCTGCTTTTCTCCGGCGAGGCCTTGGTCGCGCCCTGAGGGCGAGTGGGGCGGCCATCGACAGGCCCCTTCGCGGCGCTGCCACATGGAGGGGCCATGAGGTCATCTTGGGGAGTCAAGGCTGGTGGAGCCACGTCCACCCCAGCGGTAGCCGCCACATCCTTCGGCTGCAGCTCAGGGAGAGGCGGGACTAACGCCCCGCTGGAGCATAGAGAGCCCTCCGGAGGTGGCGCATTCATGCTTTTCCCTCGGGTCACCTGGCAAGACGCTCATGAGGTGCGGGTAGTGGGTCCTGAATGCCGGCTATAGATGGGATTGACACTAATGTAGCACCAGACTAGCGGTGCGCCATTAGTATATACTAATGGCGCATCACCTTCTGGTATGCCATTAGAGTTGAATACACTAATGGCGCACCAGGATCAGTGTGCGCCATTACTATCATTTTTTTCCTTTTCCAAACATACTAATGGCGCATCCAGACACAGTGCGCCATTACTAGTTGTAACTAGTAATGGCGTACCAGTCATAGAGTGCGCCACTACTATTATTATTTTTTTTTTTTTTTTTTTTTGCAAAACA
>LR738711.1:916053924-916065948 GCA_902687465.1 Secale cereale
TTTGCAAAACAACTAATGGCGCACTGTTCAGTGCGCCATTACTAGTTTAAACTAGTAATGGCGCACTTTGGGACAGTGCGCCATTAGTATGTTTTTTTATTATTTTATTTTTGCAAAACTACTAATGGCGCATCACCAGAAGGTGCGCCATTAGTAACCTGGGTTACTAATGGCGCATTTTGAGGTGGTGCGCCATTAGTAAGTGGGCACCAACAAGATATTTTGGACAGCCACTCCTGCCCACACTCACTTTCTCCCCACTTCATTCTCTCCACCTCCTCCCTGTCTCGGGTGCCTCCTCTTTGCAACCTCATTTCCACCATAGATTCATTCAAATTAAGTGGTTAAATTACCTTGTTTTGATAGGTAAGTAAGGGGGGAAGCTATATTTATGTTTTTCTCCCGACAACAATGTGCACATGCACTTTTTATGGCCTAGCTAGATCTATGTATGTTCGTGGTGTTTCATATGTTTGTTGTGTTGCATATGTGTTTGTGTTTGGAGGTGTACCGGTATCTGAAATGCGATAGTTGCCAATATTTTGCCGGAATGTTAATTCATTTCCGTTTCAGCGAGAATTTTGGCATTAAGCATTCTTTTTGGTCCTATTTTTAGGGAAAGCCATGCCAAAATTTTTCTTGGTTCTAAAATATCGTTTTGCTCTACCCCGCAGGCGACCATGGTCCGCACGATGACCGAAGGCATCGTGAATTGGTTTTTGAGCTCCGCGAAGGCCGAGATGCTTCAAAAGAACAAGACGGAGATAAGATGTCCGTGTCGAAGAAGCAAGCTGAAGAGCCTTATTGCGGACCCGGATTCCGGGCAGGTGTGGGACCACCTACTCTTGCGTGATTTCATGGATGGCTATCTGTGGCAAGGTGATGAAGATGACTACGAAGTCGTCCTTGGGGGCCAGGCAAGAAATGAGGAAGGGCAGCAAGACAACCACCGCGGCTCGGGCGGGCGAGAAGACGAAGAATCCCCAGGATATGATCACGACGGTGATGATGTACACAGTCATCATGTAGAAGATGCAGGACATGATGATGAGGAAGATGCTGGAGCAGACGACGGGCATGATCATGAAGATGATGATGCCGGCGGAGCAGACGACGCTGGACCATCGATGGGCTGGGTGCAGGACCCTCATATTCAAGAGCTGCTTCTCAAGCAGACGGATAACGCAAGAGCTGCCGCCCGAGAGAAAGCCAAGATGGATCAACTTGAGTTAGACGCGGTTACTCCATTGTATGAAGGATGCATGCCCGAGGATACCCGCCTGAAAGTAACGCTCATGGCTCTGGAGATGAAGGTAAAACACAAAATGACCGACGCATGCTTCGACGAGAACATGTCATTCTGGCAAGAACGTCTTCCCAAGGGGAACAAGTGCCCGACCAGTTTCGAGGAGGCGAAGAAAATCGTGTGTCCTCTGGATTTACCGCACGTGAAATACCATGTCTGCATGAACAATTGCATCATTTATCGGGACGAGCTCGCGGAGTCTACCATATGGCCGGTGTGCGGCGTCACTCGATACAATAAGAGGAAGAAAGATCCTCGAAAAGTGGTGTGGTACTTTCCGTTCACTCCTCGTCTGCAGTGGTATTTCACGGACCCTAAGGTAGCAAAGCTCCTGCGTTGGCACGCGGGTAGGGAGGAGAAGAAGCGAGAAGATGACGCAAATGATCCGGAGATAGATAAAAAAGACAAGATGCTGAGTCACCCTAAGGATGCGAGCCAGTGGCAAGCGTTGAACTTCGAAGACCTAGAATTTGGGAACGATCCAAGGAACATCGTGCTGGGCGCGAGCACCGAAGGAGTCAACCTGTTTGGCAGCCAGAGAAGCACACATAGCACCTGGCCTGTGTTTCTGTGGATGTACAACCTTCCCCCCGGGTTATGCATGAAGAGGAAGTACATTCACATGAGTATGCTAATTGAAGGACCGAAACAACCAGGTAACGACATCAAACTGTATCAGGGGCTGCTGAAAGAGGAGCTTGACACGCTGTGGAAAACGCCAGCCATTACGTGGGACGCCGCAGAGAAAGAATATATCCCTATGAGAGCCGCGCTGCTCACGACGGTGCACGACTATCTCGGTGACGGATATGTCGCGGGGCAGGTGGTCCACGGGTTTTCTGGATGCGTCAGGTGCATGGATGACACAATGTATCGCCAGCTAGATAGAGATCCTGTGTCTTCTAAAACCGTGTTCATGGGACATCGAAGGTGGCTTCGCGACGATGACCCGTGGAGAAAACTCAAGGATCTGTTCGATGGTGAAACGGAACCGCGAGGACGCCCGCGTACGAGGAGCAGAGAGGAAATAGACGAGCTGTTGAAAAATTGGAAAGATTGCCCACTACCGGGAAAGAAGCAAAAGGCGCCAGTGCCGGGAAAGAAGCGAAAGGCGCCAGAGCCGCTGCTGAAGGTATGGAAAACGAGGTCTGTTTTCTGGGACTTGTCGTACTGGAAGATCCACCGTGTGCCTCACAGCCTTGATGTCATGCATATCACGAAGAACGTGTGCGAGAGTCTGCTTGGTACCCTGCTCAACATGCCAGAGAGGACCAAAGATGGGCCGAAAGCAAGGGCAGACTTGAAATCAATGGGCATCAGGCAGGAGCTTCACGCTATATATGATGATGATGATGATGATGATGATGAGGCGAAGCAGGACACGGAAAGTCGTCGCAAAGGCAAAAAGGCCTAGAAGACCAGAAATGACTACCCTCCTGCGTGCTTCACTCTAAGTCAGGAGGAGATCGAGCAGTTTTTCACCTGCCTCGTAGGAGTAAAACTTCCTTACGGTTACGCGGGGAAGATAAGCAGATACCTAGACCCAGCAAAGCTGAAGTTCAGTGGGATGAAGTCTCACGACTGTCACGTGCTGATGACGCAGATACTTCCAGTTCCAATCCGTGGGATCATGGACGCGCACGTCCTTGAAATGCTATTTGGCCTATGCAAATTTTTCGACGTCATCTCTCGGAAGTCGGTTGGCGTGAGGCAACTCAGAAGGCTATAGGAAGAGATCGTGGTGATACTATGCGAGCTTGAGATGTACTTCCCGCCCGCATTCTTCGACGTTATGGTGCATCTGCTGGTCCATATCATGGACGATATCATCCAACTTGGGCCGGCGTTCCTGCACAGCATGATGCCGTTCCAAAGGATGAATGGTGTCATCAAAGGATACGTTCGCAACATGTCACGTCCAAAGGGAAGCATGGCCAGGGGCTTTCTGACCGAAGAGTGCATCTCCTACTGCACGAATTATCTAGGCATCGAGAACCCCGTTGGTCTGCCCGTCAACAGGCAGCTCGGCAGGCTCGCTGGATGGGGTCACCATGAGGGTCGCCGCGAAATGCATGTCGACTTCAAGGGTCGACTCGCCAACTTTGAAAGAGCAAACCTAGTCGCGCTACAACACATAGACGTGGTCGATCCTTGGGTGGTAGAGCACAAAACCTTTATTGAGAAGACGTACAATGACCGAGGCCAACAGAGGACGGGCGGAGATATAATCAAAGAGCACAACTCATGTTTCACGCGTTGGTTCAAGCAGAAGCTTCTGTCGTACCCTTCACACGAGGATTCTTCCGCGGAAGAACAACTCATATTCGCCTTGTCACAGGGCGCCGAGCACAACCTGATGACCTATGAGGCGTACGATATCAACGGCTACACATTCTACACCGAGGCCAAGGACATGAAGAGCGATAGTTATCAGAACTCCGGGGTAACGATGGAATCCTACACCGGTAACGACAAGGACAGATACTACGAAAGGATCGAGGAGATCTGGGAGTTGAGCTACGCTGGAGAGAAGGTCCCGATGTTCCGTGTCAGATGGGCCAAGAGCGTCCTAAAAGAAGACCAGTATTTCACCACCATGGTTATACCCGAAGCCAAATCCAAGACCGCGGGCGCAAACGTCACCGCGAAAAATGAGCCATGGGTACTGGCTTCCCAAGTTGACCAATGCTCCTTCATTACCGACCCGTCAAAGCCCAGTCGTGTTGTCATGAGGAGAGGCAAAAGGAAGATCATCGGAATGGATGGAGTAGCCAATGAGCAAGACTTTGACAAGTACGGCGACCCGAAGATCGAACATGACGACGATGATGAAGTAGCAGCATACACCAGAAGAAGAAGCAGGACCACCCTACCTAAAGGACGTCCGTTCCACAGAAAAACTCCATTTGCGAAAAAGAAGGGCAAGAAGATTGTGAACAGATAGCTAGCTAAGATCGATTGTATTTAAATCGTAGCCTTCATTTCTCGATTGTATTTCATGGGCACTTTTTGAACTCTTGAATGTTTTTAAATTTCATGGACACTCGATCTCGACCCCCCTTCATCTCGATCGCTATCCCACCTCGCCAGATCCGGTCCCCCTTGCCGCCGAGCACCCCCCGCTCCACCGGCCACCGCCGCCGACCCCCCGCACCCTCCCCTACTTAACCACCGCTGCGGACCCCCCGCACCCCTCCCCTACTCAACCGCCGCCGACGACCCACCGCACCCTCCCACGCTCCACCGGCCGCCGCCGCCGACCCATGAACTCATGATATTTTCAAATAATAAATTTGATGATATTTTTCATATTCATAAATATATTCAAATAATAAATTTGTTGATATTTTTAAAAAAATATTATTGTTTTATAAAAAAATATTGTTACAATTTAAACAAGTTTGAACATATTTAAACACAAATAAGTATCAAACAACATTTTAAATGCATAAAAACAAAAATTGTGGAGCGTGGGAATCGAACCCAGGACCTCTTGGTGTGAGAACTGCGTGCTGACCAGTCGGGCTAGTAGAGGGGATTTGATGTGGATGAGGTTTGGTGGAAGATAACATGTTGGCTCAAACAGAAATAAAAAAAATACTAATGACGGACCAAGGGGAGGTACGCCATTAGTATGGATGTACTTATGGCGCACCAGGGGGGAGGTGTGCCATTAGTATTGTGCCCCCATCCATATTTCGTCCCCGGCCCACTCCACCTATTCCCTCTCTCTCCCTCGCCCTCGCCCTCGATCCCCTTCCCCTCTCCTCTCCCGACGCCGCTGCCCCGACGCCGCCGCCCCCGCGCCCCCGCGCCACCCCCGCCGGACTCCACTCCCGCCGGACTCCACTTCCGGCTCGGCCTAGAGCAGTCTCTCACCTCTCCAGCGCGGGGCTGCCGCCGCCCTCACCTCGCCCGTCCCGACGCCGTCGAGGACCACCGCCACCACCACCGCGACCCCCTCGCCGCGGCCGTTCCGTTCGTCTCCTTCCCCGCCGCCGGAAGCCACCACAGTCGCCACCCCATCACCGCCCGACAGCAGCGCCGCCGCCCGTTGTACGTCGTCGTCGCTTCTGTAAGACGACCGCCCCTTTCAGTGTTTTTTTCTTTACGCCCCGTAGGTAGCTAAGATCTGTCTGTTCGACCCGTGTATACATTGGCTTGAGAGCTACAAAATTCTGTAATCGTAGACTGCAGCATATGTTTATTTTTGTATGTTTGGTTCTGTATGCAAGAATTTTTTAGCTATGTAGGAGTAGAAAGGATTGGGTTGCAGTTTGCACCGTAGGTGTTGGTACCAAAAAGCATTTTTGTATGTTTGGTTATGTTTAGTTTGTAGGAGTAGCAAGGATTTCCCCCTAGACTGGGTCTCCGAAATGCAGCGGAACGATCTTCGCCTGCATAGTCCATTATTAGTTTCAGAACCCAACCAAAAAAAACTTCAGAACTGCCTCTGATTGCCATGATAGGATAACTAGGAGCATATGAGTACTCTGCAACTGACCATTCCCTGAATGAATACTCCATGCTAATGAAGAAGAAGAAAAACTTCATAGAAAATGAAAATAGTGAAGATCATGGACGAGGTTCAGATTTGGGACTTCCATGGGATATGCCTCCGATAAACTCTAAACTGTAGTTGCTATTGCAGATTATATATATGGTACTGCTAGTAAATAGCTTCATCTATATACTCATTTTCATCAAAGTGTAGAACAAAGCATGAGAGTGAATGTCTTTTTCTTTCAAAAACTGAAGCCCTAATGCAAATTTTGTTGTACCTCAGATTCAGAAGCAAAATCTTTCTAAAAAATCGACCTTATTCAGTCTGCAAGTTGTTTCTCTTATATATGTGCTGTTATTAACAGTGGGTAATTAACCTAACTATTCATTTTTCCTTAGGTTAATATAAAAATGTCTGGTGTATATATATTTGAAAATGATTGCTGCTAGATGTTAATTTGCTGGTACTAGCTAGAATTTGGCACTGAAAAGCAAAAGCAAAAGCTAATTAACTGCTGGGTAATAGCACTGGTACTATCTAGCTAAAATATGTGTTCTGAAACACTGAGAGCAGAAACACTTACTACATACATATGCTCAAGAAACACTTACTAACCAGAAAAGGTTTTGACTTGAAATGTTAATAGCACAGAGAGCACCACAAGTTAAACACCTCAATCTGTTAGTATTTGTCTGCATTTTCTCACATTCTTCTTGTATCTGATCTAGTATTGCTTGTAGTGGTTTGTCCAAAATGTTGAATTATACTGCTTGGAGATGCATATATTGTTTCACCTCTTCACATGCCAATGTATTTTCCATGTTGTGATGGAGGCCTTTTTTTTAACACTTGGCTTTGCCACCTGTTGTTTGTCTTGTAAATAGCATTGGACAGAGATTTAAGCAAGTACCACATTGCCTTGTTCACCTGGGATAATGATTTTGCTTTGTCCACCCGAGAGGCCCTAGACTTTGCAGGAATGTCGATTAACTTCCGTTCTGGCAAATTCGGGTAATCCATATGTCCTATTTTCAGCAAAGGTCATGCTGAAATTTTCCGTGAATTTTAGCATGACTTTGCTAAAAAATAGGACATATGGGGTACTTGTGACTAATGCATGGGCCGGGGTATCTTAGTAGTTAATTAAGTAGGATCAACTGCCCCTTTATTCTAGCTGCATTAAACCATAGGAGGCAATAGAGCCAAGTGATTAGGCCCAACTTAGAATTCTCCTTCCCAGCTTAGCTTATAGGATGCCTCGGTGTCGACAAACCATAAATTATAAAACCTTGGCTTTTAGGGTGCCTCGGTGTCGATAAAAACCGAAATGATGAAAGCTTAGGCTTTTAGGGTGCCTCGGCGTCGAAAAACCCTCAATGATAAAAGCTTAGCTTTTAGGATGCGTCGGTGTCGACAAACCCTAAATGATGAGACCATGATCTTGTTCCTTGACAACAACCAACTTTTCACTACTAGGAAAAGGGCTATAGATGGAATTGATACTAGTGGCGCACCAGACAAGCACTGCGCCATTAGTATATACTAATGGCGCACCAACCTCAGATACGCCATTAGAGTTCAAACTACTAATGGCGCACCTGGCCCAGGGTGCGCCATTAGTATCAAAAAGTTTTTTTTTTTTTGAACTAGTGCGCTTGTCCAAACATACTAATGGCGCATCCAGACAAAGTGCGCCATTACTAGTTGTAACTAGTAATGGCGCACCAGCAGTAAAGTGCGCCATTAATGTTCTTTTTTTATTATATTTTTTATTCTTTTTTTGCAAAACTACTAATGGCGCACTGTTCCACAGTGCGCCATTACTAGTTTAAACTAGTAATGGCGCACTGTGGGACAGTGCGCCATTAGTATTGTTTTTTTTTCAAAACTAGTAATGGCGCACTAACTGATGATGCGCCATTAGTAACCTTGATTACTAATGGCGCATTTATAGTGGGTGCGCCATTAGTAAGTGGGCAGCAACAAGATATTTTGGACAGCCTCTCCTACCCACACTCACTTTCTCCCCACTTCATTCTCTCCACCTCCTCCTTGTCTCGGGTCCCTCCTCTTTTTCACCTCATTTCCACCATAGATTCATTCAAATTAAGTGGTTAAATTACCTTGTTTTGATAGGTAATTAAGGGGGGAAGCTATATTTATGTTGTTCTCCATACAACAATGTGCACATGCACTTTTTATGGCCTAGCTAGATCTATGTATGTTCGTGGTGTTGCATATGTTTGTTTGTTGTGTTGCATATGTGTTTGTGATTGGAGGTGTACCGGTATTTGAAATGCGATAGTTGCCAATATTTTCCCGGAATGTTGATTCATTTCCGTTTCGGTGAGAATTTTGGCATTAAGCATTCTTTTTTGTCCTATTTTTAGGGAAAGTCATGGCAAATTTTTTCTTGGTTCTAAAATATCGTTTTGCTCTACCCCGCAGGCGACCATGGTGCGCACAATGACCGAAGGCATCGTGAATAGGTTTTTGAGGTCCGCGAAGGCCGAGATGCTTCAAAAGAACGAGAAGGAGATAAGATGTCCGTGTCGAAGATGCAAGCTGAAGAGCCTTATTGCGGACCCGGATTCAGGGCAGGTGCGGGACCACCTGCTCTTGCGTGGTTTCATGGATGGCTATCGGTGGCAAGGTGATGAAGATGCCTACGAAGTCGTCCATGGGGGCCGGGCAAGAAATCAGGAAGGGCAGCAAGACAACCACCGCGGCTCGGGCGGGCGAGAAGACGAAGAATCCCCAGGAGATGATCACGACGGTGATGCTGTACACAGTCATCATGTAGAAGATGCAGGACATGATGATGAGGAAGATGCCGGAGCAGACGACGGGCATGATCACGAAGATGATGATGCCGGCGGAGCAGACGACGCTGGACCATCGATGGGCTGGGTGCAGGACCCTCATATTCAAGAGCTGCTTCTCAAGCAGACCGATAACACAAGAGCGGCCGCCCGCGAGAAAGCCAAGATGGATCAACTTGAGTTAGACGCGGTTACTCCATTGTATGAAGGATGCAGGCCCGAGGATGTCCGCCTGAAAGTAACGCTCATGGCTCTGGAGATGAGGGTAAAACACAAAATGACCGACGCATGCTTCGACGAGAACATGTCATTCTGGCACGAACGTCTTCCCAAGGGGAACAAGTGCCCCATTAGTTTGGAGGAGGCGAAGAAAATCGTGTGTCCTCGGGATTTACCGCTCGTGAAATACCATGTGTGCATGAACAATTGCATCATTTATCGGGACGAGCACGCGGAGTCTACCATATGTCCGGTGTGCGGCATCACTCGATACAAGAAGAGGAAGAAAGCTCCTCGAAAAGTGGTGTGGTACTTTCCGATCACTCCTCGTCTGCAGTGGTATTTCGCAGACCCTAAGGTAGCAAAGTTCCTGCGTTGGCACGCGGATAGGGAGGAGAAGAAGCGAGAAGATGACGCAAATGATCCGGAGATAGATAAAAAAGACAAGATGCTGAGTCACCCTAAGGATGCGAGCCAGTTGCAAGCGTTGAACTTCGAAGACCTAGAATTTGGGAACGATCCAAGGAACATTGTGCTGGGCGCGAGCACCGATGGAGTCAATCCGTTTGGCAGCCAGAGAAGCAGACATAGCACCTGGCCTGTGTTTGTGTGGATGTACAACCTTCCCCCCTGGTTGTGCATGAAGAGGAAGTACATTCACATGAGTATGCTAATTGAAGGACCGAAACAACCAGGGAACGACATCAATCTGTATCTGGGGCTGCTGAAAGAGGAGCTAGACACGCTGTGGAAAACGCCAGCCAATACATGGGACGCCGCAAAGAAAGAATATTTCCCTATGAGAGCCGCGCTGCTCAAGACGGTGCACGACTATCTCGGTTAAGGATATGTCGCGGGGCAGGTGGTCCATGGATTTTCTGGATGCGTCAGGTGCATGGATGACACAACGTATCGCCATCTAGATAGAAATCCCGGGTCTTCGAAAACCGTGTTCATGGGACATCGAAGGTGGCTTCGTGGCGATGACCTGTGGAGAAAACGCAAGGATCTGTTCGATGGTGAAACCGAACCCCGAGGACGCCCGTGTACGAGGAGCGGCGAGGAAATAGACGAGCTGTTGAAAAATTGGAAAGAGTGCCCACTGCCGGAAAAGAAGCAAAAGGCGCCAGAGCCGGGAAAGAAGCGAAAGGCGCCAGAGCCGCTGCTGAAGGTATGGAAAACGAGGTCTGTTTTCTGGGACTTGCCATACTGGAAGATCCACCGTGTGCCTCACAGCCTTGATGTAATGGCAGATAGGACCAAAGATGGGCCGAAAGCAAGGGCAGACTTGAAATCAATGGGCATCAGGCAGGAGCTTCACGCTATATATGATGATCATGATGATGATGATGATGATGATGAGGCGAAGCAGGACACGGAAAGTCGTCGCAAAGGCAAAAAGGATAAGAAGACCGGAAATGACTACCCTCCCGCGTGCTTCACTCTAAGTCAGGAGGAGATCGAGCAGTTTTTCACCTGCCTCGTAGGAGTACAACTTCCTTACGGTTACGCGTGGAAGATAAGAATATACCTAGACCGGGCGAAGCTGAAGTTCAGCGGGATGAAGTCTCACGACTGTCACGTGCTGATGACGCAGATACTTCCAGTTGCAATCCATGGGATCATGGACGCGCACGTCCGTGAAACCCTATTTGGCCTATGCAACTTTTTCGACGTCATCTCTCGGAAGTCTGTTGGTGTGAGGCAACTCAGAAGGCTACAGGAAGAGATCGTGGTGATACTATGCGAGCTTGAGATGTACTTCCCGCCCGCATTCTTCGACGTTATGGTGCATCTGCTGGTCCATATCATGGACGATATCATCCAACTCGGGCCGACGTTCCTGCACAGCATGATGCCGTTCAAAAGAATGAATGGTGTCATCAAAGGATACGTTCGCAACATGTCACGTCCAGAGGGAAGCATAGCCAGGGGCTTTCTGACCGAAGAGTGCATCTCCTACTGCACGAATTATCTAGGCATCGAGAACCCCGTTGGTCTGCCCGTCAACAGGCACCTCGGCAGGCTCGCTGGATGGGGTCACCATGAGGGTCGCTGTGAAATGCATGTCGACTTTGAGGGTCGACTCGCCGACATTGAAAGAGAAAACCTAGTCGCGCTACAACACATAGACGTGGACGATCCTGGGTGGTAGAGCACAAAACCTTTATTGAGAAGACGTACAATGACCGAGGCCAACAGAGGACGGACGGAGATATAATCAAAGAGCACAACTCATGTTTCACGCGTTGGTTCAAGCAGAAGCTTCCGTCGTACCCTTTACATGAGGATTCTTCCGCGGAAGAACAACTCATATTCGCCTTGTCACAGGGCGCCGAGCACAACTTGATGACCTATGAGGCATACGATATCAACGGCTACACATTCTACACTGAGGCCAAGGACATGAAGAGCGATGGTTATCAGAACTCCGGGGTAACGATGGAATCCTACACCGGTAATGACAAGGACAGATAGTACGGAAGGATCGAGGAGATCTGGGAGCTGAGCTACGCTGGAGAGAAGGTCCCGATGTTCCGTGTCAGATGGGCCAAGAGCGTCCTAAAAGAAGACCGGTATTTCACCACCATGGTTATACCCGAAGCCAAATCCAAGACCGCGGGCGCAAACATCACCGCGAAAAATGAGCCATGGGTACTGGCTTCCCAAGTTGACCAATGCTTCTTCATTACCGACCCGTCAAAGCCCAGTCGTGTTGTCGTGAGGAGAGGCAAAAGGAAGATCATCGGAATGGATGGAGTAGCCAATGAGCAAGACTTCGACAAGTATGGCGACCCGAGGATCGAACATGACGACGATGATGAAGTAGCAGCATACACCACAAGAAGAAGCAGGACCACCCTACCTAAAGGACGTCCATTCCACAGAAGAACTCCATTTGCGAAAAAGAAGGGCAAGAAGATTGTGAACAGATAGCTATCTAAGATCGATTGTATTTAAATCGTAGCCTTCATTTCTCGATTGTATTTCATGGGCACTTTTTGAACTATCATGAATATTTCTAAATTTCATGGACACTCGATCTCGACCCCCCCTCCATCTCGATCGCTATCCCACCTCGCCAGATCCGGTCCCCCTCGCCGCCGAGCACCCCCCAGTCCACCGGCCGCCGCCGCCGACCCCCCGCACCCTCGATTCCCCGCCGAGCACCC
>LR738711.1:916066130-916087346 GCA_902687465.1 Secale cereale
GACGACCCACCGCACCCTCCCCCGCTCCACCGGCCGCCTCCGCCGACCCATGAACTCATGATATATTCAAAATAATAAATTTGATGATATTTTTTCATATTCATAAATATCTTCAAATAACAAATTTGATGATATTTTTTAAAAATTTATTACTTTTTTATAAAAAAATATTACTGTTATGATTTAAACAAGTTTGAACATATTTAAACACAAATAAGTGTCAAACAACATTTTAAATGCAAAAAAAAAAATTGGTGAGCTTGGGAATCGAACCCAAGACCTCCTGGTGGGTGTGCTGCGTGCTGACCAGTCGGGCTAGTGGGTGGGTTCTGATGGTAGTGGGTTAGGTGGGATATATACCTGACCAGTCGGGCTAGTGACTAGAACACAATACTAATGGCGCACCAGTGGGTGGTGCGCCATTAGAATCTCCATACTTATGGCGCACATAGGTGCGGTGCGCCATTAGTAATCCCCCCATCCATATCGCCCCCCACCGGCCGCACCCTCCCTCTCTCTCCCTCGCAATGATCTCCCCATCCCTCTCCCCGACGCCCCTCTCTCCCTCCAGCGCCCCAACGCCGCCGCCCCCGCGCCACCCCCGCTGAGCCGAGCGCCGCGCCCCCGACGCCCTCGACGCCCGCGCCCCCGATGCCCCGGACGCCCTTGACGCCCTCGAGGCCCGCGCCCCCGACACCCGACGCCCCTGACGCCACCGACGCGTCCCCACCCCCCGGACGAGCCCCTCGCCCTCTGCCGCGGCCTCCCCCAACTCCGCAGCAATGCCGCCGCCCGGAGCTACGCCAGCGACCACTCCATACGCAGGTAGCCATCACTCCTCCCTCCTTCCTCTCTAATCACTGGGGCTTATTTTGATGGTGGGGATCAATGGGGCTTATTTGATAGGTGCGATGGGGGTCGGGGGTGGTGGTGGATCAGTATTGGGTTTGAACCCTAATCACTTTCCTCTCCTTTTTTTTCTGCAGTTCATGTTTGGCAGTAGACCATATCAGTAGCTGCAGTTCATGTTTGTCCATTTTTTGTTTAAAAACTGAGTAAAATAGATGAGTATATGTAGTGTTCTTTTTCTGTGTTCATTTTCTGTCTTTTTGAAATAGGTTCAGTGTAGTTGCAAGACCTGAGAAATAGGTTCAGCGTAAATTTCAGTGTTAAATTTGTTCACCTACTGAATTTGTTCACAAACTGAATTTCAGTGTTAAATTTCAATTTTTTCACCTACTGCAGTAGCTAAAATCAGTTAGTACATTATTCTTCTACTCCTAAAATTTAGTTAACATTTGGTTAACTGAATTCAGTGTAAATTCAGTTCCTGTGGAGTACATTCGGTTATCAGCAGTGTAAATTCAGTTAACTCCTAAAATAAACAATAAATACTCCTCGTTTATAGACCCTATATATATATATATCTAGATGACGCAAAGACCAGGGCTATCCCATTTTCGAAAGCAGACCAAAGCTGTATCTTACTAAACATAATTTATATTTTATCAAGTACAATGACTAAAACGAGGGAGACAGTCGATTTCAATGACTCGATCTTTCATATGGACTTTTGAAAGAAGTACCCACTGGATGATAGCAGTCAGGCGAGCGGTGAGATCAGCCACCCACTAGTATTCATTATCTTGAAAATGGTCTCAAGATCTTGCCAAAAGTACTTTTGGAATAAAAGAAAGACCCTCTGCCATAGAAAACCAAGTAGTTTCTCATGTATTTCTTCTTTTTGTCTCCGTGAAATAGGTTCAGTGTAGTTGAAATAGGTTTATAGTCTCATATATATTGTATTTATACATCTCTGTGGAGCTTAATTTTTTCCTAAATAAAAGATGCTTGAACATTGGTGGACCCTTACCTAATGCTCTTGTTCTCCTGTTTACCAGCTTCAACTCTAGTTAATTTGGAGTTAGGGTTGGCTACGTTTATTCGCTGTCATCCCAAGTGAGATCTTTAGTTCGTTTAGCCGGTTGGTGGGCTTGATGTTCTGTTGGGGTTTTAGGTTTTAGGTTTTTTTTTTCATGTACACTAGTACTACTTGTATGTCACACTAGCACAATGATAATAATGGTGGTCATGTATTTGGTTCCTTGTTGTAAATATTTGAACTTCAAAGTATTGTTTTACAAGCTTCTGCAACTTTCTCTTAATTGTTGATGCTGCTGTTATGCCTGTATTCACTACTGTTGCTGCTGTACTTGTGATGATGTTGTACTTGTGATGATGCTACTTGTGATCTTCTAAAATGACCCATTGGAGACTTCATTAGGCGGGGACAATGAATTTGCAGGTACCCCGAGAGGCCCTTGAGTTTGCTGGAATGTCGATTAACTTCCGTTCCGGCAAATTCGGGTACTCCATATGTCCTATTTTCAGCAAAGGTCATGCTGAAATTTTCCGTGAATTTTAGCATGACTTTGCTAAAAATAGGACATATGGGGTACTTGTGACTAATGCATGGGCCGGGGTATCTTAGTAGTTAATTAAGTAGGATCAAGTGCCCCTTTATTCTAGCTGCATTAAACCATAGGCGGTAATAGAGCCAAGTGATTAGGCCCAACTTAGAATTCTCCTTCCCAGCTTAGCTTTTAGCTAGGATGCCTCGGTGTCGACAAACCATAAATTATAAAACCTTGGTTTTAGGGTGCCTCGGTGTCGATAAAAACCGAAATGATGAAAGCTTAGGCTTTTAGGGTGCCTCGGCATCGAAAAACCCTCAATTATAAAAGCTTAGCTTTTAGGATGCCTCGGTGTCGACAAACCCTAAATGATGAGACCATGATCTTGTTCCTTGACAATAACCAACTTTTTGACCAAACTTTGTTCCTATTTAGAGAGAAACATGGCCAACAACGATGAGGCCGGGGGTTCGGGCGGCAAGGCATTCTAGGAGCTGTCCCAGGAGATGGAGGAACAACCTCACTTGCATGAGGACGCCGCCTTCCCCAGCGATCCTGAGACCACTGATGGTACCGCCGAGGATGACCCCACTGATGCCACCATTGATGGTGCCGCCGAGGATGCCACCACTGATGATGGCGGCGCACGCACAGATGGCAGCCAACCGAAGAGGCAACGGAAGGACCGGCGCCCGACCGTGCTCCGCACCCTCAAGGAGGAAGTTACTGAAGTGGACTCCGACGGGAATCCAACGGCGCCCGAACGAATAGTCAAGGGGTACTCGCTTTAGCTCGGGTGCATTCTCCGGAGCACCGTCTCGATCAACACCGAGAACCTGAGGCATCCTGACCGAGGGAATTTGTGCAACCTCCTCTTCACGAAGGTCCACGAACGATACAAGTTCCCCGCTGAATTTGAAAACACAAGCCTCAAATGGAATAAAGTCAACAATGCTGCCCTCACGAAGATGAGCAAGGCCCTGTCCACTTGGAAAAGCAATGTGAAGAGAATGATCGAGAAAGGTGAGAGTTATGAGAAGATCAAGGGGAAAAATCCTTCGATCACCGAAGATGACTACAACGACTTCAAGATCAATTGCTCGAGTACCGCACACTCCGAATCAAGTCAGTGGGGGAAAGAAATGAGGGAGCTGAACTTAGGGGAACACACACTCGGTCCCGACGGTTACGGAGTGGCGGAGCCTATATGGGTCAAGGAGGAGGCGGATCGTGCCGAGCAAGGCCTACCGCCCCTCTTCGATAAATACGTTGACAAGCAGACCAGGAACTTTGTCAGGGCCCGGTACAAGAAGGACCCGAAAACAAAGGAGCTTACCACGGATCCGAAGACCAGGGCGCTTGAGCTTGTTCTGGTAAGGAATACACCCCCGCGTAATTAGCTCCATATGGTTGCATTCTAATTAATGAAGCCAAATTTCAAAATGGTTCACATTCCTTCCGCATGCGACTGAAAGCAGTAGCGCGGGGCCGACTAAGAGCAACCCTTGGGACACGACTCTAAATAGGGCGTTGAATGTAATGAAGAACAATGATAAGCTCAGTAAGCCGACGTCAGCTGGTCGTGTGGCCGGCAAAGGCTTGTCGACAAAATGGTCGTCATACTATAACGCTGGAGGGCGAAAGGAGAAAAGGACCAGCTCAGAAACCCAGGCGCGCGAGGTTCAAGAACTCAACGCACGGGTGGCGCGGATTCCGGAGATTGTCCAAGAGCAATTGCAACAACAGCTCGGAGCGACGATCACCGCCATTGGGCCTACCTTGATCGAGGCGTTGAGTGCGTGGATTGCGGGCGGCCAACAGGGGCCGCCCCCGATTCCTAGCATCACGGCCAGCAACTCGTAGAACGCGATGGCGGGGCCATTGGTGTCTCCGGCGGAGGCAACATTGGTGTCTCCGACGCCGGCATGGGAGCTTAATGCACCCGGGTGTACGCCGGCCAGCACCTCTGCAGCAAGCGGCCCCTCTGTCAACTGCACGCCCGCCGTTGGCGGTGTCTCGACATTAGCCGAGCTCGACGCCATCATCATGGTAACTAATTAAGCCTCTCTCGGCCGAGGACTTCATCTCCTTGCCTTTGACTAGGCATCCCTGACGCCCTACATGTTTTCGCAGGGCGCCGCCGACGTTTCGTGCACTCTCCTGCACTTCGTGAACAACGAGTTGGTCGATGTCGCCGAGGGCAAAATCGTTCAACCGGACAACCCCTTGTTCCACGGTACCCAGATGCCACCCAACTTGTTTAGGGTTCAACTGGTTCGGGTGCTGGCAGGCTGCAACGAGGTTTTACCTCCGATTTGACCCGTTGGGGCCGACAATGATGACGTGATGACCCTCAGCGCTTGCCTGAGATGGCCCCTGCTTTGGCCGAAGAGCCAGATTCGTTTGGGGGCGGGGGACACCACCCCAAAGACAACACCGCCAGTCGTGCCGGCGCCAAGTCGGCCCCATGGCAAGACCGCCGCAACGGTGTCGTACATCCCTATGCCACTGGATCCAAATATGCATATGGCACAGGATCAGAACAACGACGACGAAGATATATTTGGCAACGTCGATCAGTACTTTGCCGATCATGGGTACGGTGGCAACTTCATGGGGCCTCCTTCTCAAGAACCCAACCCAACAAAAGACGTGCGCGATCTAGCTGGTACCGCGGAGAAGCCAAGTTGCAACAGGCATCGTCTGCCGTTCAGCTCTCAGGAGACGCCTCCAGCTGCCGACTTCACCGAGCCTCAGATAGGCGAGGTGCGAAATATTATCAGCCCCAACACACTCAAGAAGGCGGTCTGTGAGCAGAACAAGGTCCCAATTCAGGAGAAGAAGAAGGCACGGAAAAGAAAAACTAACAAGGGTGCGAGCCAGCCAGCACCGAGTACGATCCGTGCTCAGGACGGGCCACCTTCACCTGAGGATCTAATGAGGAGGGTGCATGTGGCGGGTAGGCCGATGCTACCGACAAATATGCTCTATGCTGCAACCGGTGCTATGCGGAGTCTGCATGACATTGTTCTTTCTTTGGAGAAGCGGCGTCTCAGAGAGAAGGATGTGGCATACCCAGTTTTCGCGGCCAAGGTGCTAGAGGGCAAGGGCTTTGTGGATAACTCCATCGGGGGTACGATCGTCCTGCGGTTTGATGACATCCACGCTATGTTGAACCTTCATCCGCTGCACTACACCTTCGTTCGGCTATTTTCGCTGAGTATGGAGATGCGGATCATTCGCGACAAGACCCCGGACATCGTGATAGTCAACCCCTTCTACATGCGTGCCAAGATCTTGGGCAGCGCTGGGGACCGGCAAGCTGCGAGTTCTTACCTCGAAGGCGTCATTCTGGCAAACCGAGATAAGGATAACTTCCTCGTGCCTTACTTTCCCGAGTAAGTCCTCCCCCTCAACCGCCCCGTAACATATGAATTCTTAGATTTCGATCGTTTTTCTTTTAACATTCCCTGTTTTCTGCAGTGACACACATTGCACGCTCATCCTCCTAAGCCCCAAATATTCCATGGCCACGTATTTCGACCCGGACCGTCAGTCGAACGTAGACTACACAAATGTCAAGAAGGTTCTTGATGATGTTCTCCCCGGCTACGCCAAATCTGGAGGCACCTTCACCAGGACAGTTCGTAAGACCGGCATGCACGTGTTCTCCCACAATACGATGTTCTTCTGCATCAAGCAGCCGCCTGGCGGTCAGAAGGGTGCCTACTACGCCATCCATCACATGCGGGCGATCGTACGGGACCATCATCAACTTCTGCTATCGAGTAAACTCAAAGATTGGGCCGCGAGCGTGTCGGCAATCCAGGACGCGGACATCAGACAAGAATTCTTTCGCATCCAGTCGGAATTTGCGGAAATCATCCATCAAGATGTCCTTCGTACCTCGGGGCAGTTCTTCCTCAGGAACCAACCGTCCAACAGTGACATCGACACAATGCTACAAATGCAGGCTGACAACGCCCGTGATTTCATGACTCCCACGATGGACGGCGGCTTCATCCACGCTCTGGTCCCTTGAGTCGAGTCGAAAGCTGTGATACTGTGTCTAGTTCTGAAACATCGATTGGCTCATGTTGTAATTAAACTTTAATGAACTTGTAGTATGTCTCTTTAGTTTCGAGAGTCGTTCAACTTAGATGTAATCGATGCTATTAATGTCTTGCTTTTCTCTTTCGATCATTCTGTTGCATACTTATATATTGCTTATGTATTGTCTGTGAATTGGTACTAACGTTTCGTTTGGCTAGTGCATAGCCATGCCGTCGTATGTCGTGTACAAGGGTAAGGTTCCCGGAGTCTACGACGACTGGGAGGAGTGTTGGAGACAGGTTCACCGATTCAGCGGTAACAGTTACAAAGGGTACACCACTAGGGCCAAGGCCGAATCTAGATACGACCGCTATCTAGCGGGAGAGGGGAGGGAGCGTTGGAGGAACGGGATGAAGATGAGTTTCATCGTGATGATGCTCATCGTGATGACCGCAGCTTTCTTGTATGTGATGGTAGTTTAGATGATCGATATCAAATTGTAATGTGAAGACAAACTCGCTACTCGCGGTCTCAAGACTTGTAATATAATGTTCTATCTTTGTTCGGTCTTTTCAATTCGGAGACTAATATGATGAATTGTATTCGGAGACTAATATGATGAATTGTATTCAGAGACTAATCTTCTATTGTATTCGATGAATCTGTTGTTGATGTGTGCTGTCTATATTCTGTCCAATTATACATTTTTTAACCTGTGCAAAAAACAGAAAATTAAAAAATAAAAAAAACCTAATATTCATACTAATGGCGCATCACATCACAGTGCGCCATTAGTATGCCAAAGGATACTAATGGCGCATCATTAGGCAGTGCGCCATTACTATGCCGAAGTTACTAATGGCGCATCTTGCTGGCATGCGCCATTAGTATGCCAAAGCACCTGGGTATACATGCCCCCCGGGAGGCATACTAATGGCGCACTACTGTGCATACTAATGGCGTATCTATGGTGCGCCATTAGTATACCAGATACTAATGGCGCACCAGAGGCGCGCCATTAGTAAAATATACCAATGGCATGGCACTAATGGCGCACCACTAATGCGCCATTAATGGCCAAATTAGGTGCGCCATTAGTAGCCCTTTTCCTAGTAGTGTTTTGACCAAACTTTTTTCCTATTTAGAGAGAAACATGGCCAACAACGATGAGGCCGGGGGTTCGGGCGGCAAGGCATTCTGGGAGCTGTCCCAGGAGATGGAGGAACAACCTCACTTGTATGAGGACGCCGCCTTCCCCACTGATCCTAAGACCACTGATGGTACCGCAGAGGATGACCCCACTGATGGTGCCGCCGAGGATGCCACCACTGATGGTGCCGCCGAGGATGCCACCACTGATGATGGCGGCGCATGCACAGATGGCAGCCAACCAAAGAGGCAGCGGAAGGACCGGCGCCCGACCGTGCTCCGCACCCTCAAGGAGGAATTTACTGAAGTGGACTCCGACGGGAATCCAACGGCGCCCGAACGAATAGTCAAGGGGTACTCGGTTCAGCCCGACGGGAATCCAACGACAACGTCTCGATCAACACCGAGAACCTGAGGCATCCTGACCGAGGGAATTTGCGCAACCACCTCTTCACGAAGCTGCACGAACGATACAAGTTCCCCGCTTAATTTGAAAACACAAGCCTCAAAGAGAATAAAGTGAACAATACCGCCCTCACAAAGATGAGCACGGCCCTGTCTACTTGGAAAAGCAATGTGAAGAGAATGATCGAGAAAGGTGAGAGTTTTGAGAAGATCGAGAAAAAAAATCCTTCGATCACCGAAGATGACAACAACGACTTCAAGATCAAGTGCTCGAGCACCGCAACCTCCGAATCAAGTCAGTGGGGGAAAGAAATGCGGGAGCTGAACTTAGGGGAACACACACTCGGTCCCGGCGGTTATAGAGTGGCGAAGCCTATATGGGACAAGGAGGAGGCGGACCGTGCCGAGCAAGGCCTACCGCCCCTCTTCGATAAATACGGTGACAAGCAGACCTGGAACTTTGCCAGGGCCCGGTACAAGAAGGACCCGAAAACAAAGGAGCTTACCACGGATCGGAAGACCAGGGCGCTTGAGCTTGTTCTGGTAAGGAATACACCCCCACGTAGTTAGCTCCATATGGTTGCATTCTAATTAATGAAGCCAAATTTCTAAATGGTTCAAATTCCTTCTGCAGGCGACTGAAAGCAGTAGCACGGGGTCAACTAAGAGCAACCCTTGGGACACCACTGTAAATAGGGCGTTGAATGTAATGAAGAAAAAGGATAAGCTCAGTAAGCCGACGTCAGCTGGTCGTGTGGCCGGCAAAGGCTTGTCCACAAAATGGTCGTCATTCTATAACGCTGGTGGGCGAAAGGAGAAAAAGACCAGCTCAGAAAGCCAGGCGCGCGAGGTTCAAGAACTCAAGGCACAGGTGGCGCGGATTCCGGAGATTGTCCAAGAGCAAGTGCAACAACAACTCGGAGCGACGATCACCGCCATTGTGCCTACCTTGATCGAGGGGTTGCACGCGTGGATAGCGGGCGGCCAATAGGGGCCGCCCCCGATTCCCAGCTTCACGGCCAGTAACTCGCAAAACGCGATGGCGAGGCCATTGGTGTCTCCGGCGGAGGCGGCATTGGTGTCTCCGACGCCGGCACGGGAGCTTAATGCACCCGGGTGTACGCCGGCCGGCACCTCTGCAGCAAGCGGCCCCTCCGTCAACTGCACGCCCGCCATTGGCGGTGCCTCGACATTAGCCGAGCTCGAAGCCATCATCACGGTAACTAATTAAGGCTCTCTCAGCCGAGGACTTCATCTCCTTGCCTTTGACTGGGCATCCCTGACGCCCTACATGTTTTCGCAGGGCGCCGCCGACGTTCCGTGCACTCTCCTGCACTTCGTGAACAACGAGTTGGTCGATGTCGCCAAGGGCAAAATCGTTCAACCAGGCAACCCCGTGTTCCACGGTACCCACATGCCACCCAACTAGTATAGGGTTCAACTGGGTCGGGTGCTGCCATGCTGCGACGAGTTGTTACCTCCGATTCGACCCGTCAGGACCGACGAAGATGACGTGATGACCCTCAGCGCCTGCCTGAGCTGGCCCCTGCTTTGGCCGAAGAGCCAGATTCGTTTGGGGGCGGGGGACACCACCCCAAAGACAACACCGCCAGTCGTGCCGGTGCCAAGTCAGCCCCGTGGCAAGACCGCCGCAACGGTGCCGGACATCCCTATGCCACTGGATCCAAACATGCATATGGCACAGGATCCGAACGACGACGACAATGACGACGATACATTTGCCAATGTTGATGAGTACTTTGCCGATCATGGGTACGGTGGCGACTTCATGGGGCCTCCTTCTCAAGAACCCAAACCTACAAAAGATGTGCGCGATCAAACTGGTACCGCGGAGAAACCAAGTTACAACAGGCGTCGTCTGCCATTCAGTTCTCAGGAGACGCCTCCAGCTGCCGACTTCACCGAGCCTCAGATAGGCGAGGTGCGAAATATTATCAGCCCCAACACACTCAAGAAGGCGGTCTGTGAGCAGAACTCGGTCCCATTACAGGAGAAGAAGAAGGCACACAAAAGAAAGACTAACAAGGGTGCGAGCTAGCCGGCACCGAGTACGATTCGTGCTCAGGACAGGCCACCTTCACCTGATGATGTAATGAGGAGGGTGCATGTGGCGGGTAGGCCGATGCTACCGAGAAATATGCTCGATGCTGCAACCGGTGCTATGCGGAGTCTACATGACAGTGTTCTTTCTTTGGAGAAGCGGCGTCTCAGAGAAAAGGATGTGGCATACCCGGTTTTCGCGGCCAAGGTGCCAGAGGGCAAGGGCTTTGTGGATAACTCCATCGGGGGTACAATCCTCCTGCGGTTTGATGACATCTACGCTATGTTGAACCTTCATCCGCTGCACTACACCTTTGTTCGACTATTTTCGCTGAGTATGGAGATGTGGATCATTCGTGACAAGACCCCGGAAATCGTGATAGTCGACCCCTTCTACATGCGTGCCAAGATCTTGGGCAGCGCTGGGGACCGGCAAGTCGCGAGTTCTTACCTCGAAGGCGTCATTCTGGCAAACCGAGATAAGGATAACTTCCTCGTGCCTTACTTTCCCGAGTAAGTCCTCCCCTCAACCGCCCCGTAACATATGAATTCTTAGATTACGATCGTTTTTATTTTAACATTCTATTTTTTCTGCAATGACACACATTGCACGCTCATCCTCCTAAGCCCCAAATATTCCATGTCCACGTATTTGGACTCGGACCGTCAGTCGAATGTAGACTACACAAATGTCAAGAAGGTTCTTGATGATGTTCTCCACGGCTACGCCAAATCTGGAGGCACCTTCACCAGGCCTATTCGTAAGACCGGCAAGCACGTGTTCTCCCACAATACGATGTTCTGCTGCATCAAGCAGCCGCCTCGCGGTCAGAAGGGTGCCTACTATGCAATTCATCACATGCGGGCGATCGTACGGGACCATCATCAACTTCTGCTACCGAGTAAACTCAAAGATTGGGCCGCGAGCGTGTCGGCAATCCAAGACGCGGACATCAGACAATAATTCTTTCGCATCCAGTCGGAGTTTGCGGAAATCATCCATCAAGATGTCCTTCGTACCTCGGGGCAGTTCTACCTCAGAAATCAACCGTCCAACAGTGACATCGACACAATGCTACAAATGCAGGCTAACAACGCCTGCGATTTCATGACTCCCACGATAGACGGCGGCTTCATCCACGCTCCGGTCCCTTGAGTTGAGTCGAAAGTAGTGATACTGTGTCCAGTTCTGAAACATCGATTGGCTCATGTTGTAATTAAACTTTAATGAACTTGTAGTATGTCTCTTTGGTTTCGACTGTCGTTCAACTTAGATGTAATCGATGCTATTAATGTCTTGCTTTTCTCTTCCGATCGTTCTGTTGCATATATATATATTGCTTATGTATTGTCTGTGAATTGGTACTAATGTTTCGTTTGGCTAGTGCATAGCGATGCCGTCGTATGTCGTGTACAATGGTAAAGTTCCCGGAGTCTACGACGACTGGGAGGAGTGTCGGAGACAGGTTCACCGATTCAGTGGTAACTGTTACAAAGGGTACACCACTAGGGCCGAGGCGGAATCTAGATACGCCCGCTATCTAGCCGGAGAGGGGAGGGAGCATTGGAGGAACCGGATGAAGACGAGTTTCATCGTGATGATGCTCATCGTGATGACCGCAGCTCTCTTCTATGTGATGGTAGTTTAGATGATCGATATCGACTTGTAATGTGTAGACAAACTTGCTACTCAAGGTCTCGAGACTTGTAATATAATGTTCTATCATTGTTCAGTATTTTCAATTCGGAGACTAATATCATGAATTGTATTCGGAGACTAATATGATGAATTGTATTCATAGACTAATCTTCTATTGTATTCGATGAATCTGTTGTTGATGTGTGTTGTCTATATTCTGTCCAATAATACATTTTGTAACCTATGCAAAAAACAGAAAATTAAAAAATAAATAAAAAACCTAATATTCATACTAATGGCGCATCACATCACAGTGCGCCATTAGTATGCCAAAGGATAGTAATGGCGCATCATTAAACAGTGCGCCATTAGTATGCCAAAGTTACTAATGGCGCATCTGGCAGTTGTGCGCCATTAGTATGCCGAAGCACCTGGGTATACATGGCCCCCTGAGAGGCAGACTAATGGCGTACCGTGGTATATACTAATGGTGCATCTGAGGTGAGCCATTACTATACCAGATACTAATGGCGCACCAGAGGTGCGCCATTAGTAAAATATACTAATGGCGTGGCACTAATGGCGCACCACTAATGCGCCATTAATGGCCAAAATAGGTGCGCCATTAGTAGGCCTTTTCCTAGTAGTGGTAAGGGGAATCCACTACAGAATCCACGGTGTCGTCTTCATCCTCGAGGTTGCAGAGAAGCTCGAGCCACGACGGAGGGACGCCCTCTCCGGGCCAACATTCTCGGACTCTTCTGAGTCCTCCTCATTGCCACTGTTGCCGAAGGAAATCTCCACGAGGGAATCAGGATCGATGGGCAGGTCGAGCCCCATTTCATTGAAGGCGGGCACGGCAGCGACTAGAGCCACCCAGTCGTCACGGCGATACAACAGGGCGTACGCCTTGGGTATGTCCATGATACGTCAATTCTGCATCATGCTTTTATATCGATATTTATTGCATTATGGGTTGTTATTACACATTATGTCACAATACTTATGTCTTTTCCCTCTCTTATTTTACAAGGTTTACATGAAGAGGGAGAATGCCGGCAGCTTGAATTCTGGGCTGGAAAAGGAGCAAATATTATAGACCTATTATGCACAACTCCAAAAGTCCTGAAATTCCACGAAAGTCAGTTTTGGAATATATTAAAAATATTGGACGGAGAAAGCACTAGAGGGGTGCCACCCACCGTCCACGAGGGTGGGGGCGTGCCCCCTGCCTCGTGGGCCACCTAGAAGCCCCTCGGTGCCCATCTTCTGGTATAAGGTGACTTCTGCCCTAGAAAAAATCAGAAGGAAGCTTTCGGGACGAAGCGCCACCGTCAAGAGGCGGAACCTTGGCGGAACATCCATCCGGGAGGGGGAAATCGTCACCATCGATCCTCCCATCGGGAGGGGGTCAATCTTCGTCAACATCTTCACTAGCACCATCTCTTCTCAAACCCTAGTTCATCTCTTGTATCCAATCGTTGTCCCAAAACCTCAGATTGGTACCTGTGGGTTTCTACACTACAAAAAAAAGACACATCCGTGACATTTTGGGCCGAACGAATTTTTTTTGTCATACTTATGAAACTTCTATGACGATAATTTTGACAAAACCCGGTATCATCATAGATGTGGTGGGGTCCTACTTCTATGACAAAAAATCATGACGGAAAATGGGATTTTCGTCCTGGGCGGGCCAGGGATGCAGCTGCATGACATTCTTTGGGCCATCCATGACGGAATAAACCGTGGTAGAAGCGAGGGCGAGGAAAATTTCTGGGTGTTCCCGGTTACGGTGGGTGGTTGGGGCCGAGCGATGCGCGTTTCTCTAATACACGCACACACGTGGGTGCGAGGCATTGGGCTCTAACTAAACCCGAGCGATTGCACTGTAGGCTACGCGTTACTAAACTCGAGCGGTCGATCGATGGCTGTTAACTGAACCCGATCGAGCGATTCCTTCGCTACTGCTGTGAACTGAAGCGATGCTGCCTCTGGATGAACAGTGAGTGTTGCTGGGGGGGGGTGTTGGATGAACAGTTCTCGGTCGGGGTGGAGGAACAGGACCTCGTGGTATTGCCTCTGGATGAACAGGACCCCGATCGATCGAGCCGGTTGGGGCTGGATGAACATGACCCCTGTGGAGGGCAGGATGAACAGGACCACCCCGTGGAGGGCTGGATGAACAGTAGACAATGGAGGGCTGGATGAACAGTAGCCCGTGGAGGGGTGGTTGAACAGGAGCCCGTGGAGAGGGCTGGTTGAACAGTAGCCGGTGGAGTAGCGCGTGGTGGAGGCTAGATGAACAGGAGCGCGTGGATCAACAGTCGCAGGTGGAGGCTAGAGGAGCTCGACGGTGGATGAACACTAGCCCGTGGAGGCTGGAGGGGGTCGACGATGGAGATGAATAGTATCCCGTGGAGTCCAGTTTTGTGGTACGCGACACCCCTCCCAATGAACAGGACCCCGTTTCAACTGTAGCACTCCAACACAAGTCCGTTTCGTCCGTTTTGCGGTACGGCACACCCCTCCCGATCAACCGGACCCCCATTTCAACCGTAGGAGGTCCGTTTCCTCTGTTTTGCGGTATGCCAGACCCCTCCTGATGAACAGGATCCCATTTTGAACGTGGCCGGTCGAACACAAGGTCGTTTCCTCCGTTCTACGTTATGCCAGGCCTCGTTTCCGACCCAGCCATGCACACGAGCCCTGGCCGTACGTATGCGCGAGTAGGCGTTCGAGACCCCGCCCGTATGTACGTACGTGGCCGTATTTACTTTCTTCCACCCTGGCCTCTGTATGTACGTGTACATGCTACGTGCGCGCCTCTGCTACGACACGTGCTCGCCTCTACATCGACTAGTATGTACGTACACGTTCGCGACCAGAATGACAAACCTATGTACGCTTCGACCAGGTGGGTCCCAACTATCACACACTTCCTTGCGTGCGAAGATGTAGCTGGTGGGTCCCAGCAGTCAGGGGGCAGATCGTTTTCTTTTGCCCGGATGCACTTCGTTGCGTGCGAAGATGTAGCTGGTGGGTCCCAGCAGTTAGGGGGAAACGTTTTTTTCGCGAAATACGGTGGCCCGTCCGGTGGGTCCCCGCTGTCAGGTGGAGGGATAATTATTTTGCGCATAATAAGGAGGCACTTCCTTGCTGCGGCCGTGGACCCAGCTGTCAGCCTCTCCACGTACAGTTCACGTCCGATGGAAGCCGTTCCTTGACCACGTTGACCACGCTGCGCCGAGAGCGCCAGGGCAGTGGACGACGGTGAGGCCTAGGAAGGGGACGACGCTGAGCCGAGGAAGACGCGGCAGTGGATGCCCACACGTAGGGGAGTATCAGGGTTCACTGGTTCGCTGCGGTGTGAGGCTGCCGTCGCCACAGATTAACAGTGGGTGTGGGTGAGTAGAGGGATGGCCTGGCCAGCGGTGGGAGTAGTTGGGGGCGGTGAGGCCTCTGCCGCATCACAGCCGGCCACGAGAGGCAGGAGTACGAGGCACGACCGGCGCTGGTTTGGGCAGCACGAGCAAGAAGACCGGAGCTTGAAAAGGCACTACGGCCGTTGGATGGACATCGTACGGTCACTGGTGCTAGAATCATGCATATTGACTAAGTTGACAAATCCCTCCATCCCCGTCAACTCAGTAGTCCCACAAGTCAGCCTGCCACTATAATGGGTCCCAGCTAGCAGGGGGAGTATTCATTTTTTTGTGCGTAATAAGGAGGCACTTCCTTGCGTGCGAAGATATAGCTGGTGGGTCCAAGCTGTCAGTGGCGGTAACGTTTTTTTCGCGAAATACAAAGGCCCTTTCGGTGGGTCCCAGATGTCAGGTGGAGGAATCATTATTTTGCGCGTAATAAGGAGGCAATTCTTGCGTGCGGCCATGGACCCAGATGTCAGCCTCTCCACGTACAGTCCACTTCAGATGCATGTCGGTCATTGACCAGGTTGACCAGGCCGTGCCGAGAGCACCAGGGCGGTGGACGACAGCGAGGCGTAGGAAGGGAACGACATAGAGGAAGGGAAGACTCGGCAGTTATTTCCCACGCGGAGGGGAGTATGACTGTTCGAGGGTTTACTGGTTCGTCCGCCGTCGCCGGAGAACAACAACAGGTGTGGGTGAGTAGAGGGATGGCTAGGCCAGCGATGGGAGTACGATGGGGCGGTGAGGCCTGCGCGGGAGGAGGGAGCAGGCAGTCCCGCCGGCGCTTGATTGAGCGGCTGGAGCAGGAAGAGTAGAGATTGAAAAAGCACGACAACCGTTAGATGGAAATCCTACAGTCACTGCTTGTGCGTCAACTTTTTTAGGAAAGCCTCAAATCTGTGGATAACAGCATACAACCCATCTCCCAATATTTCTAATAATTTACAGCCCATTTTCTAATTCTTAAGGTTTTTTTGGAGCCCATATTCTTTTTGTTAGCATTACAGCCCATATTGTGGCCACGGTTAAAAAATTATATGAAATTTTGCATATTTCGGTGTGGTCCGAACTGTTTTTAATCCCGAAATTTCGAGTTACATTCAAACTGATTTAAAAAATAAATGTATATCAATATAAAATCCAACAAATTGTCCACGCATAAAAATCAATGCAATTTAAAAATCTCAAAATGAAAAAAAGAAATTTGAAACTAATTGCCGGTTAGATGTGTTTTAAAAATGTACAACCCATTTCTCATTACTGATAGGCCATTTTCTCGGCCGGCCGAATGAAGCTCTCCTCGTCTTGAAAGTTTTGCAGCCCAACAGGCCTGCCAAAGCGACTTACTTGGCAAATCACAAAAAAACTGGGTTGTGGCCGTGTACCCAGCTGCGGCCGTGGACCCAGTTGTCAGCCTCTCTACGTATAGTACTCTTCCAATGGAAGTCGGTCGTTGACCACATTGACCACGCCGCGCCGAGAGCACCAAGGCGGTGGACGACGACGAGGCCTAGGAAGGGGACGACGCAGAGCCGGGAAAGACGCGACATTGGATGCCCATGCAGAGAGGAGTACAAGGGTTCACTGGTTCGGCTGCGGCATGAGGCTACCAGCGTCGCAGAATAACAGGGGTTGTGGGTGAGTAGAGGGATGCCGTGGCCAGCGGTGGGAATATTAGGGGGAGGTGAGGCCTCTGCGGAATCATAGTCGGCCACGGGAGGCAGGAGCACGCGGCTCGACCGGCACTGCTTCGGGCGGCTGGAGCAAGAAGACCATAGGTTGAAGAAGCACTATGACCGTTGGATGGACATCGTACGGTCACTGGAGCTTGAATCGTTCATATTGACTAAGTTGACAAAGCCCTCCGTCCACGTCAACTTAGTAGGCCCACAAGTCAGCCACCCACTATGGTGGCTCCCAGCTAGCAGGGGGTATTCATTTTTTTGTTTGTAATAAGGAGACACTTCCTTGCGTGCGAAGATATAGCTGGTGGGTCCGACCTGTCAGTGGGGGGAACGTTTTTTCGTGAAATACAGAAGCCCTTCCCATGTATAGTCCATGTACAGTGCGTAATAAGGAGGAACTTTCCTTGCGTGCGACCACGGACCTCGTGGGTCCCAGCCGTCAAGCTCTCCAAGTACAGTCCTCTTCCGATGACTCTCGTATGTTGACCACGCCGCGCCGACAGTGGAAGACGGCGAGGCCCCTGACTGGAACGACCCGGAGATGGGGAAGATGCGGCAGTGGAGTCGCAGACGGAGAGGAGTGGGAAACTTGACTAGTTCGGGTGCGGGGTGGGCCTACACTCGGCAGAGAATAACAGGAGGTACGGAGTGGAGGGATGGCCTTGCCGTCAGCAAGGTAGCGTTTCGCTGAGGAGCGCAAAACAACGCCGCTGGACGCCGAAGGCTGGAGCAGGCGGTCCACGCAGCGCTGGGGGAAGAAGACGAGAGATTGAAGAAGAATGCCGGTCATTGGATGTAAATCCAACGGCTTCTTAGGCTTCCACCAACTGGCCCACATGCCAGCCAGTCCATTTGTTTTTAGTCCATTTGGTGGGCTGGGTGAAACAATGATGTAGCATCTATGCAGCCCTTTTATATATATGGTAGAATTTAAAGCCCATTTGCATTTTTCTCAAAATCCCTGGACTTGCTGGGCTGGGTGAAAATATCATGTTGGGCTAGATGGAGAAATGTTATAAAAACATAAACACATGATTGCACGTCTATTACTGCATTGGTCAGTAAAATCTTTGCAAGCTTATGTACGCAATCACTAGGAGTTAACTTGCCATGTTATATATAAACAACTATTCTTATTATTTTGTAAGAACTTTCAACTTACGAAATAAAATATCATTTCAATTTGATGAGTTAATAGTACGTGGGGTATTATTATTTTTTAGGCTAGACGTGGGACAGTTGAGTTGGTTCCCGGGACAAGTACTGGGAGAAAACTCAGTTTACGTCGAAAAAGAAAGTGGGAGAAAATTCAGATATAGGATTAATGAAAACGAAAAATAGAACTGAGCTGTGCGTCGTCTTGAAAAAACAAACATAACTTGGGTTGCTGATGTTATAAACAAGCTAGGTTGGGAGGCCCAGAGTCCGCTTGATACCTGCTGGATCTAGAAAATGTTGAAACATGTCGTGGGCTACCCATGTTAAACAACAAAACATAGGCCATGGACCTGGTGGGCGCGGGACTATCAGCCTCTCGACGAATAGTTGTCTCCCGATTCCTCTTGTTTTGTTGACCATGTTGGGAACGAGTGACGGTGCCGCCGCGGCTAGAGCACCAAGGCGGAGGACGACGTCCAGACCTCGGACCGAACGAACTGGAGCGGGGGAAGACGCAGGCCGAGGGGAGTACGAGGGTTGACTTGTTCGGGTGCAGGGTGGATTCATAGGTACCTCCCATGCCCTCCTGGCCGCGTAGGTTATGTATGCTAGATTCAGAGGTACCTCCCACGTGTTCAGGTCATTGGTATCGTTGTCTTCTTTCATGTTGGCGTATCAGGGGTCGAAGATGGTCTCGGCGAGGTCAACCACGGAGTCCTTCTCCTGCCCGTTGCTGATGTTCTAGTATTGCTTCTGGATGTCGACAAGCTTGTTGTACCAGATGGCTGAATCGTCGCGTTCTTCCTTCTATCCACCGTAGAGAAGGTGCAGTCGGCGCTGTCAATGAAATGGGCGAATGCTCCAGAACCTCTAATGGCCGTACAGAAGTGGTAGATGAGAACTTCGTCCCGCACACATACCTGGGCCACGGCGATCCGCTGGTCCCTATCAGGAGAAGAATGGATGGGCACAAGGTCTAGTCCTGCAACCTTGTGCTTTCTCGTCCTGTAGGTACTGCTTGAACTCCGTGAGGCAGAGCTTCACCGAGTCCGGATTGTTGGTGTACATCACATTCAACTTGGTGCAGCCATAGGACTAACGGCGAACTCAAAGGGGAACTCCTTGCTGAAGTCCATATCCAGCAGGCTCACCCCTCGGATCGCCATTGGAGTCTCTTCAAATGAACGAGTGTGTAGTCGGCGACAGCAGTTCGTTTTTCAGCTCTTGGGGAACTGGATTCAACAGTAAACTGAGTGTGTACAGGCGACAACAGTTACTACCCCTCTCTCGTCCATTGCACGCCCGGCAGAAGATGCATCCTCGGCGCATTCAAACACCCCCATTAAGAAACCTACTCCGGCCACACGTCCGTTCACAAGCGGGTCTGTATTGGTACTATAATAACAGGAGTTAGTGGTCACTTTAATTAAATTTTAATTAGCTTTAATAGAAATTTATACTTAAAACAAGCAATGCATTGGCTCATTCTATCAGTGCCATAGGATCAACATGCACAAAAATTAGAATTATTATTCGCAGGACGCACACGATCAACACATTTGTCGCACTTTCACAAAGATAATACTACCAAGTTTGAACTATTTTTTATGGTTATTGTCCTCTGCATCATCATGCCGTGTTTCCCAGCTTGGAAGATTCAGAACCAACATATAAGATCCAAATAATAAGTACAACAAAGATGCCTAGACATCTCATTGATTCCCAACTTGCAAGATTCAGAACCAACAAATAAGATCCAAATAATAAGTACAACAAAGATACCTACACATCTCGTTGATTCCCAGCTGGCAAGATTCAGAACCAACAAATAAGATTCAAATTATAAGTACAACATAGATGCCTACACATCTCATTGATTCCCAGCTTGCAAGATTCAGAACCAACCCATTAATTAGAGACTTTTGATAAAGTTAATATCGGGATTAAATCCATCTTGGCTAGCCGTGTCATACACCCCAAGAACTTGGCGAATGCTCTTGACCATCACAACATCTGTAATTGAGTATTCCTGTTTGCATAGTTGAAGCAAACTTTATTTCCAAAACAAGAAAATATTGTGATAGGATAGCTTTAATTAAAAAATAGAACATTAGCACAGTATGACAAAGCACAATCATGTTGATAAAGGACAGTACTGACCGGTGTGAGGGGCCCTATGCCGCCACGACTCGATGTGGTGAACCTGCAAATCCACTCGGATGAGGCCAGCCTGGAGTTCCATGATTCAATTCATGCGCCTTTTTCTGTCGTTCACCTGAAATAAAGCAAAGATTGCATCATTCAGCTAGCAAGAAGTACTTGCTCTCGTTAGCTGGCAGGTTCTTCTTTAGTAGTTGCACGAAAATTGAGGAACATTAAGGTTGGCTGTCCGGCTCATATAAGGTGCAACTATAATTTTCTTATCCTTTCGTGCAGTTCCACTAAAATAAAGTGCCATTGTGGTGATAGTGATGGCTCATCTTGCAAAGGCTAATAAAATGTTGCACGAGATTACCAGCAGAACTTGACGGAGATTTTGGAAACTCCAATCACCATTTTGTGCATTACCACCAAAATTGAGAGATGTTGCCCACGTGACATTTTAGTTAAACTGCACAAGACACTCATTCCAAAAAAAGTGTTTTTGCAGTTCAACAAAAGGTCACAATAGCAACAAGCACTACAAAAAAAGACACATCCGTGACATTTTGGGCCGAACGAAACTTTTTTCTGTCATACTTATGACTCTTCTATGACAATAATAGTGACAAAACACGGTATCATCATAGATGTGGTGGGGTCGTACTTCTATGAGAAAAAATCATGACAGAAAATGGGCTTTTTGTCCTGGGCGGGCCGGAGACGCAGCTGCATGACATTCTTTGGGCCGTCCATGACGGAAAAAACCGTGGTAGAAGCGAGGGCGAAGAAAATATCGGGGTGTTCCCGGTTACGGTGGGTGGTCGCGGCCAAGCGATGCGCGTTTCTCTCGTGCACGCACGCGCGTGGGTGCGAGGCGTTAGGCTCTAACAAAACCCGAGCGAGGCGTTGGGCTCTAACTGAACCCGAGCAATTGCACTACAGGCTAGGCGTTACTGAACCCAAGCGATCGATCGATAGCTGTTAACTGAACCCGATCGAGTGATTCCTTCGCTACTGCTGCTAACTGAAGCCGATCGATGCTGCCTCTGCATGAAAAGTGAGCGTTGCTGCGGGGGGGG
>LR738711.1:916088500-916116756 GCA_902687465.1 Secale cereale
CCCGGTGGGGGTGGCTGAACAGGACCCCGTGGTGTTGCCTCTGCATGTACAGGACCCCGTTCGATCGAGCCAGTTGGGGCTGCATGAACAGGACCCCGTGGAGGGCTGCATGAACAGGACCACCCCGAGGAGGGCTGCATGAACAGTAGACGGTGGAGGGCTGGATGAATAGTAGCCCGTGGAGGGGTGGTTGAACAGGAGCCCGTGGAGAGGGCTGGTTGAACAGTAGCCGGTGGAGTAGCGCGCGGTGGAGGCTGAACAGTCGCAGGTGGAGGCTGGAGGAGGTCGACGGTGGATGAACAGTAGCCTGTGGAGGCTGGAGGGGGTCGACGATGGTGATGAACAGTATCTCGTGGAGTCTCGTTTTGCGATACGCCACACCCCTCCCGATGATCAGGACCCCCGTTTTCACCGTAGCGCTCCAACACAAGTCTGTTGCCTCCATTTTGCGGTATGCCACACCCCTCCCGATCAATAGGACCCCCGTTTTGACCGTAGCGCTCCAACACAAGTCCGTTTCTTCTGTTTTGCGGTACGCCACACCCCTCCCGATCAACAGGACCCCCGTTTCGACCGTAGGAGGTCCGCTTCCTCCGTTTTGCGTTACGCCAGCCCCCTCCCGATGAACAGGATCCTGTTTCGAACGCGGTCGATCAAACACAAGGCCGTTTCCTCCATTCTGCGGTACGCCAGGCCTCGTTTCCATCGGCTGTTCCGTCCAAGCCCTCTCGATGAACACGCCGACGCATTTCGTTCCGCCCCGGCTGGTTGGCTCCCCATGAACACGACGACGACGCTGTTTATCCGTTCCGACCCGGCCATGTACACGAGCCCTGGCCGTACGTACGCACGAGTAGGCATTCGAGACCCAGCCCGTATGTACGTATCTGACCGTATTTTCTTTCTGGCACCCTGGCCGCTGTACGTACGTGTATATGCTACGTGCGCGCCTCTGCTACGACACGTGTGCGCCTCTACATCAACCAGTATGTACGTACACGTTCGCGACCAAAATGACAACGCTACGTACGCTTCGACCAGGTGGGTCCCGACTGTCAGGCACTTCCTTGCGTGCGAAGATGTAGCTGGTGGGTCCCAGCAGTCAGGGAGGCGAATCATTTTTTTGCCCGGACGCACTTCCTTGCGTGCGAAGATGTAGATGGTGGGTCCCAGTAGTCAGGGGGAAGCGTTGTTTTCGCGAAATACGGTGGCCCGTCCGGTGGGTCCCCGATGTCAGGTGGAAGAATAATTATTTTGCGCGTAATAAGGAGGCACTTCCTTGCTGCGGCCGTGGACCCAGGTGTCAACCTCTCCACGTACAGTACTCTTCCGGTAGAAGTCGATCCTTCACCACGTTGATCACGCCGCACCGAGAGCACCAGGGCAGTGAACGACAGCGAGGCCTAGGAAGGGGACGAAGCAGAGCCGGGGAAGACGCGACAGTGGAAGCCCGCGTGGTTACAAGGGTTCACTGGTTCGGCTACGGTGTGAGGCTGCCGTCCCCGCAAGGCCTGGCCAGCGCTGGGAATAGTAGGGGGCGGTGAGGCCTCCGCGGCAGCACAGCCGGCCACTGGAGGCAGGAGCATGCGACACGACCGGCGCTGCTTTAGGCGGCTGGAGCATGAAGACCAGAGGTTGAAGAAGCACTACGGCCGTTGGATGGACATCATACGGTCACTGGAGCTAGAATCGTTCATATGGACTAAGTTGACGAAGCACTTCGTCCCCGTCAACTTAGTACGCCCACAAGTCAGCCACCCACCAAGGTGTGTCCGAACTAGCAGGGGGAGTATTCATTTCTTTGTGCGTAATAAGGAGGCACTTCCAGTGGGTCCGAGATGACAACGGGGGCAACGTATTTGCGTGAAATACGGTGACACATCCTGTGGGTCCCAACAGTCAGGGGGAAACATTTTTTCCGCAAAATTCTGTGGCTCGTCCGGTGGGTCCCGCTGTCAGGTGGAGGAATAATTATTTTGCGCGTAATAATCAGGCACTTCCTTGCTGCGGCCGTGGACCTAGCTGTCAGCCTCTCCACATACAGTCCACGTCCGATGGAAACCATTCCTTGACCATGTTGACCACACCGCACAAAGAGCACCAGTGCGATGGACGACGGTGAGGCCTGGGAAGGGGACGACGCGGAGCCGAGGAAGACGGGGCAGTGGATGCCCACGTGTAGAGGAGTATGAGGGTTCACTGGTTCAGTGCGGTGTGAGGCTGCCGTCGCCGCAGAATAACAGGGGGTGTGGGTGAGTAGAGGGATGGCCTGGCTAGCAGTGGGAGTAGTAGGGGGCGGTGAGGCCTCCGCGGCATCGCAGCCGGCCACGGGAGGTAGGAGCACGAAGCGCGACCGGCGCTAGTTTGGGTGGCTGGAGAAAGAAGACCAGAGGTTGAAGAAGGACTACGGCCGTTGGATGGACATCATACGGTCAATGGAGCTAGAATCATGCATATTGACTAAGTTGACAAAGCACTCCGTCCCCGTCAACTTAGTAGGCCCACAAGTCAGCCTCACACTATACTGGGTCCCAGCTAGCAGGGGGATTATTCAGTTTTTTGTGCGTGACAAGGAGGCACTTCCGGTGGGTCCGAGCTGACAGTGGGGGGAATGTATTTTTTGCGAAATACGGTGGCCCGTCCGGTGGGTCCCAGCAGTCTGGGATATATTTTTTCGCCAAATACGATGGCCCTTCCGGTGGGTCCCTGCTGTCAGGTGGAGGAATAATTATTTTCCACGTAATAAGGAGGCACTTCCTTGCGGCTGCCATGGACCCAGCTGTCAGCTTCTCCACGACAGCACTCTTCCGATGGTAGTCGTTCCTTGACCACGTTGACCACGCTGCGCCGATAGATCCAGGGCGGTGGACGACGGCGAGGCCTAGGAAGGGGACGACGCGGAGCCGGGGTAGACGCGACAGTAGATGCCCACGCGGAGAGGAGTACGAGGGTTCACTAGTTTGGTTGCGGTGTGAGGCTGCCGTCACCGCAGGATAACAGGGGGTGTGGGTGAGTTGAGGGATGCCCTAGCCAGCTGTGGGAGTAGTATGGGGCGGTGAGGCCTGCACGGGAGGCGGGAGCAGGCCGGCCCGCCGGCGCAGGATTTGGCGGCTGGAGCAAGAAGAAAAGAGATTGAAGAAACACGACGGCCGTTGGATTGATATCCAACGGTTACGTCTGCTAGAATTGGTTGTTGACGTATATAATAGCTAAAAAAATCTTGCATAAGCGTCAACTTAATAGGCCCATAAGTCAAACCATTCCCTCTTTTTTTAATAATTTATATATAGCTCATTGCGACTTCTTATGCAATTTATTGTAGTCCGTTTTTTGGTTGGCCAGGGCCAATTTTGCATATTTCTGTGGGTTCCGAAATGTCGAGCCAGATTTAAAGTACTTTGAAGATATATTTAAATTAGTTTAATGCCCAGTGAAATTGGAATATGAAAATGTGAAAAAATTCTGAAATTATAAAGTAATTGCCAATTTGGCATCTGTTTTTATATTTACAGCCAATTTCATATTACTTTCAAGATTGCAGACGTCTTAAAAGAGTTGTAGCCCATCAGGGCGTAGAAAAATAAATAGGCCTGGATTGGTTATTCTTCAGAAAAAACAAACTAGGCTCATTTTCACAAAGAAAAAATAGTTGGGCTGGTCACATGGTGAACATAAAATATAAGCCTGGGCTAGACGGGCCACAGCCAGTTCAAACCCTGCACCATCTAAACAATAACAAAAACAAAATACTGCTCGAGCAACTACATCCCAGGTGTCAGCCGATCTTGTGTTGTTCTCTTGTCTATTGACTGTATACGCTCACAATGTCGTGGGTCCCAGATGTCAGGAAAACACTAGGAGAAAGCATTTCATTTTTCCATAGGCTGACATGGTGGGCCCGTACTGTCATCCTCTCCACGTACTTCTGCTGATTCCTGTTGTTTGTTGACCATGTTGACAACGCGAGAGGGCGGCGCCGCGGCGAGCGCACCAAAGCGCTCGGAGAACGACGACGAGGCCTCGGACGTCGGCATTAACGATTTAGGAGACGGTGGGGCGGCGATTGATGGCTTCTCGCCCCTCGTTGGTTACCCCAAGTGGAAGGTGTGAGATGCAGTGTAGCGGAAGTTTTCCCTTGGCCAAGATACCAAGGATCGATTTCCCTTGAGACTCCCAGTTTCAACAAGAAGGTGTCAACTGCTAACGGCGCCAGATATTAGCAATCAACATGGACCTGCACACAGATACAAATAACTTTGCCCCAACGAGTACAGAGAGGTTGTCAATCCCTCCGGCCTTGTAGTTTACAAAGGATCAAACGTAAGTGATAATAGTGATAGATATTGCCGAAAATAGTAAGTAAAAGCAGAAAGTAAATAGCGGATGTGATCAGTGATGGTAATATGGACCGGGGTCCCATGATGTTCACTAGTGATGTCTCTCTCCCAAAAGACGATAAAACAGCTATGTGAGGTAAACAAATTACAGCTGGGCAATTGACAGAATTATGTGCGCTAACCAATGCTAACTATGTCACAAGAAAGGTAGAGGTTCAAAGCATGGGCGGTACGCCAAGGCAAGTAGACCGAAATCCATCTGCATCTACTACTAATCATCCACCTTGAGATATCTATCCAGAACATCTCGCTGGTATTAACTTGCGAGTCCCACCCATAGTGTAAACTCAAAGCAACAGACAACTGCATTAAAAGAACTTTGCGTAAAGTAAACAATCCTTGCACCCGCGTGCACAAGCACCGTTGTTTTCCCCCTAGTGGCAACAGCACATCCCGTAGACTCATGTTTCTGTCACTCAAGCTAGTCATCGAGGGGCATGAACCCACAATCAAGCATAACGTTCCCTCTTGTAGTCACTACCTACTACTTGGCCAAAGCAATAAATAACAACGGAGAACATGCAAGAATTACTTACGAACATAAATATAAAAGAGGTAGATCAAATATATTAGTCAAACACAATCTGAACTTAATCTCACAAACCATCGGACCCCAGCAAACTCATCATAGCAACAGCATAAGGATTACATATGTTCCTCGATCATGTAGGGCAGCTCACGAGGTCTAATTAGTGAAGCACAAGAACGGGAGGAGAACATCACATAGCTACTGGTCATGGACCCATGGTCCAAGGGAGACTACTCACAACTCATCCGGGAGGCGTCCATGGTGGTGGAGAGGCTCCCGGTGGTGATCCTCCCCTCCGGCAGGGTGCCGGGAAGAGTTCTCCTGGTGCTCCAGTTCTTGGAAGCGCGGCGGCGGCGGAAAAGAGATGAGATCATGAAAAAGGGTTCCCGTCTCGATGGTTTCGGGATGCGTTTTAAATATATGCCAAAGGGGGGCATCAGCGGAGGCCTGGGGGGCCCAGGCGCCCCCCGCGCGCGGCCAGGAGGGGGCCGCATCACCAGGGCGCCTGGAGCCCTGGTGGCCCCCCTCCGGCCCTACTTCGGCTACCGGGAAGCTTCTGGGACGCTGATTTGTTATATAATTTTTCCGGGATTTTTCTGGCAGTTTTCGTAATGGGAAAACCTGAAATACAAAAACAACAGAAAACAAAAACTGGCACTGGGGTGCACTGAGTTAATAGGTTAGTCCAAATATGATCAAAAGTGTATGGAAGTGTATAAATATCATAGCAATATCACCCAAAAGAGGCATGGAGCAAGCAGAAATTATAGATACGTTTTGGACGTATCAACATCCCCAAGCTTAATTCCTGCTCGTCCTCGAGTAGGTAAATGATAACAAGAATAATTTCTGTGGTGACATGCTATTAACCATATAAGGATTTTTCATAGTCACATGACAAAAGCTTACTGAGACAATGAATCTGTACTAATTAAGTTGCAGCATGAGAGAATCACAAAGAACTGAAAGTTTTACAACATGATACTGAAACATCAAATAGATTTGTAATGAGCATGATGTGCAAATATGATAAAGTGATATCTCGCTTGCCCCCTTTAGTGAAGCAAAACATAAATGCAGGGGCACCTCCAAGGTTTAAGTGATGACTAGATACAATGATTTCAAAATAAACGATATCACAATCATGCAAAAGACAATGCTACTTTGGGACAATGCACATTACACTCAGAATGACAATCATGCTCTCTGTAGATGGTGCTTTAAAAGAAGGTGGAGACTCTCGAACCGTGGCTTTTGTTGGCAAGGTTGAAAACCCGTAGTTGGAAACAAAGACAAAGCATGTACCAGAGCTCTTGGTTTTAAAAACAGAAGTAATAATATATTTTTTAGATTATGCATGTTCCGTCTATGAATGCTAGCAGACAACTCAATCACTTCTTGAGATGGACAAGTTTCGAGGAACGGCTCCCGAATGAGGACGATCACATCCTCTTAATCTCCTTTGTTTATCACTGCCAAAGTTTTCTGATTTCTCATGAACAAAGCGTGAAGGAGGGTTTGTTTGTTATATTATTTTTGAGCCGGGCGCACTCTTTGCCAGTTCCTTCTCGTATTATGGGTTTGCACATTAGACATGCAATCCCGGGATGAAGCTTGTCCAACTTAAAAAGATCATGAATTAACTACTACTTCCTCATGAACTTAAAACAGAGGCACAAAATAGAAATGCTTTTTTTTGAATAGTTTCGAGATGGTACATGAAAGTCTTCGTTAGGAATGGCAGGTAAATACCATGTATAGGATGGTATGGTGGACTCATATGGCATAACTGGTTTAAAGGATTTTGGATGCACAAGCAGTCAGTCCGCTTAGTATAGGTGGAGGTTAGCAAAAGACTGGGAGCGACCAACTAAAAGAGCAATGACGGTCATAATCATGCAAAGCGACAAAGCAACATTGAATCAGGCATGGAAGTTATATCGCTACTCAGAAACAAAAGATCATCAAGGCTTGACAGACTTTCTTTACAGTCTTAAATATGCGCGAGCATACGCCAAGTCAATCAAAATAAATTTTTGAAGGAAGATATTACTAAACCATACCACATCATAGGCAAACAAATCATGTTGGTACTCCAATAACACATTGGGAACCCCCCAGCTATTTGAGACTAACCATAAGAAAACATGAACTACTAAGCACCATTATGCATGTAGCGTTTTTATCATAGACATATCAACCAATGCAACAGAAGCAAACTCTCTTAATAAGATAAGCATGATAACTAAAGAGAGTTCTAGCAACCAACTAAACAAAAGCTCTTTAAAAAGATAAGCATGAATACTAAGAGCTGAACATGATAGTAGCTATTGAAAGACAAAGAACACACACAGCAAAGATAGACATGAAAATTCTATGTTATGTTCTAGGTAGAAGTGGAGCGTGTTTCTCTCCCACACAAAGATAGCTGAGTTCCGACTCGTTATGAAAAGCTAAAGAAAACTAAAAAGGAAAACTAAAAGCAAGACGCCCCAAGCATAGCACATAACACATGAAGTGATAAAAATATATTGGAACGAAAGACGAACTGATAATGTTGATGGAGAAGGGGATGCACGGGGGCATCCCCAAGCTTAGATGCTTGAGTCTCCTTGAATATTTCTTGGGGGTGCATGGGGGCATCCCCAAGCTTGAGCGTTTGACACTCCTGAATCTTTTTATCATCTTCCCTCGCACACTTGAAAACTCCCTTCATACATAACTCATCATAATCTGATTAGCGAGGTTAGTACCCTTAATAAAATAATTGTTCCTTGCTGGAAATAAGGATATTCTTGAAGGTCTACTGTTTCTCAAGATTGCCAAAAGGTTTTTGCAAAGAAAAAGCAAGCTCAAGGTTTGCAAAATGAAGGAAAGGCAAAACAGGACAGAATCTGTGAAAAACAGAACAGCAGGTAGTAAATGATTTTTTTGGGGCACTTCTGCAACTCCAATCAAAAAACTCAGAACAGAGGCACGAAAGACAATTGTATAGAGCACGCTGTCGAAAAAATTCAGACCAAAAAGATGATCTGGTGATTTTATACGAATTTTTCTATCCAAGGACAGAATCTGTTTCCTGGACAGCACGTCACAACTTTTGAACTTTCTTGCAATCAGAGGCTACACTTGGCACAAAGTTGAAAAGCAAAGATACAATGATGATGCTACTGTAGTAACAACATCAATACGCAACAAAAGCAAAATAAAATTTTTATTCATGTGGGCTGCCTCCCAAAAGCGCTTTCTTTTATGCCTTTAAGCTAGGCATAATGCAAAAAGATCAAGTTTTATCAAGAGTAAAAGAATAGCTAGCCCGTATAACGGACTCAAAAGGTAACTTAATCTTCTTTCGAGGGAAGTGTTCCATCCCTTTCTTGAGAGGAAATTAGAATTTTATATTCCCCTCTTTCATGTCAATGATAGCACCAACAGTGCGTAGAAACGGACGTCCCAAAATAATTGACAAGAAGGTTCACATTCAATATCCATAATAGTAAAATCTACGGGAACGTAATTGTCATTGACAACGATAAGAACATGGTCGATCCTCCCCAAAGGTTTCTTTATGGAAGAATCAACGAGACGAACACCAAAAGAACAAGAATCAAAAGGTTTCAATTTAAGTATATCATATATGCTTTTGGGCATAACGGAGGTACTAGCTCAAACATCACATAAAGCATAGCAAGAGAAGTTATTCAACTTAATTTTAATCATAGGATCCCAACCATCTTCTAGCTTTCTAGGTATGGAGGCTTCTACTCTAAGTTTCTCCTCCCTATCTTTGATAAGAGCATTAGTGATATGCTCTGTGAAGGCAAGGTTAAGCGTGCTAGTGCGGGGATCTCTAGACATCTTGTGAAGGAAATCAATAACTTCGGTAAGAGTGCAATTGTCAAAATCAAGGTCACTACTATCAAGTAAAGTGGTAGTGGCGTCCTTTAGGTTCACTTGTTTGGTAGTTTCTATAGTCATAGCATCACCATTAATAGGTCCAATGGGACCAGGAGTGCATTGGGTGCTAAGAGTTTGGATATCCTCAACAACTTGGATAGTAGCAACAGTGTGGTGGGTAGCAAGGTTCTTAATTCTATCTTCTTCCTCCCTTTCTCTAGCCCATCTCTCTTTAAGTTTAGCCAACATCCTAATGATTTCATTAATTTGCACTTGAATAGCATTCATAGGAGTGACCTTCCTCTCCTCAAGAGGAGAAGTTCTAATTTTAAGCAATTCTACCTCATGGGCTAAATTGTCTACCTTCGAAGAGAGATCATCTAGTTTGTTTAGTTTTTCTTCTACACTCTTATAAAAGGCTTTTTGGGTAGTGATGAAATCTTTAAGCATAATCTCTAGTTCAGTAGTGGAGTTCTTGGTGCTAGGATAAGCATTGTTGTTCCCATAAGAATTAGAGGGGAACGGTCTAGGATTGCTACCAAAATTACTCCTATAAGCATTGTTATTAAAATTGCTTCTAGAGATAAAGTTCATATCTACTTGTTCTTGAGCAATCAAGGAATTTAAAGGAACATCACGAGGATCAACAGAAGATTGCTTCGAAAGTAGAGACATGATCAAGTCAACTTTTTCATTTAGGGAGGAAATCTCCTCGACAGAGTTTACCTTCCTACCTGTTGGAGCGCGTTCGGTGTGCCATTGGGAATAGTTGGTCATCATCTCATCGAGAAGCTTTGTGGCAGCACCAAGTGTAGTTGACATAAAAGTTCCTCCCGTGGCCGAATCTAACAAGTTCCGCGAGGTAAAGTTCAAGCCTGCATAAAAAGTTTGGATAACCATCCAAGTAGTCAAACCATGAGTAGGGCAGTTCTTGATAAGAGATTTCATAAGTTCCCAAGCTTGGGCAACGTGTTCATTATCCAATTGTTTAAAATTCATTATGTTACTTCTTAGTTGGATAATTTTAGCAGGTGGATAGTATTTTCCAATAAAAGCATCTTTGCACTTGTCCCATGAATCTATGCTATTTCTAGGCAAAGATTGAAACCAAATTTTAGCTCCTCCTCTCAAGGAGAAAGGAAAAAGCTTAAGCTTAACAATATTACCATCTATTTCTTGGTACTTTTGCATATCACAAAGTTCAACAAAATTGTTTAAGTGTAAAGCAGCATCATCTCCAGCACCGGAGAATTGATCTTTCATGACTCAGTTTAGTAAAGCAGGTTTAATTTCATACGAAGGTGCTGAAGTGGCAGGTGTAGTGATAGGTGTGCAGATAAAGTCATCGTTGTTGTGACTAGTGAAGTCACACAACTTGGTGTTCTCGGTGGAACCCATAGCAGCAAGCAAGCAAGATAACTATTTTTGTGATTTTCGATAAAAGATACTAAAGCAAAAACTGAAAGGTAAACTAACAAGACTAAAGGCAAAGGTAAAAGATAGCGTGCAACTCCCCTATCTTGAAGAGTGGAGTCCCCGGCAACGGCGCCAGAAAACTTTGCTTGATGGCTTCTCGCCCCTCGTTGGTTAGCCCAAGTGGAAGGTTTGAGATGCAGTGTAGCGGAAGTTTTCCCTTGGCAAAGATACCAAGGATCGATTTCCCCTGAGACTCCCAGTTTCAACAAGAAGGTGTCAACTGCTAGCGGCGCCAGATATTAGCAATCAACGTGGACCTGCACACAGATACAAATAACTTTGCTCCCAACGAGTACAGAGAGGTTGTCAATCCCTCCGGCCTTGTAGTTTATAAAGGATCAAACACAAGTGATAATAGTGATAGATATTGCTGCAAATAGTAAGTAAAAGCAGAAAGTAAATAGCGGATGTGATCAGTGATGGTAATATGGACCGGGGTCCCATGATGTTCACTAGTGATGTCTCTCTCCCAAAAGACGATAAAACAGCTATGTGAGGTAAACGAATTACAGCTGGGCAATTGACAGAATTATGTGCGCAAACCAATGCTAACTATGTCACAAGAAAGGTAGAGGTTCAAAGCATGGGCGGTACGCCAAGGCAAGTAGACCGAAATCCATCTGCATCTACTACTAATCATCCACATTGAGATATCTATCCAGAACATCTCGCTGGTATTAAGTTGCGAGTCCCACCCATAGTGTAAACTCAAAGCAACAGACAACTGCATTAAAAGAACTTTGCGTAAAGTAAACAATCCTTGCACCCGCGGGCACAAGCATTGTTGTTTTCCCCCTTGTGGCAACAACACATCCCCTAGACTCATGTTTCTGTCACTCAAGCTAGTCATCGAGGGGCATGAACCCACAATCAAGCATAACGTTCCCTCTTGTAGTCACTACCTACTACTTGGCCAAAGCAATAAATAACAACGGAGAACATGCAAGAATTACTTACGAACATAAATATAAAAGAGGTAGATCAAATATATTACTCAAACACAATCTGAACATAATCTCACAATCCATCGGACCCCAGCAAACTCATCATAGCAACAACATAAGGATTACATATGTGCCTCGATCATGTAGGGCAGCTCACGAGGTCTAATTAGTGAAGCACAAGAACGGGAGGAGAACATCACATAGCTACTGGTCATGGACCCATGGTACAAGGGAGACTACTTACAACTCATCCGGGAGGCGTCCATGGTGGTGGAGAGGCTCCCGGTGGTGAGCCTCCCCTCCGGCAGGGTGCCGGGAAGAGTTCTCCTGGTGCTCCCGATCTTGGAAGCGAGGCGGCGGCGGAACAGAGATGAGATCGCGAAAAAGGGTTCCCGTCTCGAGGGTTTCGGGACGCGTGTTAAATATATGCCAAAGGGGGGCATCAGCGGAGGCCTAGGGGGCCCAGGCGCCCCCGGGCGCGGCCAGGAGGGGGGCCGCGCCACCAGGGCGCCTGGAGCCCTGGTGGCCCCCCTCCGGCCCTACTTCGGCTACCGGGAAGCTTCTGGAATGATGATTTTTTATATAATTTTTCCGGGATTTTTCTGGCAGTTTTCGTAATGGGAAAACCTGAAATACAAAAACAGCAGAAAACAGAAACTGGCACTGGGGTGCACTGAGTTAATAGGTTAGTTCAAATATGATCAAAAGTGTATGGAAGTGTATAAATATCATAGCAATATCACCCAAAAGAGGCATGGAGCAAGCAGAAATTATAGATACGTTTTGGACGTATCAGCGATGCGTGCACTAAGGCGCAACCAACCGTGGGAGGCGGAAGCATGTGGCCTCGCCGACGCTAGTTTGGTTTTGGCGGCTGGAGGAAGACAGTACTGAAGAAACACGAGAGACTGTAAAAGCACCAGGAGTACTTAACAACCTTAACTGAAACCAGCAGGGGCACTTAACAACCATAGCTGAAAGCAGTATAAGTACTTATACAGGTTCAACCGTACAAAGCACGCCTCAAACAGTGCTACTTTGCCTACAGTTAACCAAGGGCGAGGCCGCCAAGCCCGAGGACAAGGCCCAGGCGCCACCCCGCGCATCCAGAACCTTCTGAAAGCGGCTTCATCTTGCAATGTGGTCAATAAACAGGATATTCGCTTTAGAGCCATGGAAAAGCAGGAACATAATCTTCTGTCCTATTCTCCAAGATGGACGGGCCTTCATTATTTGAGACCACCCATGAATAAGTATCTTTTCACCTCCAAGGGGAATGGAGTAGGTCAACATAAACATCATGTTGTGACCAAGCGCAAGTCTGACCCGACCATGGTCAGGCATCTATATAGGAACAATAGAACTGGGCAGTTTCTGTTTCAAGAAGATCACAGCTGTAAAACTGTGTATAAGCAATAGTTTATGAACAACATATATAATAGAAAACAGCTCATACCATAAGTTTCTCGACACAATTGGACCTCTTCAACGAGGGCAGTAGTGGCGCACATATCCCACGTGCCCTTCCACCATTGAAACGCCCCACAAGGACCTCAAGACGATCAATAAAGTGTATTAACTTGTGGATGAAGTCCCAGTCAACTTCAGTTCCATCAGTAACAGCCGAGTTGTTACAGAATAACAAACGAGTAGCCTGCTTAACTCTGAAAAAACCTACACGCGCCACCAATTATAAGAAAATATTAGTTAGAAGTAGCATCTTCGTGAGATATTCCATCAACATTCCGTAAGTTAAATTGTGATTAGTTAGGCAGAATAGATGGATTAAGAAGTAATCGAGGCAACAAGAAAGAACTAGATATTAACATGGATGAACAATTGGAACGACGTCGGAGTGGAAGATCGCAGTGAAGATGAGACCAGGTTCTGCTATTTCCATCAACATTCGTGCGCCAATTTTCAGTCCGTAACACTTGAGAAAGTTTACCCAAGTTCGGCCATAAAAAAGCAGCGATCTTCTTGCTTCATGAACCGAACTCGGAACTTATATCCATGGCTTGTCTTCACTGTGACCATTAAACTAGTGAATTCAGTTATGGCAAGGCCGAGCATCTTGAGTACATGTGTTCTGGCAGAGCAAATAATGCACTTCAGGAAAAATAATATAAGAACACAATGTATTCCCTATCCAAATCTAGAAATAACTTTCTCCTTCACGTCAGTGTTGACCATCGTACTGGCAGTACCTTTTATCCAAATATAGCAATCCAAATTTCCAAATTAGTCGACAGCATGTTCAGAAAAAACCCACCCTCCCGGATAGAAAAGTGGATTCTAGGAACATATTATGCGCGTTTTAAAATCCTGTGTTAGGATGAGAAGGAACAACTATGGCGTCTCGCCGAGGGCGCAGAAACCTGTAGGGTCCTCCCACTTTGGGGCACTGCAAATGAAACACACTAGATTCGGTAGGAAGAAAAATGCATCAACGGCGGCGGCTGCCATCCTAGGATTACCCACGACCAAGGGACTTGGATTTATCGCGGATGGATGAACAATTCGTACCTGGTTCTCCATGAGAAAACCCTATGCAATCGCCGAGAGGGGGTTTTCTCTGAACAAGCAGACGAGGGAGAAGGATTCAGGCCCAGTGAAATATTATCGCTTCATCCGTCCAGCTTACTGCTAAAGCTGGAAGGGGGGGGGGTTTGTTATTTGACGGCTCATTAGGCATTACTGCGGCGCTACGACCGGGGTGTGTCTACCGTGCAGTTGTGCACTCTAATTTTTGCATACTAGTCGTTTACACGTGCACCTGCATGAGCTAGATAATACTCTACACTTTTATCACTATTGTATATTCTCGTAGATACACTTTACAAACATGAAACAGTAAACATAAAAAATGATCCATAATTATTATTTTTATTTGATGTGGTTTCACACTCCTATTTTCCATGGATTATTTCACGTGAAAGTTAAATTTTGAATATCACCAATTAGTTCACCATAACATTAAAGTAAACAAATGACACAACTAATCACAATAGTTAGAATTTGTGTTGACGTATATTCCTCAAGTTCGTTTCTATGACTATAGACATATGTGACGTTTCCATAGAGTAAAAGAAGGTCAACGGAGCCATATTTAGGAAGATTGTGAGGCCAAGCCCATATATAAAATATCAAAGCAAGGCATATAAGAATTAAAAGATGTAGACTTGAAAGTGGAGCTGTACAAATTTCAAGTTCATTGATCATGCATGGAGTTGGATCTTCAACGAATGATAACATATAAACAATACAACATCTTGGAGATGCAAATATGCATGTTTCAAGCCAAAACTTAACAATAGATATTTGTAATGTCGATTTCATCATGCTACCTTACATCACACCTCACAGAAAGTTAATATATCAAATAAACATTCATATTCTTTGAAAAAGAAGGATACTTTTTATCCTTATGCTGGCCTATGATTATCATAAAGTTTCTTTGTAGCTCAGGCTACGTGGTACCCCTTATCTTCACCATCCAATTCTGCATATAAGATCTTGTTTTTACCTGGAGTGTAAATGTGATTAACATAGACATGGTACAAAGAAAATATGTTAGATTTAAAACAGGACTTCAGCATGAATGTCCACGGCCTGACCGCATGGAAGTGTGAAAACATCCTGCATCGTCCTCATCTCGCTGCTCCACTCCCTGTTGCAAGCTCGGGCAGTATGACAAAATCTGATTGAGCGCCGTACATGCTACAAAAGTCAAGTACATTTTTAAGGGTTATCAATTTTTCATATTGTGAGATGAATTTAATTACATTCAATAACATACTTTAATCATGGATGCCAATGTCTAGGAGGACTACAAAAAGAGTTGCTGCGATGTAATACTCCAGATGAGATCAAACTAACTGAATTCATAAGTGGTGAACCAATGATTTATTAATCCATGGAAGTGCCTAATGGATTAAATAATAGAAGCAAGCACCTGTAGACCGAAGCAATCCGACTTTTTTTAACCTCAAATCGAAAGCCTGCAGGAAAGGGTAATCCCAAACAAAACTATTAATCGCTGCATTTCTGAGTGTCCCATGTTGCAATTTTGCCATACAATCTAATAGATCGGAAGTTTTTTTCGATAAAAAAAGATCGGAAGTTAGGCAGATGGCTTCTCAAACTTGCTTTTCCAAAATAAAAGAACAACTATTCTACTATAGTAAATTCTCCTCTCTTCCTTTCCCTACCACATAGCCTGAGCTACAAACAAACTTTGTGATTCATATAGAAGAAACTTATCACGAACTCTACAAAACAGCACTGTAACTTTAGAGGGTCTGCAGATTGTTTACCATTGATTTTTGCATCATCTTAACACCAAAATAATTAATCTGTATCAGATATGAGAAGATAATGCCTCAATTTAATTATTACTCACGTGCCTACTACTGTGAAAATAATAGGTGTACAGAAATTTAGGATTTTTATTTATTACCCAGGCATACTACATACATAAGTAACTAAGCGAAATAGTTGTATGTTGGTTCGATCTTTGCAAGAGTGGGAAATATATATTGGAAACAAAAATTTCTAAAATTATTCTAGGAGATCTAAAAAAGGATTCTTGAGCATGTTGAGTCAATTGATGAGAGGCGACACACAGTGTTGAAGATGCCATGGAGTAGACAATACGCGGATCTTTTATTCGACCGTTGTGAGCAAGCGGCTTGCCGGCCGGCCGAAGATAAACACGGACTAAAAGATTTCTCATGTTGGGATCTGCTATTCTTAGTAAGAACATTTTCCTTGATTTCATACAGGGGAAAAGGGAGACTAACAATGTATATTTGTAAGAGACAACTATACTTGAGCTTACCACAAAGAGTATGCAAATTAGCAGGGTTTGTTTCGGCCACATCGGCCATAGCCAGAGACGACAACTGTGATCTAATCAGACCATACAAAAAGACTTCTGGACGCTTGATGGACTTATGGCGTCCTAATATGTTGATGCCCAACGTGGAGGACAGTTATCTAGACATCACATCTGCAACCAAGACGGTGGAGGAGGGTTGTACATAGCTGCAGAATATATTCACCCCATCGTTCTGTGGAAGAATGACACATATATAAATAATTTTGAGTATTGGGTCAAACCGACAATCTGAATCGAATCAGTCTTGGACGACCACCACCCCTGTAGTTCAATTCTGTGGTTGTCCCTAAATGAGTTTGTGATCTAAAGATTTCGAGACTGAATTTGCAGATGGATCCGACCGGAATGAAAATATCATGTTTTTCTTACATTAGATCAAATCAGTGAAATTTGTTTTGAAGCTGAGCGGAGAGTTTCAGCCAACATCGCCTATATGCAATAGGCACATGCAGCTTCTGCACCATGCACTGGCTGACTGAACTACAGGCAATTGACCAAGAAGACCCTACTAATGTTTTTCCCGAGGGGAACGCAGAGAGACCAATTGGGGTAGGACTTGAGTACGCGTGGGATAGGAGGCTTCCGGTTTTTTTTTCTTTTGAAAGTGGAGGCGGAGGCTTCCCTTATTTTCTTTTCACGTGAGATTTTCCCTTTCCTTTTTTTTCTTTTTGAGGAATCACCTTCCTAAATTTGTGGCAATACGTGGAGGCTTTCCTTCTTTTCTTTTCACATGAGCATTTTCTTTGTGCGTAATAAGGAGGCACTTCCAGTGGGTCCGAGATGACAACGGGGGCAACGTATTTTCGTGAAATACGGTGACACGTCCTGTGGGTCCCAACAGTCAGGGGAAACATTTTTTCCGCAAAATTCTGTGGCTCGTCCGATGGGACCCACTGTCAGGTGGAGGAATAATTATTTTGCGCGTAATAATCAGGTACTTCCTTGCTGCGGCCGTGGACCCAGCTGTCATCCTCTCCACATACAGTCCACGTCCGATGGAAACTGTTCCTTGACCACGTTGACCACGCCGCACAAAGAGCACCAGGGCGGTGGACGACGGTGAGGCCTAGGAAGGGGACGACGCGGAGCCGAGGAAGACGGGGCAGTGGATGCCCACGTGTAGAGGAGTATGAGGGTTCACTGGTTCGCTGCGGTGTGAGGCTGCCATCGCCGCAGAATAACAGGGGGTGTGGGTGAGTAGAGGGATGGCCTGGCTAGCAGTGGGAGTAGTAGGGGGCGGTGAGGCCTCCGCGGCATCGCAGCCGGCCACGGGAGGCAGGAGCACGAAGCACGACCAGCGCTAGTTTGGGTGGCTGGAGAAAGAAGACCAGAGGTTGAAGAAGGACTACGGCCGTTGGATGGACATCATACGGTCAATGGAGCTAGAATCATGCATATTGACTAAGTTGACAAAGCACTCCGTCCCCGTCAACTTAGTAGGCCCACAAGTCAGCCTCCCACTATACTGGGTCCCAGCTAGCAGGGGGATTATTCAGTTTTTTGTGCGTGACAAGGAGGCACTTCCGGTGGGTCCGAGCTGACAGTGGGGAGAATGTTTTTTTCGCGAAATACGGTGGCCCGTCCGGTGGGTCCCAGCAGTCTAGGAGATTTTTTTTTTGCCAAATATGATGGCCCGTCCGGTGGGTCCCTGCTGTCAGGTGGAGGAATAATTATTTTCCACGTAATAAGGAGGCACTTCCTTGCGGCTGCCATGGACCCAACTGTCAGCTTCTCCATGACAGTACTCTTCCGATGGTAGTCGTTCTTTGACCACGTTGACCACGCCGCGCCGATAGATCCAGGGCGGCGGACGACGGCGAGGCCTAGGAAGGGGATGACGCGGAGCCGGGGAAGACGCGGCAGTAGATGCCCACGCGGAGAGGAGTACGAGGGTTCACTAGTTTGGCTGCGGTGTGAGGCTGCCGTCGCCGCAGGATAACAGGGGTGTGGGTGAGTAGAGGGATGCCCTAGCCAGCTGTGGGAGTAGTATGGGGCGGTGAGGCCTGCACGGGAGGCGGGAGCAGGCCGGCCCGTCGGCGCTGGATTCGGCGGCTGGAGCAAGAAGAAAAGAGATTGAAGAAACACGACGGCCGTTGGATTGATATCCAACGGTTACGTCTGCTAGAATTGGTTGTTGACGTATATAATAGCTAAAAAAATCTTGCATAAGCGCCAACTTAATATGCCCATAAGTCAAACCATTCCCTCTTTTTTTAATAATTTATATATAGCTCATTGCGACTTCTTATGCAATTTATTGTAGTCCATTTTTTGGTTGGCCATGGCCAATTTTGCATATTTCTGTGGGTTCCGAAATGTCGAGCCAGATTCAAAGTACTTTGAAAATATATTTAAATTAGTTTAATGCCCAATGAAATTGGAATATGAAAATGTGAAAAAATTCAGAAATTATAAAGTAATTGCCAATTTGGCATATGTTTTTATATTTACAGCCAATTTCATATTACTGTCAAGATTGCAGACGTCTTAAAAGAGTTGTAGCCCATCAGGGCGTAGAAAAATAAATAGGCCTGGATTGGTTATTCTTCAGAAAAAACAAACTAGGCTCATTTTCACAAAGAAAAATTAGTTGGGCTGGTCACATGGTGAACATAAAATATAAGCCTGAGCTAGACGGGCCACAGCCAGTTCAAACCCTGCTCCATCTCAACAATAACAAAAACAAAATACTGCTCGAGCAGCTACGTCCCAGGTGGCAGCCGATCTTGTGTTGTTCTCTTGTCTGTTGACTGTATACGCTCACAATGTCGTGGGTCCCAGATGTCAGGAAAACACTAGGAGAAAGCATTTCATTTTTCCATACGCTGACATGGTGGGCCCGTACTGTCATCCTCTCCACATACTTCTGCCGATTCCCATTGTTTGTTGACCATGTTGACAACGCGAGAGGGTGGCGCCGTGGCGAGCGCACCAAAGCGCTCGGAGAACGACGACGAGGCATCGGACATCGGCGTTAACGATTTAGGAGACGGTGGGGCGGCGATGCGTGCACTAAGGCGCAACCAGCCGTGGGAGGCGGAAGCATGTGGCCTCGCCGACGCTAGTTTGGTTTTGGCGGCTGGAGGAAGACAGGACTGAAGAAACACGACAGACTGTAAAAGCAGCAGGGGTACTTAACAACCTTAACTGAAACCAGCAGGGGCACTTAACAACCATAGCTGAAAGCAGTATAAGTACTTATACAGGTTCAACCGTACAAAGCACGCCTCAAACAGTGCTACTTTGCCTACAGTTAACCAAGGGCGAGGCCGCCAAGCCCGAGGACAAGGCCCAGGCGCCACCCCGCGCATCCAAAACCTTCTGAAAGCGGCTTCATCTTGCAATGTGGTCAATAAACAGGATATTTGTTTTAGAGCCATGGATCATCTTGCAATGTGGTCAATAAACAGGATATTTGTTTTAGAGCCATGGAAAAGCAGGAACATAATCTTCTGTCCTATTCTCTAAGATGGACGGGCCTTCATTATTTGAGACCACCCATGAATAAGTATCTTTTCACCTCCAAGGGGAATGGAGTAGGTCAACATAAACATCATGTTGTGACCAAGCGCAAGTCTGACCCGACCATGGTCAGGCATCTATATAGGAACAATAGAACTGGGCAGTTTCTGTTTCAAGAAGATCACAGCTGTAAAACTGTGTATAAGCAATAGTTTATGAACAACATATATAATAGAAAACAGCTCATACCATAAGTTTCTCGACGCAATTGGATCTCTTCAACGAGGGCAGTAGTGGCACACATATCCCACGTGCCCTTCCACCATTGAAACGCCCCACAAGGACCTCAAGACGATCAATAAAGTGTATTAACTTGTGGATGAAGTCCCAGTCAACTTCAGTTCCATCAGTAACAGCCGAGTTGTTACAGAATAACAAACGAGTAGCCTGCTTAACTCTGAAAAAACCTACACGCGCCACCAATTATAAGAAAATATTAGTTAGAAGTAGCATCTTCGTGAGATATTCACTTCTAAAGTTAAATTGTGATTAGTTAGGCAGAATAGATGGATTAAGAAGTAATCGAGGCAACAAGAAAGAACTAGATATTAACATGGATGAACAATTGGAACGACGTCTGTGTGGAAGATCGCAGTGAAGATGAGACCAGGTTCTGCTATTTCCATCAACATTCGTGCGCCAATTTTCAGTCCGTAACACTTGAGAAAGTTTACCCAAGTTCGGCCATAAAAAAACAGCGATCTTCTTGCTTCATGAACCGAAATCGGAACTTATATCCATGGCTTGTCTTCACTGTGACCATTAAACTATTGAATTCAGTTATGGCAAGGCCGAGCATCTTGAGTACATGTGTTCAGGCAGAGCAAATAATGCACTTCAGGAAAAATAATATGAGAACACAATGTATTCCCTATCCAAATCTAGAAATAACTTCCTCCTTCACGTCAGTGTTGACCATCGTACTGGCAGTACCTTTTATCCAAATATAGCAATCCAAATTTCCAAATTAGTCGACAGCATGTTCAGAAAAAACCCACCCTCCCGGATAGAAAAGTGGATTCTAGGAACATATTATGCGCGTTTTAAAATCCTGTGTTAGGATGAGAAGGAACAACTGTGGCGTCTCGCCGAGGGCGCAGAAACCTGTAGGGTCCTCCCACTTTGGGGCACTGCAAATGAAACACACTAGATTCAGTAGGAAGAAAAAATCATCAACGGCGGCGGCTGCCATCCTAGGATTACCCACGACCAAGGGACTTGGATTTATCGCGGATGGATGAACAATTCGTACCTGGTTCTCCATGAGAAAACCCTATGCAATCGCCGAGAGGGGTTTTTCTCTGAACAAGCAGACGAGGGAGAAGGGGATTCAGGCCCAGTGAAATATTATTGCTTCATCCGTCCAGCTTACTGCTAAAGCTGGAAGGGGGGGTTTGTTATTTGACGGCTCATTGGGCATTACTGCGGCGCTACGATCGGGGTGTGTCTACCGTGCAGTTGTGCACTCTAATTTGTGCATACTAGTCATTTACCCGTGCACCTGCACGAGCTAGATAATACTCTACATTTTTATCACTATTGTATATTCTCGTAGATACACTTTACAAACATGAAACAGTAAACATAAAACATGATCCATAATTATTATTTTTATTTGATGTGGTTTCACACTCCTATTTTCCATGGATTATTTCACGTGAAAGCTAAATTTTGAATATCACCAATTAGTTCACCATAACATTAAAGTAAACAAATGACACAACTAATCACAATAGTTAGAATTTGTGTTGACGTATATTCCTCAAGTTCGTTTCTATGACTATAGACATATGTGACGTTTCCATAGACTAAAAGGTCAACGGAGCCATATTTAGGAAGATTGTGAGGCCAAGCCCATATATAAAATATCAAAGCAAGGCATATAAGAATTAAAAGATGTAGACTTGAAAGTGGAGCTGTACAAATTTCAAGTTCATTGATCATGCATGGAGTTGGATCTTCAACGAATGATAACATATAAACAATACAACATCTTGGAGATGCAAATATGCATGTTTGAAGCCAAAACTTAACAATAGATATTTGTAATGTCGATTTCATCATGCTACCTTACATCACACCTCACAGAAAGTTAATATATCAAATAAACATTCATATTCTTTGAAAAAGAAGGATACTTTTTATCCTTATGCTGGCCTATGATTATCACAAAGTTTCTTTGTAGCTCAGGCTACGTGGTACCCCTTATCTTCACCATCCAATTCTGCATATAAGATCTTGTTTTTACCTGGAGTGTAAATGTGATTAACATAGACATGGTACAAAGAAAATATGTTAGATTTAAAACAGGACTTCAGCATGAATGTCCACGGCCTGACCGCATGGAAGTGTGAAAACATCCTGCATCGTCCTCATCTCGCTGCTCCACTCCCTGTTGCAAGCTCGGGCAGTATGACAAAATCTGATTGAGCGTCGTACGCGCTACAAAAGTAAAGTACATTTTTAAGGGTTATCAATTTTTCATATTGTCAGATGAATTTAATTACATTCAATAACATACTTAAATCATGGATGCCAATGTCTAGGAGGACTACACAAAGAGTTGCTGCGATGTAATACTCCAGATGAGATCAAACTAACTGAATTCATAAGTGGTGAACCAATGATTTATTAATCCATGGAAGTGCCTAATGGATTAAATAATAGAAGCAGGCACCTGTAGACCGAAGCAATCCGACTTTTTTTAACCTAAAATCGAAAGCCTGCAGGAAATGGTAATCCCAAACAAAACTATTAATCGCTGCATTTCTGAGTGTCCCATGTTCCAATTTTGCCATCCAATCTAATAGATCGGAAGTTTTTTTCGATAAAAATAGATCGGAAGTTAGGCAGATGGCTTCTCAAACTTGCTTTTCCCAAATAAAAGAACAACTATTCTACTATAGTAAATTCTCCTCTCTTCCTTTCCCTACCACGTAGCGTGAGCTACAAAGAAACTTTGTGATTCATATAGAAGAAACTTATCACAAACTCTACAAAACAGCACTTTAACTTTAGAGGGTCTGCAGATTGTTTACCATTGATTTTTGCATCATCTTAACACCAAAATAATTAATCCGTATCAGATATGAGAAGATAATGCCTCAATTTAATTATTACTCACGTGCCTACTACTGTGAAAATAATAGGTGTACAGAAATTTAGGATTTTTATTTACTACCCAGGCATACTACATACATAAGTAACTAAGCCAAATAGTTGTATGTTGGTTCGATCTTTGCAAGAGTGGGAAATATATATTGGAAACAAAAATTTCTAAAATTATTCTAGGAGATCTAAAAAAGGATTCTTGAGCATGTTGAGTCAATTGATGAGAGGCGACACACAGTGTTGAAGATGCCATGGAGTAGACAATACGCGGATCTTTTATTCGACCGTTGTGAGCAAGCGGCTTGCCGGCCGGCCGAAGATAAACACGGACTAAAAGATTTCTCATGTTGGGATCTGCTATTCTTAGTAAGAACATTTTCCTTGATTTCATACAGGGGAAAAGGGAGACTAACAATGTATATTTGTAAGAGACAACTATACTTGAGCTTACCACAAAGAGTATGCAAATTAGCAGGGTTTGTTTTGGCCACATCGGCCATAGCCAGAGACGACAACTGTGATCTAATCAGACCACACAAAAAGACTTCTGGACGCGTGATGGACTGATGGCGTCCTAATATGTCGATGCCCAACGTTTTTTTTTAAAAAAAAAGGAGGATGACCCCCGGCCTCTGCATCTGGGCGATGCATACGGCCACTTTATTAATTATTCTCACAAGACCTTACAAAGTAATATCACAGTAAGACTAAAGCCGCCGTCTAAGCAACAAACTGTCGCTACACCTATCCAGTTGATGAAGGGGCGCAGATAGCTTGGGCCTTAAACCAAACAGACATCGCAGCCAAACCTAACATCTAAGACCTGATAATCCATCCAGGACGCCTGCCGGGCATGGGTCTCGCTGGTCCGGCGTGCTCTCATAGGCCGCCGCCGCCAACTGCCACCGCTCCATCTTCAGAACTGTACTGATGCATCAACCTTGCTCGGTCTAGCCATCGTCGACGCCCCCACGGCGCCCAACGGCACCTCCTCCCTGCGCGCAAACAGCTGAGCATGTCGTGGTCGCCACTGATACACCTCAGCATCATGCTGCCAAGTACCACCAGCCGACACAACTTGAAGTCTTAGGAGAATCTGTCGTGCGTAGCACCTGCCGACCAGGCATGACAAAGCGTAGCACCTGTCGGTCAGGCATGACTTGACATCTCCACCGAAGCTCCGTGCAAGACGAAGCCGCTCCACCTCCTGCCTCTGACTTCCGGCGCTGCTCCACAAACGATGCTCCCAAGAGAGAAACGACACCGCAGTGCCGTCATCGTCCGATCTGGAACACGAGATCCTAGGGTTTCCCCCAGAGCAGCACAAGTGGGTCGACAGCAATTACATGACGATGCCTCCTTCAAGGTAACGGCGTAGAACGCCGCCATCGCCTGCCAACGGCTCGGTTTTCACCGGTAACCATGTTTCCCCAACTCGCAGCCGGGACTAGACGATGGATCTCGAGATCCGATCACCAAGCCTCTGGCCGGCCATCTCTGACGAAGAAGATGACCACCACCATTGACCAGCGAGACGACCCGGGATGAAGTAGGGCGCTGCCAGCGTGCGTCGTGGCCAGCACCACCGCCGCTCGGCCCGTCCCGGACCAAGCCTCAAGGCAACGGCAAGCGCTGCCACGACGAGGACGCAGATCGGAAGCCAAGATCCGGCCCACCCGCGCGCCGCCACGTGACCACCACCAAACGCCGTTCAGGGGCAGCCCCACCGCCGTGAGGGACGCCGCCCCACGGGCAGCAAGCGCCAGTCACCGACGGAACTCCGCCGCGCGCCACCGGCCGCCGCCAGATCGCCATCGGCCGCCGCGAGATCTGCGCGAGAACGACGAGAACGCCCCGCCGCCACCTTCCCTGAGGACCACGCGGGCTTTGCGGGTGTCCCCTCCGGCGGCGGCGAAGCGGGGGCGGAACAGGGAGGGCCGGCTGGCGACGTGGTTAGGGTTTCCCCCGTGCGCCAGAGGCGACGCGCGGGGGACGCGGGGGACGCGAGGGACACTGCTCTGATGCCCAACGTGGAGGACAGTTATCTAGACATCACATCTGCAACCAAGACGGTGGAGGAGGGTTGTACATAGCTGCAGAATATATTCACGCCAGCGTTCTGTGGAAGAATGACACATATATAAATAATTTTGAGTATTGGGTCAAACCGACAATCTGAATCGAATCAGTCTTGGACGACCAACACCCCTGTAGTTCAATTCTGTGGTTGTCCCTAAATGAGTTTGTGATCTAAAGTTTTCGAGATTGAATTTGCAGATGGATCCGACCGGAATGAAAATATCATGTTTTTCTTACATTAGATCAAATCAGTGAAATTTGTTTTGAAGCTGAGCGGAGAGTTTCAGCCAACATCGCCTATATGCAATAGGCACATGCCGCTTCTGCACCATGCACTGGCTGATTGAACTGGAGGCAATTGACCAAGAAGACCCTACTACTGTTTTTCCCGAGGGGAACGTAGAGAGACCAATTGGGGCAGGACTTGAGTACGCGTGGGATAGGAGGCTTCCGGTTTTTTTTTTCTTTTGAAAGTGGAGGCGGAGGCTTCCCTTATTTTCTTTTCATGTGAGATTTTCCCTTTTCTTTTTTTTTCTTTTTGAGGAATCACCTTCCTAAATTTGTGGCAATACGTGGAGGCTTTCCTTATTTTCTTTTCACGTGAGCATTTTCTTCTTGTTTTTTTACGTGAGACTTTCCTTCTTTTGGTTAACTAATATTGGACGTGTCACATTTGTTTTTTATAGGACTCGGCCATCTACGTTACGTTTCGCAGGTTTTCCTTCTATCATGAGCGTCAATTTTACAATCTAACGGTTTAATTAATTTTGATGATGAGGATCAATGAGAGATCATGAATAGTGGCTCCAATTAGTAAATAAGAGATGGCACGTGGACCCCGTTGCCGGATGCCCCACATATCAGCTAAAGGAAGTAAAAAGACAGGAGTAACTAGTTACACAAAAATATATTTTTGACTGAGAGATACTCCCTCTGTAAAGAAATATACAAAAAATTTATATCACAACTTTATACATACAAAATTATATCTGACGGATAGGAAGGAAACTATGGCAATTTTGTAAAAAGGTACCCACAAACCTCTCCACATTTGCAAATTAGGCATTCTCTCGTTCATCCTTTTATCTCACAAGATAAAATACTCATACAAATGCATTTTAATGTTACATGCAACGCACGGGCATTATGGGGGTTCAGCTTTTGTTTGAGACAACTATGGCGGTTCAACTGAGAATATAATACTCACACAGGCTCACGGTTCTGGACTTGGGCCGCAGGCCCACTCTGCATGCTTGGAGGCCCATCTGTTCTATCTCAGCGCTTTTCATATTGCAAGCGATCGATACGGTGCTGATTTTAGATGTTGTTGCAAGGCGAATACACAAAATTGAATAAAGCACGGCAGATGTTGGAATTCGACAGTTCCTAACCAGCAATGAGAGTTGCAATACTATCAATGATATACCATGTGATAAATAATACTGTCGTATTACTTATACACACATGACACTTGTTTCACCATGCGAGATTATTATATCAAAATCTCTTGTATGATAGATCAGTTCGGCAGTTGCGTGCTGCTACTAAAGAATTTCAATATTGATTTGGACCAGCTCTCCTTGTCGAGAAAGTTCAATTTGGAGATCACCCCCTACCGCAAGATACGATTTAGATTTGAACCTTGACCATCCTTTAGCATCAATCATCATCCGACCATCTTTTGTACTTACGGTATATTGAGCAGGTTCATTCAAACCAAGGCTGCGCATGATAAGAGAAACTTGGCCACTGTCGCCCGGATTGTTGAGCGACTCCCTCGTTGCTCTAGGAATTATTTGTTTGCAAACAAGAAGACATACCCAAACAGTTAGATCAACACAGTGAATAATGCGAAACAAAATGAAAAAAAAAAGAATGAAACACTTGGGCGGCCAATGCTTACCAAGAAGGTGGACATGTCGGTTTTTATAAGGACTTTGGTATATGAAGTGCGAACTGTAGTCCAGTCTGTCTGCGCGGCATGGGCCGGAGCAGATGCAAGTGCAAGTGTTGGTGCAGGTGCCGAAGCCGCCGCTGCTGTCGAAGATGGTGCTCCTTGTAGAGCTGGTGCCGGTGTCGGAGCAGGTGCCAGTGTCGATGCCCGATCCTCCGGAAGATCAGCCTGATCCGCTGACGCGGTCGGTGCCCAATCCTCAGCTGGATCATACTGAGCTGCTGCCGCTGTCAGTGCTAGAGCAATTGCCGGTGCTCGACCTGTTGCTGAAGGTGGTATCGATGTGCGAGACAGTGGCGATCGTGTTTGGTCTGCTATGATCAGCTTTCTAACTTGACTAGGCTTCGTGACCGTTGTGACGCCCGGATAATCAAGCTACAGTAATCCCCTCCTAATTTTGCCATGTCATCACATTTAATATGATAAACCTCACATGGTCCAAACCCAACTCAAATTCAAAGTTAAAATAAAGTGAAATTATTATTTCTTCAAACGGTAAAACAAAAATGTTCAGTCGGTTACAAATATTCACTAGGTAATTAAAAGGTAGGAACCAACATTAAGTGGATTTTTAAGTTTTCCCTAGAAATAATTAAAGTGGTCAAGCAGCACCTATTATGCCCTTTAAAATATGAACTTATTTTACAACAATTCCCAATGACCCCAAACTTTTTGGACAACACCCAAAATATCAGTAGGTAATTGTGTGAGGAGTTTCAACGTTAACTAAAATCGTTTAGTACCTAAACTAAGTACAAAACAGTAGCTACATGAATAAAACAGTAAAGTAAATGGAAAGTACTAGTAGTAAGAAAGAAACCTAATCTACTAGGCCAATTGGCCACCTAACTAAAACTGGCCCAACCGACCACTGTTTTCCCCTTCCTCCTGCTACAGAGAGCAGAGGGGATCGTGGACGCCATCCATGGCACCTCGGCCAGGTGCCGGCCATCCACGGCCTTCCCCATCGTCTACAAGACCAGGGCGCCGCTCCCCCAAACCCTAAATCCCGATCCCCACTCTCCCTTCGCGCCCCACCTTCCTCTCTCGATCTGGACAGGGGCGCCGCTAGCGCTCACCGACGACGAGTCGCCTCGATGCCGTCTGCCCCGATCTCCGTCGTCGAACGCTGCCGCACCGCGCTGCTCCATCCTCCCCAACTCCGACCATCGCAGCACGTCCCCGGGCCTTCTCTGCAATGGCCGTGAGCCCCCGACCCTCCTCCCTCTCTCCCCTCCTTCCCCCCCTGGTCGTAGCTGCCTTCCCCCACTGTGTGTGACCACGCACGAGTCCGCCCGCCTGCTGCCACCGGTGCCCGCAGCTCGCCCCGCCGGAGCCCGCAGCTCGCCCCGCCGGAGCCCGCGCCACCGTCCGCCGTTGCCTGCACAGCCGCGGCCCCCGCCTTCCCCCGCATTAGCTCGGCCCGCCGTTCACCGCCGGCGCCACC
>LR738711.1:916116997-916132788 GCA_902687465.1 Secale cereale
CCCCCGCGCACTGGCCTCCGCCGGCTTCGCCCTCCGCGCTCCGCTACGCGCCGCGCGCTGCCACCCTATGCGCCGCCCGTCGCTATGGCCGCCGTCGCCTGCGGCCTCGTCCGGCCTCCCTGCGGGCGAGGGTCCGCTCGGGTGCGGGCGTGCCCGTTAACTCGGGCGCCCAGAACCGCTAAGGGCCCCAGGCCCAATGACATGTGGGGCCCCATGTCCCCAGAACTTTTAAAAAAAGTATAGAATAAAAAAAAATTAAAATATAATTAATTAATTAATTAGTGAATTAATGAAGTTAATTAATCATATTTAATTAAACTAATTAACTAGTTATCTTAATTAAACTGTAATTAGATTAGCTAAACTATTAACTATCTAAACAGTCAATGACAGGTGAGACCCACTGGTCATGTTGACCAGTCAACAATGCTGACGTCAGCATGATGTCGTGCTGATGTCATAAATCCTTTTTCGAATTAATTAAATTAATATTAAATTCCAGAAATTAATAAAAACTTTAGGAAAATCATATCTTTTAAACCGTGCTCAGAATGACGAGACGAATCCGAATACACGGTCCGTTCGTCCTCCACACAACTCTATCATAACGAACATGCAACATTCCCCTCCGTTTCATCTGCCCGAAAATGCCTAACACCGGGAATACTTTCCCGGATGTTATTCCTCTTCGCCTGTATCACCGAGCACCGCGTTAGGTCACACGTAGCACCGCCTTTTGCCATGTTATGCTTTGTGATGCTATTGTTTGCTCTGTTATTTATTTGTTTCCCCCTTCGTTGCTTATTTTCGGTAGACTCCGATACTGTGATAGACCCCGAGACCATTGACGCTTCGGTGTTCGACTACGGCTACGATTCCGAAGATTCCTTTCTTCTGCAGAGATTCCAGGCAAGCCCCCCTCCCTTTGATCACCAGATATCGCCTATTCTTCTTTCTACTGCTTGCATTAGAGTAGTGTAGCATGTTACTGTTCGGTTACTCCTATTCTGTTGCATAGCCTGTCATTGCTGCTACAACTATTGATACCTGTACCTGCCATCCTAATGCTTAGTATAGGATGCTAGTATTCCATCAGTGGCCTTTCATTCTTGTCCGTCTGCCATGCTTTACCATCGGGCCGTGATCACTCAGGTGGTGATCATGGGTATATACTACACACATACTTTACATACACATGATGATGGTTCGGAGACGGGGGCTGAAGGGGCAGGTGGTTCCACCCAGGTAGTGGTGGGCCTGGGTTCCCGACAGCCCCCTGATGGTTACTTTGTGGCGGAGCGACAGGGCGGGTTGCGACCACCTAGGAGACAGGTGGGCCTGGCCCTGGTCGTTGTCCGCGGTTATTTCATAATAACACGTTTAACGGGATCTTGGTATTTGATCTGAGTCTGGCAATTTGGTCTATACGCACTAACCAGCTGCGTGGGAACAGTTATGGGCACTCGACGTCGTGGTATCAGCCGAAGCCTTCTTGACATCGGCGACTTAGCGGCGCGCGCCGGATTGGACTGGAAAGCCTACTCTGGTATTAGGAGAGGCTAGGTCTGCTTACCGGCCGCCCTCGCAACGTGCAGGTGTGCATTGGGCGATGGGCCCAGACCCCCGTGCGCTTAGGGTTTAGACCGGCGTGCTGACCTCTCTGCTGTGCTTAGGTAGGGCTGCGACGTGTTGATCTTCCGAGGCCGGGCATGACCCTGGAAAGTGTGTCCGGCCAAATGGGATCAAGCGTGCTGGGTTATGTGGTGCACCCCTGCAGGGAAGTTAATATATTCGAATAGCCGTGTCCCTCGGTAAAAGGACGACCCAGAGTTGTACTCTGACCTCATGACAACTAGAACTGGATACTTAATAAAACACACCCAGACAAGATCCAGATACAACCCGGTGATCGCTTTCTCACAGGGCGACGAGGGGAGGATCGCCGGGTAGGATTATGCTATACGTTGTTACTTGGTGAACTTACCATCTACTCCCTTCTACTGCTGCGAGAAGCAAGGATACTTGTTACTTTCCAGCTACTCTCATCTACTGCTGCAAGATGGAGGTGGCCAGAAGCGTAGTCTTCGATTGGATTAGCTATCCCCCTCTTATTCTGCTTTCTGCAGTTTAACCCACATATATTACCCCTTTACACAGATACCATTGCATATGTAGTATAGATCCTTGCTTGCGAGTACTTTGGATGAGTACTCACGGTTGCTTTGCTCCCCCTTTTCCCCCTTCTTTCTTCTTTCTGGTTGATGCAACCAGATCGGTGGAGTCCAGGAGCCAGAAGATCCCGAGGATGATTCTACATGGAGTTCGGCTTCGAGGAGTTATTGGGAGGTCCCAGGCAGGAGGCCTTGCCTTTTCGATCGTTGTTACGTTTTTGCTAGCCTTCTTAAGGCAAACTTGTTTAACTTATGTCTGTACTGAGATATTATTGCTTCCGCTAACTCTTGTGTTTTCGAGCATTTGTATTCGAGCCGTCGAGGCCCCTGGCTTGTAATATAAAGCTTGTATTATTTTAATTTGTGTCTAGAGTTGTGTTGGGATATCTTCTAGTGAGTCCCTGATCTTGGTCATACACATTTGCGTGCATGATTAGTGTACGGACAAATCGGGGGCGTCACAAGTTGGTATCAGAGCCGACTGCCTGTAGGAATCCCCCCTTTCCAACTCCTTGGCCGAAGTTGAGTCTAGTCTTTGAAAAACAACTTTACTAACTTGTTGTGTGGCTTACTGATACGTCCAAAACGTATCTATAATTTCTGCTTGCTCCATGCCACTTTTGGGTGACATTGCTATGATATTCATACACTTCCATACACTTTTGATCATATTTGGACTAACTTACTAATCCAGTGCACCCCAGTGCCAGTTTCTGTTTTCGGCTGTTTTTGTATTTCAGGTTTTCACGTTTCGAGAACTGCCTAGAAAAATCCAGAAAAATTATATAAATAAATCAGCGATCCGGAAACAACACTGCGTCCGAAGGGCAGCCTGGGGGGGCCACCAGGGATCCGATGGATTATGAGATTATGTTCAGATTGATCTTGAGTAATATATTTGACCTCTTTTATATTTTAGTTCATAAGTAATTCTTGCATGTTCTCCGTTGTTATTTATTGCTTTGGCCGAGTAATAGGTAGTGACTCCAAGAGGGAACGTTATGCTTGATTGTGGGTTCATGCCCCTCGATGACTAGCTTGAGTGACAGAAACATGAGTCTAGGGGATGTGCTGTTGCCACAAGGGGGAAAACAATGGTGCTTGTGCCTGCGGGTGCAAGGATTGTTTACTTTACGCAAAGTTCTTTTAATGCAGTTGTCTGTTGCATTGAGTTTACACTATGGGTGGGACTCGCAACTTAATACCAGCGAGATGTTCTGGATAGATATCTCAAGGTGGATGATTAGTAGTAGATATTGATGGATTTCGATCTACTTACTTTGGCGTACCGCCCATGCTTTGAACCTCAACCTTTCTTGCAATGTAGTCAGCATTGGTTTGCGTTCGTGGTCCTGTCAATTGCCCAGCTGTAATTTGTTTACCTCACATAGCTGTTTTATCGTCTTTTAGGAGAGAGACATCACTAGTGAACATCATGAGACTCCGGTCCATATTACCATCATTGTTCACATCCACTATTTACTTTCGTTATTACTTACTATTGCAAAAACTATCTATCACTACTATCATTGCTTTTAACCCTTTGTGAACTACAAGGCCGGAGAGATTGACAACCTCTCTGTACTCGTTGGGAGCAAAGTTATTTGTATCTGTGTGCAGGTCCACGTTGATTGCTACTAATCTGGCGCCGTAGCAATTGACACCTACTTGTTGAACCTAGGAGTCTCCGGGGAATCGATCCTTGGCATCTTTGCTAGGGGAAAACACTTCTACTTACTGCATCTTACACCTTCCACTTGGGGTAACCAACGAGGGGTTCGAGGCCCATCAAGGAGTATTTTCTGGCGCCGTTGTCGGGGACTCCACTCTTCAGGATAGGGGAGTTGCATGCTATCTTTTACCTTTGCTTTTTAGTCTTGTTAGTTTACCTTTCAGTTTTTGCTTTCATTACCTTTTATCGAAAATCACAAAAGTAGTTATCTTGCTTGCTTGCTACTATGGGTTCCACCGAGAACACCAAGTTGTGTGACTTCACTAGTCACAACAACGATGACTTTATCATCACACCTATCACTACACCTGCCACTTCAGCACCTTCATATGAAATTAAACCTGCTTTACTGAACTCAGTCATGAAAGAACAATTCTCCGGTGCTGGAGATGATGCTGCTTTACACTTGAACAACTTTGTAGAACTTTGTGATATGCAAAAGTACCAAGAAATAGATGGTAATATTGTTAAGCTTAAGCTTTTTCCTTTCTCTTTGAGAGGAGGAGCTAAAATTTGGTTTCAGTCTTTGCCTAGAAATAGCATAGATTCATGGGACAAGTGCAAAGATGCTTTTATTCGAAAATACTATCCACCTGCTAAAATTATCCAACTTAGAAGTAACATCATGAATTTTAAACAATTGGATAATGAACACGTTGCCCAAGCTTGGGAATGTATGAAGTCTCTTATCAAGACTGCCCTACTCACCGTTTGACTACTTGGATGGTTATCCAAACTTTTTATGCAGGCTTGAACTTTACCTCGCGGAACTTGTTAGACTCGGCCGCGGGAGGAACTTTTATGTCAACTACACTTGGTGCTGCCACAAAGCTTCTCGATGAGATGATGACCAACTATTCCCAATGGAACACCGAACGCGCTCCAACAGGTAGGAAGGTAAACTCTGTCGAGGAGATTTCCTCCCTCAGTTAAAAAGTTGACTTGATTATGTCTCTACTTTTGAAGCAATCTACTGTTGATCCTCGTGATGTTCCTTTAAATTCTTTGATTGCTCAAGAACAAGTAGATGTTAACTTTATCTCTAGAAATAATTTCAACAACAATGCTTATAGGAGTAACTTTGGTAACAATCCTAGACCGTTCCGCTCTAACTCTTATGGGAACAACAATGCTTATCCTAGTACCAAGAACTCCAATACTGAACTAGAGACCATGCTTAGAGATTTCATCACTACCCAACAAGCCTTTAATAAGAATGTAGAAGAGAAACTACATAAACTAGATGATCTTTCTTTTAAGGTAGACCACTTAGCCAATGAGGTAAAATTGCTAAAAATTGAAACTTCTCCTCTTAAGGAGAGGGAAGTCATCCCTATTAATGCCACTCAAGTACAAATCAATGAAAATATTAGGATGATGGCTAAGCTTAAAGAAAGATGGGCTAGAGAAAGGGAGGAAGAGGAAAGAATTAAGAGCCTTCCTACCCACCACACTGTTGCTACTATCCAAGTTATTGAGGATGTTCACACTCTTAGCACCCAATGTACTCCTGGTCCCAATGGACCTATTAATGGTGATGCTATGACTTTAGAAGCTACCAAACAAGTGAACCTTAAGGACACCACTACCACTTTACTTGATGCTCATGACCTTGATTTTGATAACTGCACTCTTACCGAAGTTATTGATTTCCTTCACAAAATGTCTAGAGATCCCCGCACTAGCACGCTTAACCTTGCCTTCACAGAGCATATCACTAATGCTCTCATCAAAGCTAGGGAGGAGAAACTTAGAGTAGAAGCCTCCATACCTAGAAAGCTAGAGGATGGTTGGGATCCTATGATAAAAAATAATTTGAATGACTTCTCTTGTTATGCATTATGTGATGTTGGTGCTAGTACCTCTGTTATGCCCAAAAGGATATATGATATGCTTAAATTGAAACCTTATGATTCTTGTTCTTTTGGTGTTCGTCTCGTTCATTCTTCCATAAAGAAACCTTTGGGGAGGATCGACGATGTTCTTATTGTTGTCAATGATAATTATGTTCTCGTTGATTTCACTATTATGGATATTGAATGTTATCCTTCATGTCCAATTATTTTGGGACGTCCCTTTTTGCGCACCGTTGGTGCTGTCATTGACATGAAAGAGGGTAATATAAAATTTCAGTTTCCTCTCAATAAAGGGATGGAACACTTCCCTCGTAAGAAGGTCAAGTTACCTTTTGAGTCTGTTGTACGGGCTAGTTATTCTTTTACTCTTGATAAAACTTGATCTCTATGCATTATGCCTAGCTTAAAGGCATAAAAGAAAGCGCTTTTGGGAGGCAGCCCACATGAATAAATTTTTTGGTTTTGTTGTGTCTTGATGTTGTTTACTGCTGTAGCATCATCATTGTATCTTTGCTTTTCATATTTGTGCCAAGTATAGCCTCCGATTGCTAGAAAGTTCAAAAGTTGTGAGGTGCTATCCAGGAAACAGATTCTGTCCTTGGATAGAAAACTTCGTATAAAATCACCAGATCATCTTTTTTGTCTGAATTTTTTCTACAGTGTTCTCTATATAATTGTCTTTCGTGTGTCAGTTCTGAGTTTTTTTATTTGAGTTGCAGAAGTATCCCGAACAGATCAATTACTGCCTGCTGTTCTGTTTTTCACAGATTCTGTCCTGTTTTGCCTTACCTTCACTTTGCAAATTAAGAACTTGCTTTTTCTTTGCAAAAACCTTTTGGCAATCTTGAGAAACAGTAGAACTTCAAGAATATCCTTATTTCCAGCAAGGTATAAATATTTTATTAAGGGTACTAACCTCGCTAATCAGATTATGATGAGTTATGTATGAAGGGAGTTTTCAAGTGTGCGAGGGAAGATGATAAAAAGATTCAGGAGTGTCAAGCGCTCAAGCTTGGGGATGCCCCCGTGCACCCCCAAGAAATATTCAAGGAGACTCAAGCCTCTAAGCTTGGGGATGCCCCCGTGCATCCCCTTCTCCATCAACATTATCAGTTCGTCTTTCGTTCCACTATATTTTTATCACTTCATGTGTTATGTGCTATGCTTGGAGCGTCTTGCTTTTAGTTTTCTTTTTAGTTTTCCATAACGAGTCGGAACCCAGCATTCCTTTATGTGGGAGAGAAACACGCTCCACTTCTACCTAGATCATAACACAGAATTTTCATGTCTATCTATGCTGTGTGTGTTCTTTGTCTTTTAAATAGCTACTATCGTGCTGTGCTCTTAGTATTCATGCTTACCTTTTCAAGAGCTTTTGTTTAGTTGGTTGCTTGAACTCTCTTTAATTACCATGCTCACCTTATTAAGAGAGTTTGCTTCCGTTGCATTGGTTAATGTGTCTATGATAAAGATGCTACTTGCATGATGGTGCTTACTAGTTCAGGTTTTCTTATGGTTAATCTCAAATAGCTGGGGGATTCCCAATATGTTATTGGAGTACCAACTTGGTTTGTTTGCCTATGATATGGTATGGTTTAGTAATATCTTCCTTCGATAATTTATTTTGATTGACTTGGCGTATGCTCACGCATATTCAAGACTGTAAAGAAAGTCTGTCAAGCCTTGATGATCTTTTATTTCTGAGTAGCGATATAACTACCATGCCTGATTCAATATTGCTTTGTCGCTCTGCATGATTATGACCGTCATTGCTCTCTTAGTTGGTCGCTCCCAGTCTTTTGCTAACCTCCACCTGTACTAAGCAAACTAACCATGCAATACATAGCTCATGGGAAAGTAGCCTGAAAACTATTGTGGTAAAGAATATGTTGCCAATGTATCTTATTTCTTATGAGTTGCTTGCTGAGTGGTAACCATGTTTCTGGGGACGCCATCAACTGTCACACTTTTGTTGAATATCATGTGAGTTGCTATGCATGTTCGTCTTGTCCGAAGTAAGGGTGATTTGCCGTTGGTTGAATTAATATGCATATTGTTAGAGAAGACCATTGGACCGCCAGCCAATGCCATGCATCATGGTGGAAGTTTTAGCTTGGACCTTAATCCTCAATCTCTTATGAGAACATGCTTATGCATTAAAGAGGAGTCCATCATCTATTTTCTATGTTGTCCCGGTATGGATGTCCTCAAGTTGAGATCTATCAAAAACGAGAAATCAATGCGATCTATCTCCTTGGACCTTTGTACAGGTGGCATAGAGGTCCCCCTTTGTGACACTTGGTTGAATTATATGTAATGCAATGATAACCCATGGAGATCCGAGCTAATTAGGACAAGGTGCGAGCACTATTAGTATTCGATGCATGAAGCTTGCAACTTATAGGATGTTTTATGCATGACACATATGAAGTACTACTACCGTTGACACAATTGCTTCCATGTTTTAAAAATAAAAAGCTCTAGCACTTAACCATTCTTTTACCTTTATGTTAAAGCACCAACTACTAAGAGCATGATTGTCATTCTGAGTGTAATGTGCATTGTCCCAAAGTAGCATTGTCTTTTGCATGATTGTGATATCGTTTATTCTGAAATCATTGTATCTAGTCATCACTTAAATCTTCAAGGTGCCCCTGCATTTATGTTTTGCATCACTAAAGGGGGCAAGCTAGATATCACTTTATCATATTTGCACATCATGTTCATTGCAAATCTATTTGATGTTTCAGTTTCATGTTGTAAAACTTTCAGTCATTTGTGATTTTCTCTTGAGACAACTTAATTACTATAGAATCATTGTCTCAGTAAGCTTTTGTCATATGACTATGAAAAAGTCCTATATGGTTAATAGCATGTCACCACAGAAATTATTCTTGTTATCATTTACCTACTCGAGGACGAGCAGGAATTAAGCTTGGGGATGTTGATACGTCCAAAACGTATCTATAATTTCTGCTTGCTCCATGCCACTTTGGGTGATATTGCTATGATATTCATACACTTCCATACACTTTTGATCATATTTGGACTAACTTACTAATCCAGTGCACCCCAGTGCCAGTTTCTGTTTTCGCCTGTTTTTGTATTTCAGGTTTTCACGTTTCGAGAACTGCCGAGAAAAATCCAGAAAAATTATATAAAAAATCAGCGATCCGGAAACAACACCGCGTCCGAAGGGCAGCCCGGGGGGGGGGCACCAGGGCTCCAGGTGCCCTGGCGGCGCGCCCCGCCGGGCCGCGCCGGGGGGGCGCCTGGGCCCCCTGAGGCTCCCCCGATGCCCTACTTTGGCATATATTTAAAGGACCTTCCGAAACCCTCAGAGAAGAACTTCTTTTCGCGATCCCATCTCTGTTCCGCCGCCGCCGCCGCTTCCAAGATCGGGAGCACCAGGAGAACTCTTCCCGGCACCCTGCCGGAGGGGAGGATCACCACCGAGAGCTTCTCCACCACCATGGACGCCTCCCGGATGACTCGTGCTTAGTCTCCATTGGACCACGAGTCCATGACCAGAAGCTATGTGATGTTCTCCTCCCGTTCTTGTGCTTCACTAATTAGTCCTCGTGAGCTGCCCTACATGATCGAGGCACCTATGTAATCCTTATGCTGTTGCTATGTTGAGTTTGCTGGGATCCGATGGATTATGAGATTATGTTCAGATTGATCTTGAGTAATATATTTGATTCACCTCTTTTATATTTTAGTTCATAAGTAATTCTTGCATGTTCTCCGTTGTTATTTATTGCTTTGGCCGAGTAATAGGTAGTGACTCCAAGAGGGAACGTTATGCTTGATTGTGGGTTCATGCCCCTCGATGACTAGCTTGAGTGACAGAAACATGAGTCTAGGGGATGTGCTGTTGCCACAAGGGGGAAAACAACGGTGCTTGTGCCCGCGGGTGCAAGGATTGTTTACTTTACGCAAAGTTCTTTTAATGCAGTTGTCTGTTGCATTGAGTTTACACTATGGGTGGGACTCGCAACTTAATACCAGCGAGATGTTCTGGATAGATATCTCAAGGTGGATGATTAGTAGTAGATATTGATGGATTTCGGTCTACTTACTTTGGCGTACCGCCCATGCTTTGAACCTCAACCTTTCTTGCAATGTAGTCAGCATTGGTTTGCGTTCGTGGTCCTGTCAATTGCCCAGCTTTAATATGTTTACCTCACATAGCTGTTTTATCGTCTTTTGGGAGAGAGACATCACTAGTGAACATCATGAGACTCTGGTCCATATTACCATCATTGATCACATCCACTATTTACTTTCGTTATTACTTACTATTGCAAAAACTATCTATCACTACTATCATTGCTTTTAACCCTTTGTGAACTACAAGGCCGGAGAGATTGACAACCTCTCTGTACTCGTTGGGAGCAAAGTTATTTGTATCTGTGTGCAGGTCCACGTTGATTGCTACTAATCTGGCGCTGTAGCAATTGACACCTACTTGTTGAACCTAGGAGTCTCTGGGGAATCGATCCTTGGCATCTTTGCTAGGGGAAAACACTTCTACTTACTGCATCTTACACCTTCCACTTGGGGTAACCAACGAGGGGTTCGAGGCCCATCACTTACGGGCCCATAGCACCATTGGGTGGTATTAGGATCTTTTACTCCTCGTCTATACTCTGGGACTCTTATCTCTCTTCTATTCGGGATAAAGGAATTTTGCTAAATCTAACATTAGGATCTCCTTATCACTTTCACCCGGAGAGCACCTTATGATAGATGATCGTCCGCTGCACCAGAAGAACCTGCAGATACTCTCCGTTGTTAACCCGAGAACTTCTGTTCATCGCCTTTGTAATTCACTGCCACCGATATATCCCTATGGATATCTGCATGCACTTGTCATACTCATGATCATTCCTCGTCGCTCTTGTTGTTACAAGAGGCCTCGAAATATTCTCCGCTGTCTCGAGAATCCTTTGAGTTTAGTGTCTTGCAGCTTTATGTCACATGAAAACCCTTACGGTTATTTCCTCACAATTATCGAGGACCCGTTCTTCTCGATTGTTCAGGTGTCTCACAAAGTTCATCGGGATACCTTTTGATCTTTCGCAAATCCTCTGCAGCCTGATACTCCTGTAATTCTTGCCTGCTTGCATTATGGTTAATTCCATATGACTAGTAGTCTTCGTTAACATCCCTTGTCTTAGCCATTTTGGGCCTATTGATTCAATGTGTGCGTATGCACGCAGTCATCAGGTTATCCTTTATAAAATTATCTTTCGGACTTAGACGTCATTCCGGACATGAGTAGGTTCTCGGCAATTCAAACCTTTATTGATTGTACAACTAAGTGTTGTCAACTTATCCATCCTGGATCAGAGCGTCTGCTTCTGATCCTTCGTTTTGGAAACCATAATTTCTTTCTATTTAAGCTTCATACTAGTCAGGTGAATCTTGAATCTGATGCCTCTGCATTCTTCTTCCTCTGGGTGAGTACCGATACTCACATCAGCTCCGTTGTGGATCGCTCGATCCTTTGTTGAAATATTATCCGACAGTGTCCTTCGTATACAAAAACCTCGAGAAGTTCTGTCCCTGATGCATAATACCTTCGGAAATTGTATCCTCCTCTTTGACAACCATGCTCTCCCTTGGAGCTGGTGATATTTACTTTTGAAACTTGTGGTATATGTTACTAAGATGCCCGATGGGTTGAACCTATGCCTTCCCCTAATCCGTGAGAACCCAAAAAGTTTTCACAAGTCATACCCTTCCGGTGTTCTACCGGATAAAAATTCCAACACTACTGTTTAATCAAAGCAAGAGGTAAATGAAACGTATGCATTGGAGAAACGGGAGTCGACCTTGAGCTTTTGTTCATGCCCATGGAAACGATGTAGACCGTCTCGGGAGCTTTCTTGCGAAATGATTTTTCATCTAAATAATTCTTTCGGTGTCAATAAAATTTGATCCCTTGCAGTTATGGTTTCGACCATGCTGTCCTTATTCAGTATATCTGGAATAAATCCATTCCACGCCTCGCCAATTTTTTACAAGGTTAAATCATCTACTGTCATAGGTCGATGACCTAGTTCAATTCCTATCGTGTTCTACCTTCGAGTTTACCCTCTGATATCTCGAGGATATCATGACTTTGCACTACACCTTTCGAACTTTTGATGAAGTAATACCTTTGCTTGTCGTAGTCACTCTACGGGTTCTAGGTTGCCGTCAATCGAGGACACCGTTTAGTAAATCAATTCCGCTCGAAAAATTCAACACCCCTAGTAGATGTTACTGGGAAAATTTTAAACTCAATCTGGTTTATTCCTAGACTATCGGGTACATCCTGGTCTCGATATCTTTGACTGTGCTACCTCGTCTTTCTCTGGTGCACGAATTCTTCTGTGAGAGCACGACTTACGTCGGGCTTTCAACATCATGTTGCTTGTCTTGAAAGGCAACTTTGGCTCCGAGCTTGCATCTTATATATTGATCCTATGACTTGCCACTTCGTCATTCCCTTGCTTGTTGCTGTTGTCGTTTGATTGCATCCCCTTGAAACCCTCCCGACAAATGTGTCGGATCACCTTCAACACTTTGACTACTTATGAGATGTCAACTGTGTTCGTGATGAGAAATACCCTCCTTGCCATCAATGATTTTTAATATCATCGACAACACCCTTGACTTCCTTTCGTCGCGAACTTGTCCACATTATAGTTGCAACTTGCTCTCCAGGTAGTGTTGTGTTCTGCCTTGAAGTATTAATGTCTTTTATGTCGAGAATGTTGTGGGAATTGCTCCGCCTCTTAGAAATTCTCGGTATGATGATACTTCTCACCATCATCATTCTTCCTTGGTCCCCGTGTTGTTTTTAACCAGGATACCAATATGCTAACGATGCTGCTTGAGTTTTGTACTTCTAGCAACCCTATTGCTTTGAAGTCAACGATCGACAGTTCGTTATTCGACTGTTGGCTACTGAATCATCACTCTAACATTGATCTCGCTGCCTAAGGTCATATTTCGGGCACACCTTCCAACTATTGATTAATGGTGTATGTTTTCCTCGAGCATACAACATTATACCATTTGAATTGACAAGTGTCATCTTCTTGTTCACATTATTGTGGAAATCCATCCGTTTGGAATTCTTGATAAATTGACGTTGAGCCCATCAGCCACCTACTCATCCTCTCCTTGGTTAAATGATGAACTATTGTTTTCGTAAACCGCTCCCATAGTTCATTTCTCGAGAATCTTGCAATTTCATTTCGTCGATTTGTGATGCACCTCTTCTTCTTGAACATCCCGAGTCTGAGGTAAAACGACACCAATCGGATCTGAATCTCGGTCAGATATAATGGTTGGGACAACTTTCCAGTAGTTATAATATTGGTCCTTTGATGACTCGGTAATATGATGTCATGCCTAGCACCCCTGCTGGAGGACCTATTATTATAATCTCTTTTGCAAGGATAACCATTCTTCCAGGAGGAAATTATAAGACTTATTAAATAAGTTGTTCCTGATGAATCCTTTGTGTATCCAAGTCTGACCCTTGATTGAAAAACCATATCTTTGCTACCTCGAAGCATGACTATGATACCTCGCTCATCAACAAGAACATTGGAGGCGCGATGCTAAATGTTTCTTGGTCAGTTATCCAAACACTGTTGTATGGGTAACATCTTGATTAATCCTTGCCTCTTTATCTGAATGGTTGGATACTTGCTCTCCAACCCTGTATGTCATGTTCTGCTTGTCCATGGGAAGGATATACTCCAGATAATTGTGTGTAATCACAATTTTCCTTTCCATTTGTTTGTTTAACCTTTCTTTGATCTACATACAATCTAAGCAGTAATAATTCTCTGCTTATGTAAACACCTCGTTGTACAACTCTGTCAGTACGACCTTGATTCTATTGTTAATAACATTCCAGTACTGCCGGTGGACGAAAACTTTGCCTACCGGTCCGTCTCGTTTCAACGAGCAAGACAATGGTTCTCTTTGTTCCCCGTCCTTGGTACCGACATTGTTGCCAACTTAGCTGACAGACTATTCTCTTACATGCCGTGCTTTCTATGCAAGATGTCATCACCCTTCCTACTTTCAGCCCACATGGTGGGCCCATAACCCACAGGTCCACTGGATCGAAACCTGACTCTTCTTTACAACCTGAATTCTATGGTACCCTTTGCACCTGGATTCGTATATGATTCACGAGCTAAATTCTACTATGTTTCATCATGGTATCAAACACCATATTATTCTCGTTGATCAAGACCCCATTCCAGCTTCTGGTTAGGCATCGAATGACTGCCTACCCGATTGAAACTTTGGTACCATCGCTTATTGTTCTCAGTGCATTCACTGAAATACTACTCGTAGGGTACTTCGTGTACCACTTTCTGAATTCGCCGTCGGATGCACATACTTCGTGGAGATACGTTCCTCCAAAGTTTTTTTTCCCCTGTTCGCTTTCGTAGGACGATGGGGATTCCGAAGAAAGGTTGAAGACTTGATCACGATGACTCGAAGCAGAGAAATGAAGACATCAACGAAAGGGTTAAACCTCTTCGAAAGGGCAAGCAAGACCGAGAAGACTCGTTAGCTTTTCGCTACCAGCACCTTCCCCCTTACTCCACCGCTTAAATCTCGGGACGAGATTTCTTGTAGTGGAGGAGAATTGTGACGCCCGGATAATCAAGCTACAGTAATCCCCTCCTAATGTTGCCATGTCATCACAGTTAATATGATAAACCTCACTTGGTCCAAACCCAACTCAAATTCAAAGTTAAAATAAAGTCAAATTATTATTTCTTCAAACGGTAAAACAAAAATGTTCGGTCGGTTACAAATATTCACTAGGTAATTAAAAGGTAGGAACCAACATTAAATGGATTTTTAAGTTTCCCCTAGAAATAATTAAAGTGGTCAAGCAGCACCTATTATGCCCTTTAAAATATGAACTTATTTTACAACAATTCCCAATGACCCCAAACTTTTTGGACAACACCCAAAATATCAGTAGGTAATTGTGTGAGGAGTTTCAACGTTAACTAAAATCGTTTAGTACCTAAACTAAGTACAAAACAGTAGCTACATGAATAAAACAGTAAAGTAAATGGATAGTACTAGTAGTAAGAAAGAAACCTAATCTACTGGGCCAATTGGCCACCTAACTAAAACTGGCCCAACCCACCCCTGTTTTCCCCTTCCTCCTGCTATAGAGAGCAGAGGGGATCGTGGAGGCCATCCATGGCACCTCGGCCAGGTGCCGGCCATCCATGGCCTTCCCCATCGTCTACAAGAGCAGGGCGCCGCTCCCCCAAACCCTAAATCCCGATCCCCACTCTCCCTTCGCGCCCCACCTTCCTCTCTCGATCTGGACAGGGGCGCCGCTAGTGCTCACCGACGACGAGCCGCCTCGATGCCGTCTGCCCCGATCTCTGTCGTCGAACGCTGCCGCACCGCGCTGCTCCATCCTCCCCAACTCCGACCATCGCAGCACGTCCCCGGGCCTTCTCTGCAACGGCCGTGAGCCCCCGACCCTCCTCCCTCTCTCCCCTGCTTTTTCCCCCCTGGTCGTAGCTGCCTTCCCCCACTGTGTGCGACCACGCACGAGTCCGCCCGCCTACTCCGCTCCGTGCCCAACGCCCGCCGTCCCGCGCGCTGACCCGCGCCCCGCACCCGCTGCTTCCCCGCCGCTGCCTGCGGTGCTTCTGCTACCGCCGGTGGTCGCAGCTCGCCCCGCCGGAGCCCACGCCACCGTCCGCCCTTGCCCGCACAGCCGCGGCCCCCGTATTCCCGCGCATTAGCTCGGCCCGCCGCTCGCCGCCGGCGCCACCGCGCGGCCCCGCACCCCAAGCCGCACCGCCCGCCTCACCTTGCCTCGCGGTCGCCTCCGGCCTCCTCTCCCGCGCACTGCTCCGCCCCTCGCCGCCGTGGCCGTCGCCCGGGTCTGCCCCGGCGGGCAATCCCGCCTCGGCTCCCCTGCCGCCGCATCGTGCCACCCGCCTCCCAGTGCCGCTCCTCCCACTGCCCCCC
>LR738711.1:916133056-916144653 GCA_902687465.1 Secale cereale
CTGGCCGCCGGCGCTAGTGCCCCCGCCGCGGCTCGGTTTGCTCCAGCGCAGCCCCCCCCGCGCACTGGCCTCCGCCGGCTTCGCCCTCCGCGCTCCGCTACGCGCCGCGCGCTGCCACCCTATGCGCCGCCCGTCGCTATGGCCGTCGTCGCCTGCGGCCTCGTCCGGCCTCCCTGCGGGCGAGGGTCCGCTCGGGTGCGGGCGTGCCCGTTAACCCGGGCGCCCAGAACCGCTAAGGGCCCCAGGCCCAATGACATGTGGGGCCCCATGGCCCCAGAACGTTTTAAAAAAATATAGAATAAAAAAAAATTAAAATATAATTAATTAATTAATTAGTGAATTAATTAAGTTAATTAATAATATTTAATTAAACTAATTAACTAGTTATCTTAATTAAACTGTAATTAGATTAGCTAAACTATTAACTATCTAAACAGTCAATGACAGGTGAGACCCACTGGTCATCTTGACCAGTCAACAATGCTGACGTCAGCATGATGTCGTGCTGATGTCATAAATCCTTTTTCGAATTAATTAAATTAATATTAAATTCCAGAAATTAATAAAAACTCAGATGAAAATACTTTGTACATGAAAGTTGCTCAGAATGACGAGACGAATCCGAATACACGGTCCGTTCGTCCTCCACACATCTCTATCATAACGAACATGCAACATTCCCCTCCGTTTCATCTGCCCGAAAATGCCTAACACCGGGAATACTTTCCCGGATGTTATTCCTCTTCGCCTGTATCACCGAGCACCGCGTTAGGTCACACGTAGCACCGCCTTTTGCCATGTTATGGTTTGTGATGCTATTGTTTGCTCTGTTATTTATCTGTTTCCCCCTTCGTTGCTTATTTTCGGTAGACTCCGATACTGTGATAGACCCCGAGACCATTGACGCTTCAGTGTTCGACTACGGCTACGATTCCGAAGATTCCTTTCTTCTGCAGAGATTCCAGGCAAGCCCCCCTCCCTTTGATCACCAGATATCGCCTATTCTTCTTTCTACTGCTTGCATTAGAGTAGTGTAGCATGTTACTGTTCGGTTACTCCTATTCTGTTGCATAGCCTGTCATTGCTGCTACAACTGTTGATACTTGTACCTGCCATCCTAATGCTTAGTATAGGATGCTAGTATTCCATCAGTGGCCATTCATTCTTGTCCGTCTGCCATGCTTTACCATCGGGCCGTGATCACTCGGGTGGTGATCACGGGTATATACTATACACATACTTTACATGCACATGATGATGGTTCGGAGACGGGGGCTGAAGGGGCAGGTGGTTCCACCCAGGTAGTGGTGGGCCTGGGTTCCCGACAGCCCCCTGATGGTTACTTTGTGGCAGAGCGACAGGGCGGGTTGCGACCACCTAGGAGACAGGTGGGCCTGGCCCTGGTCGTTGTCCGCGGTTATTTCATAATAACACGTTTAACGGGATCTTGGTATTTGATCTGAGTCTGGCCATTTGGTCTATACGCACTAACCAGCTGCGTGGGAACAGTTACGGGCACTCGACGTCGTGGTATCAGCCGAAGCCTTCTTGACGTCAGCGACTTAGCGGCGCGCGCCTGATTGGACTGGAAAGCCTACTCTGGTATTAGGAGAGGCTAGGTCTGCTTACCGGCCGCCCTTGCAACGTGCATGTGTGCATTGGGCGATGGGCCCAGACCCCCGTGCGCTTAGGGTTTAGACCGGCGTGCTGACCTCTCTGCTGTGCTTAGGTAGGGCTGCGACGTGTTGATCTTCCGAGGCCGGGCATGACCCTGGAAAGTGTGTCCGGCCAAATGGGATCAAGCGTGCTGGGTTATGTGGTGCACCCCTGCAAGGAAGTTAATCTATTCGAATAGCCGTGTCCCTCGGTAAAAGGACGACCCAGAGTTGTACTCTGACCTCATGACAACTAGAACTGGATACTTAATAAAACACACCCAGACAAGTTCCAGATACAACCCGGTGATCGCTTTCTCACAGGGCGACGAGGGGAGGATCGCCGGGTAGGATTATGCTATACGTTGTTACTTGGTGAACTTACCATCTACTCCTTTCTACTGCTGCAAGACGGCGGCTGCGAGAAGCAAGGATACTTGTTACTTTCCAGCTACTCTCATCTACTGCTGCAAGATGGAGGTGGCCAGAAGCGTAGTCTTCGATTGGATTAGCTATCCCCCTCTTATTCTGCTTTCTGCAGTTTAACCCACATATATTACCCCTTTACACAGATACCATTGCATATGTAGTATAGATCCTTGCTTGCGAGTACTTTTGATGAGTACTCACGGTTGCTTTGCTCCCCCTTTTCCCCCTTCTTTCTTCTTTCTGGTTGATGCAACCAGATCGGTGGAGTCCAGGAGCCAGAAGATCCCGAGGATGATTCTACATGGAGTTCGACTTCGAGGAGTTATTGGGAGGTCCTAGGCAGGAGGCCTTGCCTTTTCGATCATTGTTACGTTTGTGCTAGCCTTCTTAAGGCAAACTTGTTTAACTTATGTCTGTACTCAGATATTATTGCTTCCGCTGACTCTTGTGTTTTCGAGCATTTGTATTCGAGCCCTCGAGGCCCCTGGCTTGTAATATAAAGCTTGTATTATTTTAATTTGTGTCTAGAGTTGTGTTGTGATATCTTCCAGTGAGTCCCTGATCTTGGTCGTACACATTTGCGTGCATGATTAGTGTACGGACAAATCGGGGGCGTCACAACCGTGATCCAGTTTTTTTCTTCATTTCTTTTAAACGTGAGAAGGACTAATTGTGGTGTTTTTGTTAAACCAAACAACAGTTCATCATAAGGATTCAGCTTGTACTTAGACAACAGATTGATCCAATTTTTTCCAGTAATATAAGTGATGGACAGTGCCTTCGTCACTGACACGACATAAGAAGTGAAACCTGCAAAAATAGCCATCGTAAAGCAAACCAAACGGTTTATTCTGTGATGAATGTCACATGGCAAAACTTGCATCGTAAAATTGCAGGAAAAGAAAGAAAACATGACATTAAATTAAAAACATTTAGACAGTAAATCAATAAGATTTACTTGATGTGAAACGAGTGAATCCTTACCAGGAAATCACTATGTTGAAGTACTAAACAAAAGATTGATCGTCCAACTACGGGTGGCATGCAGGGGCCCCGCCCACTCCCACAAGCAGGTCAGTCCAAAGGTCGTGACAAATTGTATGGACCGAACATCCATGGTACTGGAAATCGTGGTGGGTGCGATAAACCCTGCAATGCATACATATATTGGAGTGTAACCATAATTGACAAACAGTCCTCACAAAAAAGATGATCTGGATACTTCAAAATATACAGACTGAATTGAGTGGATAGACATTAACATAGACCGTTCTCAGGACTGACCACACACCAAAAGCGGCAGTACAAATAAACAATACAGGGTTCACAAACACAAATCATGTACTGAACAATAGTACTTACTATAGACAAGCAAAGTTGCACTAATTAAACTCTGCAGACTATTTGTTGCCACCGACCTACGGGATGAACCACGCATAACTGACTAGGCCATGGACTTCGTGAGAGATGTCTACATGCAACGTCACCATCTCGACAACCTTGGAGAACCTAACAGAGTGATCTTTCCACTACTAGAAAAAGGGCTACTAATGGCGCACCGGTTTTGCCCATTAATGGCGCACTACTGGTGCGCCATTAGTAGCACGCCATTAATATTATTTACTAATGGCGCACCTCTGGTGCGCCATTAGTATAGTGCACGGTGCGCCATTAGTATGCCTCTCAGGGGGCCATCTATACCCAGGTGCTTTGGCATACTAATGGCGCACTACATAGAAGTGCGCCATTAGTATTTTTTTTCCAAAAAAAAATTTCAAATTTTTTTTTCAATTTTTTTCTTAATCTCAGATCATTATGGCTTAATCTGGGGTCAATTTGCTTAATCTCAAGTCAAATTGCACTCTGTGGTCAAACTTCCCATAAGGTCACCCATCCTCACACTAATCCAGCCCGAGCACGCTTAACTTCGTAGTTCTATCAAACCCCAGCACCAGCTCACTTCACACGCACTTGTTGATATATCTATCATATCAATCCTATTAACCCTTCTTGATGTCTAGGAGTTTGTTAATGTTCATGAGTATGATGAAATTTTGAAAATATATTTTAAACTTCCCGGTCATATTACGTATCATATTTTTGAAAGAAAAATATAAAATATTTTTTTCGATTTTTTTTCTGTTACTAGTGGCGCACCTAGCAAACGGTGCGCCACTAGTAAGTTTGAATTTTTTTGAATTTTTTTGCATGTAGATCTTAAAAGCCCAGTAACTTTTTTCTGTTAGGTTTTTGGGGATTTTGAAAATGTTTAACGGGGTTCCTCGTTAATTCGGATGTAACTTTTCGAGTAGATGATTTTTCATATAAAAAACTTTTTAATCCGAGTTCGTATGCAAAACTTATACCCGTTTTACTAAATTCCAGAGATATTTTGCAAATAAAGTCAAAATTCATACTTGTAAATCTTCCCAACAAGTAGACCACATATCACATGGGAAACTTATTTTCTTTTTAATGGCGCACCGTGGATGTGGTGCGCCATTAGTAGTTCAACTACTAATGGCGCACTATCCACTGGTGCGCCATTAGTAGTTTTGAGAAAAATATGAAGAAAAAAAATTTGTTACTAATGGCGCACCACGTCAACGGTGCGCCATTAGTATTTGAATACTAATGGCGCACCAACACGTGGTGCGCACGGCATGTCTGGTGCGCCATTAGTGTCAATTCCATCTATAGCCCTTTTCCTAGTAGTGTTCAACTCATAAACATGATGATGAAGACAGGCCGCATCAGATTTGTTGGGAAGCTTTACAAGAACCACACCCTTCGTAATCGAAGGCACAGCCAGGAAATTGTTGTGGTCAAGTACAGCCTCGAGAACATGCCTGACAACAATGCTACAGGAAAACACTATTTCAGGACACGTGGCGACAAGGACATAGCAGCTGGATAGTTTAGAAGTATTATTCATCGTCACGTCTTCCAGTTCACACGGCATGACTTTGGGAACTTCATATCCACCGCGGACCTGGTTCTAATTCAAACAAAAACCATATTTTATTACTACCTCCGTTCAGAAATATAAGATGATTTTTGATATTATACTCCATATATGACTACATATACACACAGAAATGAGTGAACAAAGATACTAGAACATGTCTTCAAAGGCATGAGAGCAGAGGGATTACTTGCAGTATCCATAACACAAGTTACTGAGGCAAATATACCCTCTTCAAAGGTACAGTAGCATTGATGTTCATAAAGTACCACCTCCGTCCCAAAATTCTTGTCTTAGATTTGTCGAGATATGGATGTATCGTATCAAGTCACATTTTAGTATTAGATACAACCGTATCTAGACAAATCTAAGACAAGAAATTTGGGACAAAGGGAGTAGTTGAAAGTAATCTATAAGAAATCAGTGTCAACCTCTCGCATGTTTTGGTCAAAATAGGAATTTAGAACCGCCATTTGGCACACAAAAATCACATGCAAGATCACCCAGAAAGTTGTACTACTAGTACTAGTACTGCGTGTTAGATGAAAAAACACGATCAAGATCGAGAAAAAGATCGTCAAGAAGAGATATTACCTGGACTTGCTTAATGAGGGATCCCGGAGAGGGGGGCTTGGACAGGGCGATGGCTTTGAGCTTGTCTGCGGTAGTCTCGGTGCCCAGTGCCCGGTGCTTCACCGCCATGAATGTCGCTGCGCCCTCACAACACCGCCCTCGGCCACCTCATGATTAAGGGATGGCACGGTGTCTGTGCTTGGGTCCGTCCATGCAGCGTTGATAAATCCAAGTGACCGAGCTCTGTTTCGCGGGCCAGCTCCCGTGCACATCACCTCACGGGGTCCTTGGTGCCATGTCCTCGCATGAGCTAATCGAGAGTGGGTGAGTGAGGGCGCGCAAGTTGGTTTGTACAACCGCAGTCCGGCGCTTCACTGTCTCGGGAGCCGAGCGCTGGGTGTTCTTCCTCTGGTTTGTTGCATGAGAAGACTAAGCACATCGTCTGTGCTCGGGTCCGTCCGTGCAGCGTCGATAAACCCAGTCGACGAAGCTCTGTCTGGCGGGCCGGCCCCGTACACGTCACCTCCTGGGGTCCTTGGCGTTCGACCTTCTCACGTGATGACCTCGGGAGGTTCATTCGGCATAGGTCGCCCCAATCACACAGGTTTGGTAAGTGTGCTCCGCGCTAGAAGATTCAGGCGCAACACGCCTTGAGGTACGGCCTCATGAGTCCCGCGCTAGCTCACGGGTGCCCGGATACACCTCCTCAAGTTTTGCCGTGCCGGTCACGCGTATGAATGAAATAGGGTTGCACACGCCGGAAGACTGTAACACAGAGCTCCCTATCTACACCAAGTGGAAGCCTCATGCTCCGTGCTTGCGGACGACGCGATGGAGCAGCGACTATGCCCACGCCCAACTGGAAGCCTCATGCCCCGCGCTGGCGGACGACATAGTCGAGCGGCGACTATGCCCACGCCCAAGTGGAAGCCCCATGCTCCATGGTAGTGGATAAATAACTGAGGGTGCCCTAGGGGTTTCACCAACCTCAGGATGGCCTATCAGCCCTTCAGGCGGCCTTGTCACGCAGCATTCCCCTGGGACGCCCTCGTGAGGGGGCTGGGCACTGGTTTACGCTCTGGCATTGCCTGGCGCACACCACCTCACTAGATCCCTAGTACCTGGTCTTGACGTGCCCCTCCCAGGTGAAGGTTGGCGAGGAAAAGTATGAAGGGCTCCTTATTGACCTAGCCGCTGCCCATGTTTCCTTTATGAGTACCGCTCGCCCGTTAAAGGGCCCCCCTGAGCATGGCGACTCAAGGGCCTCACTAGACATGCAGCCCCTCACCCCTGGTTTCGTCTTGGTTTTTGGACGCCCCAATGGCGGTCGAGGTATGTGCGGGGCTGGGCCCCGCTGACGCAGAGCACAAAGGCAAGCAAGAAGGAAACAAAGCATAAAAAGGAAATCTCAGAGTTCGAATAGTTATTACAAGCACCAAATGTTTTGCAAAATCAAAACAAAGTCTTACGCCTCCATGATGCAGGTTCTGTGTTGCACCATAAATCTAGTAGGAGGGACCATCGCCGCCATGGCCGTCGCCACCCCTTAGCCCAGCCATTGCGGGCTCGTCTTCCATATCACTGTCGCCGCCGCCATCGTCGTTGCCGCCACTCGCCTCAGCTACCGCGGTTTTGGCCTCAGGGGTGCAGGTGAACTTCTTCATCAGCGCGTCCACACGGTCCTTCATGGCCGCCACCGTGCAGTGCGGGACTTAGGAGAAACCGGGCCAATCACTTCTTTGAAGTTGAAGCCGGGGTCATGAAGGTAAAGGTGACTGAAGACGCGCGTTGCAGCCAGGGAGAAAAAGTCGCGGCACCCGTCCTCCGGGATGGATTCCACCTTGGCAGCAGCGCCTTCAAGTGCCTCGGTAAGGTTGGAGGAGGGTCCTGCGTAGCCACCCTCAGGGGTCGCGAGCGACTCCTTGAATCCTCCCCTACAGATGGTGTGCAAGGCCTTGCGGGCCTTGAGCTCGGTGGAGAGGAAAGCATCGCGCTCCGCGGCCACCTTCCCTTTAGTGGCAGCAAGAGTTTTCTCCCTCGCGTCCAGCCAAGCAATCACCCCGGAGACATGCCTGGCGTGGGATGTCTGAGCCTCGACTAGTTCCTCCTTTAGCTTGGTCAGGTGACCGCGCTCCGCGGCCTGGTCAGCGGCTACTTTCGACATCGCGGTGACGTGATCCGCGAGCTTCGCCTCACGATCCTTGAGGTCATCTTCTTTCTGCTAGAGCTTTCGTGCGTGCACGGCCTACTCCTCCTGCAGGGCCTTCAGATTGGCCTTTGCCTCACCGCGGCCTTTCTCGGCGGATACTAGGCTGGCTAGCGTTGCTTCGCGAGCCTCCTCCTTGCTCTCCGAGGTGGCAGCTTCGGCTCGGCCCCAGCCCGTCCTGGTAGTGGCGTCGTCGTGGAGCCACCCCAAGATGAGCCCCACGCGCACCCTCACGAGGCACCTATCAGCGTCCTTGAGATCGGCCCAGATCCCGCCGACTGCGGTGTACGCCTCATCCAGAGCCCCGGGCTTGATCAAGGGGCCGCAGTTCGTGAGCGAGATGGCCTGACAGGAAGGCGGCGCTAATGCGTTGGCTCGCTTTGTATCCAAGGAAGCGGCGGGGAGGTCACTTGGTGTACGAGAGGCTCTAGGCTCTTCTCAGGACATCGAGGGCTGACGTCTCCATGGCCCGCTAGCCTATGGAGGCTGGTGGTGCCCTCAAGATGGAGGGCTGGTTCGGTGCAACGCCCGTTTTCTTGTTCTTCTTCGTTGCGCAACCACTTATGGTCGTCAAGAGGAAAGGTGTGGTGAGCACATGTGCAATCTATGCTTGGTCAGGAAACAAGGAAGACCACTTACTCGTCAGGCGTGACCAACTTCCTATTCTTCTCCACCTCTTCGGCGGAGGCCAGCGTGCCCTTCCTTTTCTCCGGCGAGGCCTTGGCGGCGCCCTGAGGGCGAGTGGGGCGGCCATCGATAGGACCCTTCGGGGCGCCGCCGCATGGAGGGGCCATTGTCAGGACCTGTCCTTCAGTAAAATAATTATCGGAAGACCGACCTTTTTATTAAACCAGCGAGGAATATTATTACCTGCTGGCAGACAAATCCTTGATACATAATTCTAGTACACTAAATATTATACAAGGTTGAGCTGGGGGTTGCTCAACAATTTTATTACAAACGTGCCAATTTAATACATAAAGGCGGATAAGACACAAGACAGGGTGGCATACTACTGACTCATAATAAAAGGTAGTGGATATGTCACAGTGAAGTGGATGATGTGACTCCAATATGTTACAGTTCATCGAGTGTCGGAGTGGGACCCGATGAATTTATTTGGTGGTAGGCGGAAGCGGTTATAAAACAATGATCAACTCCAGGATCGCAAAGGACTGACTGGGACTCCACTAGACGTCGGACTCGCTATCGAACTCTTCATCCATGAGATTGCCTTCGTCCACATCTGGCCAAATCAAGAATATACTAGAGACGGTCACCGGGTTGACATGAAGATTGACCCTAGGCCATAAACATGGCTACTGAAGGAATTTTAACTCTGCAGAGCTTGTACTATTAACTCATAGCCAACAGACTCTACTAGCCACGGGGACTAGTTCCGTCTACGGTGTTTTAGTAGAAACCCAGCTAACCAGTACACCCCCATTTAACATCCTGCTGTCCGGAATCACCCGTGACAACATTCACGAAAACTCTAAGATGGGGAGGCTACAACCTCGAATAGCATGGGATCAAATTTATATATGCGCGCTCTAAGGGGTGCCCCCCTCTTGGTCCCAACCGGAAATACCCATGCCCCCTGACCGGATGACGAGCTTTAATCCAGGGCCATGGAACCCTCATCCCGCCCCCTCTACTTGGTGTGTACTCGGGAAGTGGTTTACAACTGACTAGACCGTAATCTCAACAGACGGCCTATGATAGTACCAAAAGGAGATGTACGGAATCATGACATGATCTCCGTTGATACCGAGTTAACCAACTACTGGCATGCTCCAACAATACCAGCATCCCACCCGTCATATCACCATATGTTCGAGGTGGTTCAAATATTATCACTCGGGGTTCACCCGAAGCTTACTCGCACGAAATATAACCATACACATATGCCCATATGATCATGCTTATGAAACGAACTACTCGATCAAACATGCAACACACTCATCATATCAAAGGTTCAAACATGCTTGCCTGGTTCTGAGAAGTCGGAGTCTAACTCGGTGTGGTTCGCGTCTCCGTCACGACCTCCGGTATCTACGTATTCAAACAAATAAATACTAACATAAATACTGCGCGTGCAAATAAAGTTGCTCCAAAAATTCCCACATAAATATGACAAAAAACTAGACAGAAAACTAAAGAGGACGGAAAAACAGTCAACTCAAAATCATCTTTAGTTAAAAAGATATTAGAGTTTCTGTCCAGGGACTCATCGGTAATGAAACAGAAAAGTTCTAGGGGCTAGAACAGAAAACAGCAAAGCGAATCGGTACGCAGTACGTCAACCGCAGAGAGGATACGTACTTTGCCCGAATGCGCTTACAGAAAATGGTTCGGAGGGGAGAGGTGTGAGGCTGACAAGGGGCCCCACGCGTCAGATTTGAAAACTGGAACAGAGTCGCGCCGGCGCCGGTGCTGCGGTGGTCGCCGGCGCCGATCCACGGCGAGTTAGGGGAGTTGAGTGATACGTACGGCTTCTCGGTGATCTTCCGCGTCGAATGGTGGTGGAGTTGAGCGTCGATGAGCCCCACGTCGACGGCGACCCTGTCTCCGGCGGACGGCGGCTCGGGTGGTCGTGGGCCTCGTCGGAGAGGGTTCCTAGGATCAAATTGAGGTGGGGGTTAGGTCTAGGCGGGTGCCAGGGTGCTATGCTCGAGTCCATGGCGGCGGAGAAGCTCTCACCGGAGTCAACGATGCTGGAGCCCGAGGCGGAGGGAGTTGGCCGGAGTTGGAGAAGAAGGGCCCCTCGAGGCTCTTTCAGAGGCTGGGCGCGGTCTAGGGAGGTAGTGAAGATGTGCGGGCTCGAGAACGAGCTCGTGGGGGCCTTATATAGCCGGCCCGAGGCGGTTGCCGTGAATGGATAAGTCCGGCGAGTCGATTACTGTTGGGGAACGTTGCATGGGAAACAAAAATTTTCCTACCGTTCACCAAGATCAATCTAGTAGAAGCAACTACGAGAGGGGAGTGTGATCTACGTACCCTTGTAGATCGCTAAGCGGAAGCGTTATGAACGCGGATGATGGAGTCGTACTCGTCGCGATTCAGATCGCCGAAGACCTAGCACCGAAGCAACGGTGCCTCCGCGTTCTTCACACGTACGGCTCGGGGACGTCTCCTCCTTCTTGATCCAGCAAGGGGTGGAGGAGAGGTTGATGGAGAACTGGCAGCACGACGGCGTGGTGGTGATGGTGGAGAAGAACTCCAGCAGGGCTTCGCCTAAGCACTGCGGGAGGAGAAGATATGGCGGGAGAGGGAGGGCAGCACCGAGGCACAAACTGTGTTGGCTGCCCTCCCTTTGCCCCACTATATATAGGGGGGGTGGAGAGGTTAGGGCGCCCTAGGGTTTCCCCCTAGGGGCCGGCGGCCAGGGCAAGGGGAGGGGGGCGGCGGCCAGGGCAGGGGGAGGCGCCCAGGCCCTAGGGTTTCCCCCCTAGGTGCCTTGCCCCCCAAGCCCAAGGGGTGCGGCCAGCCCTAGGGGGTCCCACCCCCTTAGCCGCATGGGGAGAGGGCCCAGGGGGGGCGCACAGCCCCCTGAGGGCTGTGGTGTCCCCCCTTGTGGCCCAATAGGCCCAGAACACCTTCCGGACCCCCCGAAAACCTTCCCGGTACTCCGCCGATTTCCCGATGCTCCCCGGAACACTTCCGGTACTCCGAAACCTTTCATCCTATATATCAATCTTCGTCTCCGGACCATTCCGGAGACCCTCGTCATGTCCGGGATCTCATCCGGGACTCCGAACAACCTTCG
>LR738711.1:916144663-916174488 GCA_902687465.1 Secale cereale
TTCTCACTAACAACCCTAGCGTCACCGAACGTTAAGTGTGTAGACCCTGCGGGTTCGGAAACCATGTAGACATGACCGAGACACTCCCAGGTCAATAACCAATAGCGGGATCTGGATACCCATATTGGTCCCTACATGTTTCTCGATGATCTCATCGGATGAACCACGATGTCAAGGATTCAGGCAATCCCGTATACAGTTCCCTTTGTCTCGTCGGTATGTTACTTGCCCGAGATTCGATCGTCGGTATCTCTATACCTAGTTCAATCTCGTTACCGGCAAGTCTCTTTACTCGTTACCGTAATACATAATCCCGTGACCAACTACTTAGTCACTTTGAGCTCATTGAGATGACGTATTACCAAGTGGGCCCGGAGATACCTCTCCGTCACACGGAGTGACAAATCCCAGTCTCGATCCATGTCAACTCAACAGACACCCTCGGAGATACCTGTAGAGTACCTTTATAGTCACCCAGTTACGTTGTGACGTTTGGCACACACAAAGCACTCCTATGGTGTCAGTGAGTTACATGATCTCATGGTCATAGGAACTTATACTTGACATGCAGAAAACTATAGCGATAACTGACACGATCAAAAGCTATGTTTAACGTTTGGGTCTCGTCCATCACATCATTCTCCTAATGATGTGATCCCGTTATCAAATGACAACTCATGTCTATGACCTGGAAACCGCGGTCATCTTTGATCAACGAGCTAGTCCTGTAGAGGCTCACTAGGGACACAAAGTATGTCTATTCATCCACACATGTATTTGAGTTTCCAATCAATACAATTATAGCATGGATAATAAACGATTATCATGAACAAGGAAATATAATAATAACTCTTTTATTATTGCCTCTAGGGCATATTTCCAACAGTCTCCCACTTGCACTAGAGTCAATAATCTAGCATTACAAGGTAATGAATCTAACACCCATAGAGTCTTGGTGTTGATCGTGCTTAGCCCGTGGAAGAGGCTTAGTCAACGGATCTGCAACATTCAAATCCGTGTGTACTTTGCAAATGTTTATGTCCTCCTCCTTGACTGAATCGCGGATGGAATTGAAGCGTCGCTTTATGTGTCTGGTCCTCTTGTGAAACCTTGGTTCCTTGGCTAGAGCAATGGCACCAGTGTTGTCACAGAACAGAGTCATTGGGTTCAGTGCACTAGGCACAACTCCAAGATCTGTCATGAACTCCTTCATCCAGACACCTTCCTTTGCCGCCTCCGAGGCAGCTATATACTCCGCTTCACATGTAGAATCAGCTATCACGCTCTGCTTGGAACTGCACCAGCTTACCGCTCCCCCGTTGAGAATATATACGTATCCGGTTTGAGACTTAGAGTCATCTGGATCATTGTCAAAGCTTGCATCGACGTAACCCTTTACGACGAGCTCTTGATCACCTCCATAAACGAGAAACATATCCTTAGTCCTTTTCAGGTACTTTAGGATATTCTTGACCGCTGTCCAGTGATCCATACCAGGATTACTTTGAAACCTTCCGGCCATACTTATGGCAAGGCTGACATCTGGTCTTGTGCACAGCATTGCATACATGATAGAGCCTATGGCTGAAGCATAGGGGACGACACTCATCTTTTCTCTATCTTCCGCAGTCACTGGGCATTGAGTCTTACTCAACTTTGTACCTTGCAATACCGGCAAGAACCCCTTCTTGGATTGATCCATTTTGAACTTCTTCAAAACTTTATCAAGGTATGTGCTTTGTGAAAGTCCTATCAAGCGTCTTGATCTATCTCTATAGATCTTGATGCCCAATATGAAAGCAGCTTCACCGAGATCCTTCATCGAAAAACTCTTGTTCAAATACCCCTTCACGCTATCCAAAAATTCTATATTGTTTCCAATCAGCAATATGTCATCCACATATAATATTAGAAACGCTATAGAGCTCCCACTCACTTTCTTGTAAATACAAGCTTCATTGTAAACTTGTATAAACCCAAAAGCTTTGATCACCTCATCAAAGCGAAGATTCCAACTCCGAGATGCTTGCACCAGCCCATAAATGGAACGCTGGAGCCTGCATACTTTGTCAGCATTCTCTGGATCGACAAAACCTTCTGGTTGCATCATATACAACTCTTCCTTAAGAAAACCGTTAAGGAACGCTGTTTTGACATCCATCTGCCAAATTTCATAATCGAAATATGCAGCTATTGCTAACATGATTCGGACGGATTTAAGCATCGCTACGGGTGAGAAAGTCTCATCGTAGTCAATCCCTTGAACTTGTGAAAAACCCTTTGCCACAAGTCGAGCTTTATACACGGTGACATTACCGTCAGCGTCCGTCTTCCTCTTAAAAATCCATTTATTCTGAATGGCCTTCCGCCCTTCAGGTAATACTTCCAAAGTCCATACTTTGTTTTCATACATGGATCCCATCTCGGATTTCATGGCCTCTAACCATTTGTCGGAATCTGGGCCCACCATCGCTTCTCCATAGCTCGTAGGTTCACCGTTGTCTAGCAACATGACCTCCAAGACAGGGTTACCATACCACTCAGGTGCAGTGCGTACCCTTGTCGATCTACGAGGTTCGGTAGTAACTTGATCAGTAGCTTCTTGATCATCATCATTGGCTTCCTCTTCAACCTCTGCAGGCTCCACAAAAACATCTTTCTGTGCTGCGCTACTTTCTGGTTGAAGCAGAGGTTCAATAACCTCATCAAGTTCTACCTTCCTCCCACTCAATTCTTTCGAGAGAAACTCTTTCTCGAGAAAGGACCCGTTCTTAGCGACAAACACTTTGCCCTCGGATCTGAGATAGAAGGTGTACCCAACTGTTTCTTTTGGGTATCCTATGAAGACACATTTGTCCGCTTTGGGTTCGAGCTTTTCTGGCTGAAGCCTTTTGACATAAGCATCGCAACCCCAAACCTTGAGAAAAGACAACTTAGGTTTCTTACCAAACCACAGTTCATACGGTGTTGTCTCAACGGACTTAGATGGAGCCCTATTTAAAGTGAATGCAGCTGTCTCTAACGCATATCCCAAAAACGATAGTGGCAAGTCGGCAAGAGACATCATAGAACGTACCATATCTAATAGGGTTCGATTACGACGTTCGGACACACCATTACGCTGTGGTGTTCCAGGTGGTGTCAACTGTGAAACAATTCCACATTTTCTTAAGTGATCACCAAACTCATAACTCAGATATTCTCCCCCTCGATCAGATCGTAGGAACTTGATCTTCTTGTTACGATGATTTTCAACTTCACTCTGAAATTGCTTGAACTTTTCAAAAGTTTCAGACTTATGCTTCATCAAGTAAATATACCCATATCTACTTAAGTCGTTAGTGAAGGTGAGAAAATAACGATATCCACCGCGCGCCGTTACACTCATCGGACCGCACACATCAGTATGTATGATTTCCAATAAGTCACTTGCCCGTTCCATTGTCCCTGAAAACGGGGTCCTAGTCATCTTGCCCATGAGGCACGGCTCGCACGTGTCAAGTGATTCAAAATCAAGAGACTCCAAAAGTCCATCAGCATGGAGCTTCCTCATGCGTTTCACGCCGATATGACCGAGACGGCAGTGCCACAAGAAAGTGGTATTATCATTATCTACTCTACATCTTTTGGCATCAATGTTATGAACATGTGTATCATCACTATCGAGATTCAATAAGAATAAACCCCTAACTTCGGGTGCATGACCATAAAAGATATTACTCATATAAATAGAACAACCATTATTCTCTGACTTAAATGAGTAACCGTCTCGCAATAAACAAGATCCAGATATAATGTTCATGCTTAACGCAGGCACTAAATAACAATTATTCAGGTTCATAACTAATCCCGATGGTAATCGAAGAGCGAGCGTGCCGACGGCGATCACATCAACCTTGGAACCATTTCCCACGCGCATCGTCACTTCGTCCTTTGCCAGCCTCCGTCTATTCCGCAGTTCCTGTTTGGAGTTGCAAATGTGAGCAACCGAACCGGTATCAAATACCCAGGCACTACAACGAGAGTTGGTAAGGTACACATCAATAACATGTATATCATATATACCTTTGTTGTTGTTGGCCCCCTTCTTGTCCGCCAGATACTTGGGGCAGTTCCGCTTCCAGTGGCCATTCCCCTTGCAATAGAAACACTCAGTCTCTGGCTTGGGCCCAGCCTTGGGTTTCTTCACTGGATTAGCAACTGCTTTGCCACCCTTCTTAGAGTTACCCTTCTTGCCCTTGCCATTCTTCTTGAAACTGGTGGTCTTATTGACCATCAACACTTGATACTCCTTCTGGATGTCTGCCTCAGCGACTTTCAGCATCGAAAACAGCTCGGCGATGGTTTTATTCATCCCTTGCATGTTGTACTGCTGGACGAAGCTCTTGTAGCTTGGAGGGAGTGACTGGAGAATTCTGTCAATGATAGACTCATCCGGGAACACAAGTCCCAGATCAGCTATGCGGGTATAGTACCCAGACATCTTCAGTAAGTGCTCACTGACAGACGAATTCTCCTCCATCTTGCAAGCGAAGAATTTATCGGTGGTCTCATACCTCTCGATCTTAGCATTCTTCTCAAAGATGAATTTCAACTCCGTGTACATCTCATATGCACCATGACGTTCAAAACGCCTTTGGAGTCCTCCTTCCAAGCCGTACAACATGGCACATTGTACTATCGAATAGTCATCCGAACGCGTCTGCCAGACGTTCATATCGTCTGCAGAGGCTCCAGGAGCGGGGGGTTGACCTAGCGGTGCATTTAGGACATAAACCTTTTGGGCAGCTGTGAGGATGATCCTCAGATTGCGGAGCCAGTCCACAAAGTTGCTCCCATCATCTTTCAGTTTAGCTTTCTCTAGAAACGCATTAAAATTCAGGGGAACTCCTGCGCGAGCCATCTACAACATAAATTTGCAAAGACATTTTTAGACTATTGTTCATGATAAGTGAGTTATTACCTAATCAAATTAATTATAACTCCCACTCAAATTGACATCCCTCCGGTCATTCGAGCGTGACATGATCCAAATTCACCAACCCAAGTCCGATCATCACGTGAGATGAGGTGGTGTCAATGGTGAACATCAACATGCTGATCATATCTACTATATGACTCATGCTCGACCTTTCGGTCCTCCGTGTTCCGAGGCCATGTCTGTACATGCTAGGCTCGTCAAGTCTAACCCGAGTGTTCTGCACGTGCAAAACTGGCTTGCACCCGTTGTATGCGAACGTAGAGTCTATCACACCCGATCATCACGTGGTGCTTCGAAACGACGAACCTTCGCAACGGCGCACACTCGGGGGGAACACAATTTTATCTTGAAACTTTAGTGAAGGATCACCTTATAATGCTACCGTCGTCCTAAGCAAAATAAGATGCATAAAAGGATTAACATCACATGCAAATCATAAGTGACATGATATGGCCATCAACTCGTGCTTTTGATCTCCATCTCCAAAGCACCGGCATGATCTCCATCGTCACCGGCGCCACACCATGATCTCCATCATCATGATCTCCATCATCGTGTTGCCATCGGGGTTGTCGGCGCCCCACCATGCTCTTACTACTATTGCTACCGTTTAGCGATAAAGTAAAGCATTACAAAGCGCTTAATGATTGACACGCAGGTCATACAAAAAATAAAGACAACCCTATGGCTCCTGCCGGTTGCCGTATGCATCGACATGCAAGTCGATGTTAACTATTACAACATGATCATCTCATACATCAAAATATATTTCATCATGTCATTGGCCATATCATATCACATACATACCCTGCAAAAACAAGTTAGTCGTCCTCTAATTTGTTGTTGCATGTTTTACGTGGCTGCTATGGGTATCTAGCAAGAACGCTTCTTACCTACGCAAAACCACAACGGTGATATTCAAGTTGCTATTTAACCTTCTACAAGGACCGCCTTGTTCTATTCCGATTCAACTAAGATAGGAGAGACAGACACCCGCCAGCCATCTTATGCAACAAAAGTCACATGTCTGTCGATGGAACCGGTCTCATGTACGTGGACATGTAAAGTTGGTCCGGGCCGCTTCATCCTATAATACCGTTGAATCAAGAAAGACTAAGGAGGGCAGCAATTTAAACATCAACGCCACAAACCCTTTTGTGTTCTACTCGAGAAAGCATCTACGCAAGATCCTAGCTCATGATGCCACTGTTGGGGAACGTTGCATGGGAAACAAAAAATTTTCCTACCGTTCACCAAGATCAATCTAGTAGATGCAACTACGAGGGGAGAGTGTGATCTACGTACCCTTGTAGATCGCTAAGCGGAAGCGTTATGAACGCGGATGATGGAGTCGTACTCGTCGCGATTCAGATCGCCGAAGACCTAGCACCGAAGCAACGGTGCCTCCGCGTTCTTCACACGTACGGCTCGGGGACGTCTCCTCCTTCTTGATCCAGCAAGGGGTGGAGGAGAGGTTGATGGAGAACCGGCAGCACGACGGCGTGGTGGTGATGGTGGAGAAGAACTCCAGCAGGGCTTCGCCTAAACACCGCGGGAGAAGAAGATGTAACGGGAGAGGGAGGGCAGCACCGAGGCACAAACTGTGTTGGCTGCCCTCCCTTTGCCCCACTATATATAGGGGGGGTGGAGAGGTGAGGGCGCCCTAGGGTTTCCCCCTAGGGGCCGGCGGCCAGGGCAAGGGGAGGGGGCGGCGGCCAGGGCAGGGGGGGGCGGCCAGGCCCTAGGGTTTCCCCCCCTAGGTGCCTTGCCCCCCAAGGCCAAGGGGTGCGGCCAGCCCTAGGGGGTCCCACCCCCTTAGCCGCATGAGGAGAGGGCCCAGGGGGGGCGCACAGCCCCCTGAGGGCTGTGGTGTTCCCCCTTGTGGCCCACTAGGCCCAGAACTTCTTCCGGACCCCCCGAAAACCTTTCCGGTACTCCGCCGATTTCCCGATGCTCCCCGGAACACTTCCGGTACTCCGAAACCTTTCATCCTATATATCAATCTTCGTCTCCGGACCATTCCGGAGACCCTCGTCATGTCCGGGATCTCATCCGGGACTCCGAATAACCTTCGGTAACCATACACTTTTCTCACTAACAACCCTAGCGTCACCGAACGTTAAGTGTGTAGACCCTGCGGGTTCGGAAACTATGTAGACATGACCGAGACACTCCCAGGTCAATAACCAATAGCGGGATCTGGATACCCATATTGGTTCCTACATGTTTCTCGATGATCTCATCGGATGAACCACGATGTCAAGGATTCAGGCAATCCCGTATACAGTTCCCTTTGTCTCGTCGGTATGTTACTTGCCCGAGATTCGATCGTCGGTATCTCTATACCTAGTTCAATCTCGTTACCGGCAAGTCTCTTTACTCGTTACCGTAATACATAATCCCGTGACCAACTACTTAGTCACTTTTGAGCTCATTGAGATGACGTATTACCGAGTGGGCCCGGAGATACCTCTCCGTCACACGGAGTGACAAATCCCAGTCTTGATCCATGTCAACTCAACAGACACCCTCGGAGATACCTGTAGAGTACCTTTATAGTCACCCAGTTACGTTGTGACGTTTGGCACACACAAAGCACTCCTACGGTGTCAGTGAGTTACATGATCTCATGGTCATAGGAACTTATACTTGACATGCAGAAAACTATAGCGATAACTGACACGATCAAAAGCTATGTTAACGTTTGGGTCTCGTCCATCACATCATTCTCCTAATGATGTGATCCCGTTATCAAATGACAACTCATGTCTATGACCTGGAAACCGCGGTCATCTTTGATCAACGAGCTAGTCCTGTAGAGGCACACTAGGGACATAAAGTCTGTCTATTCATCCACACGTGTATCTGAGTTTCCAATCAATACAGTTATAGCATGGATAATAAACGATTATCATGAACAAGGAAATATAATAATAACTCTTTTATTATTGCCTCTAGGGCATATTTCCAACAATTACGGTGAAGCAGTGGTTGGACGGCGGAGTTAGGGGCTTGAGCATCGTCTAGGAGGTGTAGTGGTACCATTCCCGCACCTAACTCAGCAGGGGAGAGAGGGTTACGGGCTGTCCTCGACGGAATGGCCGCGCGGCACCTCGGTGGCAGAAAACGCGCTCTGCGCATGCCAGGCCACGGCGACGGTGCGGCAGGCGTGCGCTGGCACTGGATGTGGACCCGTGGAGTGCTGGAGTGCTTTGGGCGGCGCCGAACGGCGTCGAGCTGCGGGGTTACTTCTGTCAGCCGCCACGGGCGGCGCTGTTGCCGTGGCAGTCGCTGGCACGGTCGGGCCAGGGCGCCACCGACGCGCAGAAGCAGCCAAGCAACCATGCGGCGCTCTGGAAAAGAAGATGGTGCAGTGCAGCGTTGAGCCAAGGAGGTTACTGGTGAGATTGTCGAAGTGCCTGACGAAATTGACGAACTATCGAACTGTCTGTCGACAGTTTCAGTTAACAGCTTCTGAACTTGACAGTACAGTGCATGTTAAGTGTTTGATGAAATGTTTCTGGCATGTGTGAAATATTTCTGGTGCTGATATTTGGTGGAGTGGTCTCTTGATGCATCTAGAGGCTGCTTGATTTTTCACAGGATTTGAGGAAGAAGAACAATATGAATTTCACCAAATTTTGCAAATCTGGTCCAAACTTGCAGCAGATGAAATTTGAAAATTTTGAACTATGGACCAGTGAAACAAGATGGATCTAGGTTACTAAGGACCATCTAGGAGAGTTGGTTTGGAATCAAATACCTGGATGGAAATGGTGGCTCCTTTGTAAATCACCAAGGTCCACTATAAAAGACAGAAATAGTTTTGGAGTGAAATAAATAGAGGAAAATCCCAATAAGGTCAAAACGTACTGGAATTGATGAGAGGCTTTTCCTAAGGTGTGAAGAGGGTTTTGTAGATAAATATTTCTGTTGGGGTCATGGCCAGATGATGGTTGGAGGGAGGATAAGTCCAAGATCAAATTTGAAAGATATAACTCAAGTAGGGGAGGATTCAAACAACCTCTTTGAAACTCAATTTGGGCTTGAGACAACCCAAGAGAAGATCTTCAAGGTGAAAAACCAAGCTTGATAAATCATGGCCAGAAAGATTTTAGAAGAGGCTCGAAAAAAGATCAAATAACCCTCTTCCAAAAGGCCAAAAGTATGGAAGAAAACCAGCTCAAAATTTTGGGGTGTTACAACACCTACCCCCTTAGGAAAAATCTCGTCCCCGAGATTTCAGCTGATCCTCAAATAGGTGTGGGTGTTCTGTCCGAAGGAAATCTTCCCTTTCCCATGTTGCCTCATCCTCAGCATGATTACTCCACTGAACCTTGAGAAATTTAATAGTTTTCTGACGAGTCCTCCTTTCAGACTCCTCCAAAATCTTTACTGGGTGTTCTCGGTAGGTGAGATCTGGTAGCACATCAAGGTTTTCATGTGACACATGTTTCTCTGGGTTGCTTACACACTTCTGTAGTTGCGAGACGTGGAACACGTCATGGACGCCTGACAGTTCCTTGGGAAGGTCCAGCTGATAGGCTACTGTGCCTCTCCGTGCAATTATACGGAAGGATCCGATGAATCGGGGTGCTAGTTTCCCTTTGACTTTGAATCGTTGCAGTCCTCTCATTGGTGACACACGTAAGTATACGTCTTCACCGGGCTCAAAACTTATTTCCCGATGCTTTTGATCGTAATAGCTCTTCTGTCGGCTTTGTGCGGTTTTGAGTCGATCCCGTACTACTTTTAATCTCTCCTCAGCTTCCTTTAATATATCTGGACCGAATATACGACTGTCCCCTGTTTCCGACCAGTTTAATGGAGTACGGCATCTTCGTCTGTACAAGGCTTCGAAAGGTGCCATGTGCAGGCTAGCTTGGTAACTATTGTTGTATGCAAACTCGGCATATGGTAAGCTTTCCTCCCGACTGGTCCCATATGTGAGGACACATGCCCTTAACATGTCTTCGAGTATTTCATTTACTCGTTCCGTTTGTCCTCCCGTCTGGGGTTGATAAGCTATACTGAACGTTAGTTGCGTTCCGAGGGCTTGCTGCAACTGGTCCCGAAATTTGGAGACAAACTGAGTGCCTCTGTCGGATATTATAGTCTTGGGAACCCCATGTAGGCATACTATACGGGCGAGGTAAAACTTGGCGAGCTTTTGGGTGGTGTGGGTTGTCTTGACTGGTATGAAATGTGCCACCTTGGTCAGTCTATCCATGATGACCCATATGGCATCATTACCGTGTTGTGACCGTGGTAGTCCAACAATAAAATCCATTCCAATGTCGTCCCATTTCCATTCTGGTATCTTGTTTGGCTATAATAGCCCGGCGGGTTTTTGGTGCTCGGCTTTAATGCGTTTACATGAATCGCAGCATGCAATAAATGTGGCTATATCCCTTTTCATGCCGTGCCACCAAAATCTTTCCTGAGTGTCCTTGTACATTTTCGTACCTCTAGTTTGGATTGACTATGGAGCGGTGTGGCTTTCTGCTAGAATTTGCTGTTTAAGGTCGTCGCTATTCGGTACGCAAAGTCTGTCTCCGAACCATAATATTCCTTCACTGTCTATGGTGAATTCTGAGGCCTTGCCCTAACTTACTTTCCTTTTTATCCCTTCGATGCTGGGGTGTCCAAGCTGAGCCTTCTTTTTTTGTTCTATTAGCGTAGGCTGTATTTCTCGCTTGGACACTTCACCTTCAGTGGCCATCATTAGGTTGAGTCTGGTGAATTCTTGCTGAAATTTGGGTCTCAGGTTCTGTATGCCGCCGCTGTTCGGGCTGGGGTTACGGCTGAGAGCATCTGCTACCACGTTTGCTTTTCCTGGGTGATAGTGTATACCAATGTCATAATCTTTTACCAGCTCCAGCCAGCGTCGTTGTCGCAAATTGAGCTCTGGCTGTGTGAAAATATATCTGAGGCTCTTATGGTCCGTATATATTTCACAGTGATTTCCAAGCAAAAAGTGCCTCCACTCCTTGAGTGCATGAATGACTGCTGCCAACTCCAAATCGCGAGTAGGATAATTTTCTTCATGTTTTCGCAGTTGCCGGGAAGCGTAGGCGACTACTTTGCCTTCTTGCATTAGTACGCATCCGAGGCCTTTTCGGGATGCGTTGCAATATACTTCAAAGCTCTTGTGTATGTCTGGTACAATTAATATTGGGGATGTTGTTAACCTCTTTTTGAGTTCTTGGAAGCTTTTCTCACATGCTTCGGTCCACACGAATTTCTTATCCTTCTTGAGTAACTGTGTCATTGGTTTGGCTATGGTGGAAAATCCTTCAATAAACCTTCTGTAATATCCGGCCATACCGGGAAAACTTCGTATGTCCGTTACACTGGCTGGTGACTTCCAGCCAAGTACAGCCATGACTTTATCTAGGTCCACAACAACTCCTTCTTGTGTTAATACGTGTCCTACGAAACCCACTGGCTTCAACCAAAATTCACATTTGCTGAATTTGGCGTAAAGTTGATGTTTCCTTAATTCTCCCAGTACAATGCGGAGGTGTTCAGCATGTTCTTCCGGTGTCTTTGAATATACCAAGATATCATCAATAAATACCACCACAAATTTGTCCATGAATTTCATAAATACTTTGTTCATGAGGCGGACGAAATATGCGGGGGCGTTGGTCAGTCCAAACGGCAGTACTGTAAATTCATAAAGTCCGTATCTTGAGGTGAATGCTGTTTTCAGGATATCTTATGTTCGTACTTTCAGTTGATGATAACCTGACCTTAAATCAACCTTTGAGAAAATCTTGGCTTGTGCGAGCTGGTCAAATAAATCATTTATCCGTGGCATCGGATATTTGTTCTTGATCGTGACCATGTTGAGCGCTCGGTAGTCTATACACAACCTCATGGTCCCATCCTTCTTTTTGGCAAATAATACCGGCGAACCCCAAGGTGAGGAGCTGGCCCGTATAAATCCTTTGTCTAGCAGTTCCTTTATTTGCTTCTTTAGTTCAACCAACTCGGATGGTGCCATTCTGTACGGTTTCTTGTATATGGGGGTGGTTCCCGGTGCTAGCTCAATAATGAATTCTATTTCTCTGTCTGGCGGCATGCCTGGTAGTTCTTCGGGAAATACGTCCGGAAATTCACATACAACTGGAACCTTGCTTAACTCAGATGTATCAACTTTGTCTAATTTTGGTTGCCGCGGCACCGGTCTTTCCTGAGCCATGACTCTTATTGTTTTTCCATGATGATGAGTAACAATCACTGTCCTATTGAAGCAGTCGATAAATCCTTTATTGGTGGTTAGCCAATCCATACCCAGGATAACATCCAGTCCTTTGTTTTCCAACACGATGAGGTTTGCGTGAAACTTTAATCCCTCAATTTCAATGGTCAAACCTTGGCAGTAATTCTGAGTGACCTTCTTACTTCCGGGGGACTTGATGGTTATTGATTTTCCCAAGGGAAGCATTGAAAAACCATGTTGCAATGCAAAACTCTTCGAAATGAACGAATGAGAAGCTCCAGAATCAAACAAAACCGTGGCAGGTATTGTGTTGACATGGAACGTACCGAGTATGATATCCGGTGCATCCTGTGCTTGCTCCTTGGTCACATGGTTCAGGTGGCCTTTCCTGTGATTGTTATTTGAGTTGAAGTTGTTACGCTTGGCCGCGAAATTGTTTCCGTTGCTGTTTGGCTTCGGTACTGAGTTTCTTGGCTTAGGGCACTGTTTAGCATAGTGTCCCTCTTCTCCACATGCGTAGCAGGTAACACCCGGACGATAGGTGAAATCTTTATCTCTTTCATGAAAATTCTTATTTGGACGTGTATCACTGGTCGTCGGTCTGTTCGCCCCATTCCTCTGGAAATTCACCTTCTTCTTGTTGTTGCGAGGGTGGTTGGTCTGATCCCTTTTTCTCTTGCGAATGTCTTCCAGACAGCGACGTTCATTTTCCAACGTAATGGATTTGTCTACCAGTGTCTTGAAATCTGGAAAAGTGTGTACGACTAACTGGCATTTTAGTGCTAGTGCCAGTTCGTCCAGGAATTTCTCCATCTTCTTATTTTCCGTCATTCGCTCTTCGTTGGCATAACGGGATAATTGCGCAAACTGACTGTTGTACTCCTGTACTGTCATGCCTCTTTGCTTGAGGTCATCAAATTCTCTTTTCTTGATCTTCATAATACTCTTAGGGATGTGTGCCCCACGAAAGCCTTCCTTGAAATCTTCCCAGGTGATATTATTTATGTCGGGATGCATAAGCAGAAAATTTTCCCACCATGACGCGGCTGCTCTAGTAAGGTAATGTGGTGCGTACAACACTTTCTCATGGTCTGAGCATTGTGCCACAATTAATTTCCTTTCAATATCTCGAAGCCAATCATCGGCCTCAAGAGGTTTGTCTGTGTGCGAAAACTTCGTTGGACGCGTCTTCTGAAATTCAGATAATTTTTAGTGCTGCTGGTATGGCTCACGGTGATTTCCCATGTTAATGACATGGTTCATCATTTCTTGGTGCTGTTGCTGACTTTGGTCGTAAAGACGGCACACTTGAGAAAATGTTGTCTCACTGCGCTGCTGACTTGACAGCCCCTGTGTGAAATTGTTGTCTGTCTGTGTGCCATAATTTTCTTCCGGCGGACTTGGCATGGAACGTGTCCAGGGACGAGTCATTTCTTACTCTGGGGTAATAAAGCAGAAATCCTGAGAAGAACCGAGCAGCAAAATAAACCAAGACTTTGCAAAAGCGACCAAACACGAGCTCGAAAGAGATTTTTGAAATAAACTGGTTGATTGCGCACGGAGAAGGACTGCTAGTACATATTTTACACGCAGGTTCTAATTATACATACGTCACTCGGGGTGTGCGTACACATCCTGACATGATATTTAAAACTAGTGCACTCCTCCGAGATCCTATATGATGCGCAAACAGACTACTCCCATAAACCTATTTTACATATCACACACATATTACAAGCGAGCACAGTGTATCGCGGAATAATGCGCTAGTCGGAGATGTTGAAGATTTCCCTCGGCCTGCCGAGGGTAAGGCCCAATGGTGCTGGAGACTCAACTTCCTCCTCACTAATAGGCTCCAGGCGCGGAGTATGGGTATGAGGTGTCGAAGCAGGTGCAGCAGGCGGTGCAGCTCTGACTGGGGTAGGAGCAATGACATGGTCAAACTCCTCAGTGGTAGGCAGACGGCGAGCGGTGGCTATGATGGAAGGTGCGTAGGATGCGGCGGACGAGACAAATGTCATTGGTGGTGCGGTGTGGAGTAGCTCCCTCCTGTTGGCGGAGCCACTCTGGACCCACTCCATATGGGTGGCCACCAGGTCGTCCACAAGATTATCAAAGGCTGCCTCAAGTGCTTTGAGGTACTCAACCATTGATTCAATGGCTTCGTCACGCTCCCCATTTGCGCACGCAAATGCATAGTGACACTTATATGCCACGTGGCATGGGAGGTAACGGTAGAGACGAGTCTTCATCGAAGGAAGAATGTCCCGGAGACGAGCTATCACCTCACGGGCAGCCATTTGCATGGCATGCCTCTCCGTAGGCATGGCTCTGCCCACAAATCGGAGGCGGCGCGCTTCAGAACGCCCTCCTTTGAAGTGCACCACGGCCTGATGCATAGACACGCTGTCGTTGAGCTTGTGACGGTAGAGTGTAAACTTGGGACGGGTGGATAGCCCGATCGCGACTTTGGTGATGGCGAAGAGGAGCTTGACAAACCCCTCAGGAATGTTGACGAACACCTGTGCATCACAGTCGCTGCTGGCCATCTACAAAAGTAGACAAAAATTCCGAATAGTCAAGTCATAAATTTATGCTGACCAATAGAAAATTGCTACAGATGTAAAAATGTTGAAAAGCAAATTTTTCGCTAATAACCGATTGGCGAGCGCACCTAGTGGCTTCCTACAGTCAGCCTGGCTCTGATACCAAGTATGTCAGGACCGGTCCTTCAGTAAAATAATTACCGGAAGACCGACCTTTTTATTAAACCAGCGAGGAATATTATTACCTGCTGGCAGACAAATCCTTGATACAGAATTCCAGTACACTGAATATTATACAAAGTTGAGCTGGGGGTTGCTCAACAATTTTATTACAAGCGTGCCAATTTAATACATAAAGGCGGATAAGACACAAGACAGGGTGGCATACTACTGACTCGTAATAAAAGGTAGTGGATATGTCACAGTGAAGTGGATGATGTGACTCCAATATGTTACAGTTCATCGAGTGTCGGAGTGGGACCCGATGAATTTATTAGGTGGTAGGCGGAAGCGGTTATAAAACAATGATCAACTCCAGGATCGCAAGGGACTGACTGGGACTCTACTAGACGTCGGACTCGCGATCGAACTCTTCATCCATGAGATCGCCTTCGTCCACATCTGGCCAAATCAACAAGCCAGGTGAGTACTTTGAATGTACTCGCAAGAAAGTTCGGACTTAAGATATAATAAATGCCAACATGATGCACATGAGTATTCCAGCAAAAATGCGACCGGAATAAAATGAGATATATGCACGAGAGAAGTCGGGCGGTAATCCTCCCGCAATCCATAAGATAAAAAAAAGGAGACCAAACGAGGGTCTGAGTGACGCCTCGTGAAATAATAAATGATAGCAGGCCACAGTCGGGCATCTGAGCGACACCACATAAAGGGCTTATAAATGAAAGAATGCCATAGTCGGACGTCTGAGCGACATCACATTAAGGGCTTATAAATAAAAAGAATGCCGCAGTCGGACGTCTGAGCGACATCACATAAAGGGCTTATAAATAAAACGAATGCCACAGTCGGACGTCTAAGCAACATCGCATAAAGGGCTTATAAATTAAACGAATGCCACGGTCGGACGTCTGAGCGACATCACATAAAGGGCTTATAAATAAAAAGAATACCACAGTCGGACGTCTAAGCGACATCACATAAAGGGCTTATAAATAAAAATAGTATAATGATGAAATACTTCTGAAAGTAATTCAATACGGAGATAGTTGGTGAGTTCATCTACGAAATGAACTTTGACAAAAACACTACTCTGGTTACCAATCAAGAATATACTAGAGACGGTTACCGGGTTGACATGAAGATTGACCCTAGGCCATAAACATGGCTACTGAAGGAATTTTAACTCTGCAGATCTTGTACTATTAACTCATAGCCAACGGACTCTACTAGCCACGGGGACTAGTTCCGTCTACGGTGTTTTAGTAGAAACCCAGCTAACCAGTACACACCCATTTAACATCCTGCTGTCCGGAATCACCCGTGACAACATTCACGAAAACTCTAAGACGGGGAGGCTACAACCTCGAATAGCATGGGATCAAATTTATATATGTGCACTCTAAGGGGTGCCCCCCTCTCGGTCCCAACCGGAAACACCCATGCCCCCTGAACGGATGACGGGCTTTAATCCAGGGCCATGGAACCCTCATCCCGGCCCCTCTACTTGGTGTGTACACGGGAAGTGGTTTACAACTGACTAGACCGTAATCTCAACAGACGGCCTATGATAGTACCAAAAGGAGATGGACGGAATCATGACATGATCTCCGTAGATACCGAGTTAACCAACTACTGGCATGCTCCAACAATACCAGCATCCCACCCGTCATATCAACATATGTTCGAGGTGGTTCAAACATTATCACTCGGGGCTCACCCAAAGCTTACTCGCATGAAATATAACCATACACATATTCCCATATGATCATGCTTATGAAACGAACTACTCGAGCAAACATGCAACACACTCATCATATCAAAGGTTTAAATATGCTTGCCTGGTTCTGAGAAGTCGGAGTGTAACTCGGTGTGGTTCGCGTCTCCGTCACGACCTCCGGTATCTACGTATTCAAACAAATAAATACTAACATAAATACCGCACGTGCAAATAAAGTTGCTCCAAAAATTCCCACATAAATATGACAAAAAACTAGATAGAAAACTAAAGAGGACAGAAAAAGAATCAACTCAAAATCATCTTTAGTTAAAAAGATATTAGAGTTTCTGTCCAGGGACTCATCGGTAATGAAATAGAAAAGTTCCAAGGGCTAGAACAGAAAACAACAAAGCGAATCGCTATGCAGTACGTCAACCGCAGAGGGGAAACGTACTTTTCCCGAATGCGCTTACAGAAAACGGTTCGGAGGGGAGAGGTGTGAGGCTGACAAGGGGCCCCACGCGTCCGATTTGAAAACTGGAACAGAGTCACGCCGGCACCGGTGCTGCGGTGGTCACCGGCGCCGACCCACGGCGAGTTAGGGGAGTTGAGTGATACGTACGGCTTCTCGGTGATCTTCCGCGTCGAATGGTGGTGGAGTTGAGCGTCGGCGAGCCCCACGTCGACGGCGACCCTGTCTCCGGCGGACGGCGGCTCGGGTGGTCGTGGGCCTCGTCGGAGAGGGTTCCTCGGATCAAATTGAGGTGGGGGTTAGGTCTAGGCGGGTGCCAGGGTGCTACGCTCGAGTCCACGGCGGCAGAGAAGCTCTCACCGGAGTGAACGATGCTGGAGCCCGAGGCGGAGGGAGTTGGCCGGAGTTGGAGAAGAAGGGCCCCTCGAGGCTCTTTCAGAGGCTGGGCGCAGTCTAGGGAGGTAGTGAAGATGTGCGGGCTCGAGAACGAGCTCGTGGGTGCCTTATATAGCCGGCCCGAGGCGGTTGCCGTGAATGGATAAGTCCGGTGAGTCGATTACTGTGATGCGGTGGTTGGACGGCGGAGTTAGGGGCTTGAGCATCGTCTAGGAAGTGTAGTGGTTCCATTCCCGCACCTAACTCAGCAGGGGAGAGAGAGTTACAGGCTGTCCTCGACGGAACGGCCGCGCGGCACGTCGGCGGCAGAAAACGCGCTCTGCGCGCGCCAGGCCACAGCGACGGTGCGGCAGGCGTGCACTGGCACTGGAGGTGGACACGTGGAGCGCTGGGGTGCTTTGGGCGGCGCCGAACGGCGTCGAGCTGCGGGGTTACTTCTGTCAGCCGCCACGGGCGGCGCTGTTGCCGTCGCAGTCGCCGGCGCGGTTGGGCCAGGGCGCCACCGACGCCCAGAAGCAGCCAAGCAACCATGCGGCGCTCTGGATAAGAAGATGGTGCAGTGCAGCGTCGAGCCAAGGAGGTTACTGGTGAGATTGACGAAGTGCCTGACGAAACTGACGAACTGTCTGTCGAGAGTTTCACTTAACAGCTTCTGAACTTGACAGTACAGTTCATGTTAAGTGTTGGATGAAATGTTTCTGGCATGTGTGAAATATTTCTGGTGCTGATATTTGGTGGAGTGGTCTCTTGATGCATCTAGAGGCTGCCTGATTTTTCACAGGATTTGAGGAAGAAGAAAAATATGAATTTCACCAAATTTTGCAAATCTGGTCCAAACTTGCAGCAGGTGAAATTTGAAAATTTTGAACTATGGACTAGTGAAACAAGATGGATCTAGGTTGTGGGTACTGAGGACCATCTAGGAGAGTTGGTTTGGAATCAAATATCTGGATGGAAATGGTGGCTCCTTTGTAAATCACCAAGGTCCACTATAAAAGACAGAAATAGTTTTGGAGTGAAATAAATAGAGGAAAAATCCCAATAAGGTCAAAACTTACTGGAACTGATGAGAGACTTGTCCTAAGGTGTGATGAGGGTTTTGGAGATAAATATTTCTGTTGGGGTCATGGCCAGATGAAGGTTGGAGGGGAGGATAAGTCCAAGATCAAATTTGAAAGATATAACTCAAGTAGGGGAGGATTCAAACAACCTCTTTGAAACTCAATTTGGGCTTGAGCCAACCCAAGGGAAGATCTTCAAGGTCAAACACCAAGCTTGAGAAATCACCAAAAACTTTGGCCAGAAAGATTTTAGAAGAGGCTCAAGAAAAGATCAAATAACCCTCTTCCAAAAGGCCAAAAGTTTGGAAGAAAACCAGCTCAAAAATTTGGGGTGGTACATCCATGAGGTCATCTTGGGGAGTCAAGGCCGGTAGAGCCGCGTCCACCCCAGCAGTAGCCACCACATCCCTCGGTTGTAGCTCAGGGAGAGGCGGGATTAACGCCCCGCTGGAGAATAGAGAGCCCTCCGGAAGAGGCGCATTCATGCTTTTCCCTGGGGTCGCCTGGCAAGACGCTCATGAGGAGCGGGTAGTGTGTCCTGAACGCCGGAGGACCCTGGCGGAACAAGGGGAGTCCACTGCAGAATCCACGGTGTCGTCTTCATCCTCGAGGTTGCGGAGAAGCTCGAGCCACGACGGAGGGGACGCCTTCGCCGGGCCGCCATCCTAGGCCACTTCTGAGTCCTCTTCGTTGCCACTATTGCCGAAGGACAGCTCCACGAGGGAATATGGATCGATGGGCGGGTCGAGCCCCAGTTCATTGAAGGCGGGCATGGCAGCGACCAGAGCCACCCAGTCGTCATGGCGATACATCAGGGCATACGCCTTAGGTATGTCCGTGATACGTCCATTTTGCATCATGCTTTTATATCGATATTTATTGCATTATGGGCTGTTATTACACATTATGTCACAATACTTATGCCTTTTCTCTCTCTTATTTTTCAAGGTTTACATGAAGAGGGAGAATGCCGGCAGCTTGAATTCTGGGCTGGAAAAGGAGCAAATATTATACACCTATTCTGCACAACTCCAAAAGTCCTGAAATTTCACGAAATTCAATTTTGGAATATATTAAAAATATTGGACGAAGAAAGCACTAGAGGGGTGCAACCAACCATCCACGAGGGTGGGGGCGCACCCCCTGCCTCGTGGGCCACCTGGAAGCCCCCCGGTGCCCACCTTCTAGTATAAGGTGTCTTCTGCCCTAGAAAAAAAATCAGAAGGAAGCTTTCGGGACAAAGCACCGCCGTCTCAAGGCGGAATCTTGGTGGAACCAATCCAGGGCTCCGACGGAGCTATTCTGCCGGGGAAACATCCATTCGGGAGGGGGAAATCGTCACCATCGATCCTCTCATCGGGAGGGGTCAATCTCCGTCAACATCTTAACTAGCACCATCTCTTCCGAAACCCTAGTTCATCTCTTGTATCCAACGTTGTCCGAAAACCTCAGATTGGCACCTGTGGGTTGCTACACTACAAAAAAAGACACATCCATGACATTTTGGGTCGAACAAATTTTTTATGTCATACTTATGACACTTCTATGATGATAATTGTGACAAAACCTGGTATGATCATAGATGTGGTGGGGTCCTACTTCTATGACAAAAAATCATGATGGAAAATGGGCTTTTTGTCCTGGGTGGGCCAGAGACGCAGCTGCATGACATTCTTTGGGCCATCCATGACGGAAAAAACCGTGGTAGAAGCGAGGGCGAGGAAAATATCTCGTTGTTCCCGGTTACGGTGGGTGGTTGGGGCCGAGCGATGCACGTTTCTCTCGTACACGCACACGCGTGGGTGCGAGTCGTTGGGCTCTAAATGAACCCAAGCAAGGCGTTGGGCTCTAACTAAACCCGAGCGCTTGCACTGTAGGCTACACGTTACTGAACCCGAGCGATCGATCGATGGCTGTTAACTGAACCCGATCGAGCGATTCCTTCGCTACTGCTGCTAACTGAAGCCGATCGATGCTGTCTCTACATGAACAGTGAGCGTTGCTGGGGGGGGGGTTTGGATGAAAATTTCTCGGCGGGGGTGGAGGAACAGGATCCCGTGGTGTTGCCTCTGGATGAACAGGACCCCGATCGATCGAGCCTGTTGGGGCTGGATGAACAGGACCCCATGGAGGGCAGGATGAATAGGACAAACCCGTGGAGGGCAGGATGAACAGTAGACAGTGGAGGGCTGGATGAACAGGAGCCCGTGGAGGGGTGGTTGAATAGGAGCCCATGGAGAGGGCTGAGTGAACAGTAGCCGGTGGAGTAGCGCGCGGTGGAGGCTGGATGAACAGGAGCCCGTGGATGAACAGTCGCAGGTGGAGGCTGGAGGAGGTCGACGGTGGATGAACAGTAGCCCGTGGAGGCTGGAGGGGGTCGACGATGGAGATGAATAGTATCCCGTGGAGTCCTGTTTTGTGGTACGCCACAGCCCTCCCGATGAACAGGACCCTCGTTTCGACCGTAGCACTCCAACACAAGTCCGTTTCCTCCGTTTTGCGGTATGACACACCCATCCCGATCAACAGGACCCCGTTTTGAACGTGGCTGGTCGAACACAAGGCCGTTTCCTCTATTCTGCTGTACACGAGGCCTCGTTTCCATCGGCAGTTCCATCCAAGCCCTCCTGATGAACTCGACGACGCATTCCGTTCCGACCCAGCCGGTTGGCCCCTCATGAACATGACGACGATGTTGTTTCTCCGTTCCGACCCAGCCATGTACACGAGCCCTGGCCGTATGTACGCGTGAGTAGGCGTTCGAGACCCCGCACGTATGTACGTACGTGGCCGTATTTACTATCTTGCACCCTGGCCACTGTATGTACGTGTACATGCTACGTGCACGCCTCTGCTACGACATGTGCGCGCCTCTACATCGACCAGTATGTACATACACGTTCGCGACCAGAGTGACAACTCTATGTACGCTTCGACCAGGTGGGTCCCGACTGTCACACAGTTCCTTGCGTGCGAAGATGTAGCTGGTGGGCCCCAGCAGTCAGGGGGGCGAATCGTTTTCTTTTGCCCGGATGCACTTCCTTGTGTGCGAAGATGTAGCTGGTTGGTCCCAGCAGTCAGGGGGAAACATTTTTTCTGCGAAATACGGTGGCCCGTCCGGTGGGTCCCCGCTGTCAGGTGGAGGAATAATTTGCATGTAATAAGGAGGCACTTCCTGTTGGGGAACGTAGCAGAATTCAAAAAATTTCTACGCTTTCACCAAGATCCAACTAAGGAGACATCTAGCAACGAGCAAATAAGAGTGCATCTACATACCGTTATGTAGATCGCGAGCGGAAGCTTTCGAAGAAGCGTGGATGAAGTAGTCGTACACTTCTCGTTCTTCGTCACCGATGATCTAGCGCCGAACGGACGGCACCTCCGCGTTCAACACACGTCTGGTACAGCAACGTCACCTCCTTCTTGATCCAGCAAGGGGGGAGGAGAGGTCGTCGGAGATCCAGCAGCACGACGGCGTGGTGGTGGATGCAGTGGAGAATCCTGCAGGGCTTCGCCGGTGCCCTGCGTAAGGAGATGGAGGTGTGACGGGAGGGGGAGAGGCGCCAGGGGCGCCAGGGGGCCAGGGGGGTGCGCCGGCCCTGCAGATCCCATCTGCAGGGTGGGGCGGCGGCCAGGGGGGGATTCTTGCCCCCCAAGGCAAGGTGGCGCCCCCTCCCCCTACGGTTTCAACCCTAGGGGCATGAGGAGGAGGGCCCATGTGGTGCGCCAGCCCACTAGGGCTGGCCACTTCCCTCTTGCGGCCTAGGGGCCCCACCGGGATGGGTGGCCCCACCCGGTGGACCCCCGGGACCCCTACGGTGGTCCCGGGACACTCCCGGTTATCCCCGGAGATCACCCGATGGCCGAAACTGGACTTCCTATATATCATTCTTTACCTCCGGACCATTCCGGAACTCCTCCTGACGTCCGGGATCTCATCCGGGACTCCGAACAACTTTCGGGTTTCCACGTGGATGTATCTCTACGACCCTAGCGTTACCGAACCTTAAGTGTGTAGACCCTACGGGATCGGGAGACACGTAGACATGACCGAGACCACTCTCCGGTCAATAACCAACAACGGGATCTGGATACCCATGTTGGTTCCCACGTGTTCCTCGATGATCTTCATCGGATGAACCACCGTGTCAAGGATTCACTCAATCCCGTATGTTATTCCCTTTGTCCATCTGTACGGTACTTGCCCGAGATTCGATCGTCGGTATTCCCGATACCTTGTTCAATCTCGTCATGGCAAGTCTCTTTACTCAATCCGTAATCCATCATCCCGTGACTAACTCCTTAGTCACTTTGAGCTCATTATGATGATGTCTTACCGAGTGGGCCCAGAGGAACCTCTCCGTCATACGGAGTGACAACATCCTAGTCTCGGTTCGTACCAACTCAACAGACACTTTTGGAGATACCCGATGCGTACCTTTATAGCCACCCAGTTATGTTGTGACGTTTGGCACACCCAAAGTATTCCTACGGCATCCGGGAGTTGTACAACCTCATGGTCTAAGGAATAAATACTTGACACCGAAAAGCTTATGCATTACGACCTATACGATCTCGTGCTATGCTCAGGATTGAGTCTTGTCCATCACATCATTCTCCTAATGATGTGATCCCGTTATCACTGATATCCTATGTCCATGGTCAGGAAACCGTGACCATCTATTGATTAACGAACTGGTAACTAGAGGCTTACCAGGGACTCATTGTGGTATATGTATTCACACATGTATCGCTGTTTCCGTACAATACAATTCAAGCATGAATAACAGACGATTATCATGAATAAGGAAATATAATAATAATACTTTTATTATTGCCTCTAGGGCATATTTCCAACACTTCCTTGTTGCGGCCCTGGACACAGTTGTTAGCCTCTCAGTTCACGTCCGATGGAAGCCGTTCCTTGACCACGTTGACCACGCCGCGCCAAGAGCACCAGGGCGGTGGATGACGGCGAGGCCTGGGAAGGGACGAAGCAGAGCCGGGGAAGACGCGACAGTGGTGGCCCACGCATAGAGGAGTATCAGGGTTCACTGGTTCGCTGTGGTGTGAGGCTGCCGTCGCCGCAGAATAACAGGGGGTGTGGGTGAGTAGAGGGATGGCCTGGCCAGCGGTGGGAGTAGTAGGGGGCGGTGAGACCTCCAACGCATCGCAGCTGGCCATGGGAGGCAGGAGTATGAGGCACGACCGACGCTGGTTTGGGCAGCTGGAGCAAGAAGACTAGAGGTTGAAGAAGCACTACGGCCGTTGGATGGACATCGTACGGTCACTAGAGCTAGAATCGTGCATATTGACTAAGTTGACAAAGCCCTTCGTCCCGGTCAACGTAGTAGTCCCACAAGTCAGCCTGCCACTATACTGGTTCCCAGCTAGCAGGAGGAGTATTCATTTTTTTGTGCGTAATAAGGTGGCACTTCCTTGCGTGCGAAGATATAGCTAGTGGGTCCAAGCTGTCAGCGGCGGTAACGTTTTTTTCGCGAAATACAGAGGCTCTTTCGGTGGGTCCCAGATGTTAGGTGGAGGAATCATTATTTTGCGCGTAATAAGGAGGTAATTCTTGCGGGCGGCCGTGGACCCAGATGTCAGCCTCTCCACGTACAGTTCACTTCAGATGCATGTTGGTCGTTGACCATGTTGACCAGGCCGCGCCGAGAGCACCAGGACGGTGGACGACAGCGAGTCCTAGGAAGGGAACGACACAGAGGCAAGGAAGACTCGACAGTTGTTTCCCACGCGGAGGGAAGTATGACTGTACGAGGGTTTACTGGTTCGTCTGCCGTCACCGGAGAATAACATCAGGTGTGGGTGAGTAGAGGGATGGCTAGGCCAGCGATGGGAGTACGATGGGGCGGTGAGGCCTGCGCGGAAGCACAGCCGTCCGCGGGAAGGAGGGAGCAGGCAGTCCAGCCGGCGCTTGTTTGAGCGGCTGGAGCAAGAAGAGCAGAGATTGAAGAAGCATGACGGTCGTTAGATGGAAATCCAACAGTCACTGCTTGTGTGTCAACTTTTTTAGGAAAGCCTCAAATCCGTGGAAAATAGCATACAACCCATCTGCCAATATTTCTAATAATTTACAGCCCATTTGCTATTCTTAAGGTTTTATTGGAGCACATATTATTTTTGTTAGCATTACAGCCCATATTGTGGCCACAGTTAAAAAATTATATAAATTTTTGCATATTTCGGGGCGGTCCAAACTGTTTTTAATCCTGAAATTTTGAGTCACATTCAAACTAATTTTAGAAATAAATGTATATCAATATAAAATCCAACAAATTGTCGACGCATAAAAATCAATGCAATTTAAAAATCTCAAAATGAAAAAAAGAAATTTGAAACTAATAGCCGGTTTGATGTGTTTTAAAAATGTACAGTCCATTTCTCATTACTGATAGGCCATTTTCTCGGCCATCCGAATGAATCTCTCCTCGTCTTGAAAGCTTTGCAGCCCAACAGGCGTAACAAAGCGACTTACTTGGAAAATCACAAAAAAACATGGCTGTGTACCCAACTGCGGCCGTGGACCCAGTTGTCAGCCTCTCCACGTACAGTACTCTTCCAATGGAAGTCGGTCGTTGACCACATTGACAACGTCGCGCCGAGAGCACCAAGGCGGTGGACGACGGCGAGGCCAAGGAAGGGGACGACGCAGAGCCGGGAAAGACGCGGCAGTGGATGCCCACGTGGAGAGGAGTACGATGGTTCACTGGTTCGGCTGCGGCATGAGGCTACCATCGTCGCAGAATAACAGAGGGTTTGGGTGAGTAGAGGGATGCCCTGGCCAGCGGTGGGAGTAGTAGGGGGCAGTGAGGCCTCCGCGGAATCATAGCCGGCCACGGGAGGCAGGAGCACCCGGCACGACCGGCACTACTTTGGGCGGCTGGAGCAAGAAGACCAGAGGTTGAAGAAGCACTATGGCCGTTGGATGGACATGATACGGTCACTAGAGCTAAAATCGTTCATATTGACTAAGTTGACAAAGCCCTCCATCCCCGTTAACTTAGTAGGCCCACAAGTCAGCCACCCACTATGGTTGGTCCCAGCTAGCAGGGGGTATTCATTGTTTTGTGTGTAATAAGGAGACACTACCTTGCATGCAAGGTTATAGCTGGTGGGTCCGACTTGTCGGCAGGGGGAACGTTTTTTCGCGAAATAAAGAAGCCCTTCCCACATACAGTCCATGTATAGTGCGTAATAAGGAGGAACTTTCCTTGCGTGCGACAACGAACCTCATGGGTCACAGTCGTCAAGCTCTCCACATACAGTCCTCTTCTGATGACTCTCGTATGTTGACCACGCGGCGCCGAGCGCATCGAGGCGGTGGATGACGGCGAGGTCCCAGACTGGAATGACCCGGTGATGGGGAAGACGCGACAGTGGAGTCGTAGATGGAGAGGAGTGGGAAAATTGAGGTGCGGGGTGGGCCTACACATGGCAGAGAATAACATGAGGTGCGGAGTGGAGGGATGGCCTGGCCGCCGGCGGGGTAGCGATTTGCTGAGGAGCGCACAACAACGCCGCTGGAGGCCGAAGGCTGGAGGAGGCGGTCCCGGCAGCACTGGGGGAAGAAGACGAGAGATTGAAGAGGAATGGCGATCGTTGGAAGTAAATCCAATGCCTTCTTAGGCTTCGACCTACTGGCCCACATGTCATCTAGTCCATTTGTTTTTTAGTCCATTTGGTGGGCTGGGTGAAACAATGATGTAGCATCTATGCAACCCTTTTATATATATGGTAGAATTTAAACCCCATTTGCACTTTTCTCAAAATCCGCGGACTTGCTGGGCTGGGTGAAAATATCATGTTGGGCTAGACGGAGAAATGTTATAAAAACATAAACACTTGATTGCACGTCTATTACTGCATTGGTCGGTAAAATCTTTGCAAGCTTATGTATGCAATCACTTGGAGTTAACTTGCCAAGTTATATATAAACAACTATTCTTATTATTTTGTAAGAACTTTCAACTTACGAAATAAAATATCATTTCAATTTGATGAGTTAATAGTACGAGGGGTATTATTATTTTTTAGGCTAGACGAGGGACAGTTGAGTTGGCTCTCGGGAAAAGTACTGGGAGAAAACTCAGTTTACATCGACAAAGAAAGTGGGAAAAAATTCAGATATAAGATTAATGAAAACGAAAAATAGAACTAAGATGTGCGTCGTCTTGAGAAAACAAATATAACTTGGGCTGCTGATGTTATAGACAAGCTAGGTTGGGAGGCCCAGAGGCCGCTTGATACCTGCTGGATCCAAAAAATGCTGAAACATGTCGTCGGCTGCCCATGTTAAACAACAAAACATAGGCCATTGACCTGGTGGGCCCAGGACTGTCAGCCTCTCGACGAATAGTTGTCTCCCGATTCCTCTTGTTTTCCTGACCATGTTGGGAACGACAGACGGCGGCGCCGCGGCTAGAGCACCAAGCCGGAGGACGACGTCCAGACCTCGGACCGAACGAATCGGAGCATGGGAAGACGCAGGCTGAGGGGAGTACGAGGGTTGACTTGTTCGGGTGCAGGCTGGATTCATAGGTACCTCCCATGCCCTCCTAGCCGTGTAGGTTATGTAGGCTAGATTTAGAGGTACCTCCCATGTGTTCAGGTCCTTGGTATCATTGTCTTCTTTCATGTTGGCATATCAGGGGTCGATGATAGTCTTGGTGAGGTCAACCACGGAGTCCTTCTCCTGCCCGTTGCTGATGATCTAGTATTGCTTCTGGATGTCAACAAGCTTGTTGCACCAGATGGCTGAATCGTCGCGTTCTTCCTTCTCTCCACCGTAGAGAAGGTGCAGTCGGCGTTGCCAATGAAACGGGCGAATGCTCCAGAACCTCTAATTGCCCTACAGAAGTGGTAGATGAGAACCTTGTCCCGCACACATACCTGGGCCACGGCGATCTGCTGGTCCCTGTCAGGAGACGAATGGATTGGCACAAGGTCTAGTCCTGCAACCTTGTGCATGCTTTCTCGTCCTGTAGGTACTGCTTGAACTCGGTGAGGCAGAACTTCATCGAGTCCGGATTGTTGGTGTACATCACATTCAACTTGGTGCAGCCATAGGATTGAATGGCAAACTCAAAGGGGAACTCCTTGCTGAAGGCCATATCCAGCAGGCTCACCCCTCGGATTGCCATTGGAGTCTCTTCAAATGAACGAGTGTGTAGGCGACGACAGCAGTTCGTTTTTCAGCTCTTGGGGAACTGGATTCAACAGTAAACTGAGTGTGTACAAGCGACAACAGTTACTACCCCTCTCTCGTCCACTGCACGCCCGCCAGAAGATGCATCCTCGGCGCATTCAAACGCCTCCATTAAGAAACCTACTCCGGCCACACGTCGGTTCACGAGCGGGTCTGTATTGGTAGTGTAATAACAGGAGTTAGTGGTCACTTTACTTAAATTTAATTAGCTTTAATAGAAATTTATACTTAAAACAAGCAATGCATTGGCTCAATCTATCAGTGCCACATGATCAACATGCACAACATTAGAATTATTATTCTCAGGATGCACACGATCAACACATTTGTCGCACTTTCACAAAGATAATACTACCAAGTTTGAACTATTTGTTATGGTTGTTGTCCTCTGCATCATCATGCCGTGTTTCCCAGCTTGCAAGATTCAGAACCAACATATAAGATCCAAATAATAAGTACAACAAAGATGCCTACACATCTCATTGATTCCCAGCTTGCAAGATTCAGAACCAACAAATAAGATCCAAATAATAAGTACAACAAAGATACCTACACATCTCGTTGATTCCCAGCTGGCAAGATTCAGAACCAACAAATAAGATTCAAATAATAAGTACAACAAAGATGCCTACACATCTCATTGATTCCCAGCTTGCAAGATTCAGAACCAACACATTAGAGACTTTTGATAAAGTGAATATTGGGATTAAATCCATCTTGGCTAGCCGTGTTGTACACCCCAAGAACTTGGCGAATGCTCTTGACCATCACAACATCTATAATCGAGTATTCATGTTTGCACAGATAAGAAAGAGCATGATTACTATAATAGTGGCACTAGTTGAAGCAAACTTTATTTCCAAAACGAGAAAAGATTGCGATAGGATAGCTTTAATTAAAAAATTGAACATTAGCAAAGTATGACAAAGCACAATCATGTTGATAAAGGACAGTACTGACCGGTGTGAGGGGCCCTATGCCGCCAGGACTCGATGTGGTGAACCTGGAAATCCACTCGGATGAGGCCAGCCTGGAGTTCCATGATTCAATTCATGCGCCTTTTTCTGCCGTTTACCTGAAATGAAGCAAAGATTGCATCATTCAGCTAGCAAGAAGTACTTGCTCTCTTTAGCTGGCATGTTCTTCTTTAGTAGTTGCACTAAAATTGAGGAACATTAAGGTTGGCTGTCCGGCTCATATAAGGTGCAACTATAATTTTCTTATCCTTTTGTGCAGTTCCACTAAAATAAAGTGCCATTGTGGTGACAGTGATGGCTCATCTTGCAAAGGCTAATAAATTGTTGGACGAGATTACCAGCAGAACTTGACGAAAATTTTGGAAACTCCAATCACCATTTTGTGCAGTTCCACCAAAATTGAGAGATGTTCCCCACGTGACATTTTAGTTGAACTGCACAAGACACTCATTCCAAAAAACTGTTTTTGCAGTTCACCAAAACGTCGCAATCACAACAAGCACTACAAAAAAAAGACACATCCGTGACATTTTGGGCCGAACGACACTTTTTTTCTGTGATACTTATGACTCTTCTATGACAATAATTGTGACAAAACATGGTATCATCATAGATGTGGTGGGGTCCTACTTCTATGAGAAAAAATCATGACAGAAAATGGGCTTTTCGTCCTGGGCGGGCCGAAGACGCAGCTGCATGACATTCTTTGGGCCGTCGATGACGGAAAAAACCGTGGTAGAAGCGAGGGCGAGGAAAATATCGGGGTGTTCCCGGTTACGGTGGGTGGTCTGGGCCGAGCGATGTGCGTTTCTCTCGTACACGCAAGCGCGTGGGTGCGAGGCGTTAGGCTCTAACTGAAGCCAAGCGAGGCATTGGGCTCTAACTGAACCCGAGCGATTGCACTGCAGGCTAGGCGTTACTGAACCCGAGCGATCGATCGATGGCTGTTAACTGAACCCGATCAAGCGATTCCTTCGCTACTGCTGCAAACTGAAGCCGATCGATGATACCGGTACATGAACAGTGAGCGTTGCT
>LR738711.1:916174610-916205336 GCA_902687465.1 Secale cereale
GTTCCCGATGGGGGTGGCTGAACAGGACACCGTGGTGTTGCCTCTGCATGAACAGGACCCCGTTCGATTGAGCCAGTTTGGGCTGCATGAACAGGACCCCATGGAGGGCTGCATGAACAGGACCACCCCGTGGAGGGCTGCATGAACAGTAGATGGTGGAGGGCTGGATGAACAGTAGCCCGTGGAGGGCTGGTTGAACAAGAGCCCGTGGAGAGGGCTGGTTGAACAGTAGCCAGTGGAGTAGCACACGGTGGAGGCTGAACAGTCGCAGGTGGAGGATGGAGGAGGTCGACGATGGATGAATAGTAGCCCGTGGAGGCTGGAGAGGGTTGACGATGGTGATGAACAGTATCCCGTGGAGTCCCGTTTTGCGGTATGCCACACCCCTCCCGATGAACAGGACTCCCGTTTTCACCATAGCGCTCCAACACAAGTCCGTTTCCTCTGTTTTGCGGTATGCCACACCCCTCCCGATCAACAGGACCCCCGTTTCGACCGTAGCGCTCCAACACAAGTCCGTTTCCGATGTTTTGCGGTACGCCACACCCCTCCCGATCAACATGACCCCCGTTTCGACCGTAGGAGGTCCGTTTCCTCCGTTTTGCGGTACGCCAGACCCCTCCCGATGAATAGGATCCCGTTTTGAACGCGGCCGGTCAAACACAAGGCCGTTTCCTCCATTCTGTAGTACGCCATGCCTCGTTTCCATCGGCTGTTTCGTCCAAGACCTCCGGATGAACACGCCGACGCATTCCGTTCCGCCCCAGCCGGTTGGCTCCCCATGAACACGACGACGACGTTGTTTCTCCGTTCTGATCCAGGGGTGTACACGAGCCCTGGCCGTACGTACGCGCGAGTAGGCGTTCGAGACCGAGCCCGTATGTGCGTATGTGGCCATATTTTCTTTCTTGCACCCTGGCCGCTGTACGTACATGTACATGCTACGTGCGCGCCTCTGCTATGAGACGTGCATGCCTCTACATCGACCAGTAAGTACGTACACGTTCGCGGCGAGAATAACAACGCTACGTACGCTTCGACCAGGTGGGTCCCGACTGTCAAGCACTTCCTTGCGTGCGAAGATGTAGCTGGTGGGTCCCAGAAGTCAGGGAGGCGAATCGTTTTTTTGCCCGGACACACTTCCTTGCGTGCGAAGATGTAGCTGGTGGGTCCGAGCAGTCAGGGGGAAACGTTGTTTTCACGAAATACGGTGGCCCGTCCGGTGGGTCCCCGATGTCAGGTGGAAGAATAATTATTTTACGCGTAATAAGGAGGCACTTCCTTGTTGCGGCCGTGGACCCAGCTGTTAGCCTCTCCACGTATAGTACTATTCCGATGAAAGTCGTTCCTTGACCACGTTGACCATGCCACACCAAGATCACTAGGACAGTGAACGATGGCGAGGCCTATGAAGGGGACGACACGGAGCTGGGGAAGACATGGCATTGGAAGCCCGCGCGGAGAGGAGTACGAGGGTTCTCTGGTTTGGCTGCGGTGTGAGGCTGCCGTCCCCGCAGGGCCTGGCCAGCGATGGGAATAGTAGGGAGCGGTGAGGCCTCCGCGGCAGCACAGCCGGCCACTGGAGGCAGGAGCATGCGGCACGACCGGCGCTGCTTTGGGTGGCTGGAGCATGAAGACCAGAGGTTGACGAAGCACTACGGTCGTTGGATGGACATCATACGGTCACTGGAGCTAGAATCATTCATATAGACTAAGTTGACAAAGCACTTCGTCCCCGTCAACTTAGTAGGCCCACAAGTTAGCCACCCACCAAGGTGGGTCCCAACTAGCAGGTGGAGTATTCATTTCTTTGTGCGTAATAAGGAGGCACTTCCACTGGGTCCGAGATGACACCGGGGGGAACGTTTTGTTCGCGAAATATGGTGACCCGTCCAGTGGGTCCCAACAGTTAGGGGGGGACTTTTTTTCCACAAAATTCTGTGGCTCGTCCGGTGGGTCCCCGCTGTCAGGTTGAGGAATAATTAATTTGCATGTAATAACCAGGCACTTCCTTGCTGCGGCCGTGGACCCAGATGTCAGCCTCTCCACATACAATCCACGTCTGATGGAAGCCGTTCCATGACAACATTGACCACGCCGCACAGAGAGCACCAGGGCGGTGGACGACGGTCAGGCCTAGGAAGGGGACGACGCAGAGCTGGGGAAAACGCGGCATTGGATGCCCACGCGTAGAGGAGTATGAGGGTTCACTGGTTTGCCGTGGTTTGAGGCTGCCGTCACTGTAGAATAACGGGGGTGTGGATGAGTAGAGGGATGGCCTGGCTAGCAATGGGAGTAGTAGGGGACGGTGAGGCCTCCGCGGCATCGCAGCCGGCCACGACAGGCAGGAGCACGAGGCACGACCGTCACTGGTTTGGGCGGCTGGAGAAAGATGACCAGAGGTTGAAGAAGCACTACGGCCGTTGGATGGACATCGTATGGTCAATGGATCTAGAATCGTGCATATTATCTAAGTTGACAAAGCCCTCCGTCCCCATCAACTTAGTAGGCCCACAAGTCAGCCTCCCACTATACTGGGTCCTAGCTACCAGGGGGATTATTCAAATTTTTGTGCGTAATAAGGAGGCACTTCCGGTGTGTCCGAGCTGACAGCGGGGGGGACGTTTTTTTCGCGAAATACGATGGCCCTTCCGGTGGGTCCCAGCAGTCAAGGAGGAATGTTTTTTTCGCCAAATACGGTGGCCCGTCCGGTGGGTCCCTGCTGTCAGGTGGAGGAATAATTATTTTCCGCGTAATAAGGAGGCACTTCCTTGCGGCTGCCATGGACCCAGCTGTCAGCCTCTCCACGACAGTACTCTTCCGATGGAAGTCAATCCTTGACCACATTGACCACGCCGCGCCGAGAGAACCAGGGCGGTGGACGACGGCGAGGCCTAGGAAGGGGACGATGAGGTGTTGGGGAAGACGCGGCAGTGGATGCCCACGCGGAGAGGAGTACGAGGGTTCACTAGTTCGGCTGCGGTGTGAGGCTGCCGTCGTCGTAGAATAACAAGGGGTATGGGTGAGTAGGGGGATTCCCTGGCCAGCTGTGGGATTAGTAGGGGGCGGTGAGGCCTGCACGGGAGGCGGGAGCAGGCGGTCCCGCCGGCGCTAGATTTGGCGGCTGGAGCAAGAAGAACCGAGATTGAACAAACACTACGGCCGTTGGATTGATATCCAACGGTTACATCTGCTAGAATCGTTTGTTGACGTATATAATAGCTAAAAAAATCTTGCATACGTGTCAACTTAATAGGCCCATAAGTCAAACCATTCCCTCTTTTTTTAATAATTTATATATAGCTCACTGAGACTTCTGATGCAATTTGTTGCAGTTTGTTTTTTGGTTCGCCAGGGCTAATTTCGCATATTTTCGAGGGTTCCAAACAATTTTTAATGCCGAAATGTCGAGCCAGATTTAAAGTACTTTGAAGATATATTTAACTTAGGTTAATGCCCAGTGAAATAGGAATCTCAAAATGTGAAAAAATTCAGAAATTATAAAGTAATTGCCAATTTGGCATCTGTTTTTATATTTACAGCCAATTTCATATTTCTTTCAAGATTTAGAGGGATCTTCAAAGAGTTGCAGCCCATCAGGGCGTAGAAAAATAAATAGGCCTGGATTGGGTATTCTTCAGAAAAAATAAACTAGGCTCATTTTCACAAAGAAAAAATAGCAGGGCTGGTCACATGGTGAACATAAAATATAAGCCTGGGCCAGACGGGCCACAGCCCAGTTCAAACCCTGCTCCGTCTCAATAATAACAAAAAAAATACTGCTCGAGCAGCTACGTCCCAGGTGTCAGCCGATCTTGTGTTGTTCTCTTGTCTATTGACTATATACGCTCTCAATGTCGTGGGTCCCAGATGTCAGGAAAACACCAGGAGGAAGCATTTTATTTTTCCATACACTGACATGGTGGGCCCATACTATCATCCTCTCCACGTACTTCTGCCAATTCCTGTTGTTTGTTGACCATGCTGACAACGCGAGAGGATGGCGCGGCGGTGAGCGTACCAAAGCACGTGGAGGACGACGGTGAGGCCTCGAACGTCGGCGTTAACGATTTAGGAGATGGTGGGGCGGCAATGCGTGCGCTGAGGCGCAGCCAGCTGTGGGAGGCGGAAGCAGGCGGCCCCGTTGGCCTTAGTTTGGTTTTGGCAGCTGGAGGAATATAGGACTGAAGAAACATGACAGACTGTAAAAGCAGCAGGAGTACTTAACAACGTTAACTGAAACCAGCAAGGGCACTTAACAACCATAGCTGAAAGCAGTATAAGTACTTATACAAGTTCAACCGTACAAAGCACGCCTCGAACAATGCTACTTTGCCTAGAGTTAACCAAGGGTGCGGCCGCCAAGCCCCAGGACAAGGCCCAGGCGCCACCCCGCGCATCCACAACCTTCTAAAAGCGGCTTCATCTCGCAATGTGGTCAATAAACAGGATATTCGTTTTAGCGCCATGGAAAAGCAGGAACATAATCTTCTGTCCTATTCTCCAAGATGGACGGGCCTTCATTACTTGAGACCACCCATGAATAAGTATCTTTTCACCTCCAAGGGGAATGGAGTAGGTCGACATAAACATCATGTTGTGTCCAAGCACAATTCTGACCCGACCATGGTGAGGCATCTATATAGGAACAATAGAACTGGGCAGTTTCTGTTTTAAGAAGATCACAGCTGTAAAACTGTGTATAAGCAATAGTTTATGAACAACATATATAATAGAAAACAGCTCGTACTGTAAGTTTCTCGACACAATTGGACCTCTTCAACGAGTGCAGCAGTGGCACACATATCCCACATGCTCTTCCACCATTGAAACGCCCCACAAGGACCTCAAGATGATCAATAAAGTGTATTAACTTGTGGATGAAGTCCCAGTCAACTTCAGTGCCATCAGTAACAGCCGAGTTGTTACAGAATAACAAAGGAGTAGCCTGCTTAACTCTGAAAAAACCTACACGCGCCACCAATTATAAGAAAATATTAGTTAGAAGTAGCATCTTCGTGAGAGATTCGTTGCTACTTCTAAAGTTAAATTGTGATTAGTTAGACAGAATAGGTGGATTAAGAAGTAATCGAGGTAACAAGCAAGAACTAGATACTAACATGGATGAACAATTGGAACAACGTCGTGGTGGAAGATTGCAGTGAAGATGAGACCAGGTTCTGCTATTTCCATCAACATTTGTGCGCCAACTTTCAAGACATAACACTTGAGAAAGTTTATCCAAGTTCGGCCATAAAAAAAGCAGCGATCTTCTTGGTTCATGAACCGAACTCGGAACTTATATCCATGGCTTGTCTTCACTGTGACCATTAAACTGGTGTATTCAGTTATGGCAAGGCCGAGCATCTTGAGTACATGTGTTCTGACAAAGAAAATAATGCACTGCAGGAAAAATAATATGAGAATACAATGTATTCCCTATCCAAATCTAAAAATAACTTCCTCCTTCACGTCAGTGTTGACCATCGTTCTGGCAGTACCTTCTATCCAAATATAGCAATCCAAATTTCCAAATTAGTCGACAGCATGTTCAAAAAAACCAATCATCCCGGATACAAAAGTCGATTCTAGGAACATATTGTACGCGTTCTAAAATCCTGTGTTAGGATGAGAAGGAACAAGTATGGCGTCTCGCCGAGGGCGTAGAACCTGTAGGGTCCTCACACTTTGGGCACTTCAAATGAAACACACTAGATTCAATAGGAAGAAAAATGCATCAACGGCGGCGGCTGCCATCCTAGGATTACCCACGACCAAGGGACTTGGATTTATCGGGGATGGATGAACAATTCGTACCTGGTTCTCCATGACAAAACCCTATGCAATCACCGAGAGGGGGTTTTCTCTGAACAAGCAGACGAGGGAGAAGGGAATTCAGGCCGAGTGAAATATTGCCGCTTCGTTTTTCCAGCTTACTGCTAAAGTTGGAAAGGGGGAGTTTGTGATTTGACGGCTCATTGGGCATTACTATGGCGCTACGACTGGGGTGTGTCTACCGTGCAATTGTGCACTCTAATTTGTGCATATGGCACGTAGACCCCATTGCCGGATGCCCCGCATATCAGCAAAAGGAAGTATAAAGACAGGAGTAACTAGTTACACACAAATATATTTTTGACAGAGAGATACTTCCTCTGTAAAGAAAGATACAAATCTTTTATATCACAACTTTATACATACAAAATTGTATCTGACAGATAGGAAGGAAACTATGGCAATTTTGCAAAAAGGAACCCACAAACCTCTCCACATTTGCAAATAAGGCCTTCCCTCGTTCATCCTTTTCCCTCACAAGATAAAATACTCACACAAATGCCTCTTAGTGTTACGTGCAACGCATGGGCATTATGGGGGTTCAGCTTTTGTTTGAGACAATTATGGTTGTTCAGTTGAGAATATAATACTCAGACAGGCTCACGGTTCTGGACTTGGGCTGCAGGCCCACCTTGCATGTTTGGGGGCCCATGTGTTCTACCTCAGCGCTTTTCATATTGCAAGCGACCGGTACGGCGCTGGTTTTAGATGATGTTGCAAGGCGAATACACAAAATTGAATAAAGCACGGTAGGTGTTGGAATGAAATCAAACGACAGTTCCTAACCAGCAATGAGAGTTGCAATACTATCATCGATATACCATGTGATAAATAATAATGTCGTATTACTTATACACACAGGACACTTTTTCACCATGCCAGATTATTATATCAAAATCTCTCGTAGGATAGATTAGTTCGGCAGTTGCGTGCTGCTACTCAAGAATTTCAATGTTGATTTGGAGCAGCTCTCCTTGCCGAGAAAGTTCAATTTTGAGATCATCCCCTACCGCAAGATATGATTTAGATTTGAACCTTGACCATCCTTTAGCATCAATCATCATGCGAGCATCATTTGTACTTATGGTATATTGAGAAGGTTCATTCAAACCAAGGCTGCGCATGGTAAGAGAAACTTGGCCGCTGTCGCCCGGATTGTTGAACGAATCCCTCGTTGATCTAGGAATTCTCTGTTTGCAAACAAGAAGACATACCCAAACAGTTAGATCAATACAGTGAATCATGCGAAACAACTTGGAAAGAAAAAAGAACGAAACACTTGGGCGGCCAATGATTACCAAGAAGGTGGACATGTCCGTTTTTGTAAGGACTTTGGTATATGAAGTGCGAACTGTAGCCCAGTCTGTCGCCGCTGCACGGGCCGGAGCAGATGGAAGTGCAAGTGTTGGTGTAGGAGCCGAAGCCGCCGCTGCTGTCGGAGATGGAGCTCCTTGTAGAGCTGGTGCCGGTGTCGATGCCCGATCCTCCGGTAGATCAGCCAGTTGGGGCTGCATGAACAGGACCCCGTGGAGGGCTGCATGAACAGGACCAGCCCGTGGAGGGCTGCATGAACAGTAGACGGTGGTGGGCTGGATGAACAGTAGCCCATGGAGGGGTGGTTGAACAGGAGCCCGTGGAGAGGGCTGGTTGAACAGTAGCCGGTGGAGTAGCACACGGTGGAGGCTGAACAGTCGCAGGTGGAGGCTGGAGGAGGTCGACGGTGGATGAACAGTAGCCCGTGGAGGCTGGAGGGGGTCGACGATGGTGATGAGCAGTATCCTTTGGAGTCCCATTTTGCGGTACGCCACACCCCTCCCGATGAAGAGGACTCCCGTTTTCACCGTAGCGCTCCATCACAAGTCCGTTTCCTCCGTTTTCGGTATGCCACACCCCTCCCGATCAACAAGACCCCCGTTTCGACCGTAGCGCTCAAACAATAGTCGTTTCCGATGTTTTGCGGTACGCTACACCCCTCCCGATCAACAGGACCCCCTTTTTGACCGTAGGAGGTCCGTTTCCTCCGTTTTGCGGTACGCCAGACCCCTCCCGATGAACAGGATCCCGTTTCGAACGCGGCCGGTCAAACACAAGGCCGTTTCCTCCGTTCTGCAGTACGCTAGGCCTTGTTTCCATCGGTTGTTCCGTCCAAGACCTCCGGATGAACACGCCGACGCATTCCGTTCCGCCCCAGCCGGTTGGCTCCCCATGAACACGACGACGATGCTGTTTCTCCATTCCGATCCAGGGGTGTACACAAGCCCTGGCCGTACGTACACGTGAGTAGGCGTCCGAGACCGAGCCCGTATGTGCGTACGTGGCCGTATTTTCTTTCTTGCACCCTTGCCGTTATACGTACATGTACATGCTACGTGCGCGCCTCTGCTACGACATGTGCACGCCTCTACATCGACCAGTAAGTACGTACACGTTCGTGACCAGAATAACAACGCTACGTACGCTTCGACCAGGTGGGTCCCGACTGTCAGGCACTTCCTTGCGTGTGAAGATGTAGCTGGTGGGTCCCAGTAGTCAGGGAGGCGAATCGTTTTTTTTGCCCGGACGCACTTCCTTTCGTGCGAAGATGTAGCTGGTGGGTCCTAGTAGTCAGGGGGAACGTTGTTTTCACGAAATACGGTGGCCCGTCCGGTGGGTCCCCGATGTCAGGTGGAAGAATAATTATTTTACGCATAATAAGGAGGCACTTCCTTGTTGCGGCCGTGGACCTAGCTGTTAGCCTCTCCACGTACTGTACTATTCCGACGGAAGTCATTCCTTGACCGCGTTGACCACGCCACACCGAGAGCACCAGGGCAGTGAACGACGGCGAGGCCTATGAAGGGGACGATGCGGAGCCCGGTAAGACGCGGCAGTGCAAGCCCACGTGGAGAGGAGTACGAGGGTTCTCTTGTTTGGCTGCGGTGTGAGGCTGCCGTCGCCGCAGGGCCTGGCCAGCGGTGGGAATAGTAGGGGGCGGTTAGGCCTCCGCGGCAGCATAGCCGGCCACTGGAGGCAGGAGCATGCGGCACGACCGGCGCTGCTTTGGGCGGCTGGAGCATGAAGACCAGAGGTTGAAGAAGCACTACGGCCGTTGGATGGACATCATATGGTCACTGGAGCTAGAATCGTTCATATGGACTAAGTTGACAAAGCACTTCGTCCCCATCAACTTAGTAGGCCCACAAGTCAGCCACCCACCAAGGTGGGTCCCAACTAGCAGGGGGAGTATTCATTTCTTTGTGCGTAATAAGGAGGCACTTCCACTGGGTCCGAGATGACACCGGGGGGAACGTTTTGTTCGCGAAATATGGTGACCCGTCCAGTGGGTCCCAACAGTTAGGGGGGACTTTTTTTCCACAAAATTCTGTGGCTCGTCCGGTGGGTCCCCGCTGTCAGGTTGAGGAATAATTAATTTGCATGTAATAACCAGGCACTTCCTTGCTGCGGCCGTGGACCCAGATGTCAGCCTCTCCACATACAATCCACGTCTGATGGAAGCCGTTCCATGACAACATTGACCACGCCGCACAGAGAGCACCAGGGCGGTGGACGACGGTCAGGCCTAGGAAGGGGACGACGCAGAGCTGGGGAAAACGCGGCATTGGATGCCCACGCGTAGAGGAGTATGAGGGTTCACTGGTTTGCCGTGGTTTGAGGCTGCCGTCACTGTAGAATAACGGGGGTGTGGATGAGTAGAGGGATGGCCTGGCTAGCAATGGGAGTAGTAGGGGACGGTGAGGCCTCCGCGGCATCGCAGCCGGCCACGACAGGCAGGAGAACGAGGCACGACCGTCACTGGTTTGGGCGGCTGGAGAAAGATGACCAGAGGTTGAAGAAGCACTACGGCCGTTGGATGGACATCGTATGGTCAATGGATCTAGAATCGTGCATATTATCTAAGTTGACAAAGCCCTCCGTCCCCATCAACTTAGTAGGCCCACAAGTCAGCCTCCCACTATACTGGGTCCTAGCTACCAGGGGGATTATTCAAATTTTTGTGCGTAATAAGGAGGCACTTCCGGTGTGTCCGAGCTGACAGCGGGGGGGACGTTTTTTTCGCGAAATACGATGGCCCTTCCGGTGGGTCCCAGCAGTCAAGGAGGAATGTTTTTTTCGCCAAATACGGTGGCCCGTCCGGTGGGTCCCTGCTGTCAGGTGGAGGAATAATTATTTTCCGCGTAATAAGGAGGCACTTCCTTGCGGCTGCCATGGACCCAGCTGTCAGCCTCTCCACGACAGTACTCTTCCGATGGAAGTCAATCCTTGACCACATTGACCACGCCGCGCCGAGAGAACCAGGGCGGTGGACGACGGCGAGGCCTAGGAAGGGGACGATGAGGTGTTGGGGAAGACGCGGCAGTGGATGCCCACGCGGAGAGGAGTACGAGGGTTCACTAGTTCAGCTGCGGTGTGAGGCTGCCGTCGTCGTAGAATAACAAGGGGTATGGGTGAGTAGGGGGATTCCCTGGCCAGCTGTGGGATTAGTAGGGGGCGGTGAGGCCTGCACGGGAGGCGGGAGCAGGCGGTCCCGCCGGCGCTAGATTTGGCGGCTGGAGCAAGAAGAACCGAGATTGAACAAACACTACGGCCGTTGGATTGATATCCAACGGTTACATCTGCTAGAATCGTTTGTTGACGTATATAATAGCTAAAAAAATCTTGCATACGTGTCAACTTAATAGGCCCATAAGTCAAACCATTCCCTCTTTTTTTAATAATTTATATATAGCTCATTGAGACTTCTGATGCAATTTGTTGCAGTCTGTTTTTTGGTTCGCCAGGGCTAATTTCGCATATTTTCGAGGGTTCCAAACAATTTTTAATGCCGAAATGTCGAGCCAGATTTAAAGTACTTTGAAGATATATTTAACTTAGGTTAATGCCCAGTGAAATAGGAATCTCAAAATGTGAAAAAATTCAGAAATTATAAAGTAATTGCCAATTGGGCATCTGTATTTATATTTACAGCCAATTTCATATTTCTTTCAAGATTTAGAGGGATCTTCAAAGAGTTGCAGCCCATCAGGGCGTAGAAAAATAAATAGGCCTGGATTGGGTATTCTTCAGAAAAAATAAACTAGGCTCATTTTCACAAAGAAAAAATAGCAGGGCTGGTCACATGGTGAACATAAAATATAAGCCTGGGCCAGACGGGCCACAGCCCAATTCAAACCCTGCTCCGTCTCAATAATAACAAAAAAAATACTGCTCGAGCAGCTACGTCCCAGGTGTCAGCCGATCTTGTGTTGTTCTCTTGTCTATTGACTATATACGCTCTCAATGTCGTGGGTCCCAGATGTCAGGAAAACGCCAGGAGGAAGCATTTTATTTTTCCATACACTGACATGGTGGGCCCATACTATCATCCTCTCCACGTACTTCTGCCAATTCCTGTTGTTTGTTGACCATGCTGACAACGCGAGAGGATGGCGCGGCGGTGAGCGTACCAAAGCACGTGGAGGACGACGGTGAGGCCTCGAACGTCGGCGTTAACGATTTAGGAGATGGTGGGGCGGCGATGCGTGCGCTGAGGCGCAGCCAGCTGTGGGAGGCGGAAGCAGGCGGCCCCGTTGGCCTTAGTTTGGTTTTGGCAGCTGGAGGAATATAGGACTGAAGAAACATGACAGACTGTAAAAGCAGCAGGAGTACTTAACAACGTTAACTGAAACCAGCAAGGGCACTTAACAACCATAGCTGAAAGCAGTATAAGTACTTATACAAGTTCAACCGTACAAAGCACGCCTCGAACAATGCTACTTTGCCTAGAGTTAACCAAGGGTGCGGCCGCCAAGCCCCAGGACAAGGCCCAGGCGCCACCCCGCGCATCCACAACCTTCTAAAAGCGGCTTCATCTCGCAATGTGGTCAATAAACAGGATATTCGTTTTAGCGCCATGGAAAAGCAGGAACATAATCTTCTGTCCTATTCTCCAAGATGGACGGGCCTTCATTACTTGAGACCACCCATGAATAAGTATCTTTTCACCTCCAAGGGGAATGGAGTAGGTCGACATAAACATCATGTTGTGTCCAAGCACAATTCTGACCCGACCATGGTGAGGCATCTATATAGGAACAATAGAACTGGGCAGTTTCTGTTTTAAGAAGATCACAGCTGTAAAACTGTGTATAATCAATAGTTTATGAACAACATATATAATAGAAAACAGCTCGTACTGTAAGTTTCTCGGCACAATTGGACCTCTTCAACGAGTGCAGTAGTGGCACACATATCCCACATGCTCTTCCACCAATGAAACGCCCCACAAGGACCTCAAGATGATCAATAAAGTGTATTAACTTGTGGATGAAGTCCCAGTCAACTTCAGTGCCATCAGTAACAGCCGAGTTGTTACAGAATAACAAAGGAGTAGCCTGCTTAACTCTGAAAAAACCTACACGCGCCACCAATTATAAGAAAATATTAGTTAGAAGTAGCATCTTCGTGAGAGATTCGTTGCTACTTCTAAAGTTAAATTGTGATTAGTTAGACAGAATAGGTGGATTAAGAAGTAATCGAGGTAACAAGCAAGAACTAGATACTAACATGGATGAACAATTGGAACAACGTCATGGTGGAAGATTGCAGTGAAGATGAGACCAGGTTCTGCTATTTCCATCAACATTTGTGCGCTGTCAGGCCCATTTCTGAGAACTAAATCACAGAATAGCCTTAAGTCACACTGGCTCCCAAGCACAACCAGTGGACAACCTTGATATAGATAACCAGTACAATAATATTACACAGGGTTGAGTCAGGGTGACTCAATAATTTATTACAACAACTCAGCGTACTAGGATGGCGGAATATGACAGTGGGTAGTGGAACTCAACACTGATATACTAGCATAGAGTCAAGCGTCAGTGTGTGGCTTGACTATTTTATTGGTGTGGCGGAAGCTTGACGGATGGTACACGTGATAGACTCCAAGGCACAGGTGTGCTGACTGGGAACCTTCTAAGCGTCGGCCTCGCTAGCGCAATTCTCCTCCAAAAGCTCGTCCTCCTCCAAGTCTGGCCAAGTAAATAGCCAGGGACAAGCCAGTGAGTACTTTGAATGTACTCGCAAACATTAAGAACATAAGATATACTGAAAGCATATGCCATGGAGGATAAACTACATGCATGCAACAATTATCAAGACTTGGCATGGTGAAACATGGTTAATACAAAAATAAATATTAGTCATAATAATATAAAAAGATAAAAAGAATGCCGGTCGGATGCCAAGTGACATCACGGTAGGACTTGAAGAGAAATGCCAGTCGGGTGTCCACAAGAGTAGTGGCGTGATAAACCGCCTGACACTCGAGGGACGCCACAAAAAGGACTTTAAGAGAAATGCCAGTTGGGTATCCACAAGAGTAGTGGCGTGATAAACCGCCTGACACTCGAGGGACGCCACAAAAGGACTTTAAGAGAAATGCCAGTTGGGTATCCACAAGAGTAGTGGCGTGATAAACCGCCTGACACTCGAGGGACGCCACAAAAGGACTTTAAAATAAAAACGAGCGTCCGGGGTAGTCTAGCCAGCCCCTGAGACACTCTTGAAGGTAACAATAAAATCATAGGATTAGTCCATAAGCATAATATTCATCATAAATAAATTCATGATAAATACTGACTGTGACAAAAGCATCATGCAAACATAACATGCTCAAGTATATTATTTTCCTCCAGAGACTGACACCGGGACCGAATACTTGACCCACCCAACTAAGTCCTTGACCGTGGACGCGGCTATTCGAATAGATATAACTCTGCAGAGGGTGTACTCTTTACCCACGCGTATGGGCTTTCCTTAGACAGTACCGTGCACTGACTAATACCCAATACGGACTTTGGGTTGAAAACACGTCTGACGCATACGCACCGACCGGATGCCAGGACTCACCCAGAGCATCGCTCCAGAAACCTTAAGTCAGGGAGGCTACAACCTCCGAAAAGCATGGGATCACTATTAAACGCGCGGATTACAAGGGGTGCCCCCCTCTCGGCTACAACCGGAAACACCCATGCCCCTGACCCGATGACAGGCTACAACCTTCATCGTAGTATCTGTGTGGCGTGCACCCGTACAGGGGTTATCAACCTACTAGGCCGTGCCCTCCTTTCGGAAGGACCCGTGGCAGCACGGTGTACAGCTAGGTGTATAGAGCAAGACTCGATCTAGGCAGACTCAGGAGGTATTGTCAAAATAACACCAGTGTTCTTTATCAGTACCACACGACACCACTGTGTCAACAAAGGACCATGCCTACTAGCATGTCCCAACCAGCAGCAGCATCTCTGCCCTCGCGTAACCACTTGTATGCCAGACAAGCTAGTGTGACATGCAAGCCAAGGTAAAACAAACATGACATGACCATGCATGCACATGTGATATAACATGCAACGTATGTGATGCACTACCATACTATGTAACCATGCAAGGAAGCAACATCATATCTCAAGTTCAATCATGCTTGCCTTGTCCAAAGTAATCAGGAGAAAACCCTTCAGAATTCCCAGCAAAAGTTCCTTCTTCTTTTTCTGAAAAATTCAAATTTGAATTCGAATAAGAAAATCAACACAGAACAGAAAAAGTTCTCAAAATATTTTTAAATAAATCTTAAAATAAACTAGGGCAGAAAAGAAAATTTTAGCAAAAAGAATCAACTCATTTGGATTTATATTTTAAAAGTTATTAGCTTTTCAAAACCAGGGGTTTTTCTGTAAAACAGAAGTCCCTGAGTTGTTTTAAAAGAAAACGTTTCGGATACGAGTGCGTCTTCCAGTGCAGAAGACGTAAAGCGCAGAGTGCGCTTCCACTTAAAACGGAAACAGAGAGAGAGAGAGAGCTGACGGGTGGGGGCCACCCGTCAGGTTTAAAATTTGAACGCGCTCGCGCGCGAGTACAGAGAAGCGGCGGCGATCGCCGGGGTCTCAGGGCCCGGCGCTGGTCGCAACATGACCAGCGTGGCCTTCCGCATCCAGGGGTGGTGGAGGTGGCCACCGGCGGTCACCTGAACGGCGGTGAGCTCGTCGCCGGCGGACGGTGATTCGGGTGAAGTGGTGGCTCGTCGGAGAGTGTTCGGGAAGGGAAATTGACCTAGGGATTAGGCATGGTGGTGGAAAAGGGAAGGATCGACGGAGTTTGGGCTGCTCTGGTGGTGTAGGTGCTCGGTTCGGTTCGAGGACAGAGGCGGCGGAGCGGTGGCCGGAGAGGGAGAAGATGACCCCCTCGGGGCCTGGTGGGTGGTCAGGAGGGAGTGTGGGTGGTGGTGGAGGCGAGTGCTCGCGCTAGAGGGGCTCGGGGACCCTTTTTATAGGCGGTTCGAAGATAGCCGAAGCGGGTGAAGATCGCCGGAGTTAATATGGCCGCCGGGGTTGGTTCTGGCCGGTGGTCTGGGCGATGGGGCATTCAAGAGGCCCGTGGTGCTCGTCCGAAGCTTCCGCGTGGACGAGTTCGTGCCTGCTTGACACGTTTGCGATGTGCTGTCTGCACGGGCGCGGCGGAGCGGTCGGCTCCGGCGACTGTCAAACGGGCCCCGTGCGGCGTGGCCGGTGTGTCCTTTGCGCGGAGGTGTGAGGGAGAGTGACGCGTGGGCGGAGAGGTAGGTAGGGGCGCTGCTGGGCAGTGAATGGCGGCCTATGGCCGTGGCGTTCCGCTCGGCCCGGCCGTGGACGAGCTCGGGGAGGCTGCACCGGCCCGGTGCCATCTCACCGGAGTGGAGTGGCTGGGCGCTGGGCCAGGGGGAGCTACGGCATTGAACACAGGCGACATCGCCGTGCGGGGAAGGAAGATGATGGATGCACGGCATCGCTGTCCCTGTCGGCCGAAAGAAATTCAGTTAACTGAATTTCAATACAGTTATGAACAGTGCATGCCAACTGTTTGATGAATTGCTTTGGGGGTTTAAGCAACTTGTTTGATCATGGGGTTTTGTGTGGTGGTGTGTAGTTACTCAAAAATGAGTTTGCCAGGAGGCCAAGAATTTTGGTGAAGTTTGGAAATGGTTTGGGGCAGAAATATGATTTCTGGACCAAATTTGAATTGAATTTTATTTGAAATTTTTGAACTGTGGGACCAAATGTTTTTGGAGAAATGGGTTGAGGGTACCATATATATGTAGGGATAATGTTGGTGGAGGCAGAAGAGTCATAGAAAATATAGTTCCTTTGTAAATGTCAAGAAACTATGATTAATTCAAATTCCACTTTTGGAATTCAAAATATATAGAAAGAATATTTTTGTGGAGTGGGGAGGAGTTGAATAATATCACAGAAGGTGTGCATGACTTGAGAGGTAAATCTTGGAGTGGCAGAAAAATATTTGGAGAGGTTTTATGGTGCTAGAAGAGGTGGAAAGGACCTTTGCCTTTGAAAATAAATAGCTAAAAACCAAAGATTCTTTAGAGAGAATTTTTTTTTGAAAACCTCCAAAACAATTAAATCAAATAAGTCCACCCTTCAAACAGAACCCTCCAAGAAAATTTTTAAATCTTAGCTAAAATTTTGAAAAGTTTTCAAAATTCCAAATAAATATTTTTGGGGTGTGACAGCACCTACCCCCTTAAGAAAAATCTCGTCCCCGAGATTCCAGCTGTCCCTCAAACAGGTACGGATACTCAGTCCTTAAATGATCCTCTCTTTCCCAGGTTGCCTCTTCCTCGGTGTGATTGCTCCATTGGACTTTGCAAAATTTTATTACGTTCTGTCGGGTCCTCCGTTCAGACTCCTCCAAAATCTTTATGGGACGTTCCCGATAGGTAAGATCTGGTTGAAGATCCACTTCTTGGTGCTGCACTTGTTTTTCCGTGTTGCTAATACACTTCCTCAGTTGAGACACATGGAACACGTCGTGAACATCTGATAACTCTGCTGGTAATTCTAGTTGATAGGCGACCTTGCCCCTTCTTGCGGTTACTTTGAATGGTCCGATAAATCTGGGTGCTAACTTCCCCTTAACCTTAAACCTCTGTAGCCCCCTTGTCGGAGATACTCTAAGATATACGTAGTCATTGGGCTCAAAGTGGACCTGGCGGTGTTTTTGATCGAAATAACTCTTCTGTCGGCTTTGAGCTGCCCTTAGTCGGTCCTGAATAAGCTTTACTTTGGTCTCTGCCTCTATTAGCATTTCTGGTCCAAAAATTCGGCTGTCTCCGGTTTCAGACCAATTTAATGGGGTCCGGCATCGTCGTCCGTATAATGCTTCGAACGGTGCCATTTTTAGGCTAGCTTGATAACTGTTGTTATAGGAGAATTCTACATAAGGCAAACTATCCTCCCAACTGACTCCGTAGGTAAGCACACAGGCTCTCAACATGTCCTCTAATATTTGGTTTACCCGTTCTGTCTGTCCTCCGGTCTGCGGGTGATATGCTGTGCTGAAAGCCAGTTGCGTGCCTAAGGCTTGCTGTAGATGTTCCCAAAATCTAGAGACAAATTGGGTGCCTCTGTCAGAGACAATTATTTTGGGTACCCCGTGTAGACAAACAATCCTGGACAAGTACAGCCTGGCTAGCCTCTGTGTTGAGTAGGTGGTTTTTACCGGAATGAAATGTGCTACCTTGGTTAGCGAATCTGTTATTACCCAGATAGCATCATTCCCATGGCGTGACCTTGGCAAACCAACAACAAAATCCATTCCAATTCTATCCCATTTCCATTCAGGCACCTTAATTGGTTGCAACAACCCTGCTGGCTTCTGGTGTTCCGCCTTCACACGTTGGCAGGTATCGCAACATGCCACATATATGGCTATATCCCTTTTCATTCCGTGCCACCAGAATCTTTCCTGTAGATCCTTATACATTTTGGTCCCTCCGGGATGAATGGAATATGGAGTGGTGTGCGCTTCTGCCATTATTTGTTGTTTTAAATCTTCAATGTTTGGTACGCATAATCTCTGTCCAAACCAAATAACTCTTTGGTCGTCTTCAATAAATTCGAGCGCCCGGCCCAGTTTCATCTTTCTTCTGATCCCTTCAATACTTGGGTGCCCCTTCTGGGCTTCTCTGATCTGGTCCTCTAATGTTGGTTTTATTTCCAACTGGGAGATGGTCCCCTCCGTGACTAGGGTCATGTTGAGCTTGGCAAATTCCTGGCTGAGCACATGTTGCGAGAGTTGTACACTGCCATTTCCGGCGTATGGATTCCTGCTGAGAGCATCTGCCACAACATTGGCTTTACCAGGGTGATAGTGAATTCCTACGTCATAATCCTTAATTAGTTCAAGCCAACGTCGTTGTCTCAAATTTAATTTTGGCTGAGTGAAAATATACTTAAGACTTTTGTGGTCCGTGTATATTTCACATCGGTTCCCCAGAAGATAGTGTCGCCACTCTTTGAGTGAGTGTATTACTGCAGCAAGTTCCAGATCATGTGTGGGGTAATTTTCTTCATGTCGCCGTAGCTGTCTTGAGGTGTAAGCCACCACTTTTCCTTCCTGCATTAACACACATCCAAGGCCTTTCCCGGATGCGTCACAATATATATCAAAATTTTTGTGCACATCGGGCACAACCAGAACTGGTGATGTTGTTAACCTCTTTTTCAACTCCTGAAAACTCTTTTCACAAGCTTCAGTCCATTCAAACTTCTTGTCTTTCTTGAGTAACTGGGTCATGGGTCTGGCTATCGTGGAGAATCCTTCAATAAACCTTCGATAATAGCCCGCTAAACCGAGAAAACTTCTGACTTCCGTCACGTTTGTGGGCTGCTTCCATTCCAACACATCCTTTACTTTTCCTGGGTCCACAGTGATTCCATCTTGGGTCAACACGTGCCCAAGGAAACCAACTTCTCTCAACCAAAATTCACATTTGCTGAATTTGGCGTATAGTTGATGTTTCCTTAACTCTTCCAGTACTATCCGAAGATGCTGCTCATGTTCTTCGGGTGTCTTGGAGTAAATTAGTATATCATCGATAAATACCACCACAAATTTATCCAAATATTTCATAAAAACCTTGTTCATGAGATGCACAAAATATGCCGGGGCATTAGTTAAACCGAACGGCATCACGGTGAACTCATATAATCCATATCTGGTAGTAAATGCCGTCTTAGGTATGTCTGTCGTCCGAATTTTTAACTGATGATAACCTGATCTCAGGTCTATCTTCGAGAAGACTTTAGCTTCTGCTAGCTGCTCAAACAAATCGTTGATTCTGGGCGGTGGATATTTATTCTTGATAGTGACCATATTAAGTGCCCTGTAATCAATACATAGCCGTAGGGTACCATCCCTCTTTTTGGCGAATAGAACTGGCGACCCCCATGGTGACGAGCTGGGTCGTACGTAACCTTTCTCCATCAACTCCTTAATTTGCTTCTTTAATTCTGCCAATTCCGTTGGAGCCATACGGTACGGCTTCTTGTATATGGGTGTCGTTCCGGGTGCGAGTTCAATAACAAACTCAATTTCGCGGTCCGGAGGCATTCCTGGTAACTCTTCAGGAAATACGTCAGGATACTCACAGACTACAGGAACCTTACTTAATTCCACCGTATCCACTTGATTTAATTTCCCTTGGGATGTGGCAATCTTCCTTGTACCCACTTTTATTGTCTTTCCTTGGCAATTGGTAAGGGCTACCGTACGGTTATAGCAGTCTATGAAACCTTTGTTTGTGGTTAACCAATCCATTCCCAGAATAATGTCCAAATCAACTGCGTCCAGTATGATAAGGTTGGCTAGGAATCCCATTCCTTCAATTTCGATGTTCACATCCTTGCAGTACCATTGAGTATTTTGCTTTGATCCCGGGGACTGAATAACCATGGAATTTTGTAACGGCAAAAAGGGAAACTGATTCTTCGAGGCAAATCTTTTAGAAATGCAAGAGTGGGAAGCTCCGGAATCAAATAAAATTGTAGCATCTACTGAGTTGGCGGGGAACGTACCAAACACGATATCCGGTGCGTTCTGAGCTTCCTCAAAAGTCACGTGGTTGATATGCCCTTGCTTGTGGTTGTTATTGGGGTTGAAGTTGTTGCGTCGCGGAGCGTTGGTCGCACCACGGCCATTGTTGTTGTTGTTGGCTTTGGGAGGGTTGTTTCCTTGTTTTGGGCACTGTTTAGCATAATGCCCCGCTTCTCCACAAGAGTAACAGGTGACTCCAGGATAAAAATTTGTATCCTTGGTCCTATTGTGGAATGCACTGCGGTTCTGTGGTGGAGCTGTATTTGTTGGTCGGGTGAATACTGGTTTTTGAACATCATTTCTGGGCCTGTTGTTGCGGACCTGTCCTGACTGGTTCATGCGACGCTTGCGAGCCTCATCCATATTGCGATGTTCATTTTCCAGAATAATAGCCTTATCCACAAGTGTCTTAAAGTCTGGAAAGGTATGAACCATCAGCTGGCATTTTAGCGACGAAATAAGTCCGTCGAGAAATTTCTCCATCTTTTTATTCTCTGTCATATACTCGTCGTTGGCGTACCGGGCCAACTGAGTAAACTGATCCAGGTATTGGGATACTGTGGAGCCCCGCTGCTTGAGATCCTCAAATTCCCTCTTCTTTAATTTCATAATGCTATTTGGGATATGCGCTCCTCGGAAATTCTCCTTGAATTGTGCCCATGTCATATTTGCTCCGTCAGGGTGGGTGTGACATAAGTTTTCCCACCATGAAGCAGCTGTTCCAGAAAAATAGTGTGGTGTGTATAGCACCTTTTCCTGGTCAGTACACTGGGCAATGACCAGTTTTCTTTCCATGTCTCGAAGCCAGTCGTCTGCCTCTAGTGGCTTGTCAGTGTGCGTAAAGACCGTTGGGCGGGTCTTTTGTAACTCAGACAGTTTGGACCTGGGTTGCTGTTGTTCATGGTGATTTCCCATTATAATCAAATGCTGCATCATTTCCTGATGCTGTTGCTGACTCTGCTCGTACAGGCGACACATTTGCGAGAAGGCTGAATCACTGCTTTGCTGGCTAGTCTGCCCTTGAGTGAAATTATTTCCCATCTGTCCAGAGTTGTTCTCAGTTGGAGTTGGCATAGAACGGGTCCAGGGACGATGCATTTTATTTCTGGGGTAATTGCTTAACACCAAAGAAACTAATCAAATAGCAGAAATTAAATTTCCAAAAATTTTTTTCCCCCGGACAAGGTAAGACAAGGCAGCCAGTTATATTACATAAGTGATTTAATTATACAAGCAGGATTTAATTATACAGGATACATGCGGAAACTGTATCATACAAGATCATTTATTCTACTGGCGCACTCTCCGCGCTCTCATCGACCAGCGGTCCTAACATCGCTATTTTACAAAGGCGAGGTAGAACAGGAAATAAATATATTACACCCGTGTTCTCAAGCAGTCATCTGGCGAAGAAAACTGCGTTCGTCCACACAGCTCATCCTAGGTCCTGCTGAGAGTGAGACTCAGGCAAGGCACCCAGGATGTGACATCGCCCTCGTCTTCCTCTTCCTCGAGGATCGCCTCTAGTCGTGTGGTCGTTGATGCCGTGCCTGCTGGAGGTGGCACCGTGCTCGTCAGTGGAGAAGCTCTGGTTGGAGCGGGTGCAGCCAGACGGCTAGCATCGCCAGTTGAGGTCGAGCGCTGAGCCGCGGGACTAGCCAGAGAAGTATTTGATGGGGTGGAAGTGCAGGGAGCACGAGGCGAAGGAGAGCGGTACTCGCTCCTGCGAATGATTCTCGCACGAGACAAGTCCATCCGCGCAGTGAGGTAGTCATCCACCAGGGAGGTGAAAACTGACTCCAAGGCCATGATATACTGGACAAGTGGCTCAATAGCCAGATCCTTTTCCCCTATGGTGCAGGAAAAAGCATAGTGGCTGGTGTATGGAACGTGGCAAGGCAGGTAGTAGTAGGGACGGTCCTGCATAACGGTCAGGATGTCCCGGAGACGTGCGATAGCCTCACGTGCGGCCATCTGGATAGCATGCCTCTCAGTGGGCATGGCTCTCCCCATGAAGCGATAGTTGCGGAAAGACATGGACGCACCACCCCGAATATATACCGAAGCCTGGTACATAGTCAGGGTCTCTGAGATCTTGTCCGGGTAAACGACGTACTCCGGACGCCCGAGGGACCCCATCGCGTCCCTCGCGATGCTCGCGAGAAGGCGGGAAAATCCCGCAGGCTCGTTGGCGAAAACCTGCGATGGGCAGCTGCCACCAGCCATCTACAACAGTAGACACAAATCCAAGTAGCCATGTCATAAGTGTATGATAACTAAGGAAAAGATTGCTACGATGCATGAGATGCATGCTGGGAAAATGTCAGTACTGACTCGATAACTAGCGATCGTGCCTAGGGCTCCTACAGTCAGCCTGGCTCTGATACCAAGGTCTGTCAGGCCCATTTCTGAGAACTAAATCACAGAATAGCCTTAAGTCACACTGGCTCCCAAGCACAACCAGTGGACAACCTTGATATAGATAACCAGTACAATAATATTACACAGGGTTGAGTCAGGGTGACTCAATAATTTATTAGAACAACTCAGCGTACTAGGATGGCGGAATATGACAGTGGGTAGTGGAACTCAACACTGATATACTAGCATAGAGTCAAGCGTCAGTGTGTGGCTTGACTATTTTATTGGTGTGGCGGAAGCTTGACGGATGGTACACGTGATAGACTCCAAGGCACAGGTGTGCTGACTGGGAACCTTCTAAGCGTCGGCCTCGCTAGCGCAATTCTCCTCCAAAAGCTCGTCCTCCTCCAAGTCTGGCCAAGTAAATAGCCAGGGACAAGCCAGTGAGTACTTTGAATGTACTCGCAAACATTAAGAACATAAGATATACTGAAAGCATATGCCATGGAGGATAAACTACATGCATGCAACAATTATCAAGACTTGGCATGGTGAAACATGGTTAATACAAAAATAAATATTAGTCATAATAATATAAAAAGATAAAAAGAATGCCGGTCGGATGCCAAGTGACATCACGGTAGGACTTGAAGAGAAATGCCAGTCGGGTGTCCACAAGAGTAGTGGCGTGATAAACCGCCTGACACTCGAGGGACGCCACAAAAAGGACTTTAAGAGAAATGCCAGTTGGGTATCCACAAGAGTAGTGGCGTGATAAACCGCCTGACACTCGAGGGACGCCACAAAAGGACTTTAAGAGAAATGCCAGTTGGGTATCCACAAGAGTAGTGGCGTGATAAACCGCCTGACACTCGAGGGACGCCACAAAAGGACTTTAAAATAAAAACGAGCGTCCGGGGTAGTCTAGCCAGCCCCTGAGACACTCTTGAAGGTAACAATAAAATCATAGGGTTAGTCCATAAGCATAATATTCATCATAAATAATTCATGATAAATACTGACTGTGACAAAAACATCATGCAAACATAACATGCTCAAGTATATTATTTTCCTCCAGAGACTGACACCGGGACCGAATACTTGACCCACCCAACTAAGTCCTTGATCGTGGACGCGGCTATTCGAATAGATATAACTCTGCAGAGGGTGTACTCTTTACCCACGCGTATGGGCTTTCCTTAGACAGTACCGTGCACTGACTAATACCCAATACGGACTTTGGGTTGAAAACACGCCTGACGCATACGCACCGACCGGATGCCAGGACTCACCCAGAGCATCGCTCCAGAAACCTTAAGTCAGGGAGGCTACAACCTCCGAAAAGCATGGGATCACTATTAAACGCGCGGATTACAAGGGGTGCCCCCCTCTCGGCTACAACCGGAAACACCCATGCCCCTGACCCGATGACAGGCTACAACCTTCATCGTAGTATCTGTGTGGCGTGCACCCGTACAGGGGTTATCAACTTACTAGGCCGTGCCCTCCTTTCGGAAGGACCCGTGGCAGCACGGTGTACAACTAGGTGTATAGAGCAAGACTCGATCTAGGCAGACTCAGGAGGTATTGTCAAAATAACACCAGTGTTCTTTATCAGTACCACACGACACCACTGTGTCAACAAAGGACCATGCCTACTAGCATGTCCCAACCAGCAGCAGCATCTCTGCCCTCGCGTAACCACTTGTATGCCAGACAAGCTAGTGTGACATGCAAGCCAAGGTAAAACAAACATGACATGACCATGCATGCACATGTGATATAACATGCAACGTATGTGATGCACTACCATACTATGTAACCATGCAAGGAAGCAACATCATATCTCAAGTTCAATCATGCTTGCCTTGTCCAAAGTAATCAGGAGAAAACCCTTCAGAATTCCCAGCAAAAGTTCCTTCTTCTTTTTCTGAAAAATTCAAATTTGAATTCGAATAAGAAAATCAACACAGAACAGAAAAAGTTCTCAAAATATTTTTAAATAAATCTTAAAATAAACTAGGGCAGAAAAGAAAATTTTAGCAAAAAGAATCAACTCATTTGGATTTATATTTTAAAAGTTATTAGCTTTTCAAAACCAGGGGTTTTTCTGTAAAACAGAAGTCCCTGAGTTGTTTTAAAAGAAAACGTTTCGGATACGAGTGCGTCATCCAGTGCAGAAGACGTAAAGCGCAGAGTGCGCTTCCACTTAAAACGGAAACAGAGAGAGAGAGAGCTGACGGGTGGGGGCCACCCGTCAGGTTTAAAATTTGAACGCGCTCGCGCGCGAGTACAGAGAAGCGGCGGCGATCGCCGGCGACGATCGCCGGGGTCTCAGGGCCCGGCGCTGGTCGCAACATGACCAGCGTGGCCTTCCGCATCCAGGGGTGGTGGAGGTGGCCACCGGCGGTCACCTGAACGGCGGTGAGCTCGTCGCCGGCGGACGGTGATTCGGGTGAAGTGGTGGCTCGTCGGAGAGTGTTCGGGAAGGGAAATTGACCTAGGGATTAGGCATGGTGGTGGAAAAGGGAAGGATCGACGGAGTTTGGGCTGCTCTAGTGGTGTAGGTGCTCGGTTCGGTTCGAGGACAGAGGCGGCGGAGCGGTGGCCGGAGAGGGAGAAGATGACCCCCTCGGGGCCTGGTGGGTGGTCAGGAGGGAGTGTGGGTGGTGGTGGAGGCGAGTGCTCGCGCTAGAGGGGCTCGGGGACCCTTTTTATAGGCGGTTCGAAGATAGCCGAAGCGGGTGAAGATCGCCGGAGTTAATATGGCCGCCGGGGTTGGTTCTGGCCGGTGGTCTGGGCGATGGGGCATTCAAGAGGCCCGTGGTGCTCGTCCGAAGCTTCCGCGTGGACGAGTTCGTGCCTGCTTGACACGTTTGCGATGTGCTGTCCGCACGGGCGCGGCGGAGCGGTCGGCTCCGGCGACTGTCAAACGGGCCCCGTGCGGCGTGGCCGGTGTGTCCTTTGCGCGGAGGTGTGAGGGAGAGTGACGCGTGGGCGGAGAGGTAGGTAGGGGCGCTGCTGGGCAGTGAATGGCGGCCTATGGCCGTGGCGTTCCGCTCGGCCCGGCCGTGGACGAGCTCGGGGAGGCTGCACCGGCCCGGTGCCATCTCACCGGAGTGGAGTGGCTGGGCGTTGGGCCAGGGGGAGCTACGGCATTGAACACAGGCGACATCGCCGTGCGGGGGAGGAAGATGATGGATGCACGGCATCGCTGTCCCTGTCGGCCGAAAGAAATTCAGTTAACTGAATTTCAATACAGTTATGAACAGTGCATGCCAACTGTTTGATGAATTGCTTTGGGGGTTTAAGCAACTTGTTTGATCATGGGGTTTTGTGTGGTGGTGTGTAGTTACTCAAAAATGAGTTTGCCAGGAGGCCAAGAATTTTGGTGAAGTTTGGAAATGGTTTGGGGCAGAAATATGATTTCTGGACCAAATTTGAATTGAATTTGATTTGAAATTTTTGAACTGTGGGACCAAATGTTTTTGGAGAAATGGGTTGAGGGTACCATATATATGTAGGGATAATGTTGGTGGAGGCAGAAGAGTCATAGAAAATATAGTTCCTTTGTAAATGTCAAGAAACTATGATTAATTCAAATTCCACTTTTGGAATTCAAAATATATAGAAAGAATATTTTTGTGGAGTGGGGAGGAGTTGAATAATATCACAGAAGGTGTGCATGACTTGAGAGGTAAATCTTGGAGTGGCAGAAAAATATTTGGAGAGGTTTTATGGTGCTAGAAGAGGTGGAAAGGACCTTTGCCTTTGAAAATAAATAGCTAAAAACCAAAGATTCTTTAGAGAGAATTTTTTTTTGAAAACCTCCAAAACAATTAAATCAAATAAGTCCACCCTTCAAACAGAACCCTCCAAGAAAATTTTTAAATCTTAGCTAAAATTTTGAAAAGTTTTCAAAATTCCAAATAAATATTTTTGGGGTGTGACAGGCGCCAACTTTCAAGACATAACACTTGAGAAAGTTTATCCAAGTTCGGCCATAAAAAAAGCAGCGATCTTCTTGGTTCATGAACCGAACTCGGAACTTATATCCATGGCTTGTCTTCACTGTGACCATTAAACTGGTGTATTCAGTTATGGCAAGGCCGAGCATCTTGAGTACATGTGTTCTGACAAAGAAAATAATGCACTGCAGGAAAAATAATATGAGAATACAATGTATTCCCTATCCAAATCTAAAAATAACTTCCTCCTTCACGTCAGTGTTGACCATCGTACTGGCTGTACCTTCTATCCAAATATAGCAATCCAAATTTCCAAATTAGTCGACAACATGTTCAAAAAAACCAACCATCCCGGATAGAAAAGTCGATTCTAGGAACATATTGTACGCGTTCTAAAATCCTGTGTTAGGATGAGAAGGAACAAGTATGGCGTCTCGCCGAGGGCGTAGAACCTGTAGGGTCCTCACACTTTGGGCACTTCAAATGAAACACACTAGATTCAATAGGAAGAAAAATGCATCAACGGCGGCGGCTGCCATCCTAGGATTACCCACGACCAAGGGACTTAGATTTATCGGGGATGGATGAACAATTCGTACCTGGTTCTCCATGACAAAACCCTATGCAATCACCGAGAGGGGGTTTTCTCTGAACAAGCAGACGAGGGAGAAGGGAATTCAGGCCGAGTGAAATATTGCCGCTTCGTTTTTCCAGCTTACTGCTAAAGTTGGAAAGGGGGAGTTTGTGATTTGACGGCTCATTGGGCATTACTATGGCGCTACGACTGGGGTGTGTCTACCGTGCAATTGTGCACTCTAATTTGTGCATATGGCACGTAGACCCCATTGCCGGATGCCCCGCATATCAGCAAAAGGAAGTATAAAGACAGGAGTAACTAGTTACACACAAATATATTTTTGACAGAGAGATACTTCCTCTGTAAAGAAAGATACAAATCTTTTATATCACAACTTTATACATACAAAATTGTATCTGACAGATAGGAAGGAAACTATGGCAATTTTGCAAAAAGGAACCCACAAACCTCTCCACATTTGCAAATAAGGCCTTCCCTCGTTCATCCTTTTCCCTCACAAGATAAAATACTCACACAAATGCCTCTTAGTGTTACGTGCAACGCATGGGCATTATGGGGGTTCAGCTTTTGTTTGAGACAATTATGGTTGTTCAGTTGAGAATATAATACTCAGACAGGCTCACGGTTCTGGACTTGGGCTGCAGGCCCACCTTGCATGTTTGGGGGCCCATGTGTTCTACCTCAACGCTTTTCATATTGCAAGCGACCGGTACGGCGCTGGTTTTAGATGATGTTGCAAGGCGAATACACAAAATTGAATAAAGCACGGTAGGTGTTGGAATGAAATCAAACGACAGTTCCTAACCAGCAATGAGAGTTGCAATACTATCAACGATATACCATGTGATAAATAATACTGTCGTATTACTTATACACACAGGACACTTTTTCACCATGCCAGATTATTATATCAAAATCTCTCGTAGGATAGATTAGTTCGGCAGTTGCGTGCTGCTACTCAAGAATTTCAATGTTGATTTGGAGCAGCTCTCCTTGCCGAGAAAGTTCAATTTTGAGATCATCCCCTACCGCAAGATATGATTTAGATTTGAACCTTGACCATCCTTTAGCATCAATCATCATGCGACCATCATTTGTACTTATGGTATATTGAGAAGGTTCATTCAAACCAAGGCTGCGCATGGTAAGAGAAACTTGGCCGCTGTCGCCCGGATTGTTGAACGACTCCCTCGTTGATCTAGGAATTCTCTGTTTGCAAACAAGAAGACATACCCAAACAGTTAGATCAATACAGTGAATCATGCGAAACAACTTGGAAAGAAAAAAGAACGAAACACTTGGGCGGCCAATGATTACCAAGAAGGTGGACATGTCCGTTTTTGTAAGGACTTTGGTATATGAAGTGCGAACTGTAGCCCAGTCTGTCGCCGCTGCACGGGCCGGAGCAGATGGAAGTGCAAGTGTTGGTGTAGGAGCCGAAGCCGCCGCTGCTGTCGGAGATGGAGCTCCTTGTAGAGCTGGCGCCGGTGTCGATGCCCGATCCTCCGGTAGATCAGCCAGTTGGGGCTGCATGAACAGGACCCCGTGGAGGGCTGCATGAACAGGACCAGCCCGTGGAGGGCTGCATGAACAGTAGACGGTGGTGGGCTGGATGAACAGTAGCCCATGGAGGGGTGGTTGAACAGGAGCCCGTGGAGAGGGCTGGTTGAACAGTAGCCGGTGGAGTAGCACACGGTGGAGGCTGAACAGTCGCAGGTGGAGGCTGGAGGAGGTCGACGGTGGATGAACAGTAGCCCGTGGAGGCTGGAGGGGGTCGACGATGGTGATGAGCAGTATCCTTTGGAGTCCCATTTTGCGGTACGCCACACCCCTCCCGATGAAGAGGACTCCCGTTTTCACCGTAGCGCTCCATCACAAGTCCGTTTCCTCCGTTTTCGGTATGCCACACCCCTCCCGATCAACAAGACCCCCGTTTCGACCGTAGCGCTCAAACAATAGTCGTTTCCGATGTTTTGCGGTACGCTACACCCCTCCCGATCAACAGGACCCCCTTTTTGACCGTAGGAGGTCCGTTTCCTCCGTTTTGCGGTACGCCAGACCCCTCCCGATGAACAGGATCCCGTTTCGAACGCGGCCGGTCAAACACAAGGCCGTTTCCTCCGTTCTGCAGTACGCTAGGCCTTGTTTCCATCGGCTGTTCCGTCCAAGACCTCCGGATGAACACGCCGACGCATTCCGTTCCGCCCCAGCCGGTTGGCTCCCCATGAACACGACGACGATGCTGTTTCTCCGTTCCGATCCAGGGGTGTACACAAGCCCTGGCCGTACGTACGCGTGAGTAGGCGTCCGAGACCGAGCCCGTATGTGCGTACGTGGCCGTATTTTCTTTCTTGCACCCTGGCCGTTATACGTACATGTACATGCTACGTGCGCGCCTCTGCTACGACACGTGCACGCCTCTACATCGACCAGTAAGTACGTACACGTTCGTGACCAGAATAACAACGCTACGTACGCTTCGACCAGGTGGGTCCCGACTGTCAGGCACTTCCTTGCGTGTGAAGATGTAGCTGGTGGGTCCCAGTAGTCAGGGAGGCGAATCGTTTTTTTTTTGCCCGGACGCACTTCCTTTCGTGCGAAGATGTAGCTGGTGGGTCCTAGTAGTCAGGGGGGAACGTTGTTTTCACGAAATACGGTGGCCCATCCGGTGGGTCCCCGATGTCAGGTGGAAGAATAATTGTTTTACGCATAATAAGGAGGCACTTCCTTGTTGCGGCCGTGGACCTAGCTGTTAGCCTCTCCACGTACTGTACTATTCCGATGGAAGTCATTCCTTGACCGCGTTGACCACGCCACACCGAGAGCACCAGGGCAGTGAACGACGGCGAGGCCTATGAAGGGGACGATGCGGAGCCCGGTAAGACGCGGCAGTGCAAGCCCACGTGGAGAGGAGTACGAGGGTTCTCTTGTTTGGCTGCGGTGTGAGGCTGCCGTCGCCGCAGGTCCTGGCCAGCGGTGGGAATAGTAGGGGGCGGTTAGGCCTCCGCGGCAGCATAGCCGGCCACTGGAGGCAGGAGCATGCGGCACGACCGGCGCTGCTTTGGGCGGCTGGAGCATGAAGACCAGAGGTTGAAGAAGCACTACGGCCGTTGGATGGACATCATATGGTCACTGGAGCTAGAATCGTTCATATGGACTAAGTTGACAAAGCACTTCGTCCCCATCAACTTAGTAGGCCCACAAGTCAGCCACCCACCAAGGTGGGTCCCAACTAGCAGGGGGGGTATTCATTTCTTTGTGCGTAATAAGGAGGCACTTCCAGTGGGTCCGAGATGACAGCGGGGGGAACGTTTTTTTCGCGAAATATGGTGACCCGTCCAGTGGGTCCCAACAGTCAGGGGGGGACTTTTTTTCCACAAAATTTTGTGGCTCGTCCGGTGGGTCCCCGCTGTCAGGTGGAGGAATAATTAATTTGCGCGTAATAACCAGGCACTTCCATGATGCGGCCGTGGACCCAGCTGTCAGCCTCTCCTCATACAGTCCACGTCTGATGGAAGCCGTTCCTTGACAATGTTGACCACGCTGCACCGAGAGCACCAGGGCGGTGGACGACAGTGAGGCCTAGGAAGGGGACGACGTGGAGCCGTGGAGGACGCGGTATTGGATGCCCACGCGTAGAGGAGTATGAGGGTCATTCACTGGTTCACTGCGGTGTGAGGCTGCCGACGCCGTAGAATAACGTGGGTGTGGGTGAGTAGAGGGATGGCCTGGCTAGCAATGGGAGTAGTAAGGGGCGGTGAGGCCTCCGTGGCATCGCAGTCGGACACAGGAGGCAGGAGCACGAGGCACGACCGGCGCTGGTTTGGGCGGCTGGAGAAAGATGACCAAAGGTTGAAGAAGCACTACGGCCGTTGGATGGACATCGTACGGTCAATGGAGCTAGAATCGTGCATATTGACAAAGTTGACAAAGCCCTCTGTCCCCATCAACTTAGTAGGCCCACAAGTCAGCCTCCCACTATACTGGGTCCTTGCTAGCAGGGGGATTATTCAGTTTTTTGTGCGTAATAAGGAGGCACTTCCGGTGGGTTCGAGCTGA
>LR738711.1:916205579-916297778 GCA_902687465.1 Secale cereale
GGGGGGGGGGGGGACGTTTTTTCGCGAAATACGGTGCCCCGTTCGGTGGGTCCCAGCAGTCAGGGAGAAATGTATTTTCGCCAAATACGATGGCCCGTCCGGTGGTCCTTGCTGTCAGGTGGAGGAATAATTACTTTCCGCGTAATAAGGAGGCACTTCCTTGCCTCTGCCATGGACCCAGCTATCAGCCTCTCCACAACAGTACTCTTCCGATGGAAGTCATTCCTTGACCACGTTGACCATGCCGTGCCGAGAGAACCAGGGCGGTGGACGACGGCGAGGCCTAGGAAGGGGATGACGCGGAGCTGGGGAAGATGCGGCAGTGGATGCCCACGCGGAGAGGAGTACGAGGGTTCACTAGTTCGGCTGCGGTGTGAGGCTGCAGTCGCCGTAGAATAACAAGGGGTGTGGGTGAGTAGAGGGATGCCTGGCCAGCTGTGGGAGTAGTAGGGGGCGGTGAGGCCTGCATGGGAGGCGGGAGCAGGCGGTGCCGCCGGCGCTGGATTTGGCGGCTGGAGCAAGAAGAAATGAGATTGAACAAACACGATGGCCGTTGGATTGATATCCAACGGTTACATCTGCTAGAATCGTTTGTTGACGTATATAATACCTAAAAAAATCTTGCATACGTGTCAACTTAATAGGCCCATAAGTCAAACCATTCCCTCTTTTTTTAATAATTTATATATAGCTCATTGCGACTTCTTATGCAATTTATTGCAGTCCATTTTTTGGTTCGCCAGGGCCAATTTCGCATATTTTTGAGGGCTCCAAACAATTTTTAATGCCGAAATGTCGAGCCAGATTTAAAGTACTTTGAAGATATATTTAACTTAGGTTAATGCCCAGTGAAATAGGAATCTGAAAATGTGAAAAAATTCAGAAATTATAATGTAATTGCCAATTTGGCATCTGTTTTTATATTTACAGCCAATTTCATATTACTTTCAAGTTGTAGAGGCATCTTGAAAGAGTTGCAGCCCATTAGGGAGTAGAAAAATAAATAGGCCTGGATTGGGTATTCTTCAGAAAAAATAAACTAGGCTCATTTTCACAAAGAAAAAATAGCTGGACTGGTCACATGGTGAACATAAAATATAAGCCTGGGCTAGACGGGCCACAGCCCAGTTCAAACCTTGCTCTGTCTCAAAAATAACAAAAAAAATACTGCTCGAGCAGCTACGTCCCAGGTGTCAGCCGATCTGGTGCTGGTCTCTTGTCTATTGACTATATACACTCACAATGCCGTGGGTCCCAGATGTCAGGAAAACACTAGGAGGAAGCATTTTATTTTTCCATACACTGACATGGTGGGCCCATACTGTCATCCTCTCCACGTACTTCTGCCAATTCCTGTTGTTTGTTGACCATGTTGACAACGCGAGAGGGCGGCGCCGCGTCGAGCGTACCAAAGCGCGCGGAGGACGACGGCGAGGCCTCGAACGTCGGCGTTAACAATTTAGGAGATGGTGGGGCGGCGATGCATGCGCTGAGGCGCAGCCAGCCATGGGAGGCGGAAGCAGGCGGCCCCGCTGGCGCTAGTTTGGTTTTAGCGGCTGGAGGAATATAGGACTGAAGAAACACGACAGACTATAAAAGGAGCAGGAGTACTTAACAACCTTAACTGAAACCAGCAGGGGCACTTAACAACCATAGCTGAAAGCAGTATAAGTACTTATACAGGTTCAACCGTACAAAGCACGCCTCGAACAATGCTACTTTGCCTACAGTTAACCAAGGGTGCGGCCGCCAAGCCCCAAGACAAGACCCAGGCGCCACCCCGTGCATCCACAACCTTCTGAAAGCGGCTTCATCTCGCAATGTGGTCAATAAACAGAATATTCGCTTTAGCGCCATGGAAAAGCAGGAACATTATCTCCTGTCCTATTCTCCAAGATGGACGGACCTTCATTACTTGAGACCACCCATGAATAAGTATCTTTTCACCTCCAAGGGGAATGGAGTAGGTCAACATAAACATCATGTTGTCTCCAAGCGCAAGTCTGACCCGACCATGGTGAGGCTTCTATATAGGAACAATAGAACTGGGCAGTTTCTGTTTCAAGAAGATCACATCTGTAAAAATGTGTATAAGCAATAGTTTATGAACAACATATATAATAGAAAACAGCTCGTACCATAAGTTTCTCGACATAATTGGACCTCTTCAACGAGTGCAGCAGTGGCACACATATCCCACGCGCCCTTCCACCATTGAAACGCCCCACAAGGACCTCAAGACGATCAATAAAGTGTATTAACTTGTGGATGAAGTCCCAGTCAACTTCAGTACCATCAGTAATAGCCGAGTTGTAACAGAATAACAAAGGAGTAGCCTGCTTAACTCTGAAAAAACCTACACGCGCCACCAATTATAAGAAAATATTAGTTAGAAGTAGCATCTTCGTGAGAGATTCGTTGCTACTTCTAAAGTTAAATTGTGATTAGTTAGACAGAATAGGTGGATTAAGAAGTAATCGAAGAAAAAAGCAAGAACTAGATACTAACATGGATGAACAATTGGAACGACGTCGGGGTGGAAGATCGCAGTGAAGATGAGACCAGGTTCTGCTATTTCCATCAACATCTGTGCGCCAACTTTCAGTCTGTAACACTTGAGAAAGTTTATCCAAGTTCGGCCATAAAAAAGCAGCGATCTTCTTGGTTCATGAACCGAACTCAGAACTTATATCCATGGCTTGTCTTCACTGTGACCATTAAACTGGTTTATTCAGTTATGGCAAGGCCGAGCATCTTGAGTACATGTGTTCTGGCAGAGAAAGTAATGCACTCTGGGAAAAATAATATGAGAACACAATGTATTCCCTATCCAAATCTAGAAATAACTTCCTCCTTCACGTCAGTGTTGACCATCGTACTGGCAGTACCTTCTATCCAAATATAGCAATCCAAATTTCCAAATTAGTCGACAGCATGTTCAAAAAAACCCACCCTCCCAGATAGAAAAGTGGATTATAGGAACATACTATACGCGTTTTAAAATCTTGTGTTAGGATGAGAAGGAACAAGTGTGGCGTCTCGCCGAGGGCGTTGAACCTGTAGGGTCCTCGCACTTTGGGCACTGTAAATGAAACACACTAGATTCAGTAGGAAGAAAAATGCATCAATGGCAGTGGCTGCCATCCTAGGATTACCCACGACCAAGGGACTTGGATTTATCGGGGATGGATGAACAATTTGTACCTGGTTCTCCATGAGAAAACCCTATGCAATCGCCGAGAGGGGGTTTTCTCTGAATAAGCAGACGAGGGAGAAGGGGATTCAGGCCGAGTGAAATACTGCCGCTTCGTTTTTCCAGCTAACTGTTAAAGATGGAAAGGGGGGGTTTGTGATTTGACGACTCATTGGGCATTACTACGGCGCTATGACTGGGGTGTGTCTACCGTGCAATTGTGCACTCGAATTTGTGCATATGGCACGTGGACCCCATTGCCAGATGCCCCACATATCAGCAAATGGAAGTATAAAGACAGGACTAACTAGTTACACAAAAATATATTTTTGACAGAGAGCTACTCCCTCTGTAAAGAAATATACAAATCTTTTATATCACAACTTTATACATACAAAATTGTATCTGACGGATAGGAAGGAAACTGTGGCAATTTTGTAAAAAAGGTACCCAGAAACCACTCCACATTTGCAAATAAGGCCTTCCCTCGTTCATCCTTTTTTCTCACAAGATTAAATACTCACACAAATGCATCTTAATGTTATGTGCAACGCACGGGCATTATGGGGGTTCAGCTTTTGTTTGAGACAATTATGGCTGTTCAGCTGAGAATATAATACTCAGACAGGCTCACGGTTCTGGACTTGGGCCGCCGGCCCACCCTGCATGTTTGGGGGCCCATGTGTTCTACCTCAGCGCTTTTCATATTGCAAGCGACCGGTACGTTGCTGGTTTTAGATGCTGTTGCAAGGCGAATACACAAAATTGAATAAAGCACGGTAGGTGTTGGAATGAAATCAAACGACAGTTCCTAAACAACAATGAGAGTTGCAATACTATCAACGATATACCATGCGATAAATCATATTGTCGTATTACTTATACACACAGGACACTTGTTTCACCATGCCAGATTATTATATCAAAATCTCTCATAGGATAGATTAGTTCGACAGTTGCGTGCTGCTACTGAAGAATTTCAATGTTGATTTGGACCAGCTCTCCTTGCCGAGAAAGTTCAATTTTGAGATCATCCCCTACCGCAAGATATGATTTAGATTTGAACCTTGACCATCCTTTAGCATCAATCATCATGCGACCATCCTTTGTACTTACGGTATATTGAGCAGGTTCATTCAAACCAAGGTTGCACATGGTAAGAGAAACTTGGCCGCTGTCGCCCGGATTGTTGAACGACTCCCTCGTTGCTCTAGGAATTCACTGTTTGCAAACAAGAAGACATACCCAAGTAGTTAGATCAATACAGTGAATCATGCGAAACAACATGGAAAGAAAAAAGAACGAAACACTTGGGCGGCCAATGCTTACCAAGAAGGTGGAAATGTCGGTTTTTGTAAGGACTTTGGTATATGAAGTGCGAACTGTAGCCCAGTCTGTCGCCGCTGCACGGGCTGGAGCAGATGGAAGTGCAAGTGTTGGTGTAGGTCCCGAAGCCGCCGCTGCTGTCGGAGATGGAGCTCCTTGTAGAGCTGGTGCCGCTGTCGGAGCAGGTGCCGGCGTCGATGCCCGATCCTCCGGTAGATCAGCCTGATCCGCTGACATGGTCGGTGCCCAATCCTCAGCTGGATCATACTGAGTTGCTGCCGCTGTCAGTGCTGGAGCAATTGCCTGTGCTCGATCCGTTGCTGAAGGTGGTACTGATGTGTGAGACAGCGGCGATCGTGTCTGGTCTGCTATGATCAGCTTTCGAACTTGACTAGGCTTCGTGACCGTGATCCAGTTTTTTCTTCATTTCTTTTAAACGTGAGAAGGACTAATTGTGGCGTTTTTGTTAAACCGAACTATAGTTCATCACAGGGATTCAACTTGTACTCAGACAACAGATTGATCCAATTTTTTCCAGTAATATAAGTGATGGATAGTGCCTTCGTCACTGACACGACATAAGAAGTGAAACCTACAAAAATAGCCATCGTAGAGCAAACCAAACGGTTTATTATGTGATGAATGTCACATGGCAAAACCTGCATCGTAAAATTGCAGAAAAAGAAAGAAAACATGATATTAAATCAATATGATTTAGACAGTAAATCAATAAGATTTACTTGATGTGACACGAGTGAATCTTTACCAGGAAATCACTATGTTGAAGTACTAAATAGAAGATTGATCGTCCAACTACGGGTGGCATGCAGTTGCCCCACCTACTCCCAGAAGCAGGACATTCCAAAGGTCATGACAAATCGTATGGACCGAACAGCCATGGTACTGGAAATCATGGTGGGTGCGACAAACCCTGCAATGCATACATATATTGGAGTGTAACCATAATTGATAAACCGTCCTCACAAAAAAGATGATCTGGATACTTCAAAATATACAGACTAAATTGAGTTGACAGACATTAACATAGACCGTTCTCCGCACTGACCACACACCAAAAGCGGCAGTACTAATAAACAATAGAGGGTTCACAAACACAAATCATGTACTGAACAATCGTACTTACTACAGACAAGAAAAGTTGCACTAATTAAACTCTGCAGACTATTTCTTGCCACCGACCTACGGGATGAACCCCGCATAACTGACTAGGCCATGGACTTCGTGAGAGATGTCTACATACACCATCACCATCTCAACAACCTTGGAGAACCTAACAGTGTGGTCTTTCCACTCATAAACATGATGATGAAGACATGTTGCATCAGATTTGTTTGGAAGCTTTACAAGAACCACACCCTTCGTAATCGAAGGCACAGCCAGGAAATTGTTGTGGTCAAGTACAGCCTCGAGAACACGCCTGACAACAATGCTACAGGAAAACACTAGTTCAGGACACATGGCAACAAGGACACAGCAGCTGGATAGTTTAGCAGTAGAATTCATCCTCAGGTCTTCCACTTCACACGGCATGACTATGGGAACTTCATCTCCACCGCGGACCTGGTTATAATTCAAACAAAAACCATATTTTATTACTACCTCAGTTCAGAAATATAAGATGATTTTTGATATTATACTCCATATATGACTACATATACGCACATAAATGAGTGAACAAAGACACTAGAACATGTCTTCAATGGATGAGATCGGAGGGATTACTTGCAATATCGATAACACAAGTTATTGAGGCAAATATACCCTCTTCAAAGGTACAGTAGCATTGATGTCCATAAAGTACTCCATCCATCCCAAAATTCTTGTCTTAGATTTGTCTAGATACATATGTATCAAGTCACATTTTGGTATTAGATACATCCGTATCTAGACAAATCTAAGACAAGAAATTTGGGACAGAGGGAGTAGTTGAAAGTAATCTATAAGAAATCAGTGTCAACCTCTCGCATGTTTTGGTCAAAAGAGGAATTTAGAACCGTCATTTGGCACACAAAAATCACATGCAAGATCACCCAGAAAGTTGTGCTACTAGTACTAGTACTACGTGTTAGATGAAAAAACACGATCAAGATCGAGAAAAAGATCGTCAAGAAGAGATATTACCTGGACTTGCTTAATAAGGGATCCCAGAGAGGGGGTCTTGGAAAGGGCGATGGCTTTGAGCTTGTCTGCGGTAGTCTCGGCGGGGTGCTTGCGCTTCTTCGTACCATGAGCCTCGACGGCTTTGGCCAGAGCCATAGACATCACTTTGGCCGGTGCTCCATCATCCATCAAGAAACTGTCGAATAGAAATAAAAGAAAAGAAACCATAATCACAAACCCAAAAGAAGAAAAGAGAGGGTGTTATAGGATCAGTCTCGGGGTTGCAAGACTGGGCCTTAGCCAGAATCAACACCATTGATGCGCTCACCTTTCCTTCTTTGGGAGAGAAGAGGAATGGCAGTAGTAGGTCGGGGTTTTCTTGAAGAAATGAGGAACAAGATGAGGGAGAAGCGAGTTGGGTAGAGAGGAAGCTGAGAGAGAAGAGTGAAATGATGGTTGCTTCGTCCATCCAACTTACTGCTGGAAAGGAGGGGGTTTTGTCATTTGACGGCTCATTGGGCATTACTGCGGCGCTTCTATCGGGGTAGTCTACCGTCACTATACTACGGAGTAATTTAGTGCATGGCTGGTGGACCCCGATGCTAGTTGTCCCACACATCGGCGAAAGTGAGTAATTTAGTGCATGGCTGGAGGAGGATCCGCACCGTAGAGCGTGTCCATTGTATTTCTGAAGAAAAAAATGATTACAGCAAGCGTTTCCACTCTTACGATGGAGGAGTGCGAAGCACGGCAGCCACTTGAACATACACAATACTCCTACTACTAGGCATGTGCAGTGGTTCATACGTTAGTACTACATAATCTTGTTGCTAGTGTAGTAAGATACGGTGACAACAAATGATGTTGAGTGCATGTCAACTACATGAACATTAATGTATTAACATAGTACCGCTTTCTTGACTATCCGATCGAGATTGAACGGTGACATCAATGTTAACAGAACTAGGTCTACAGCGCACGGAGAGTATGGTGCTACGGTACTCCACGAAACATGAACCATATGAAGCATGAATAGTGTTAGGAAGGGTGTATGAAGGGTGCACGGGATGGGAGCAAAAGTTCCCTTCTCGACCCACTTTTGGGTGTTTGGCAGAGGGCATGAAGTGTGCATGAGTCCACACTAGTATGTTAACACAAATACACAAAGAGGAAACAACTACTCCCTCTGTCTAGGTGTGTAACTCATCTTACGTTGTGCACTGCGACCAAGGCAAAGAGGAAAACAAGAAAACTAAATGTCTTTTTGCTAATTAATAGCATTGCATGCAATGAACTAACCACTACATGTCATGTTTATTAGTCTCAAGTCATTGAAAGCATACACGGCCCACGTCTCTTATTGGTTGATATGTCACAAAACAAGAAACGGGGAGGGAGTTAATGTACTGTGCCTAACTGTTTTGGGATTATTTGGTTTTCGTAAGGTGACTTACACACCTAGATAGAGGAGTATATTGTTATGAGAATGCAACCAAACACACCCACATGCTTTTTGCTACAGTGACTTATCTGCACCGTCTGATTTTGATCCAACAGTCATGTTGCGTCGAGACATGGACATGCCCATGCAGAGGGCGCCTAAACACCACCGAAGTCCCTCTGCTTCTCGAGGCGTAGAACGTTGGTGATGCAGGGGGCGAAACGGCTGAAAGGCAATGCAATCTACGGGAAGCCGGAGGGAGCCAGTCGAGGAGCGGGGAATCTTATGGTTTTCACCATGGTAAAACACAAGTCGACGTCTTCTCACATCAGGGAGCAGTGGGTTTTACACGCAGAGTCCTCGTGACTAATTGCCGCCGCGCCTACTACCTTCAATCAAAAAATTAAAATTCCGGCCGCGCCTGCTCCCGTCAATCAAAAAATTACAAATCATGCCGCACTCAAACACCAGAACAACGCCGCACTGGATATTTAAATTTACCTGCCGGGAAGTAGATAAAAAAAGGTGTGAAAAACAAATGTGGTGGTGGCCTAGCTAATCGGTCGAACTAGTCCAACTAGCTAGCCACCGTGCTTCACTGATGTACTCGACGGGAAAAGTGGTGTTTCGTGATTTGACCACTCATTTACTTGCTTCGGCGAAAACGCGGTAGAGCGTCCCATGCCAGGAAGAATATATGTGTGCACCACCCAGGAGGACCCCGAAACCGCGCGGTAGGGTGTGCCATGTCTCGGCACGGAGAAAAATGTGCGTGTAAAATTTTACTGTATCAGACGTAGTACCTATGGTTCGATCTCGAGACCCAGCCAGTCGGTTGAAAAAACCCCACTAGCGACACAGCTTCATCATGCTAACATGGCACGGAGGATAGGTGTGGTTAGCTCTGTCTCAACCAGCCACAACGTCTCTTGTTCTAGGCGATTCTTCTATTTTCCAAGCTTTTTCTTTTAGTTGTAATAACACCACGACAAGCTAGTGCCGCTCTTCGTGTGTGCCCGTGCAAAGGTTAGATGATGGAGAGAAGAGAGAGATCGCAGACCTCGTACCCACCAGTAAGTGAGCCAACGGTCATGCACGTGTTGACGAGGCACTCCCTCTAATCTACTCAATGTAATACTGTATAAAATCAAGTTGTGGGACAAAGCCAACAACCGTTGTTGTTTCAGGCTATCGACTTACTCTTTGTAGTCCAGGTTGCCAGTTCGAATCTCATCTTTCATATTTGTTAGTTTTAGGTCCAAATTTGATTAGTGACAAGTGGGACCCCCGTGTGTTGTTCCGATATTTCAGTGTAGGATGGTTTTTTTTTAACAAACACTTTGCACAGTTAGACAAGTAACGGCACAAGTTACATGTATTTTGCAAGTTTACGGACAAAAATGACAGCGGCATAGAATATCACATCCACCCCACAACTTAGATGCTATGGTGATACGAGTTTTTACACTATTGGAAGTGAGATCCAATGGCTTGGGAGAAGTTTTTTTAATTATGCGCAATTTCCAAACTCTCCAAAGGTTTTTTTGCAAATAAAACATTCAACCTTTGTGTGTGCCGCTGCATCTTGGATCGAACGGCTGCCCGTTGCTCATATTAGGTGCTCCCCATAGCTTAATTACCCTCTACGATGATATGAGCATCTAGGTCGTATGATCAGTGTTCAGATGGCACATGCGTAGTACTTGTACATTCTGCGCAATTCCTAAACTCTCTCAGCCGTATATTGCCAAAACATTCAAACCTCCTACTATGGGCCGTTTGATCTCCGTGAACTCGTATCACCATAGAATCTACGGTGCGGACTACCTCATATTCTCCCGTGCAAGAAAACATAAGGTGCTCTCGCAGCTTGGATGCTACAGTGTTACGAGCTTCGAGGTCGTTTGATCTGAGATCCTATGGCATCTAAGCAGTCTTTGTGCTTGTAAGCTGGGGCCAAACTCTGGGTGCTTTTCTGCAAAAAACCATTCGAACGACCGAGGAGGTGTTGGTTCACAAATCGAACGGCTTCGAAGAGCTTGTATCACCAAAGCATCTAAGGTGTGGCAGCACATGATATATTTACATACAGGAGAATATGATGTCCACCTTCATCTTTAGATGCTACGGTGATACGAGCTTCGAGGTCATTTGATCTGAGATCCAATGGCATCTGAGTAGTCTTTGTGCTTGTAAGCAGTGGCCGAACTCTTTAGGGGCTTTTCTGCAAAAAACCATTCGAACCACCGAGGAGGTGTTGGGTCACAAATTCAACGGCTCCGAAGAGCTTGTATCACCAAAGCATCTAAGGTGTGGTAGCACATGATATTCTTACAAATAGGAGATTATGATGTCCTCCTTCATCTTAGATGCTACGGTGATACGAGCTTTGAGGTCGTTGGATATGGGATCCAAGGGCATCTCAGTAGTTTTTGTACAAATTGTGTGCAATTCTCAAACTCATCAAGGTTTCCTATAAAAATATTAAGACATCATGTGAGCTACTATATCTCAGATCTACAAGCTCCAAGCAACTCATATCGGCATATCTAAGGTATCGGGGCACATGATATTCTCCCTGGGAGGAGGGGTGGGGTGCACAACCAATAGGTGGTTGGGAGGGTGGGGACAAATATAATCTAAACAACCCTAAATAGAGCTTCACAATTTTATCTAAGGTCGAGGGGGAGACACCCGACAATCCACGTTAGCATGGATACCGTGGATACCGTCTCGATTTTTTTTCAAATAACTCCTCATTAATTAATTTATAGTATCTCGTTTCGAATGACTAATTATTGCAAGGAAAACACGGGCATGGTAATACATACAGATTCGTTTGCAAATGAAAGAAGATTCGTTTGCATTCTCAAATATAGGCACACCAGGCAGACTAGTGTCGTGTCGTGGTGGTCGCGTGTGTCGGACGGCAAAATACGTTCGCGCTTCCATGTTTCGGATTGAAATACCTGGTGGCCCCATTTCCAGCCCTGCAAAATCTCCCTTCTCCACCGTTCCCTTCAGCGCCCAGATTGCTCAAATCGCTAATTCGCTGCCAACCCAAGCAAAGTTTGAATCGCCCCTCGTCTCGTCTCTTTCCCCACCTCTGTGCCGGACAACGACGACGAAGACGACGGTCGCACTTCACCACCGCACTGGAGCTACCTCATCTACGCCCTCGTCCACCGCACCGGGTGGTCCATCGACAACGTCGGCTGCCGCAACCGACATGCCTCACAACCACCTACTTCCACCGCATCAGGTGCGTTTCACCGACACCGTCTCCCAGCTCACCGGGCCTACTTCACCGAGCACATCGTCGCGCCTCCGCCCCCATGGGGCCGCTGAGGCTTCACCAACGGTCTCGTCCACCGCATCGTATCGCTCCGCTGCCACTCAAGATCTGCATCCGTGCGCGGCCAGCCAACGCCAGCGCTTCACCCTCGACGGCTCTGAAGTGACCCGCACTCTAGCTAGGCGAGCATGCCCAAACGCCGGCCCGAACTAGGTATCCAGACATCACCCCCTTGTGCACTGTTCCGACGATGTTTGGATATCCTTTCACTGCTCTCTTAGCTTACATGCCTATCCAACTCTGACTTTAACTATTATTTCTTCTAGAGATATCATCCGAAACAAGAAAACCATTTTTTAGCAAAGCATGATGGTGCTTCGGGATCTGGTACACATCCTGCACACCCGTATAACCTTGTAAGTACATATCCTCCAGTACAACAGCAAGGTCGATTCCTCTTATTTGATCAGCCATTCACCGTGTCAAAATGCAGAGGGGGATGCACGGAGCACAAGGCCTGCACTTCCAAGCAAGTGGTAACATGGACTGGTACATGGAACATCCCAAGCGCAAGCAGAGCTGCAGTGAGCCTGTACAACGAGCTAGCGTAAGTCCCTGCATTTCATTTAATTCATACTGGCAACTTTGTATGTTTTGTGTGTAGTGGCGGATCCACGAATTCAAGTAACCAGGGGTGAACATTTAACTTAAAAAATATGAAGGCACTTGCACTCTGGAAATCAACATAACTTGAGAAATGTGAAGCTGCATGCACTTTGAAAACCAGCTAATGATCCAAAGTAGTTCAAATTATAAACACTAAATGATGGAAGCACCAAAAAACACAAAATGGAACATGGTGTACAAGGACTAAACATGGTCTGTACCTGCTTGAATTATTTGTTCCCTCGCTAAAAATATCGAAGTGTAATTGCACCTATAACCAGTACGCAAACTGCATATCAATATATCTATCCTGCACAAGTATGCAAATTGTTTCACATAACAGATTAGAAAAGTATTTATGCTACGTTGTCATGATACGGGGACATTCTGGTAGATGGCCTTGACGTTTCCTCAAGCCATGAAAATGCACTATAATTTGCTTGTCATCAATGCCTGCAAATCTCTATGTCTCTCTCAACATAGCGGATCATCATTAGAGACTAAATCCTTCAATGGGAGCTTGCAAAATGCTTGCATTAGATGCCTCATTAGACCCTATATGTTCATCACCAGGAGCATGTAATTTTTTTGCATCAAATCCTTCATTACCAGTCTGTTCATTAGACACTTCAGGCTCAAGAACAACATGAGCTTGGATGTTTGCACCGGAAACTTGATTAGATTCATGAGATTTAGTCAATTTAGTATTGATTGGGAGAGTTATAAAATAAGTAGAAATTGGTTTCATTTTCTCATAGATTCCCTACATACAAGCAGTTTTACAACACCGTCAGGTTTAACTATTAGCCAGAAATTGAAGAGTTGAATTAGATATAACGAGGGTTGTGATGTACCTGCCCGTTGCGCATACTACTCGTGCAAGCTGCGACTGCCCATTTGCGCAAGCTCGACGCCATGCCCATGCTACCGCCACTGCCTCCCACGCAGGCTACACCCAGGGTTGGATCTTCATCTTCTTCTCCTTCCATTCTCTTGAAGCCCGGCGACCGCCCTCCAACAAGGGCGCACAGAAGTGCTATGTCGGTCTATCCAGCGGCGCCTAGGTTAGGAGCGAACCAGACTGGAGGCTAGAGTGAATGAATTGGGATTTTTCTTCATTTTTTACATTGCCTGCTCGTGCGTTGGGATGAACAAAACTAGCCTGAGCCAACCTGGACGACTCAAACTAGGTGCACACTTTCAAGCCACCCGAGGCGGCCACCCATACCAGCCCCTATGGTGGCGTTGCCCCTTTTTGCGTGTATGATAAGGCTGGTGAAAAATATTCTAGTGGCGCTTTTGATTTACCCACAGAATGGTTGAATTGCTTGTTTATATGAACTGAGTTCGCCAATAATGTGAAGGATGCCAGTCTTTTCATCCTGTTGTAGATTGCTTATATCTCGATATGCCAAAAGTATTCGCATGAAATATAAAGTAAAAGCCAGTGTGATGTGTGTGGCTACAACTAGTCTGACTACAGGTCCTCATATAACATATCAAGGACGCACCATCTTACCAGATTAACCATTCGACTTACCAATGCAGTGTGGGAATAAAGAAGTATTGGGACTGCTTATCCAAGCAATTGATGCCATGGACTCCTTCGTACAACCTTGTAAGCAAAAAAGAAGTTGCAGTGTGCATGTACAAAGAACTAGCATAAGTTTAGTTACCTGCTTCTCGGAATTTTAGTCAGCCACTTATTGCAAAATTGTTCAATTAGGTTGCTTGGCTTAATTTAGTTTGCTACTGATTACATAATGCCACATCCTGTTAATCCTATTATAGACTGCGCCTATCTATGTGTTTGATACTTACTGTTAAGAATTACCTGTTTGCCTGAACTTAAATAACTACTTGTATGTTTAACCGCTTTGCTGCTGCAACAATGGGTTACATTGATGTTAATAACTACTTTTCAGCATCGAATTGAAACTCTTTAATTCCTTGTTCATTTAACTAGTTTGCTGTTATAACTCCCAGTTGAGATGTTTTGCTAACTTCAACTTTTCTAAATCCAATCAGAACTTTAATAGCAAAACAGGTTAGCCGAAGATCAAAGAGTGAGGTCCCCATGGACGTTGTATCATCCCACAGCAGTGGCACTGGCCCAATCGTGCATTATGAATTGCCAACTGCTGATGCTCTAGAGGCTAAACTAGTGGTAGAAAGAGATTCTGCTTATGCACTTAGATATGAAGTTGACAGGTTGAGGAAGCAAAAAGCACAATCAGTAGCAGTACTCAAGACAACCATTAAATAGTTGGTGGATTTCAAAACGAAGCAAGCTGAGACTGAGCACATTGTTCAGGTCCTGAAGGAAAAAAGGAAATTAAATTCCCACTTGGTAAATCATAGGTGAAATGTTCTTTCCATCGTTGCATAACCTTTGTGTTTATTGTTCATGTAATCAACCAAACCATTTGTTTTAGAGATCATGTAATAATTGTTTTTTGTTTTTTGTTTTTTGGTTTGTAATTTTATTTGAGCACAAGTCTGTATTAATTGATAAGACTCGGAGACATTTCATTTTGATTGTTGTTCCAGACCTACAAATATGCCAATCGGGCTGAATGTGCATTCAACAATAATAGTAGTATAGATGGACCATAAGTGGCAAGTATCGGAAAGGGCCAAGATGATGTAGTAGCTTGGCTAAAAAAAGGATGCTGTTGTAGCAAAGAAAAGTACAGTGGCCTGGCTTATGTATGTTAGTTGATATTATTGATCCATATACTCTATAAGTGTTTATATGTGTGTTAGTTCTATACATTCTTGGTTGATTGACTCGGTATTTCAAACTTGATACATCGGTTGTGTACATATCTAAATGGGAGTACACATTATGCTGCGTGTGACATTTGAGTTGGACATGAAGTGTTCGAAATATTCGAATTCACCTTAAACTGGATTCTAGCTTCTGAATTTGAGTATCGACATTTGTAAACCATATTCATATATGTCAGTGGAATACATCTTTGTCGTCCTTTTGAAGATATATAAAAACACATAGAATGATTTATAAAGATTCGTATAGGAATACGAAATGGATTCGAATTTAGTTGCCAGGGTAAACGTGGATGCTTATTGTCCCAAAATTTGAAAGAAGCGGCAAAATGTCCACTCCCACGTCGGCTGCCCAAAGCCAAGTGTTTGGGAGATGGAAATTACTGTCTACCCATTACACGGACAATACATTGGCCTGATTTCCACTCCTCTAAATAGTGGTAGGATAGTAACTTCAATTAGACGTGACACGACCACCTCTGAACCTATTCCAACATGGTGGGTGCCAAACATGGACGGCAAAACAAATTTAATTCAAGCTTGTCCCAAAGACCTCTGTTTCTCCCTCCATTTCCCCATTCATACACGGTGGGTGACAAAACAAACTCGACTCGACCGAAAACGATGTAGGCAAATATTTTCAATAGGGGCAGGTTTGTAACTTCACACAGACGTGACACAACCGCCCTACCTGTCAGCCCCGTTCATACACCGTGGGCGCCAACCATGGGCGCCAACCACCCTCTCCTCGCCCGAAATCGCTCTGGGCAAATATTGGCGAGATGCGAGATTACCGTCGTATCCCCAACCAACGAGACGTCCAAATTTTAAACGGGGGCTAAGTTCGTAACTTTCCCATATTTCAGACAGTTGCGTACCAAAAACATTGTTCCCCATACGTCTCCCTCCATTTTCCCATTCATACACCGTCCGTGCTAGAACACCATCCCCACACCAGCCTCCGTCCGCCACCCCGTCCATCACCGCCATCCTCCACCCCATCCATCGCCGCCGTCCTCCACCACATCCATCGCCACCGTCGACCAACATGCTGGAGCGCCTACCAAGACCACGTCGTCCACTGCTAGAGATGGACGTTTCTCATCCACGGCAACGGACCAAGAGCCTTGCATGACGTCCTCTCGCTTCATCGGCGTCATCGTCCTCTTTGCCGGGGCCGCTCACACGACCTTCTCTTCCATCGCAACGGTACTTATCCCCCGATGCACCCGTCTACCGTCACAGATCTGCTTCAACACCACCGACAGCCATCGCACCCCCGATGCCTACACGACGCCGCAAGAGAGGTGGTACTTCATATCTCCTCAACTTTTTGATCTCAACCAGAAAATAGATCTTAACTTGGTTACTCTACTTTCTTTTCAGCTCTTAGAATTTAGTTCTTAGTTCGAAGCAAACAATGGCTGCTAAATATCATTTCTCTGGTTTCCCCCTTTTATGATCACTATACGATCAGAATACGTGCTTCGTGTCATAATAGCACTGATCGACCCATCAAGCTAAACAAGCTTAGTTGTTCAAATACGAATCTGATATTATTAAAATAGATTTGTTTAATTGGTCAGCTAAATGTTCCTAAATTAGTTTCCAAAATGCATGTTCGCCGCTCGGGTGTGTATCTTTACAGGGTGCCCATGGTGGGCCGGCCCACCCTGGGATTTTGGGTCGTCCCAGGCCCCGATTCCCCTTTGTTCTGTTGCGCGCTTCCGATCTCTACTCGCCCCCAGCCGCCTACCTCGCCGGCGACTTGCCATCCCCGGACGGCAGGACTCTAGGAGGAGACGTCGGACTAACAGGTGGTCAGAACCCGCTCGCCCAACAGCGTCACTGCTGCCCGGGCGCGCCACCGTGCCTACCTTCCCAGTCCGTTCAAGGCTCAGGCGTGCAACACCCACTAAGCCAACCCGATTTATCCTAAGATAAGTCCTCAACACTCAGCAGCCACTCCTCATCACCCATTTTCTAATTGATTCATTACTCATTAGGCAGGACTGTGATTAGGGTTTGTTGTGTGCTAAGTGCTACCTACACTTAATGGTTCAGATGTATTTCGGTAGTCTTTAGTACCTGTAAAGTTCACAGGGTTTTCAAAATTCCGGCCCTAGGAACTGACACTAGTCATTTTGGATTTTTGGTCTTAGTGACATTGACCCAGATTACTACTGCAAGCCAGGTTTGTTGGTAATTTTACTTGTCTTTCGTACTCATTCGATATAATATCCAATTATTCATGTCGATTAGTGGCAAACAATAAGTGGTAGAAAAACTTCTTGATTCAGATTTTGGAGGGTCTCTTACTACAGTTACAATTCTGCATACTTGTCCTAGTAAGCTCAAAAGTAAATGATTCATTCACTACATTTATGCTTGACTTGTCATATTTGTTCTCAATATTCTTTTAGGGCGGACCACCCTGTTTCTAAATACTGCAAACGTAGACATGATTGAATAGTATTTCTCTACGTGATCTCTTCCATCATGTGTGGGCAATGAACACTGCATTGTATAGAAAGAAAGTGTCATTTCTAGCTTTTACATAGGCTTCGATCATTTACATGGAATACAATCTGCCTACTTGCTTTGTGTCGCACTACCAACACTCCACTCTTGAAGCTAAACATTATGCCACTCATAATTCCTTAGTTTATTTTTTTCAAATACAAATTTCATATGATTCTAATGTTCCTACTTCTGTTTTGAAATGTGTGTTTGTCTGTTATAGATACATAAGGGATTTATATTTCTGTGTGTGGTCTGGTCAGCACGGTTGGGTGGTGAAGTTTGCATATGTAGAGGTTTATAGGGAGACACTCTTCGAGTTGAATCCGCAATGCATTCCATAGATAATCTGACTACTTTTTATATTTTCATGAATCTCAGATTCTGAACAACATCATAATGATTATGAGCTTGCGCGCATGAAAAGAATTAAACTAAACAATGCCATGGCTGTCAAACTTGGCATTAAGGGACTAAAATCAAGTCTGGATGCAATGCAATGCAAACACTCTCCACCTACAGATTCATGCTCACAGTATGATCCTAATAGTGATTCTGAGCTAGAGGGAGACCTAATTCAATGTAGCTCCCTAGTGGAGGAGTCAGAGGAAGATGCCCTATCTTATTCACCCATTAAGGTGCTTGCTTTAACTTTCCAAGGTTATATTTGTCGCACATATCTTGCAACTGATGCTTTGCATTGCTTCTACTTTGTTAAACTGCCATTAGCTTAGTTTACACATCGTCTATGTCAATACACCCTACCTATCCATTTTCAGTACATATTCCAATTGTCATCATACCATATTTATCCATTCAAATGCCGTTCTTGTGTATCAGACATTCAAAAGGAAGAGGGCGATTGCTCATCATGGAGGAGCACAACCAAAGTATTTGCAAAAGGTAGTGGCACATGGTAAATCAAATAGCCCATTAGGTGTAGTTGCAATATCACCTGACCCACAAAACACCCCAACTCCAGCAGACTCCAGCCCTACTACACTGGTCATTTGTGATGCCCCAACTCAGCAGACACAGCACCAGCTAACAGTTGACATAGCACCAGCTCTACGACGCAAAACCCCCATTCGAGCAAAGAGTACACCAAATCCAGATGCCAAATCCCTTTTTGAACCAGAGAGAGCCCCGATTGCTGCAAATAGGACCCCTGTTCCATTTCTTCCCAGTTTAGAAGACAAAGCTTATATTTGTTGGGGAACGTAGCAGAATTCAAAAAAATTCTACGCTTGCACCAAGATCAATCTAAGGAGTCATCTAGCAACGAGCATAAAGTAGTGCATCTACATACCCTTTGTAGATCACGAGCGGAAGCATTCGAAGGAACGTGGATAAAGTAGTCGTACTCTTCGCGTTCTTCGTCACAGATGATCCTAGCGCCGAACGGACTGCACCTCCACGTTCAACACACGTACGGTGCAGCAACGTCACGTCCTTCTCGATCCAGCAAGGGGGGAGGAGAGGTCATCGGAGATCCAGCAGCACGACGGTGTGGTGGTGGATGCAGCAGGAAATCCTGCAGGGCTTCGCCGGCGCCCTGCGGAGGAGTAGGAAGTGTGACGGGAGGGGGGAGAGGCGCCAGAGGCTTGGGGTGCGGCTGCCCTCTCCCCCCCACTATATATAGGGGCCAAGGGGGGGGGGGCGCCGGCCCTGGAGATCAGATCTCCAGGGTGGGGCGGCGGCCAAGGGGGGAAACTTGCCCCCCAAGGCATAGGGGGCGCCCCCTCCCCCTAGGGTTCCAACCCTAGGCGCATGGAGGGGGGCCCAAGTGGTGCGCCAGCCCACCAGGGGCTGGCCCCTTCCCCCTTGCGGCCTAGGGGACCCACCGTGATGGGTGGCCCCACCCGATGGACCCCCGGGACCCCTCCGGTGGTCCCGGGACACTCCCGGTGACCCTCAGAGTTCACCCGATGGCCAAAACTGGACTTCCTATATATCATTCTTTACCTCCGGACCATTCCGGAACTCCTCGTGACATCTGGGATCTCATCCGGGACTCCGAACAACATTCGGGTTTCCATGTGCATGTATCTCTGCAACCCTAGCGTTACCGAACCTTAAGTGTGTAGACCCTATGGGTTTGGGAGACACGAAGACATGACCAAGACGACTCTCCGGTCAATAACCAACAGCGGGATCTGGATACCCATGTTGGTTCCCACGTGTTCCTCGATGATCTTCATCAGATGAACCACTGTGTCAAGGATTCACTCAATCCCGTATGTCATTCCCTTTGTCTATCGGTACGATACTTGCCCGAGATTCGATCGTCGGTATACCCGATACCTTGTTCAATCTCGTCATGGCAAGTCTCTTTACTCGTTCCATAATCCATCATCCCGTGACTAAATCCTTAGTCACTTTGAGCTCATTATGATGATGTCTTACCGAGTGGGCCCAGAGGTATCTCTCCGTCACACGGAGTGACAATATCCCAGTCTCGGTTCGTACCAACTCAACAGACACTTTCGGAGATACCCGATGCGTACCTTTATAGTCACCCAGTTACGTTGTGACGTTTGGCACACCCAAAGTATTCCTACGGCATCCGGGAGTTGCACAACCTCAAGGTCTAAGGAATAAATACTTGACACCGAAAAGCTTATGCATTACAAACTATACAATCTCGTGCTAGGATCAGAATTGGGTCTTGTCCATCACATCATTCTCCTAATGATGTGATCCCGTTATCACTGACATCCTATGTCCATGGTCAGGAAATCGTGACCATCTGTTGATCAACGAGCTAGTAACTAGAGGCTTACCAGGGACTCATTGTGGTCTATATATTCACACATGTATCGCAGTTTCCGTACAATACAATTCAAGCATGAATAACAGACAATTATCATGAACAATGAAATATAATAATAACACTTTAATTATTGCCTCTAGGGCATATTTCCAACAGTCTCCCACTTGCACTAGAGTCAATAATCTAGTTACATTATGATGAATCGAACACCCATAGACTTCTGGTGTTGATCATGTTTTGCCCGTGGAAGAGGTTTAGTCAACGGGTCTGCAACATTCAGATCCATATGCACTTTAGAAATATCTATGTCTCCATCTTGAACATAATTCTGGATGGAGTTGAAATGGCGCTTGATGTGCTTGGTCTTCTTGTGAAACCTGGGCTCCTTGGTAATGGCAATAGCACCAGTGTTGTCACAGAAGAGAGTCATCGGGCTTGACGCGCTTGGAATGACTCCTAGGTCGGTGATGAACTCCTTCATCCAGACTCCTTCTTGTGCTGCTTCGCAAGCAGCTATGTACTCCGCTTCACATGTAGAATACACCACGACGCTCTGCTTGCAACTGCACCAGCTGACTGCTCCACCATTCAAAATATACATGTATCCGGTTTGTGACTTAGAGTCATCCAGATCTGTGTCGAAACTAGAATCGACGTAACCCTTTACGACGAGCTCTTCGTCACCTCCATAAACGATAAACATATCCTTAGTCCTTTTAAGGTACTTCAGGATGTTCTTGACCGCTGTCCAGTGTTCCATACCGGGATCACTTTGGTACATTCCTACCAAACTTATGGCAAGGTTCATATCAGGTCTGGTACACAGCATGGCATACATGATAGAACCTATGGCTGAGACATAGGGAATGACACTCATCTTTTCTCTATCTTCTGCCGTGGTCGGGGACTGAGCCTTGCTCAATCTCATACCTTGCAAAACAGGCAAGAACCCCTTCTTGGACTCATCCATATTGAACTTCTTCAATATCTTGTCAAGGTATGTGCTTTGTGAAAGACCAATGAGGCGTCTTGATCTATCTCTATAGATTTTGATGCCTAATATGTAAGCAACTTCTCCAAGGTCCTTCATTGAAAAACTCTTATTGAAATAGGCCTTTATGCTATCCAAGAATTCTATATCATTTCCCATTAGCAATGTGTAATCCACATATAATATGAGAAATGCTACAGAGCTCCCACTCAATTTCTTGTAAATACAGGCTTCTCCATAAGTCTGTATAAAGCCAAACGCTTTGATCACATCATTAAAGCGAATATTCCAACTCCGAGATGCTTGCACCAGCCCGTAGATCGAGCGCTGGAGCTTGCATACCTTGTTAGCAGTCCCTGGATCGACAAAACCTTCCGGCTGCATCATATACAACTCTTCCTCGAGGAAGCCATTATGGAATGCCGTTTTGACGTCCATTTGCCATATCTCATAATCATAGAATGCGACAATAGCTAACATGATTCTGACTGACTTCAGCATCGCTACGGGAGAGAAAGTCTCGTCGTAGTCAATCCCTTGAACTTGTCGATAACCCTTAGCGACAAGCCAAGCCTTATAGATGGTCACATTACCATCCGCGTCTGTCTTCTTCTTAAATATCCATTTGTTTTCTATGGCGTGCCTGTCATCAGGCAAGTCCACCAAAATTCATACTTTGTTTTCATACATGGATTCTATCTCGGATTTCATGGCTCCAAGCCATTTATTGGAATTCGGGCCCCCATTGCTTCTTCATAGTTCGAAGGTTCACCGTTGTCTAACAACATGATTTCCAAGACAGGGTTGCCGTACCACTCAGGTGCGGAACGTGCCCTTGTGGACCTTCGAAGTTCAGTAGTAACTTGATCTGTTTCTTCATGATTATCATCATCAACTTCCTCCCTTGTCGGTGCAGGCACCTCAGGAACAATTTCCTATGCTGCGCTACTTTCCGGTTCGGGAGGGGTGACTGTCACCTCATCAAGTTCTACTTTCCTCCCACTCACTTCTTTCGAGAGAAACTCTTTCTCCAGAAAGGATCCATTCTTGGCAACAAAGACTTTGCCTTCGGATCTGTGGTAGAAGGTATACCCAATCGTTTCCTTTGGGTATCCTATGAAGATGCATTTTTTCGATTTGGGTTCGAGCTTTTCAGGTTGAAGTTTCTTGACATAAGCATCGCAACCCCAAACTTTCAGAAACGACAACTTATGTTTCTTGCCAAACCAAAGTTCATACGATGTCGTCCCAATGGATTTCAACGGAGCCCTATTTAAAGTGAATGCGGCAGTCTCTAAAGCATAGCCCCAAAAAGATAGCGGTAAGTCGGTGAGAGACATCATAGATTGCACCATGTCCAACAGAGTACGATTTCGACGTTCAGACACACCGTTACGCTGAGGTGTTCCGGGAGGTGTCAACTGTGAAACAAGTCCACAGTTTCTAAGGTGCGTGCCAAATTCATGACTTAAATATTCACCCCCACGATCCGATCGCAAGAATTTTATTTTTCTGTCACGTTGATTCTCAACCTCATTCTGAAATTCCTTGAACTTTTCAAAGGTCTCAGACTTGTGTTTCATCATGTAGATATACCCATATCTACTCAAGTCATCTGTGAGGGTGAGAACATAACGATAGCCTCCGCAAGCCTCAACACTCATTGGACCGCACACATCGGTATGTATGATTTCCAGTAAGTTGGTTGCTCGCTCCATTGTTCTGGAGAACGGAGTCTTGGTCATCTTGCCCAAGAGGCACGGTTCGCACGTGTCAAATGATTCATAATCAAGAGACTCTAGAAGTCCATCTGTATGGAGCTTCTTCATACGCTTGATACCAATATGACCAAGGCGGCAATGCCACAAGTATGTGGGACTATCATTATCAACTTTACATCTTTTGGCATCTACACTATGAATATGTGTATCATCACGTTCGAGATTCATCAAAAATAAACCATTGACCAGCGGGGCATGACCATAAAACATATCTCTCAAATAAATAGAACAACCATTATTCTCCGATTTAAATGAGTAGCCATCTCGCATAAGACGAGATCCAGATACAATGTTCATGCTCAAAGCTGGTACTAAATAACAATTATTAAGGTTTAAAACTAATCCCGAGGGTAGATGTAGAGGCTGCGTGCCAACGGCGATCACATCGACCTTGGAACCATTCCCGACGCGCATCATCACCTCATCCTTCGCCAGTCTCCGCTTATTCCGCAGCTCCTGCTTTGAGTTACAAATGTGAGCAACTGCACCGGTATCAAATACCCAGGAGCTACTACGAGCGCTGGTGAGGTACACATCAATAACATGTATATCATATATACCTTTGACGTTGCCGGCCTTCTTGTCTGCTAAGTATTTGGGGCAGTTCCGCTTCCAGTGCCCCGTTCCCTTGCAATGAAAACACTCAGTTTTAGGCTTGGGTCCATTCTTTGGCTTCTTCCCGGCAACTGGCTTACCGGGCGCGATAACTCCTTTGCCGTCCTTCTTGAAGTTCTTTTTACCCTTGCTGTCAGGGATATTACTAGCAGGTATGAACCGGCTAGTGTAAACCGGATTATTATAATATATTTGTGTGATTGTAATATTTAGTAAAGGCTATGGCCCATGAGATCTTAGGGCCCATTTATAGTGTTATGGTTTGTAAACCGCCTGATCATGTAACTTGAGAGATAAGGAAGAAAGAGCAGAGGCCGAGGTGGACACAAGTATGAGCCGGCCTCGGGACTCTGTAAACCGGACCGTGCGTCGCCTCTATATAAAGGGACGACCCGGCGACGACTCAGGGGAAGCAAGAAACAACTCGTCGAGACACAGGCAAGTGATCTGCTCCCTGTTCATCGACGCCCAAGCAATACCAAACCAAACTAGACGTAGGCTTTTACCTTCATCAAAGGGGCCGAACTAGTATAAACCCTCTGTGTCCTTTGTGTGCTTTTATCCCCTTCAAGCTAACCCGTGCGATGGTTCCATCATCAAGTCCGTTAAACCGGACATCTGCCGTGTTAATTCCACGATAGTTGGCGCCCACCGTGGGGCCTCTGCACGATGGTTTCGTGTTCTTGAAGGGGAGCTTTGAAGGACTCAAGGGCTACGCGGTCGGCCGGATGACCAAGAGTCACCGCGGCCGGATCTACATCGACGATGCAGGTTGGGGACCGGAGGCCGATTCAATCGAATACGGGTACCGGGTTCCCTTTGGCGGCATCCACGTCTTCATCGGCAAGATCGGCGAACTGGGACCTGAGCCGGACATCTTCCCCAACATCGTCGAGCCGGCTCAGCGTGCGAGATCAGCCCGGATTCAGCTCGCCATGAAGCGCGTTTTCGTTGGAGCAGTTCACGGGGTCCAAAACGAGGACGGATCGGAATCCGGTGGCAAAACGGTTGTCTACTCCGACGACGAATCTTCATCCAGAGAGACTGAGTCTTTGTATCAGTTGCGGGACGGCCGGTCTGAGGGTGAGTCCGACGGAGACAGTATTCCGGGCCCCTTTGTCCCGCCAAACCGGGTGGCTGTCTTTATGGCCGGTTCACAACCTACGCCACAGTCCACGGTGATCGGGGCGACAGCAGAAGCTGGTGTAGGGGGGAGTGGCCAGGCCCTCTTGCCCACTGACGTTCTATCCACCTTAGTCGAGGAGTTCATGGCCCGAGCCATGGCAGAGGTAGCTCCAGCAGACAAGGCGCAACATGATGCAGAGCTCCTTCAGCTAAAGGGCCGGATTGATCAAGCAAGGGATGATCTGAAAACAAAGAAGGCTATGATAGCAATAAGGCAGGCGGAATTGAATGATCAGGCTTTTCATCTAAGGATGGAGTAGGCCTCTGCACAGGGAGTAAGGGGACGGAAATATCAATCTCGTCTACCGTCGGTTTACAAAGCGACGGATCTGTTCAGGACACCCGGGGCTGGGACCAGCAATGATCCGGCTTTAAACCGGAGGGCGCCCCCAAGGGATGAGCCGGTTCAGCAACCTACCGTAGAGCAAGATCGACGGATCATCCCTACACCTCACGTTCCTACCCCTCCGGGTCATTATTCAAATCCTTTGGACAACATCGTTGCTGCTGCTTCACGCTTAGCCGCTTTACCCATTGAAGGGACATCCCCGGTGGCGTTGGAGGCACGCAGGGTTAAGAATCTACTTAATACGGCGTTGATACAACAGCAAGCGTATTCCCATAGCCGGGAGAGGCTCCATTCAACACCACACCCCAGCCGGAGTTACACTAGGCATTGGGAGGAACCAGAAGTGTCTAGCAGTGAACGCACGCGACATCGGCACAGACAGGATAATCCGGCCGACGCGGATGCACAAGCTCAGGATGCAAATCGGGTTAGATCGGTAGCCCGGGAGGAGATCCCTCAGACGACGCCGGTTCACACAACCACAGCAGAGACAGGAGTCACAACGAGTTCCTTTGGTGTGCAGTGTCTTATCCCCGCTTTATGGAGCGTGAAGCTGCCCAAGGATTTCAAAGGTCCACGTAAGGTGCCTAATTACACAGCAGATCTGGCTCCAGAAGCTTGGGTTGAGAGTTACGAGATGGCCATGGAGATGCTGGATGTAGATGAAGCGGCTTGTGCAAAGTACTTTACTATGATGCTTGAAGGTACAACCCGGACCTGGCTAAAGGGTTTACCCCCAAATTCCATCGGATCATGGGGAGAGCTACGTCGCCAGTTTATCAAAAAATTTAAAGATACGTGCAAGCAGCCGATGTCAATAGTGGATCTAGCAGCCTGTGTGCAAGGAGAACAGGAGTCTACAAGTGCATGGGTGCGGCGAGTATCAGAGATCTTGCATTGTTCGAATGGTGTCAATCCCAGTACGGCAATAGTAACTTTGGAGAACAATTGCCGGTTTGAGTCTCTAAAGCTAATTAAACTAGGACGACTTAAACGGGATTGTAACTATATGGGAACTCTCATGAGCGCTCTGGTGAAATATGGGGACTCTGACAACACTAAGTATCCAGAAGCGGAGGGAGACAAAGCAGGGAAAGTTAACAAGCCCGGTAAACCGACGCAGGTTAATCCGGCTACTACAAGCTCCTTAAGCAAGCGAAAGGCGGAAGGTGGCTCTGATTTCGTGGCCAATACCCAAGTTCAAGGGGGTTTTCAGCGCAATAGGAGCAAACCACCTCCACAAACCGGCGGAGGTGATGTTAGTTGGGACCAGGAGTTAAATCAGCCTTGTCCGAAGCATAGCACAAGGGAGCGACCAGCAAAGCACACCATAGGAGAATGCAGGCCCTTGATGGAAGCCATAATGGGCCGCTTCAACCCTAATAACAGGCCTCCAAACGGCGGTTCAGGCCCGGGGTTCTACGGTCCGGGTCACCAGGGTAACAGCTCCGGATCAGGATATCACGGTAACAGCAGTGGTTATCATAACCGGGGCAATAATCAATATGGTCAAGGTGGTTATAATAACCAGGGTAATCAGCCGCATGGTCAGGGTGGTTACAATAACCAAGGCAGCCAACAGCAGGGCCAAGGTAATCACAATAACCAGGGTAATCAGCAGCGTCAGCAACAGCAGCAGCAATCCGGATACCAGAGTAATCCAAAGGAATTGAGTAGTGGGCAATATCATGTGTTCACCACAAGTTTGTGTAAACGAGATCAAAAAGTTTTAAAGCGGGCAGTCCACGCGGTTGAACCGGCGACGCCTCGATTCCTGTGCTGGTCAGAGCAGCCCATTGTATGGAGCAGGGAGGATCACCCGATGCGGGTCGATAATCCGGGCCATTTGGCCTTGGTGGTAGCACCCCAGGTGGGTGGTTATAAGTTCACTAAAGTTCTTATGGACGGCGGCAGCAGCATCAATATTTTGTATTATGAGACTTTCCATCGAATGGGATTGACGGATAAGAAGCTAAGGCAGTCAAACATGGTGTTCCATGGGGTGGTTCCAGGTAAGTCATCTTACCCAGTTGGGAAAATTGACTTAGAAGTTACCTTTGGAGATGAGAATGATTCCATGTCAGAGATGATAACTTTCGAAGTCGTCAAGATCCGGAGCCCTTATCACGCTCTATTCGGGAGGACGGTTTATGCCAAGTCTATGGCTAGGCCGTGTTATGTTTATCTGCAGCTCAAGATGCCGGGTCACAAGGGCACGATCACGGTTCATGGAAGTCGCAAGATAGCATTGGAGTGTGAAGAGGGAGACGCTGCTTACGCGGAGGCAGTATGTGCCACAGAAGAGTTGAAGTTTTATAAGGATAATGTTGATCCGGCAGATATGACCCCGTTGAAGAAGCCAACTACAGAGCATGATCCGGCGTTGAAATTTAAATCGACAGAGGAGACCAAGCAAGTTGATTTTGTGCCAGGCGATTCATTCAAGCAGTTCACGATCAGCGCTAACCTTGATCCCAAATAGGAAAGCGCTCTCATCGAGTTCATCCGTGAGAACCGGGATATCTTTGCATGGAAACCTTCGGACATGCCAGGTATACCGAGGGAACTCGCTGAGCACAGTCTTAATATTGATCCGAAGTTTAAACCGGTTAAACAGTATCTGCGCCGCTTCAATGAAGAGAGGCGCAAGGCTATAGCAGAGGAGGTGGCCAGGATTTTGGCTGCAGGGTTCATAGTGGAAGTTTTCACCCAGAGTGGTTGGCTAATCCGGTGCTAGTGCTAAAGAAGAATGGAAAATGGAGAATGTGTGTGGACTACACAGACCTCAATAAAGCTTGTCCAACGGATCCTTTTGCTCTCCCTCGCATTGATCAGATCATCGATGCTACAGCAAGATGTGAGCGGCTAAGTTTTTTGGATGCATACTCGGGATATCACCAGATCAAGATGGCAGTTAAGGACCAAGAGAAGACAGCTTTCATAGCTCCTTTTGGTGCTTTTTGCTATGTATCTATGCCTTTTGGGCTCAAGAGTGCCCAAGCAACTTATCAGCGTTGCGTACAGAACTATCTTAAGGGGCAGATAGGAAGAAAAGTTCATGCCTATGTGGATGATATCGTGGTGAATTCAAGGAAGGAAGAGACACTGATAGAGGACCTCAAGGAGACCTTTGACAATCTTCGGGCCTATAAGATGATGCTTAATCCGGAGAAGTGTGCTTTTGGTGTTCCGGCAGGCAAGCTCCTTGGGTTTTTGGTGTCAAACAGAGGAATAGAAGCTAATCCGGAGAAGATCAAGGCAATCACATCTTTAACAAAACCGGTTTGCATTAATGATGTTCAGCGTATCGCTGGCCGGATCACAGCATTGAGCCGGTTCATTAGCCGTTTGGGGGAGAAGGCGATTCTGCTTTATCAGATGCTGAGAAAGACAGATCGGTTTATATGGAGTGATGAGGCAAATACTGCGTTTGAGGATTTGAAGCGACAGCTAGCGAGGCCACCGGTCCTGGCTGCCCCTGTTGATAATGAACCATTGCTGTTATATGTCGGCGCCAACGCACGGGCAGTTAGTGTGGCGATCGTGGTTGAACGCAAGGAAGCAGGGAAGGAATATCCGGTTCAGCGTCCAGTTTATTACGTGAGTGAGGTACTCATTGAGTCTAAGAAGAGGTACCCACATTGGCAGAAGCTGGTGTATGGTGTGTTCATGGCAAACCGGAAGTTGAAGCACTATTTCCAGGGTCATCCAATAACTGTTGTTAGTTCAGCACCATTGGGGGACATAATCAAGAATAGGGAAGCTACGGGTAGAGTGGCGAAGTGGGCCATTGAGCTCAGCCCACATGAGTTGAAATATGTGCCACGCACCGCTATCAAATCTCAAGCATTAGTGGATTTCATCAATGATTGGACAGGACTGCAAACACCAGAGGAGAAGCCGGATCTTACATACTAGACGATTCACTTTGACGGTTCAAGACAGTTAGAAGGCTCGGGGGCTGGAGTTGTTTAAACTTCCCCGCGAGGTGATAAGTTTTGTTACGTCCTCCGTTTATTGTTTCCTTGTACTAATAATGCAGCGGAATATGAAGCGTTACTTCATGGCTTACGGATGGCAAAAGAGATGAACTTGAGCCGGGTCAAGTGCTTCGGCGATTCAGATTTGGTGGCACAGCAAGTTTCAGGCAAGTGGGATTTGAGAGATCCTCTCATGGCAGCTTACAGACGAGAACTGGAAGCAGTTGCTGGATATTTCAAAGGGTATCAAGTGGACCACATAGACCGGCGAAGGAATGAAGCGGCTGATGCTTTAAGCCGGTTGTGTTCTCAACGTAAACCGGTACCACCAAATACTTTTTTGGATGAGCTGCACTGTCCAACAATACAAGTACCATTAGTGGAAGACCTGGCTGTTCCTGATCCAGAGGCACAGCTAGTTGCAGCACTTCATGTTACTCCGGATTGGACGCTGCCCTATTTGGCATATCTGAGCTGAGGAGAGCTACCGGACGATGAGATAGAGGCACGACAGATAGTCCGGCGTTCTAAGTCCATGACAATTGCAAACGGGGAACTTCATCATCGCAGCGTCTCTGGAGCATTTCAGCGGTGTGTATCAGCTGAGGAAGGTTGTGAGATTCTTTGCGAGATCCATGAAGGGGATTGCGGTCATCATGCCGGTTCAAAATCATTGGTGGCTAAAGCTTTTCGACATGGGTTCTATTGGTTAACAGCACATGCTGATGCGGCGGATCTAGTCCGGAAGTGTGATGCTTGTCAGAAGTTTTCGCGACGTGCTCTTGTTCCGGCACAGGAGCTCCGGATGATACCAATAACCTGGCCGTTTGCGACTTGGGGGCTTGATATGGTTGGACCCTTTAAGCGATCCCAAGATCAGAAAACTCATCTACTTGTGGCGGTGGATAAGTTTACAAAGTGGATTGAGGCAGAGCCTGTGAGCAAGTGTGATGCAGCCACAGCAGTCAAATTCATCAAAAAGGTAATTTTCCGGTTTGGCTTTCCACACAGCATCATCACAGACAACGGCACCAATTTATCTAAGGGTGAGATGGAAGAATTTTGTGAACGAGAACATATTCGCCTAGATGTATCTTCTGTGGCCCACCCTCAAACCAATGGTCAAGCTGAAAGAGCAAACCAGGAGATTTTGCGAGGTATCAAGCCCCGGCTTATGACTCCCTTGCAAAGAACCCCGGGATGTTGGGTTGAGGAGTTACCATCTGTCCTTTGGAGTATCAACACTACGCCAAACCGGTCCACAGGTTATACACCTTTCTTTATGGTGTATGGTGCTGAAGCGGTCTTTCCAAGCGATATCCGTCATGATTCACCAAGGGTGACAACCTATGTTGAAGCGGCCAACGAGCAGGCGAGACAAGACAGTTTAGACCGGCTGGATGAAGAGCGTGATATAGCAGCAGCACGGTCTGCGATTTATCAACAAGACTTGCGCAGGTATCACAGCCGCCGGATAAAGAGCAGGACATTCCAGGAAGGAGACTTAGTACTCCGGCCCATCCAAGATCAAACAGATATGCACAAGCTATCCCCGCCTTGGGAAGGGCCCTTTGTGGTCAGCAAGAATCTGCACAACGGTTCATATTACCTGGTGGACGTTCGAGAACACAAGGACTCACGAACATCGGATGAGGAGACAAAGAGGCCGTGGAACAACGCCCTCTTGCGGCCCTACTATACCTGAGCCATGAGCTCCACTGTATCCTATGTATATATTATGATTAATGAATAAACCGGCACCCTCGGTAAACCGGGGGCTTAGCTTTTTTCCAACACAAATATCTTATGGGGACAACCATACATGTATTATCATATGTCACATTTCAAACAAATCAATCGGTTTAAACTGATTTTGCAGAGCATATGCACTCAGGAGCAATAGTTCACTGAAGAGCTTTTTTCAAGCATACGGTCGTATCAGGACCAAAGAGGACAATTGATAGAGGCCCTCTGGATGGTAAGCCCTCCAGTGATTGGCTAAAGTTTTTCCTATGGTTCTATGGAACCATAGAGGCCCTCTGGATGGTAAGCCATCCAGTGATTGGCTAAAGTTTTTCCTATGGTTCTATGGAACCATAGAGGCCCTCTGGATGGTAAGCCATCCAGTGATTGGCTAAAGTTTTCCTATGGTTCCATGGAACCATAGAGGCCCTCTGGATGGTAAACCATCCAGTGATTGGCTAAGGTTTTTCCTATGGTTCTATGGAACCATAGAGGCCCTCTGGATGGTAAGTCCATTCCAGTGATTGGCTAAAGTTTTCCTATGATTCTATGGAATCATAGAGGCCCTCTGGATGGTAAGCCCATTCTAGTGATTGGCTAAAGTTTTTTCTTATGGTTCCTATGGATGGTACCCGCATCCATCGACCGGCCCTCTGGATGGTAAGTCCATTCCATTGATTGGCTGAACCTTGCTTTGAGCCTGACAGCTCGTAAAAAGCCTCGACTACATGGTCTTATTTGCAAAATTTGTATTTCTGGTGTTTATGTTTTATGATTCTCTAAACCAGAGTGGAACAGCTCCAGGAGTTGACCACATATCTATAAAGTTAAAAGTCTGGGTCATGAATACCAGCATGAGATAAACCGGTGCTCATTATAACCCGGATAATCCATCAGGCAAAAGCCAAGTATAAACTACAAATTTCTGGACAAAGTTTCAGCGTGCTATAAACCGATGTTTTTTATCAAACCCGGGATCATTATTGGATCTATCAAGGTTTCCATCAGGAAATTTCAAATTCTACCGGATTAAAAGTATCAAGCATATTTGATCTCAGGTATAAAGTTATTTCTGATATAAATATACACTTGTTTGATATGTTGTGAGAACAATTTAATGGGTCCAGCAGTAAAACCGCTAGGACATATTTTCAATATTATCTATGCAGGAACAGATGATATATAAGATAATCCATATCAGACCAAATTGGCAATGTTAAAACAAGAAGTCGGAGTATCCGGATCAAAGCGGACAATGTTTTCAGCTATCCTATTACAAGGCATTGCAAGCCTGACGGATTAAAGATTGTTCAGCAAAATGAGACTGCAACTACAAAGATATGTTACGAACTACGCTCCCTCCTGCTGCGACGGCTGGGCATCAACTTGGTCCGGAGTATCCTCATCTTCTTGAAGCGGCTGGAAGTCGGGGACGCACCAATTGATTTTCATTAAGGCACAAAAGTACATCTCTTCATTGATGAGTTCAGACGGGTCGATATCTAGGGCGAAGGTATGAGGGCGTACTGGTGGGATTAGATTGATGGTATCATAAACCGGCCGCTCCACCCGCTCGTTCTGTAAATCATACCCCGGATGATACCTGGATAAATCTGATTCGGCCGCAAGTTTGCTGGCGAGAGGACGCACCTCCTTCGTCAAGGCATGGAGATCCTTTGCAGTAAAAGCTGATCCGTCTTCTTTAGTGTCGGGGTACCCACTCAAGGCTTCTTCCGGATCAAAATCTGGGACCCAAGCTTTAGCTCTGGTCAGTGCCATCAGAGAACCGGCTCGAGCAGCAGATTTTTTCACTTCCTCTCAGCGCACCGGTAAGACAGACAGCTTCTCTAATGTGCCTTGGATAGTAGTTGGGGCCGGTTTATTAAACGATGTTGCACTTATGATCCTTTGAGCGCCGGAATACAGCTGCTCGACCAAAGTATAACAAGCCTTGAGTTTTTTCCGTAAGTCATCCCCAAGATGGGTGACACGGCGCCCTGCATATGAATATCACAGTTAAACCAGAACGGATTGAAGAATCGCAAGAATGAAAGCAAGAATACAGATTAAGTACTTACCAAAGACAACAGAAGTCATCAATTCAATTTGCCACTTTAAACCGGTTAACTCTTCAGTCACCGGATTAAGGGCTTCTTCAGCATCCTTAGCCCTTTTTTCTAAACCCTTCTTCTGAATTTCAAAGGAGGTCCGTTCCTCTTCAAAGAATTTCTTCAGCTGTTCAGCAGTCTTTAAGCTCAACGCCAAGTCTTTTTTAGCCTTAGAAGCAGCAGACTCCGTTTCAGCAAGTCTATTCCGGAGTTCAGTAATTTCTTCTGCCCTCCGGTACAAAACAGCCTGCAAGGAAAATCAAAGTAGGAAGAAGAAAAAGTCAGATAAGTCTCAAGCACACAAACAAGTTGTCTACTTGACACTTGGGGGCTAATGGATAGTTGAAGCAGTAAGCAGTAACAATTGAAAGATAAAGTCTCAAGCACACAAACAAGTTGTCTACTTGACACTTGGGGACTAATGGATAATTGAAGTATCAAAGGAAAAGTCAGGGAAGTCCCAGGCACATAAACCGAGTTATGCCCCTAGCACTTGGGGGCTAATGTAAGATCATTTGAGTAATCAGGAAGTACCGGTTCACCTCCTAAACGTAGCTAAACCAGAACTTGGGGGCTGATACGGTATAGAGAGAAGTACATTGAAAGTCAAAAGAAGATGCAAAGGATTACCTCATACTTGTCCTTCATCATGTTAATCAAGCCTGCTTCATAGTCTCGACCAGTGTGGAGCCGGTTCAAGTACCCGGGCACTCATGTCAGCAAAGCTAGACAGCTCGGTACTCCATTTACCCTTTTCTTGATGCAGCTTCTCCGCTTTAGCCGTATGTTTGGCTAAGACAGTGGGCTCAGCAGGAGCGGTGTAAGCTATGTGAGTTATTTCAACCTCCGGAGGAGCAGTTGTTGGTGGTGGGGTCGTAGTATGAACCGGGCTAGCAGAAGCCGGATTGGCCAGAGGAGAATTGGCCCGGGCAGGACTTGCCGGTTCATGAACATCTTCAGCATTGAGATTCTCAGGCATAGTAGTGCGATCTGTAGGAGCAGGATCTTCAAGTGGAATTGTGGGTTTGCCTTCTGGAGGGATAGTTGAGTCCGGATCAGCCGCCGGATCATCAACGGCAGTCTCAGCAGTTGGTTGGTTGGCTTTCGGTTTTTTGCTAGGCTTTGGTTTGCTGAAGGAAGTTGGAAAAACAAGTTAGAACTGTAAAGCAAAGTGCAGTCATAAACCGGATAAATTAAAAAGACTTACCCTGGGACAGTTTTCAGGGGTGGAAGTTGTGTGGCAGTTGATTCACCGGAAGAAGATAACGGAGTATCCTGATAATCAGGGTCAGACGGTTTAAGAGGTTTGCGTATAAGCCCGGCCTTGGGATGAAGGAGGGTTGGAGAGAGTATAACCTCAGAGCGGCGCCTCCGAGCCGGAGTAAGAGATATTCCGGATGATTCCACTGCAAGACCGCTATGGCGAGTGGTCCGACGAAGGGCTTCATGTTGCTGTTTCTTCAAAAGAAAATTTAGGATCCAATTGAGCATGAGGGTGAGAAAACTGATATTTTCGGACTGTCCGACGACTTTTTTGTGGAAGTGGTTCTGAATCGGAAGAAAGGATAGTTACCTCAATTTCGGCCGGTTTATCTCCTTCAGCCAACTCCTGTGAAAAGTTACCATTAAATACAGATATGGGTAAAAGTGAACAAGTCAAAGCCGGATTAATTCATACCTCAGAGTCCGGATCGTCATCTTCAGCATGAGAACTAGAGCCACCAGCCGATTTTCTCTTCTTGGTAGCAAAGGCTTTCCGGCGTGCCTGTTTTCCGGTTTTCTCCTGAGGTTTCCTCTTCCAAAAGGGATCGTCAGCCTGTTCAAAAGAAGAAAGATAATTGAAAGAACGGTTTAAAGGAACAGATTACAAATACATGACAGAGAGTAAGACTTACTGCGGGCAGTTTGTTTTTCCTGTAGTACGGAGCCAACCCGGTTTGGCTGCATTCGTCTAAACAGACATTGAGAATTTTCTTGGCCGATTTAATAACTTCCGATTTGGAAAGTTTTTCCTTGGAAAACCGTTGAGGATCATCCGGTTTACCAGAATATCTACACATCAAGCTTGGACGCCGGCTCAAAGGAAGGATACTCCAAGAGAGCCAGCAGCGTGTAAAGTCCACTCCGGTTAAACCATTAGCCATAAAGGATTTCAGCCTGGTAGGTTGTGAGGCAAACCGGGGCCGTTCTGCGGAGCTGAGACGCTGTGGCAGGGGGTGATCCTCCGGAAGACGGTGCTCGCGATAACCCGGCAATGGATTTTCCCCCTCAGGTGAAGTATCAATACAGTAAAACTAAGATTTATTCCAGTCCTTGGGGTGTGTATGTAGAGCGGCATGAGGAAAGACTGCGTCTCTCCTTTTCTGAATACTGACCCCACCCAGTTCTTGGTGAGGTCCGCTGGTGAATTCAGTGCCCCGGTTCAGGTGAAAGAAATCCCGGAACAGATCGATAGACGGCTCTTCTTGCAAGTACACCTCGGAGAAAACTTGAAAATCACAGATATTGGAAACAAAATTGGGACCTATGTCCTGAGGTTGAAGTTGGAAGGCGGCAAGCACATCCCGGAAGAACTTCGAACCGGGAGGAGTAAAGCCTCGAGCAATGTGATCAAAAAAGACAATAATTTACCCCTCTTTGGGAGTAGGGGGACATTCATCTCCTGGAGCCCGCCACTTTAAAACGGATTGAGGGCCCAAAGTGCCAATTGACACAGCTTTGGTTAAATCTTCTTCCGTAATAGTGGAAGGAACCCAGTTGCAGGAGACAAACTGTTTGGCCATAGCAACAGAAGAGCAAGTGCTGAAAGGGTAAAGTGTAAAACCGGATTATTCGAGTACAGTGGCATAAACCGGAAGACATATGCAAGGATCACGCTACGGTTTAGACAAGGGACTAATGATATGGCTAGCCCGGCGATAACAGGGAACTGTATTATTACCGGTTCATGAAAACAAAAGAGAAAGAGCTAAACCGTCGCGTTTCGTCTTTAAATTTTTTACAGAAGCAGTGTATGACAGTTTAAACCGGAGCATACTTAACAGATCTACAAAGGAGAAGAAACAGGTTTTCACAGACAGCTAAAGTAAAACAGATCTGAGCACCCAGGAAAAGAAAAACAAATGCAAGGATATTACGAGAAGAACTACAAGGGTCTTATACAGAGCAGATAAATCTACAGGTTGAACATAAATAACGAGATCTAAAGCATACCGCAGCGGAATGGAGGCGAGTTTTAAAGGCAAGATCCAAAGGTAAAAATTACTGAGAGCTAGGTGCCTAGGATGAGCAAGATGAAGCTTTCGTTGAGGTTTTAATGGTGAAGGTGCAAGAAGAGCTTTAGAGCTTTAGATCTGCAGCGAAGAAGATGAGGTACCTGAGAAGTGGCGGCGGAGTTTTCTCTGGTCACGCTCAGGTCGATGCAGTGGCCGGTGAAGACTTGGATTCGGCAGACGACGACGGCGATTCGAGCTCAGGGGTGACGATGCAGTCTTAAGTTCGAGCGGCGGAGGAAGAAGAACGAACGGAGGGAGGTAAAGAATGGAAGCAGCAGTATTTATAAGAAAGGCAGAGCTGAAGCGACAGGTGCGGGATTCGAGGAGGCAAAAGATTGGATAAAGATCCTTTGTCGCCTCGATTCTCGGGACGACCCTTAAACAAAGCCGATAGACAGCTGGGTGCGTTAAATGCGGAAGTGATGTCACGATCAGATTAACGATTCTCAAGGATGACGTCAGGGCCGGTTTACAAAAATGAGAAGGCACAAGAAGGAAGATTATGCAAGACTGGGAAGATTGATGTGAACAAGTTCAAATCATTCTGGGGCCTAATGTCAGGGATATTACGAGCATGTATGAACCGGCTAGTGTATACCGGATTATTATAATATATTTGTGTGACTGTAATATTTAGTAAAGGCTACGGCCCATGAGATCTTAGGGCCCATGTATAGAGTTATGGTTTGTAAACCGCCTGATCATGTAACTTGAGAGATAAGGAAGAAAGAGCAGAGACCGAGGTGGACACAAGTATGATCCGGCCTCGGAACTCTGTAAACCGGACCGGGCGTCGCCTCTATATAAAGGGACGACCCGGCGACGGCTCAGGGGAAGCAAGAAACAACTCGTCGAGACACAGGCAAGCGATCTGCTCCCTGTTCATCGACGCCCAAGCAATACCAAACCAAACTAGACGTAGGCTTTTACCTTCATCGAAGGGGCCGAACTAGTATAAACCCTCTGTGTCCTTTGTGTGCTTTTAACCCCTTCAAGCTAACCCGTGCGATGGTTCCATCATCAAGTCCGTTAAACCGGACATCTACCGTGTTAATTCCACGACACTTGCCTTTCTTGAACTTAGTGGTTTTATTGACCATCTACACTTGATGTTCTTTCTTGATATCCACCTCCGCTGATTTCAGCATTGAATACACCTCGGGAATGGACCTCTCCATCCCCTGCATATTGAAATTTAACACGAAGCTCTTGAAGCTAGGTGGGAGCGACTGGAGGATTCTGTCAACGACCACTTCGTCTGGGAGATTCATTCCCAACTGAGACAAGCGGTTGTGCAACCCAGAAATCTTGAGTATGTGCTCACTGACAAAACTATTCTCCTCCATCTTACAACTGTAGAATGCGTCGGAGATGTCATATCTCTCGACTCGGGCATGAGCTTAGAAAACCATTTTCAGCTCTTGGAACATATCATATGCTCCATGGTGCTCAAAACGCTTTTGGAGCCCCGACTCTAAGCTATAAAGCATGCCGCACTGAACCAGGGAGTAATCATCACAACGCGACTGCCAGACGTTCATAACGTCTTGGGTCGCTGATGGGCCTCGAACCCCTCGTTGGTTACCCCAAGTGGAATCTGTAAGATGAAGTAAGTAGAAGTGTTTTCCCTTAGCAAAGATGCCAAGGATCGAATCCCCAGAGACTCCTAGGTTCAACAAGTAGGTGTCAACTGCTAACGGCGCAATTAGCAATCAACGTGGACCTGCACACAGATACAAATAACTTTGCTCCCAAGGAGTACAGAGAGGTTGTCAATCCCTCCGGCCTTGTAGTTCACAAAGGGTTAAAAGTAATGATAGTAGTGATAGATAGTGTTTTTGCAATAGTAAATAATAACGAAAAGTAAATAGCGGGTGTGATCAATGATGGTAATAAGGACCGGAGTCTCATGATGTTCACTAGTGATGTCTCTCTCCCAAAAGACGATAAAACGCTATGTGAGGTAAACAAATTACAGCTAGGCAATTGACAGGAACACGAACGCAAACCAATGCTGACTACATTGCAAGAAAGGTTGAGGTTCAAAGCATGGGCGGTACGCCAAAGTAAGTAGACCGAAATCCATCAATGCCTACTACTAATCATCCACCTTGAGATATCTATCCATAACATCTCGCTGGTATTAAGTTGCGAGCCCCACCCATAGTGTAAACTCAATGCAACAGACAACTGCATTAAAAGAACTTTGCGTAAAGTAAACAATCCTTGCACCCGCGGGCACAAGCACCGTTGTTTTCCCCCTTGTGGCAACAGCACAACCCCTAGACTCATGTTTCTGTCACTCAAGCTAGTCATCGAGGGGCATGAACCCACAATCAAGCATAACGTTCCCTCTTGGAGTCACTACCTACTACTCGGCCAAAGCAATAAATAAGAACGGAGAACATGCAAGAATTACTTATGAACATAAATATAAAAGAGGTGAATCAAATATATTACTCAAGATCAATCTTTACATAATCTCATAATCCATCGGATCCCAGCAAACTCAACATAGCAACAGCATAAGGATTACATAGGTGCCTCGATCATGTAGGGCAGCTCACGAGGACTAATTAGTGAAGCACAAGAACGGGAGGAGAACATCACATAGCTACTGGTCATGGACTCATGGTCCAAGGGAGACTACTCACGAGTCATCCGGGAGGCTTCCATAGTGGTGGAGATGCTCCCGGTGGTGATCCTCCCCTCCGACAGGGTGCCGGGAAGAGTTCTCCTGGTGCTCCCGATCTAGGAAGCGGCGGCGGCGGCGGAACAAAGATGGGATCGCGAAAAGAGTTCCTCCTCTGAGGGTTTCGGAGGACCCTCTAAATATATGCCAAAGGGGGGCACCGGATGGGCTTCGGGGGGCCCAGGCGCCCCCCCCCGGCGCGGCCCAGGGGGGGGGGGCGCCGCCAGGGCGCCTGGAGCCCTGGTGGCCCCCCCAGGCTGCCCTTCAGACGCAGTGTTGTTTCCGGAACGCTGATTTTTTATATAATTTTTCTGGATTTTTCTGGGCAGTTCTCGAAACGTGAAAACCTGAAATACAAAAACAGCCGAAAACAGAAACTGGCACTGGGGTGCACTGGATTAGTAAGTTAGTCCAAATATGATCAAAAGTGTATGGAAGTGTATGAATATCATAGAAATATCACCCAAAAGTGGCATGGAGCAAGAAGGAATTATAGATACGTTTTGGACGTATCAACATCCCCAAGCTTAATTCCTGACCGTCTTCGAGTAGGTAAATGATAACAAGAATAATTTCTGTGGTGACATGCTATTAACCATATAGGACTTTTTATAGTCATATGACAAAAGCTTACTGAGACAATGAATCTATAGTAATTAAGTTGCCTCATGAGAAAATCACAAATGACTGAAAGTTTTATAACATGAAACTGAAACATCAAAAAGATTTGCAATGAACATGATGTGCAAAATATGATAAAGTAATATCTAGCTTGCCCCCTTTAGTGATGCAAAACATAAATGCAGGGGCACCTTCAAGGTTTATGTGACGACTAGATACAATGATTTCAGAATAAACGATATCACAATCATGCAAAAGACAATGCTACTTTGGGACAATGCACATTACACTCAGAATGACAATCATGCTCTCAGTAGTTGGTGCTTTAACATATAAGTAAAAGAATGGTTATGTGCTAGAGTTTTTATTTTGAAAACATGGAAGCAATTTTTTCAACGGTAGTAGTACTTCCTATGTGTCATGCATAAGACATCCTATAAGTTGCAAGCCTCATGCATCGAATACCAATAGTGCTCGCACCTTGTCCTAATTAGCTCGGATTTCCATGGGTTATCATTGCATTACATATGTTTCAACCAAGTGTCACAAAGGGGTACCTCTATGCCACCTGTACAAAGGTCCAAGGAGATAAATCGCATTTGATTTCTCGTTTTTGATAGATCTCAACTAGAGGACATCCATACCGGGACAACATAGAAAATAGATGATGGACTCCTCTTTAATGCATGAGCATATTCTCATAAGAGATTGAGGATCAATTTCCAAGCTAAAACTTCCACCATGATACATGGCTTTGATTGGCGGCCCAATGTTCTTCTCTAACAATATTCATATTCATTCAACCCACGGCAAATCACCCTTACTTCAGACAAGAAGAACATGCATAGCAACTCACATGATATTCAACAAAAGTGTGACAGTTGATGGCGTCCCCAGAAACATGGTTACCGCTCAGCAAGCAACTTATAAGAAATAAGATACATAGGCAACATATTCTTTACCACAATAGTTTTTAAGCTACTTTCCCATGAGCTATGCATTGCCAAGTTAGTTTGCTTAGTACAGGTGGAGGTTAGCAAAAAGACTGGGAGCGACCAACTAAGAGAGCAATGACGGTCATAATCATGCAGTGAGACAAAGCAATATTGAATCAGGCATGGTAGTTATATCGCTACTCAGAAACAAAAGATCATCAAGGCTTGACAGACTTTCTTTACAGTCTTAAATATGCGTGAGCATACGCCAAGTCAATCAAAATAAATTCTCGAAGGAAGATATTACTAAACCATACCATATCATAGGCAAACAAATCAAGTTGGTACTCCAATAACACATTGGGAACCCCCCACCCCCCAGCTATTTGAGATTAACCATAAGAAAACCTGAACTACTAAGCACCATTGTGCAAGTAGCATCTTTATCATAGACACATTAACCAATGCAACGGAAGCAAACTCTCTTAATAAGGTAAGCATGATAATTGAAGAGAGTTCAAGCAACCAACTAAACAAAAGCTCTTTGAAAAGATAAGCATGGATACTAAGAGCAGAGCATGATAGTAGCTATTAAAAGACAAAGAACACACACAACAAAGGTAGTCATGAAAATTCTATGTTATGTTCTAGGTAGAAGTGGAGCGTGTTTCTACCCCACATAAAGGAATGCTGGGTTCCGACTCGTTATGAAAAACTAAAAAGAAAACTAAAAGCAAGACGCTCCAAGCATAGCACATAACACATGAAGTGATAAAAATATAGCGAAACGAAAGACGAACTGATAATGTTGATGGAGAAGGGGATGCACGGGGGCATCCCCAAGCTTAGACGCTTGAGTCTCCTTGAATATTTCTTGGGGGTGCATGGGGGCATCCCCAAGCTTGAGCGCTTGACACTCCTGAATCTTTTTATCATCTTCCCTCGCACACTTGAAAACTCCCTTCATACATAACTCATCATAGTCTGAATAGCGAGGTTAGTATCCTTAATAAAATAATTATACCTTGCTGGAAATAAAGATATTCTTGAAGTTATACTGTTTCTCAAGATTGCCAAAAGGTTTTTGCAAAGAAAAAGCAAGTTCTTGATTTGCAAACTGAAGGAAAGGCAAAATAGGACAGAATCGGTGAAAAACAGAACAGCAGGTAGTAATTGATCTGTTCGGGATACTTCTGCAACTCAAATCAAAAAACTCAGAACAGACGCACGAAAGACAATTATATTGAGAACGCTGTAGAAAAAATTCATACCAAAAAGATGACCTGGTAATTTTATACGAAATTTTCTATCCAAGGACAGAATCTGTTTCCTGGACAGCACCTCACAACTTTTGAACTTTCTAGCAATCAGAGGCTATACTTGGCACAAATATGAAAAGCAAAGATACAATGATGATGCTACAGCAGTAAACAATCGTCAAGACACAACAAAAGCAAAAAAATTATTCATGTGGGCTGCCTCCCAAAAGCGCTTTCTTTTATGCCTTTAAGCTAGGCATAATGCATAGAGATCAAGTTTTATCAAGAGTAAAAGAATAGCTGGCCCGTACAACGGACTCAAAAGGTAACTTGATCTTCTTTCGAGGGAAGTGTTCCATCCCTTTCTTGAGAGGAAACTGAAATTTAATATTACCCTCTTTCATGTCAATGATTGCACCAACGGTGCGCAAAAAGGGACGTCCCAAAATAATTGGACAAGAAGGATCACATTCAATATCCATAATAGTAAAATCAACGCGCACATAATTATCATTGACAACAATAAGAACATCGTCGATCCTCCCCAAAGGTTTCTTTATGGAAGAATCAACGAGACGAACACCAAAAGAACAAGAATCATAAGGTTTCAATTTAAGCATATCATATATTCTTTTGGGCATAACAGAGGTACTAGAACCAACATCACATAATGCATAACAAGAGAAGTCATTCAAATTAATTTTTATCATAGGATCCCAACCATCTTCTAGCTTTCTAGGTATGGAGGCTTATACTCTAAGTTTCTCCTCCCTAGCTTTGATGAGAGCATTAGTGATATGCTCTGTGAAGGCAAGGTTAAGCGTGCTAGTGCCGGGGTCTCTAGACATATTGTGAAGGAAATCAATAACTTTGGTAAGAGTGCAATTATCAAAATCAAGGTCACGAGCATCAAGTAAAGTGGTAGTGGTGTCCTTAAGGTTCACTTGTTTGGTAGTTTCTATAGTCATAGCATCACCATTAATAGGTCCATTGGGACCAGGAGTACATTGGGTGCTAAGAGTGTGAACATCCTCAACAACTTGGATAGTAGCAACAGTGTGGTGGGTAGGAAGGCTCTTAATTCTATCCTCTTCCTCCCTTAGGGATGCAACCACTTCGGGTTTAGCTGCCATTTGGTTTATCACAGTGGCTTGTGTGTGGGACATATTGGAAACTTGGGTCTCAGTGATAGTGAGCCTAGTCTGGAGGTTAGATATCTCAGTATTTATGTTCTCTAATCGTCTACTAATGTCTTGCAAGATAGCAGTATGCTCATTTAATTGCCTCGAGAAGGTTTTGTTTTGTTCATATTGGGTGTGCATGTAATTCTTAGTGGCCTTCTCTATTTCTAGCATTTTCTCATAGCCAGGCAAATCTCTATCTTTTTGGATGGAGTTCTTGGTGTTAGGATAAGCATTGTTGTTCCCATAGGAATTAGAGGGGAACGGTCTAGAATTACTACCAAAGTTAATCCTATAAGCATCAGCAATCACAGTATCTAAAGGGTCATAACGAGGATCAACAGTAGATTGCTTCGAAAGTAGGGACATGATTAAGTCAATTTTTTCATTAAGGGAGGAAATCTCCTCGACAGAGTTTACCTTCCTACCTGTTGGAGCGCGTTCAGTGTGCCATTGGGAATAGTTGGTCATCATCTCATCGAGAAGCTTTGTGGCAGCACCAAGTGTAGTTGACATAAAAGTTCCTCCCGCGGCCGAATCTAACAAGTTCCGCGAGGTAAAGTTTGGATAACCATCCAAGTAGTCAAACCGTGAGTAGGGCAGTTCTTGATAAGAGATTTCATATGTTCCCAAGCTTGGGCAACGTGTTCATTATCCAATTGTTTAAAATTCATTATGTTACTTCTAAGTTGGATAATTTTAGCAGGTGGATAGTATTTTCCAATAAAAGCATCTTTGCACTTGTCCCATGAATCTATGCTATTTCTAGGCAAAGACTGAAACCAAATTTTAGCTCCTCCTCTCAAGGAGAAAGGAAAAAGCTTAAGCTTAACAATATACCATCTATTTCATGGTACTTTTGCATATCACAAAGTTCAACAAAGTTGTTCAAGTGTAAAGCAGCATCATCTCCAGCACCAGAGAATTGTTCTCTCATGACTAAGTTCAGTAAAGCAGGTTTAATTTCATATGAACGTGCTGAAGTGGCAGGTGTAGTGATAGGTGTGCTGATAAAGTCATCGTTGTTGTGACTAGTGAAGTCACACAACTTGGTGTTCTTGGTGGAACCCATAGTAGCAAGCAAGCAAGATAACTATTTTTGTGATTTCGATAAAAAGGTAATAAAGCAAAAACTGAAAGGTAAACTAACAAGACTAAAAAGCAAAGGTAAAAGATAGCGTGCAACTCCCCTATCCTGAAGAGTGGAGTCCCCTGCAACGGCGCCAGAAAATACTCCTTGATGGGCCTCGAGCCCCTCGTTGGTTACCCCAAGTGGAAGGTGTAAGATGCAGTAAGTAGAAGTGTTTTCCCTTAGCAAAGATGCCAAGGATGGAATCCCCAGAGACTCCTAGGTTCAACAAGTAGGTGTCAACTGCTAACTGCGCAATTAGCAATCAACATGGACCTGCACACAGATACAAATAACTTTGCTCCCAACGAGTACAGAGAGGTTGTCAATCCCTCCGGCCTTGTAGTTCACAAAGGGTTAAAAGCAATGATAGTAGTGATAGATAGTGTTTTTGCAATAGTAAATAATAACGAAAAGTAAATAGCGGGTGTGATCAATGATGGTAATAAGGACCGGAGTCTCATGATGTTCACTAGTGATATCTCTCTCCCAAAAGACGATAAAACATCTATGTGAGGTAAACAAATTACAGCTGGGCAATTGACAGGACCACGAACGCAAACCCATGCTGACTACATTGCAAGAAAGGTTGAGGTTCAAAGCATGGGCGGTACGCCAAAGTAAGTAGACCGAAATCCATCAATGCCTACTACTAATCATCCACCTTGAGATATCTATCCAGAACATCTCGCTGGTATTAAGTTGCGAGCCCCACCCATAGTGTAAACTCAATGCAACAGACAATTGCATTAAAAGAACTTTGCGTAAAGTAAACAATCCTTGCACCCGCGGGCACAAGCACCGTTGTTTTCCCCCTTGTGGCAATAGCACATCCCCTAGACTCATGTTTCTGTCACTCAAGCTAGTCATCGAGGGGCATGAACCAACAATCAAGCAGAACGTTCCCTCTTGGAGTCACTACCTACTACTCGGCCAAAGCAATAAATAACAACGGAGAACATGCAAGAATTACTTATGAACATAAATATAAAAGAGGTGAATCAAATATATTACTCAAGATCAATCTGAACATAATCTCATAATCCATCGGATCCCAGCAAACTCAACATAGCAACAGCATAAGGATTACATAGGTGCCTCGATCATGTAGGGCAGCTCACGAGGACTAATTAGTGAAGTACAAGAACGGGAGGAGAACATCACATAGCTACTGGTCATGGACTCATAGTGCAAGGGAGACTACTCACGAGTCATCCGGGAGGCGTCCATGGTGGTGGAGAAGCTCCCGCTGGTGATCCTCCCCTCCGGCAGGGTGCCGGGAAGAGTTCTCCTGGTGCTCCCGATCTTGGAAGCGGCGGCGGCGGCGGAACAGAGATGGGATCGCGAAAAGAGTTCCTCTTCTGATGGTTTCGGAGGACCCTCTAAATATATGCCAAAGGGGGGCACCGGACGGGCTTCGGGGGGCCCAGGCGCCCCCCCGGCGCGGCCCAGGGGGGGCGCGCCGCCAGGGCGCCTGGAGCCCTGGTGCCCCCCCCCCCCCAGGCTGCCCTTCGGACGCAATGTTGTTTCCGGAACACTGATATTTTATATAATTTTTCTGGATTTTTCTGGGCAGTTCTCGAAACGTGAAAACTGAAATACAAAAACAGCCGAAAACAGAAACTGGCACTGGGGTGCACTGGATTAGTAAGTTAGTCCAAATATGATCAAAAGTGTATGGAAGTGTATGAATATCATAGCAATATCACCCAAAAGTGGCATGGAGCAAGCAGAAATTATAGATACGTTTTGGACGTATCAGTCGCTGGGAGAACGGGTGCATCACCTAGCGGTGCTTCAAGGACATATGATCTTGGCAGCTATGAGGATAATCCTCAGGTTACGGACCCAATCCATATAGTTGCTACCATTGTCTTTCAGCTTGGTTTTCTCTAGGAACGCGTTGAAGTTGAGGGAAAATTGAGCGTGGGCCATTTGATCTACAAGACATATTGTAAAGATTTTTAGACTAAGTTCATGATAATTAAGTTCATCTAATGAAATTTTAATGAACTCCCGCTCAGAATGACATCTCCCTAGTCATCTAAATGATACATGATCCGAATCGACTAGCCCGTGTCCGATCATCACGTGAGACGGACTAGTCATCAACGGTGAATATTTTGATGTTGATCGTATCTTCTATACGACTCATGTTTAACCTTTCGGTCTTCCGTGTTCCGAGGCCATGTCTGTACATGCTAGGCTCGTCAAGTGAACCCTAAGTGTATTGCGTGTGTAAATCTGGCTTACACCCGTCGTATGCGAACGTTAGAGCCTATCACACCCGATCATCACGCGGTGCTTCGGAACAACGATCCTTAGCAACGGTGCACAGTTAGGGGGAACACAATTCTTGAAATTTTACTGAGAGATCATCTTATTTACTACCGTCGTTCTAAGTAAACAAGATGCATAAACATGATAAGCTTCACATGCAATCAAATAAAGTGACATGATATGGCCAATATCATCTTGCTCCTTCGATCTCCATCTTCGGGGCACCATGATCATCTTTGTCACCGGCTTGACACCATGATCTCCATCATCATGATCTCCATCATCGTGTCTTCATGAAGTCGTCACGCCAACTATTACTTCTACTACTATGGCTAACGTTTAGCAATAAAGTAAAGTAATTACATGGCGTTATTCAGTGACACGCAGGTCATACAATAATTAAGACAACTTCTATGGCTCCTGCCGGTTGTCATATTCATCGACATGCAAGTCGTGATTTCCTATTACGAGAACATGATCAATCTCATACATAACATATATCATTCATCACATCTTCTTGGCCATACCATATCACATAGCACATGCTGCAAGAACAAGTTAGATGACCTCTAATTGTTGTTGCAAGTTTTACGTGGCTTCTATAGGTTATCTAGCAAGAATGTTTCTTACCTACGCCAAAACCACAACGTGATTTGTCAATTTCTATTTACCCTTCATAAGGACCCTGTTTATCGAATCCGATCCGACTAAAGTGGGAGAGACAGACACCCGCCAGCCACCTTATGCAACTAGTGCATGTCTGTCGGTGGAACCAGTCTCACGTAAGCGTACATGTAAGGCCGGTCCAGGCGGCTTCATCCCACGATGCCGCCGAATCAATATTGGACTAGTAACGGTAAGAAAATTGAGCAAACTCAACGCCGACAACTTGTTTGTGTTCTACTCGTGCAAGATGCTACGGAAAAGACCTAGCCCAGATGCCACTGTTGGGGAACGTAGCAGAATTCAAAAATTTCTACGCTTTCACCAAGATCAATCTAAGGAGTCATCTAGCAACGAGCATAAAGTAGTGTATCTACATACCCTTTGTAGATCGCGAGCGGAAGCGTTCGAAGGAACGTGGATGAAGTAGTCGTACTCTTCGCGTTCTTCGTCACTGATGATCCTAGCGCCGAACGGTCGGCACCTCCGCGTTCAACACACGTACGGTGCTGCAACGTCACCTCCTTCTCGATCCACCAAGGGGGGAGGAGAGGTCGTCGGAGATCCAGCAGCACGACGGCGTGGTGGTGGATGCAGCAGGAAATCCTGCAGGGCTTCGCCGGCGCCCTGCGGAGGAGTAGGAAGTGTGACGGGAGGGGGGAGAGGCGCCATAGGCTTGGGATGCGGCTGCCCTCTCCCCCCCCACTATATATAGGGGCCAAGGGGGGGGGCTCTGGCCCTAGAGATCAGATCTCCAGGGTGGGGCGGCGGCCAAGGGGGGAAACTTGCCTCCCAAGGCATAGGGGGCGCCCCCTCCCCCTAGGATTCCAACCCTAGGCGCATGGAGGGGGGGCAAGTGGTGCGCCAGCCCACCACTTCAACCCTAGGCGCTGGCCCCTTCCCCCTTGCGGCCTAGGGGAACCACCGGGATGGGTGAACCCACCCGGTGGACCCCCGGGACCCCTCCGGTGGTCCCGGGACACTCCCGGTGATCCCCGGAGTTCACCCGATGGCCGAAACTGGACATCCTATATATCATTATTTACCTCCGGACCATTCTGGAACTCCTCGTGACGTCCGGGATCTCATCTGGGACTCTGAACAACATTCGGGTTTCCATGTGCATGTATCTCTACATCCCTAGCGTTACCGAACCTTAAGTGTGTAGACCCTACGGGTTCGGGAAACACGCAGACATGACCGAGACGACTCTCCGGTCAATAACCAACAGCGGGATCTGGATACCCATGTTGGTTCCCACGTGTTCCTCGATGATCTTCATCGGATGAACCACTGTGTCAAGGATTCACTCAATCCCGTATGTCATTCCCTTTGTCTATCGGTACGATACTTGCCCGAGATTCGATCGTCGGTATACCCGATACCTTGTTCAATCTTCTCATGGCAAGTCTCTTTACTCGTTCCGTAATCCATCATCCCGTGACTAACTCCTTAGTCACTTTGAGCTCATTATGAAGATGTCTTACCGAGTGGGCCCAGAGGTACCTCTCCGTCACACGGAGTGATAATATCCCAGTCTCGGTTCGTACCAACTCAACAGACACTTTCGGAGATACCCGATGCGTACCTTTATAGTCACCCAGTTACGTTGTGACGTTTGGCACACCCAAAGTATTCCTACGGCATCCGGGAGTTGCACAACCTCAAGGTCTAAGGAATAAATACTTGACACCGAAAACCTTAAGCATTACGAACTATACGATCTCGTGCTAGGCTCAGAATTGGGTCTTGTCCATCACATCCTATTTCCATGGTCAGGAAACCGTGACCATCTGTTGATCAACGAGCTAGTAACTAGAGGCTTACCAGGGACTCATTGTGGTCTATATATTCACACATGTATCGTTGTTTCCGTACAATACAATTCAAGCATGAATAACAGACAATTATCATGAATAAGGAAATATAATAATAACACTTTTATTATTGCCTCTAGGGCATATTTCCATCAATATTATTGTCAGGAACTTTATGCGCATCTTTCCTTCATGGAAAGATTATACCACAGACACAGAACAATTTCCAGTCCTCCATCGCAACTTGCACGTAAGTAATGTACTAAGATTATTCATGGTCATTGCTGCATACGTTTCTGCTGATAGAAGACACAAAATTTCATTCTTTTAAATAGGCGAGGACCAAACTGGATTGTGAAGTTGAGCAAGGGTTGGTTGCTCTTTTCAAGCACTCGTTGATGAAGTATCGTTCCTACCGGAGGCAAGCGCACTTCGATGGCAAGCCCCTAAACGAAATTTCTGTAAAGTCTCCGGTGCTACATTTATCCGACGGTGACTGGAATAATCTTATTACACAGTGGTCTCGGCTGCAGCGTAAGGTACTATCTATGATATCACATCACAATTTGAACTACATTTCTGCATTTGCCTTAATGTCTCACTTGTACGAAAACTATTAGCAGAAGAACATTCATTCTCAAGGGACCACAGAATCTCGCAACTATACACGGTGGGCGCCAAAACAAACTGGACTCGGCCGAAATCGATGTAGGCAAATATTTTCAATAGGGGCAGGTTTGTAACTTCACACAGACTTGACACAACCACCCTACCTGTCAGCCCCGTTCATACACCGTGGGTGCCAACCATGGGCGCCAACCACCCTCTCCTCGCCCGAAATCGCTCCGGGCAAATATTGGCGAGATGCGAGATTACCGTCGTATCCCCAACCGACAAGACGTCCAAAATTCAAATGGGGGCTAAGTTTGTAACTTTCCCATATTTCAGACATGCGTCTCACAAACACATGGTTCCCCGTACCTCTCCCTCCATTTTCCCCTTCATACACCGTCCGCTCTAGAACACCACCCCCACACCAGCCTCCGTCCGCCACCCCATCCACGGTCGCCGTCCTCCACCACATCCATCGCCGCCATCCTCTACCACATCCATCGCCACCGTCCTCCACCATGCCGAAGTGCCTACCAAGACCGCGTCGTCCACTGCTAGAGATGGACGTTTCTCATCCACGGCGACGGACCAAGAGCCTTGCATCACGTCCTCTTGCTTCATCGGCACCAGCTCTGTGTGTGGTCTCGTCAACACGGTTGGGGGATGAACTTTGCATATGCAGGGGTTTATAGGGAGACACTCTTCGAGTTGAATCCGCAATGCATTCCATAGATAATCTGACTACTTTTTATGTTTTCATGAATCTCAGATTCTGAACAGCATCATAATGATTATGAGCTTGCGTGCATGAAAAGAATAAAGCAGAACAATGCCATGGCTGTCAAACTTCGCATTAAGGGACTGAAATCAAGTCTGGATGCAATGCAATGCAAACGTTCTCCACCTATAGATTCATGCTCAGAACATGATCCTAATAGTGATTCTGAGCTAGAGGGAGACCTAAGTCAATGTACCTCCCTAGTGGAGGAGTCAGAGGAAGATGCCCTAACTTATTCACCCATCAAGGTGCTTGCTATAACTTTCCAAGGTTATATTTGTTGCACATATCTTGCAACTCATGCTTTGCATTGCTTGTACTTTGTTGAACTGCCATTAGCTTAGTTTACACATCGTGTATGTGAATACGCCCTGCCTATCCATTTTCAGTACATATTCCAACTGTCATCATACCATATTTATCCATTCAAATGCTATTCTTGTGTATCAGATGTTCGAAAGGAAGAGGGCAACTACTAATTGTGGAGGAGCACAAGTAAAGTATTTGGAAAATGTAGTGGCACCTGATAAATCAAATAGCCCATTAGGTGTAGTTGCGATATCACCTGACCCACAAAACACCCCAACTCTAGCAGACTCTAGCCCTACTACACTGGTCATTTCGGATGCCCCAACTCAATAGACCCCGACTGCAGCAAACATTATGATTATGCCAGTTGACATAGCACCAGCTCTACGACGCAAAACCCCCGTTCCAACAAAAGAGTACACCAAATACAGTTGCCAAATCCCTTTTCGTACCAAAGAGAGCCCCAATTGGAGCAAATAGGACCCCTATTCCATTTCTTCCCAGTTTAGAAGACAAAGCTTATATTGTTGTCAGGAACTTTGTGCGCATCTTTCCTTCATGGAAAGATTATATCGCAGACACAAAACAATTTCCAGTCTTCCTCCGCAACTTACGCGTAAGTAATGTACTAATGTTATTCATGGTCATTGTTGCATATGTTTCTGCTGACAGAAGACACAAGATTTCATTCTTTTAAATAGGCGAGGACCAAACTGGATTGTGAAGATGAGCAAGGGCTGGTTGCGCTTTTCAAGCACTCGTTCATGAAGTATCGTTCCTACCTGAGGCAAGCGCACTTCGATGGCAAGCCTCTAAACGAAATTCTGGTAAAGTCTCCGGTGCTACATTTATCCAACGGTGATTGGAATAATCTTGTTACACATTGGTCCCTGCTGCAGCGTAAGGTATTATCTATGATATCACATCACAATTTGAACTACATTTCTGCATTTGCCTTTACGTCTAACTTGTACGAAAACTGTTAGGAGAAGAACATTCATTCTCAAGGGACCACAGAATCTCGCAAGTATACTTCACTCTGCATTGCTCTTGTGAGTACCTCTTGCCCTGTATGACCATACTTACTTTCATAGTTGTTTGATTATGTAGCATCACTGCACATGTTAGCCTCATTATCACCCATTTGGTGGACATTATAAGATCCGTATGGACTCTTACATAAATTTATAATCAACCCAATGCTTTTGAAGAGGTTTAGCTCTGCAGTCCTCTTGTAAGGACTGAACGTGGTCTATCACTATACTTACATTAACAGCTACTCCCTCCGTCCCATAATATAAGAACGTTTTGTACAATACACCAGTGTTCAAAACACTCTTGTATTATGGGAAGAGGGATTGGTTCATTATATATCATTCTGCATCTTATCTCCCTCGCCCACCATTTACTAAAAAAGATCAGATCTATATTTAATCTTACTAAAGGGTAGAATACACAGAAAATGCCAGTGTAGAAGTGTAGCCCATTGCTCTTGTCAGTACATTTTGTCTTTTAATGCTTGTACTTCCAGGTATTGGTAGTTGATTATGTAGCATGAATCTACATCTTATCTTCATTATCCTCTATCCCTTCCAGTATTATCATATCTATAATTACTCTCTACAAAATGTAGAGTACAGGCAATGCTTATGAAGGAGATTCTATGCTGAAATTCTTGAGTTATCCTTCCCTTGACATGGAGAAAGGCATTATAAAGCCGGTGTTAACTGCTAATGTAAGTCAGTCCTTCTAAATACTTTATCCTCAACTGCTGTTTAATTTCCTCATACTCCCTATCGTTTACTACTGTTTAGTTTGCTGTTTCTACCAAAATGCATGTTCGCAAGAACCGTAAGTTCTATTTACTTGTAAATCCAAATTCCTTATTCATACCATGCACATTAATCAATACTCCCCATATGTATGCTTGTTTTTGTGGATCTATAATCCAGTGTGTGGTGAAGCAGCCCATGTTTGCACCTTGTCATCTCCTGTTTCATCTTACTGATGTGGCTGATGATATGAACAACATGCCATGCACATTAACCAAAGTAGATACAATGATTTTCTTTGCCCTTCATCTATCCTTGTTATGTTGACATGGTAATCCATTAGTGTGGTGAAGCTCCCCGCATTATGAACAATGCCAAATTATGCTATTAATATTTTGAACTTACTCTTTATTTTCTAATTTGAAATTGGATGGAATTGACAGCACAATTATCATCTTTGTTTATACACGTGCAAAACCTATCATCTCTCTGCTTTGTTTCAGGGTGATATGCCTGATGGCATGCACAAGTCTGTTGAAGGCTATGAGACAAACACAACATATATTGCAGCAAAGAAGGCAAAACATCTTGAAGATAGCGAGACAACCCCAAAGTCTTGTCTTGATGCAGTGTTCAAGTTACTTGAGACTAGCAGTCAGACATGATCACAGAATTTGTTGTCTGAATCAGGTCGACTTCTTCAGTCCCAAGTTCTAGCAGAAAGGCATTCTGCAACTCAACTTCGACTTGAAGTCCTATCTATAAGAAAGCTTGCGGAGAACACCAATGAGAACCTCATCGCTAAACAGCTACACCTAGAAGCTATGACCGACATGCTAGGCCAGTCTCACAACCTTGCTCAGCAGGTTGCGCAGTAGTTCCCGCGCAAGGCTAAGCTTTCTTGAACTGTCTTGGAAGTGGTCTCAGTTCAGTATTATTTTGTTACCCTACAATGGTGCCCAGTTTTTGTAATCTACCTCTTTGTTGCGCATTATGATCACTGGTGGCGAACTTCGATGCCCAGTGGCCTTCACACTTTGCGCGAGGCCCACAACTTACACCGACCAATATTTTAGTTGGGCCTTTTGCGGACCCAGCGCTTAGTTTGGCACATGTAGCGTTGGGCCATTAACAGGCTGAATATTGTATTGGCCCATTACGGCCCAGATGAAACCATGGGCCTTTAGCAGGCCGAAATGCATATTGGGCCTCAATTTTCACTAGTCGTCGACGGGCCTTCAGCAGGCTTAAATGTAGATGGGGCCTTTTTGGGCCCAGTTATTTCATGGGTAGTTAACAGGACGAATCATATCTCGGGCCCTAGTTGGCCCACTGATATCATGGGCTAAGAGGCCCAAAGTCACGTTGGGCTTAACTGTTGCCACCTTTATCACGGGCCATTAGTGGGCCCGATGTCCTGTCGGACCATATATCGCCCATGGGCAGCTCGGGCCATTCCCAGGCCGAAAGTCACACCGGGCTGAAATGGACCCACGTCTACATCGGGCCTCTAATAGGCTGAAAGTTACTCGGCTATATTTGGGCCCAAATATTCAGCGAACAATTAACGGGCCATATGTGGCTTCTGGCCGTAAATGGGCACAAATATTCGGCACACAATTAACGGGCCAGATCTGGCTTCGGGCCATAAATGAGCCTATATTAAGCAGGTCGTTATTGGGCCGGCCCACTAGTACCTTAGTAAGTACTACGGGCCTTTGACTGTGGCGACCTTTTTAACCTATATGGTCCTTTGTTGGGCCATGCCACGTGTTGAGGTATCATAGACCGAAAGATGTCATGGGCCATACATGGGCCGGAAGTTAAAACGGGCTGGAATTATACTAGACGGCCCAGATGACGCTACTGGGCCTAATTCGGATAGGCCGTAAATGGGCCCTGGGTTAGCAGGCTGTAAATGGGTTGTATGCGAACATGCCATTAACAGGCTTGTCGTGGGCCGGCTCGCCATCTTTGGACCAAGTCAAACAGGCCGGTCTTTTCACAGGAATGGGCCTCTGTTGGGTATTGCCACGTGTCGACGTATCATAGTTGCTTTGTGTCCAATGAGTGGACGACATCTGTCCCAACGGTGAGCCCACACGTGTTTCCCCCAGCCAATGATGATTTGACACGTGGAAAATACCCATTGGTCGGCGATGTTAACGGGTTATCGAATCCAAATCAGACCTGATAGCTTAACGGCGTTCCGTTACAGTGGATGCCACGTGTCGGTCACCCTTGATGAAAGTAGTTCTGTGACGCGCGAGTTATCGTCATGGAAGTGGACACTTCCGTGATGATTATTTTCGTAATGTCATGGAACACTTCTACGACAGCACAGGTATGACTATCTTGATTCTGTCATAAAATCTTCATGGATGTACATGCATGACAGCAAACGTGACCTACTATGACAAACACGTATCATCACGGAAGTGTATTTTTTTTAAGTAAAGGTGAAATGGATATCCTATCCGCACAAAAAGATATAAAGTAAACATTTGCTTCTCAATAAGAATATACGAAACGAAATGAAAAGAAGCATCTTAATTATGTTCATGGCAATCATGTAAGGACAGTAGAAATTTTAAAACGTCAGCAATGCTTATTGTTACAAGAAGCATTACGATCAACAATGAGACTCCTCAAATATAGGATTACTTTAATGGTGCCATTGCTTGTTTACCAGATATAGTAAATCGACAGCAGCTAAAGAGTTGGTTTATGGGCATGGGACCGTGGGGACACCAGGATACTCAGCAGCGTAAAGGAGCAACTTAGTTATCATACTAGGGAAAACAGCAGGAGTGCCATTTGTGACACAGTTTAATTGCATCTTATCACTGGAGGCATTAGATTAACAATAACACTAGTTACACATGTCCCTAAGGTAACAATGTGATCGCTTCATTTTACATGTGCCCTTACATTAACAATAGGAAAAGGTTGGTATAAGGACATGCGAAAGTGGACGCATCAGCACAATGTACCTACAAGGAGGCATGAAGTGGTGATGCCGAGTTTGTTCATGCTATGTGAGGGCAGCTAATCTAATCCTGGAGACCTTTTACTATGTGAGGGCAGCAAACCTAATCCTAGATACCTTGTACTATGTGAGGGCAGAAAATCTAATCCCGGAGACCTTTTACTATGTGAGGGTGGCAAATCTAATCCTGGAGACCTTTTACTATGTGAGGGCAGCAAATCTAATCCTCAGACCTTTTACTATGTGAGGGCAGCAATTCTAATCCTGGAGACCTTTTAATATGTGAGTGCAACAAATCTAATCCTGGACATACTCTGTTGACTTGTCCACCAGCAGCCACTTTCTATCCTTTTTTGAACCAATAATTGATCTATTCCTTATCCAGTTTGTACTGCGTTTTCCCATGATTTCCCTTTTCAACCAAGAGACCAGTTGGGGTATCCGGTCTCTACTACTTACACCATATTATTTCCTCTTTTAATCAAGTCCTAGATTCATGCCACAACTTACCCCCCTTTCTCCGTGTTGGAAATATGCCCTAGAGGCAATAATAAAAGAGTTATTATTATATTTCCTTGTTCATGATAATCGTTTATTATCCATGCTATAATTGTATTGATTGGAAACTTAAATACATGTGTGGATAAATAGACAAACTTTGTGTCCCTAGTAAGCCTCTTCAGGACTAGCTCGTTGATCAAAGATGACCGCGGTTTCCAGGTCATAGACATGAGTTGTCATTTGATAACGGGATCACATCATTAGGAGAATGATGTGATGGACGAGACCCAAACGTTAAACATAGCTTTTGATCGTATCAGTTATCGCTATAGTTTTCTGCATGTCAAGTATAAGTTCCTATGACCATGAGATCATGTAACTCACTGACACCGTAGGAGTGCCTTGTGTGTGCCAAACGTCGCAACGTAACTGGGTGACTATAAAGGCACTCTACAGGTATCTCCGAAGGTGTCTGTTGAGTTGACATGGATCGAGACTGGGATTTGTCACTCCGTGTGACGGAGAGGTATCTCCGGGCCCACTCGGTAATACATCATCTCAATGAGCTCAAAGTGACTAAGTAGTTAGTCACGGGATTATGTATTACGGAACGAGTAAAGAGACTTGCCGGTAACGAGATTGAACTAGGTATAGAGATACCGACGATCGAATCTCGGGCAAGTAACATACCGACGAGACAAAGGGAACTGTATACGGGATTACCTGAATCCTTGACATTGTGGTTCATCCGATGAGATCATCGAGGAACGTGTGGGAACCAATATGGGTATCCAGATCCCGCTATTGGTTATTGACCTGGGAGTGTCTCGGTCATGTCTGCATAGTTTCCGAACCCGCAGGGTGTACACACTTAAGGTTCGGTGACGCTAGGGTTGTTAGTGAGAACAGTGCATGGTAACCGAAGGTTGTTCGGAGTCCCGGATGAGATCCCGGACGTGACGAGGGTCTCCGGAATGGTCCGGGGATGAAGATTGATATATGGGATGAGAGGAATCGGAGTCCGGAAGTGTTCCGGGGAGCACCGGGGAGTCGTCGGGTGACCGAAAGGAGTTTCGGGGGGCCACGGTAAAGGTTACGGGACCTATGGGCCATAAGTGGGGAGACGCAACAGCCCACACAGGGGCTGTGCGCCCCCCTAGGCCCCTCCACCTGCGCCTAAGGGGCTGGGCCCCCCTAGGGCAGCCGCACCCCTTTGGCTTGGGGGGCAAGGCGCCTGGGGGGGGGGGGGGAAACCCTAGCCCTGGCCGCCGCCCCCCCTTGGCCGGCCCCATCTGGCCTTGGCCGCCGCCCCCTAGGGGGAACCCTAGGGGCGCCCCCTCCCCTCTCTCCCCCCTATATAAACAGAGGCAGAGGGAGGGCATCAACACAAGTTCGTGCCTCGGCGCTGCCCTCCCTCTCCCACGAATATCTTCGTCTATTTTGCAGTGCTTGGCGAAGCCCTGCTGGAATTCCTCCACCACCATCTCCACCACGCCGTCGTGCTGCTGGGTTTCTCCGTCAACCTCTCCTTCCCCCTTGCTGGATCAAGAAGGAGGAGACGTCCCCGAGCTGCACGTGTGAAGAACGCGGAGGCACCGTCCGTTCGGTGCTAGGATCTTCGGCGATTTGAATCGCGGCGAGTACGACTCCATCAACCGCGTTCTTGAACGCTTCCGCTTAGCGATCTACAAGGATATGTGGATCCGACTCTTCCCTCGTAGATGCATCTCCTAGATTGATCTTGGTGAGCGTAGGAAAATTTTTGTTTCCCATGCAACGTTCCCCAACAGTGGCATCATGAGCTAGGTTCTTGCGTAGATGCTTTCACGAGTAGAACACAAAGGGTTTGTGGGCGTTGATGTTTAGATTGCTTCCCTCCTTGGTCTTTCTTGATTCAGCGGTATTATGGGATGAAGCGGCCCGGACCAACTTTACATGTCCACGTACATGAGACCGGTTCCATCGACAGACATGCGACTTTTGTTGCATAAGATGGCTGGCGGGTGTCTGTCTCTCCTATCTTAGTTGAATCGGATTCGACAAAGGCGGTCCTTGTAGAAGGTTAAATAGCAACTTAAATATCACCGTTGTGGCTTTGCGTAGGTAAGAAGCGTTCTTGCTAGATACCCATAGCAGCCACGTAAAACATGCAACAACAAATTAGAGGATGTCTAACTTGTTTTTGCAGGGTATGTATGTGATATGATATGGCCAAAGACATGATGAGATATATTTGATGTATGAGATGATCATGTTGTAATAGTTAATATCGACTTGCATGTCGATGTATACGGCAACCGGCAGGAGCCATAGGGTTGTCTTTAATTTTGTATGACCTGCGTGTCAATCATTAAGCGCTATGTAATGCTTTACTTTATCGCTAAACGGTAGCAATAGTAGTAAGAGCATGGTGGGCGCGCGACAACCCCGATGGCGACACGATGATGGAGATCATGATGATGGGGATCATGGTGTTACGCCGGTGACGATGGAGATCATGCCGGTGCTTTGGAGATGGAGATCAAAAGCACGAGTTGATGGCCATATCATGTCACTTATGATTTGCATGTGATGCTAATCCTTTTATGCATCTTATTTTGCTTAGGACGACGGTAGCATTATAAGATGATCCCTCACTAAAATTTCAAGATAAAATTGTGTTCCCCCCCGAGTGTGCGCCGTTGCGAAGGTTCGTCGTTTCGAAGCACCACGTGATGATCGGGTGTGATAGACTCTACGTTCGCGTACAACGGGTGCAAGCCAGTTTTGCACATGCAGAACACTCGGGTTAGACTTGACGAGCCTAGCATGTACAGACATGGCCTCGGAACACGGAAGACCGAAAGGTCGAGCATGAGTCATATAGTAGATATGATCAACATGAAGATGTTCACCATTGACACCAGCTCATCTCACGTGATGATCGGACTTGGGTTGGTGGATTTGGATCATGCCACGCTCGAATGACCAGAGGGATGTCAATTTGAGTGGGAGTTATAAGTAATTTGATTAGTTAAAACTCACTTATCATGAACAATAGTCTAAGATGTCTTTGCAAATCTTTTGTTGTAGATGGCTCCCGCAATAGCTCCCCTGAATTTTAATGCGTTCCTAGAGAAAACTAAGCTGAAAGATGATGGGAGCAACTTTGTGGACTGGCTCCCCAATCTGAGGATCATCCTCACAGCTGCCCAAAAGGTTTATGTCCTAAATGCACCGCTAGGTGAACCCCCCGCTCCGGCCTCTGTGGACGTTATGAACGCCTGGCAGTCGCGTGCGGATGACTACTCAGTAGTACAGTGTGCCATGTTGTATAGCTTGGAAGGAGGACTTCAAAGGCGTTTTGAACGTCATGGAGCATATGAGATGTTCCAGGAGTTGAAGTTCATCTTTGAGAAGAATGCCAAGATCGAGAGGTATGAGACCACCGATAAATTCTTTGCTTGCAAGATGGAGGAGAATTCGTCTGTCAGTGAGCACTTACTGAAGATGTCTGGGTACTATACCCGCATAGCTGTTCTGGGACTTGTGTTCCCGGAGGAGGCTATCATTGACAGAATTCTCCAGTCACTCCCACCTAGCTACAAGAGCTTCGTGCAGCAGTATAACATGCAAGGGATGAACAAATCCATCGCCGAGCTGTTTGCAATGCTGAAAGTTGCTGAGTCAGACATCCAGAAGGAGTTTCAAGTGTTGATGGTCAATAAAACTACCAGTTTCAAGAAGAATGGCAAGGGCAAGAAGGGTAACTCTAAGAAGGATGGCAAGGCAGTTGCTCATCCAGTGAAGAAACCCAAGGCTGGGCCCAAGCCAGAGACTGAGTGTTTCTATTGCAAGGGGAACGGGCACTGGAAGCAGAACTGCCCCAAGTATCTGGCAGACAAGAATGGGGCCAACAACAACAACAAGCAAGGTATATGTGATATACATGTTATTGATGTGTACCTTACCAACTCTCGTTGTAGTGCCTGGGTATTTGATACCGGTTTGGTTGCTCACATTTGCAACTCTAAACAGGAACTACGGAATAGACCGAGGCTGGCAAAGGACGAAGTGACGATGCGCGTGGGGAATGGTTCCAAGGTTGATGTGATCGCCGTCGGCACGCTCGCTCTTCGATTACCATCGGGATTAGTTATGAACCTGAATAATTGTTATTTAGTGCTTGCGTTGAGCATGAACATTATATCTGGATCTTGTTTAATGCGAGACGGTTACTCATTTAAATCAGAGAATAAAGGTTGTTCTATTTATATGGGTAATATCTTTTATGGTCATGCACCCGAAGTAGGGGGTTTATTCTTATTGAATCTCGATAGTAATGATACACATGTTCATAACATTGATGCCAAAAGATGTAGAGTTGATAACAATAGTACCACTTTCTTGTGGCACTGCCGTCTGGGTCATACCGGCGTGAAACGCATGAGGAAGCTCCATGCTGATGGACCTTTGGAGTCTCTTGATTTTGAATCACTTGACACATGCGAGCCGTGCCTCATGGGTAAGATGACTAAGACCCCGTTTTCAGGAACAATGGAACTTATTGGAAATCATACATACTGATGTGTGTGGCCCGATGAGTGTCACGGCGCGCGGTGGATATCGTTATTTTCTCACCTTCACTGACGACTTAAGTAGATATGGGTATATTTACTTGATGAAGCACAAGTCTGAAACGTTTGAAAAGTTCAAGCAATTTCAGAGTGAAGTTGAGAATCATCGTAACAAGAAGATCAAGTTCCTACGATCTGATCGAGGGGGAGAGTATCTGAGTTATGAGTTTGGCAATCACTTAAGACAATGTGGAATTGTTTCACAGTTGACGCCACCTGGAACACCACAGCGTAATGGTGTGTCCGAACGTCGTAATCGAACCCTATTAGATATGGTACGTTCTATGATGTCTCTTGCCGATTTGCCACTATCGTTTTGGGGATATGCGTTAGAGACAGCTGCATTCACTTTCAATAGGGATCCATCTAAGTCCGTTGAGACAACACCGTATGAACTATGGTTTGGTAAGAAACCTAAGTTGTCTTTTCTCAAAGTTTGGGGTTGCGATGCTTATGTCAAAAGGCTTCAGCCAGAAAAGCTCGAACCCAAAGCGGACAAATGTGTCTTCATAGGATACCCAAAAGAAATTGTTGGGTACACCTTCTATCTCAGATCCGAGGGCAAAGTGTTTGTCGCTAAGAATGGGTCCTTTCTCGAGAAAGAGTTTCTCTCGAAAGAATTGAGTGGGAGGAAGGTAGAACTTGATGAGGTTGTTGAACCTCTGCTTCAACCAGAGAGTAGCGCAGCACAGAAAGATGTTTTTGTGGAGCCTGCAACGGTTGAAGAGGAAGCCAATGATGATGATCAAGAAGCTTCTGATCAAGTTACTACCGAACCTCGTAGGTCGACAAGGGTACGCACTGCACCTGAGTGGTATGGTAACCCTGTCTTGGAGGTCATGTTGTTGGACAACAGTGAACCTACGAGCTATGGAGAAGCGATGGTGAGCCCGGATTCCGACAAATGGTTAGAGGCCATGAAATCCGAGATGGGATCCATGTATGAAAACAAAGTATGGACTTTGGAAGTATTACCTGAAGGGCGGAAGGCCATTCAGAATAAATGGATTTTTAAGAGGAAGACGGACGCTGACGGTAATGTCACCGTGTATAAAGCTCGACTTGTGGCAAAGGGTTTTTCACAAGTTCAAGGAGTGGACTACGATGAGACTTTCTCACCCGTAGCGATGCTTAAATCCGTCCGAATCATGTTAGCAATAGCTGCATATTTCGATTATGAAATTGGGCAGATGGATGTCAAAACAGCGTTCCTTAACGGTTTTCTTAAGGAAGAGTTGTATATGATACAACCGGAAGGTTTTGTCGATCCAGAGAATGCTGACAAAGTTTGCAAACTCCAGCATTCCATTTATGGGCTGGTGCAAGCGTCTCGGAGTTGGAATCTTCGCTTTGATGAGGTGATCAAAGCGTTTGGGTTTGTACAAGTTTACGGAGAAGCTTGTATTTACAAGAAAGTGAGTGGGAGCTCTATAGCGTTTCTAATATTATATGTGGATGACATATTGCTGATTGGAAACAATATAGAACTTTTGGATAGCGTGAAGGGGTATTTGAACAAGAGTTTTTCGATGAAGGACCTCGGTGAAGCTGCTTTCATATTGGGCATCAAAATCTATAGAGATAGATCGAGACGCTTGATAGGACTTTCACAAAGTACATACCTTGATAAAGTTTTGAAGAAGTTCAAAATGGATCAATCCAAGAAGGGGTTCTTGCCGGTATTGCAAGGTACAAAGTTGAGTAAGACTCAATGCCCAGTGACTTCGGAAGATAGAGAAAAGATGAGTGTCATCCCCTATGCTTCAGCCATAGGCTCTATCATGTATGCAATGCTGTGCACAAGACCAGATGTCAGCCTTGCCATAAGTATGGCCGGAAGGTTTCAAAGTAATCCTGGTATGGATCAATGGACAGCGGTCAAGAATATCCTGAAGTACCTGAAAAGGACTAAGGAAATGTTTCTCGTTTATGGAGGTGATCAAGAGCTCGTCGTAAAGGGTTACGTCGATGCAAGCTTTGACACTGATCCGGATGACTCTAAGTCTCAAACCGGATACGTATATATTCTCAACGGGGGAGCGGTAAGCTGGTGCAGTTCCAAGCAAAGCGTGGTAGCCGATTCTACATGCGAAGCGGAGTACATAGCTGCCTCAGAGGCGGCAAAGGAAGGTGTCTGGATGAATGAGTTCATGACAGATCTTGGAGTTGTGCCTAGTGCATTGAACCCAATGACTCTGTTTTGTGACAACACTGGTGCCATTGCTCTAGCCAAGGAACCAAGGTTTCACAAGAGGACCAGACACATAAAGCGACGCTTCAATTCCATCCGCGATTCAGTCAAGGAGGAGGACATAAGCATTTGCAAAGTACACACGGATTTGAATGTTGCAGATCCGTTGACTAAGCCTCTTCCACGGGCTAAGCATGATCAACACCAAGACTCTATGGGTGTAAGATTCATTACCTTGTAATGCTAGATTATTGACTCTAGTGCAAGTGGGAGACTGTTGGAAATATGCCCTAGAGGCAATAATAAAAGAGTTATTATTATATTTCCTTGTTCATGATAATCGTTTATTATCCATGCTATAATTGTATTGATTGGAAACTTAAATACATGTGTGGATAAATAGACAAACTTTGTGTCCCTAGTAAGCCTCTTCAGGACTAGCTCGTTGATCAAAGATGACCGCGTTTTCCAGGTCATAGACATGAGTTGTCATTTGATAACGGGATCACATCATTAGGAGAATGATGTGATGGACGAGACCCAAACGTTAAACATAGCTTTTGATTGTATCAGTTATCGCTATAGTTTTCTGCATGTCAAGTATAAGTTCCTATGACCATGAGATCATGTAACTCACTGACACCGTAGGAGTGTCTTGTGTGTGCCAAACGTCGCAACGTAACTGGGTGACTATAAAGGTACTCTACAGGTATCTCCGAAGGTGTCTGTTGAGTTGACATGGATCGAGACTGGGATTTGTCACTCCGTGTGACGGAGAGGTATCTCCGGGCCCACTCGGTAATACGTCATCTCAATGAGCTCAAAGTGACTAAGTAGTTAGTCACGGGATTATGTATTACGGAACGAGTAAAGAGACTTGCCGGTAACGAGATTGAACTAGGTATAGAGATACCGACGATCGAATCTCGGGCAAGTAACATACCGACGAGACAAAGGGAACTGTATACGGGATTACCTGAATCCTTGACATTGTGGTTCATCCGATGAGATCATCGAGGAACGTGTGGGAACCAATATGGGTATCCAGATCCCGCTATTGGTTATTGACCTGGGAGTGTCTCGGTCATGTCTGCATAGTTTCCGAACCCGCAGGGTCTACACACTTAAGGTTCAGTGACGCTAGGGTTGTTAGTGAGAACAGTGCATGGTAACCGAAGGTTGTTCGGAGTCCCGGATGAGATCCCGGACATGACGAGGGTCTCCGGAATGGTCCGGGGACGAAGATTGATATATGGGATGAGAGGAATCGGAGTCCGGAAGTGTTCCGGGGAGCACCGGGGAGTCGTCGGGTGACCGAAAGGAGTTTCGGGGGGCCACGGTAAAGGTTACGGGCCCTATGGGCCATAAGTGGGGAGACGCAACAGCCCACACAGGGGCTGTGCGCCCCCCCTAGGCCCCTCCACCTGCGCCTAAGGGGCTGGGCCCCCCTAGGGTAGCCGCACCCCTTTGGCTTGGGGGGCAAGGCGCCTGGGGGGGGGGGAACCCTAGCCCTGGCCGCCGCCCCCCCCTTGGCCGGCCCCATCTGGCCTTGGCCGCCGCCCCCTAGGGGGAACCCTAGGGGCGCCCCCTCCCCTCTCTCCCCCCTATATAAAGAGAGGCAGAGGGAGGGCAGCAACACAAGTTCGTGCCTCGGCGCTACCCTCCCTCTCCCACGAATATCTTCGTCTATTTTGCAGTGCTTGGCGAAGCCCTGCTGGAATTCCTCCACCACCATCTCCACCACGCCGTCGTGCTGCTGGGTTTCTCCGTCAACCTCTCCTTCCCCCTTGCTGGATCAAGAAGGAGGAGACGTCCCCGAGCTGCACGTGTGAAGAAAGCGGAGGCACCGTCCGTTCGGTGCTAGGATCTTCGGCGATTTGAATCGCGGCGAGTACGACTCCATCAACCGCGTTCTTGAACGCTTCCGCTTAGCGATCTACAAGGGTATGTGGATCCGACTCTTCCCTCGTAGATGCATCTCCTAGATTGATCTTGGTGAGCGTAGGAAAATTTTTGTTTCCCATGCAACGTTCCCCAACACTCCGTTGTTTGAACAAAGCCCTAGATTCGAATGCATGAAGTAGCTTTACCTCTAATAATACTTAAAATTTCGGTGGCTTCGGAAGAGGAGATGGGAGTAGAAAAAGATGCACATGCAGACACGTGGGGAGCTGTGGCAGTAGAGCAAGGCCGCTTTCAAAGAACTTATACCTGAGGGTCGTCGGGATGTCGGCGGCAGCAAGTCGGATCTGCGGATAATACGGCAGGGAGGAAGAAGGGTCAGAGGACCTCCCGAGCCGGCGCTATGTCGGAGAGAACGGCACGGGCAGAGGATTGGGCCCCTCCGGCAGCTATGGGTTTCCTCCCACGCCAGTGATGACCGTGTGAACGATGAACCTAGAGCTCTACACACACCAGCCGAAGGGATCAGGCCGGATCTGTGACCAGCGATGAGCAAAGAGAAAATGTCGCTACTGTTGTCTTGTTTATATCTGGAGAGGATGAGAGAATGAAGAGAGAAACTCTAGTAAAGCAAGCGCTCAGGCCCTTGCGTACATATATAGTGGAGTGATTATCTTTTTCTGTCCAGAACAAGCGTTTCAATTTGTGGACGTGGCATTAAAGAAAAGAAACTCTCTATTTAAGGTGAATACCTGTACGACTCCTACTTACTACTACTAGTAGTAGTATTGTTCACTTGTGCTCCCCGGCCCTCCATTCATTCAACAACCCCACAGGTGAATAAACATGCAGTAGTAGTATTTATATAGAACGAACAAGCTCGAACTATTTTCCCGTAGTCAAAAGTTAAGGGCGGGGCTTTTGCCGAGCAGTACGCGGGACAGGTTTCGCGTAGGCGGTTTAACAGAGAGGCGAAGAGGGTGAGGGAGTAGCGGATTCAACTTACTTACTGTTGGAAAGGTCGGGCTGTGCGATTTGATGGCGCGTTACTGTTTGGATCCATGTGTTAGAGTTAGTTTAGGTTAGTTTGAACTCAACTAACTCAAAAATATCGAAACAGGAGAGTTAGTTTGGGTTACAGTTTGGATCCATGTGTTACAGTTAGTTTGGGTTAGTTTTAACTCAACTAACCCAAAAAAAATCTAACCCACCCAAGAGGTGCTTATTTGGGTTAGTTCTTCTCGGGACACTAAAAAACACATTTTTCTCTTGCTCTCCCCACAGCAAATCCCTCCCCACTTCCTCAAAGCTTCTCGTCCTCTCCCTCCCTCCCTCTCGCACCGCCCATGAAGGCACCTCGCTGTATCCACGCTCCATCTAACCCTGTCATCCAAACACCTCTTTCACTAGAGTTACTTCAGGGTTAGTTCAGTATTAGAATCTAGCTCTAACCTTTAACTGAGTTAGAGTATCCAAACAGGGCCAGGCGGTACGACCGGGGTGATGCCCCCCTTTCTTTCCGCACTCTAATCTGGTGCATGACACGTATTACGTCGACCTGGATGCTGCTGGTTGTCCCACATGTCGGCTATGTACTAAATAGTAGTAAGAAGAAGCAAAGAATCATGTGGTATAACTCTTTCTAGAGATTCCAACAAGTGACTACACCGCGTGCAGTATCTCAAATCTCAAATCTCCCTTCCGGTTTATAGGGCTCAAATCTCAAATCTCATCAACCAAGGTATATTGCGATTGGAGTGATGTATCTCGTACTTTAGAAAACTACCCTAATTAAACTCATGCATTAATTACGTAGTCCTCTCGTTTTTCTCTCCGCCTTGGTCACGGTGCACAATATTGACCACTCCTATATGACTAGCCGCTCTATCTACATGCGGGACATCAAAGAATCCGGGACCGCGTGCCATCCACCAAATCACAGCGAGGTGCTACAGTCAAAACTCACCTGTCACCCCGGTGTGGCTGTCATGACCCATCATATCACAAAACCCACACCTTTACCAATGCAGGTAAAGTGGCCTTGAAGTTGGAGTGGACGAAGGAACCATTATTTCACTGGAATGCTCGTTGAAGCCCTTTCTCCCCTTTCTTGAAGAAAACTTCACTCTAGGCAACTCACTTCTGACATTTTTCTTCTGTACCGATGAAGGAAAGGTGGGAGAATCAGTGATGCTGCTCTATTTTCATTTCTAGAATCTTCTTTTTGCGAAGCACCGACCAATTCTCACAGCCAATTCTTTTCCCGTTTTCATTGCGATTGTGGTTTCCTTTCGATTGCCTTTTTTGTCAGTTCATTGATGGATCCTGGAGCACTAGGCAAAGGGTTTCCGCCGGACAACCCACTGGAGACAGCAATCTCCAGGAAGCGATCACCGACCAACGAGTTGACCATGTTGGCGGGCCAACCCATGGAGACGAAGAACTCCAAGAAACAAGCATTGGCCAAAGAGTTGACGACGTTGGCGGACGAACTCCTCAAAGAAAGTTGGAAGAACAGCAAGGGCCCCACCGTGCCTATCCCAAAAACTCTGATGGCCACCTATGCGAGGCTCAAGGCCGAGTTTGAGGAGATAGTCTTCGTTGAGAAGCAGTATTCCCCTAGCAAGGTGATGGCCCCAATCGATGATGGGGAGATGGCCCCCGGAGGGATGGCATCCCCCGGTGAGCTGCACAAGGTAAAAAATAATGGCTTATTACCGAAAGTTGTGGTTTTTGATTATTTGCAATGTGCTTGCTAATATGTTAGGGTTGTGCAGGTGCCGGTGGACGTCCTTGATGATTCCGATGTCGTGGCCCATCCTATGGACAATGCCCCAGAGATCATTTTCAATGTCGCGATCCGTCCTGTTGGCATCGCCCCGGAGATCGATCCTGATGCTGCTATCCATCTTGTGGACATCGCCCCAGAGATCGATTCCAATGTTGCGGTCAGTCCTGTGGACATCGTCCTAGAGATTGATTCCCGTGCCGATGTCCGTGCTGTGGTCATTGCCCGAGAGATCGATGAAAAGAAATAGTTGGTCGCGCTAATCGTTCAGGGTAGTTTGCATGACCCTGTGTTTAATTACCAGAACGATGCATGGTATCAAACCATCTTAGGGCTAGTGCACTGTATTGTGTGGGTGGTACTTGCTACTTTTGTTTGATAGTGAATAATGCGAACCCTCTCCGAGTTATGGAAACAGATATATCCTCACTAGCTTTTGATGTATTATATGACATGCTTAGATGTAAGTTTGAACTATTTATCATATCAGCAGGGCTTATTTGATGATTCTTGGTGTTAGTAGGGTAGCTACCGTGCGAGCTATAGTACTTGCAAAACACTCACCGAAGAGAAATGTTGGGGCTGATGAGCTCGTGGTACGCTTATACTGATCTGTCGTCGATCGGCCAGTAGCCCAAGCTCCTAAAATTGTAGGCTTAGCGATCGATTAGACAATAGTCAACACGGATACATTCATGCCTCATTTGGTTCATAGGGTAGGAAAATCGTAGCAAAAGTACAGAGACGTACAACACAAAATCATAGTAGTACAGAGACATCCCTCTGTTCCAAAATAGATGAGTCAACATTGAACTACTAACTTTAAAATGAAGGGAGTACAAATCCTAGGCGGGCTAGTTTGGCCTACTCGGTTTTAGTTATATGACGTGGTACAGTGCAATCCAGTCTTTGCGTGTGGTAGCAGTACTGCGGGTGGAGTAAGTTTTCATGAAGAAGCGGAATTCAACGAAGTCATGATGGTTCCTTTGTCTAACTAACATTGTGCATGGTAGGTGGCCCAGGATAATTTTGTGCATGGCTGGTGGACCAGGATGGTCGACGTCCCACATGTCGGCGAATGAAAGTATTCTTTCCGATATAGTGGACAAGCAACGAGTATTCATTGTTTATTTTTTATGAAACCTATTGTCTCCACTGTTACGACGGAGGAGTGTGAAATATGGCAGCCCAGTGAATGTGGCATGTGCACCACTCCCTCCTTCCTCATGTAATACTACCATAGTGTTGACTATAAGGTTACAACTTTTTCTCACTCTCTCTCTTTCTATTTCCTCTCAAATGTTTTTTACCTTTCTTTTTTTAGACACAATTGTTTTAATGCCTCTTTTATTAGAATTAGTTTTTTATACCTAGGAGCACGTGTAGAGACGAGCTCCTGCAGATGCCACTCCTTGACTTTGTCAATGCCTCTCTCTCCTCCACGTAAGTGGGCTTGTCGAGAAGACAAGAGATGATCTCTTAGCACAATATGTTTCACCATGTTTTTAGGAATAACTAGTTATTGAAGATAAGGCTAAGAGATGATCCATTGTACACATGTTTTTTTTTTCATCTCTTAATTACATGCAAGACTTATGATAAGACTATCTTATCAACCATTGTACATGCCCTTTACAGGCCAGAATTTTACTGGTACTACTTGCTATGAATGTTCGCAGCTGGCCTCTAAGGGGGGAGCGCGCGCGGGGAGGTGGTTGGGTGGGGGAGGGGTTCTGGTGGGCCAGGGCAGTAAGAAGCGGGATTGGAAGCGATGCAGACTCCCGCATGGCCCACCTCACATTATCAGCACATATTTCTTGGAGTCCGTGGACAGCGGGCGGGCGATCTCTTCTCCCTCCCCCGCCTCTGTCCTCTCAGCCGACGCCCGCCGAGCGATTAGATTTCGGCTATCGACGGTTTATTCAATTGCAGTCCCACATGTAAGTGAAAATGCAAGACAACGCGCCTCCCCTCTAGTGAGCGGCGTGCCAGTAGGACTGTCAGGGGTGCGACGTGAACGCGACGCGTACGAGTTGTACGTTTGCCGCCGTTTCCTTTTGAAATTGCAAAGCGTAACATTTTCATGCGATCGATTGATAGAAATCCAGAACAAAATGACGAGGGCGGTGCTTTCCCGCACATTAGGCGGGCTAGTTTGAGTGATATGACGTGCTACAGTGCCGTCCACTTGCTCCATTTTTATATAAGCAAGAGTCTACACTGTTATGTGGGAGGAGTGCGAAACACGACTGATCTGATTTTGATCGAGGGATAACTGTTCCCTGCGAAATAATGGAGCACTCCAATTTACACCGGTATCTGTCCGAGGACACTGATGGATGCCATCCAATGCTTCCTGCATACCTTTCGACAACTATTTGAACTAACCGGACGAAAATCGTGCAAACAAAGAAAATTTCAAATTCACCGGATGAAATTCATTACATTTTGAGAACTTTTCCTATAAACTGGACAAAATTCATTACATATTTCGCAGAAACTGTACTAAAACCTACTGTAAACCTAATATAAGCGATCGACGGGCCCCAACCACCATGTCCGACCATGAACCCAAGAAAGACGGCCATTGCCTTTGCCTCCTCCTTATCCGCCTCGATAACCTCCTCCTCCAGAGCACAAGGTTATGAAGATTTTTGCCTCCACGTTGCCGTCAAGCGGCTAATCGGCCGCCGATTTTTATCCCACCAAGCTTGGCATCGACTGAGTGGAGGAGCGGTGGAGACCTACCATTTACTACTCTTCCTCGTTGCCGCCTGCGCCCCCGCGCGCGCGCCGACTTTGTGGTCGTGGCGGCGGAGGGCGGCCGGAGGGGGGAGCCGGTGATCTCCATCGTCTGCTCCTACGAGAGTACGTCCAAGAGAGCTTTGGAGCGTGCCCGGAGCGGAGCCACCGATGTCCTTCGTCTGCTCCTGTGATAGTACGTCCAACAGAACTTTGGAGTGCCCGAAGGCCATGGTTGGAGTTGTGCCAAAAGAAGGAAGGGACCGGAGGAGAATGAGTGTGGGTCTTTGGATATGGCTGGGTGCTGGGGCTCAAGTTAATATAGTAGGCGAAAGGCAATGAGTCGTGGTAGACGGATGGACGGCTGGCACCGGAGTAGGTTCGCCGGCAGCCGTGGTGTCATTAATGCAGAGCAGTCGCTTGCACCGGGATGTGTAACACTCCAAATTTTTGGTTTTGTTTTTCTTCCAAACTTTTGGTCTTTTGGAAGGGCGATATTTGATCTTCTCTTGAAACCCTTCTAAATTTTTTTTCTAACCAAAGTTTGTGTGTTCTTCTCAAGCTTGAATTTTGGTCTTGAAGGGTTTCTTCTTGTGTTAGCTCAAACACAAGTTGAATTTCAAGGGAGTTTGTTTGATTCTTTTCCCTTCTTGAATTAACCATCACATGATTAACCTTGGGCGTATCTTCCTCTCCAACTTTCCTCTTGCCATGACACCCAATAAAAATATTTCTCTACAAGACCTCCTCCTCACCTTAGGACAAGTCTCTCATCAATTCCAGTGAGTTTCAACCTTATTGGAATTTTTCTTCTATTTATTTTACTCCAAAAACAATTTCTGTCCACTAAAGTGAACTATGGTGATTTACAAAGGAACCACCATGTCCACCTTGATATTTGATTCCAAACTAACTTCCCTGGATTGTCCTTAGTACCCACAACCGAGATCCATCTTGTTTCACTGGTCCACAGTTCAAAATTTTCAAATCTCACCTGCTGCAAGTTTGGACTAGATTTGCAAATATTGGTGAAATTCATATTTTCCTTCTTCCAAAAATTCTGTGAAAATTCAGGCAGCCTCTAGATGCATCAAGAGGCCACTCCACCAAATATCAGCTCTAGTACTATTTTCCACATGCCAAAATCATTTCGTCAAACACCTCGCATGCACTGTTTCTGTCAGTTTCAGAAAACGTTAACTGAACTTTACAGGTGACAGTGCAGTTCGTCAGTTTCATCAGTCAGCTTCGACAATCTCACCAGTACCACCTTGGCTCGATGTTGCACTGCACCTCCTTCTTATCCAGAGCGCCGCACGCTTGCTTGGCTGCTTCTTGGCGTCGGTGGCGCCCTGGCCCGCCCACGCTGGCGTCTTCCGCGGCGGCAGAACCTCCCGTGGCGGCCGACAGGGGGCACCCTGCGACACAACGCCGTTTGGCACCACCCAAGCCACCCGGGAGCTCCGCGTGGCCTTCTCCACCGCCAGAGCACGCCTGCAGCACCGTCGCCGTGGCCTGGCACGCACAGGGCGCGCTCTCTGCCGCCGACGTGCCTCACGGCCATTCCGTCGAGGACAGACCGTAACCGCAACTCCCTTGCTGAGTTAGGCACTGAAATGGAACTAGTGCACCTCCTAGTTGATGCTCAAGCTCCTAAATCAACCGTCCAGCCTCTGCACCGCCGTAATTGCTCACCAGACTTATCCCGTTCATGGCAACCGCCTCGGTCCGGCTATATATAGTTCCCCCGAGTTCACTCTCGAGCCCACACACCTTCACCACCTCTCTAGACCGCGCCCAGCCTCTGGAAGAGCCTCGAGGGGCCCTTCTTCCTCAACTCCGGCCAACTCCGTCTGCCTCGGGCTCGAGCAACGTTCTCTCTCGTGAGAACTCCTCCGCCGCCCAGGACTCGAGCGTAGCCTCCTGGCACCTCTAGGAGACTAACCCCCACTCCAATTTGACCCCAGAGACTCTCTCCGACGAGGCCCACGACCACCCGATCCGCCGTCCGCCGGAGATAGGGCCGCCGTCGATGTGGGGCTCGCCGACGCTCAACTCCACCACCCACCAATGCGGAAGAACACCAGGAAGCCGTAGGTACCGCTCTCTTCCCCTACCTCGCCGTGGATCGGCGCCGGCGACCACCGCAGCCTTCTGGCGGCGGCGCGGCTCTGTTTCAACTTTTAAACCCGACGAGTGGGACCCCCTCGTCAGCCTCTTGTTTCCCTCCGAAATGTTTTTTCTGGAAAGCGCCTTCGGGCAAAGTACGTCTCCCTTCTCAGCTGGCGTACTGCGTACCGGTTCGCTTTTCTATTTTCTATTCTAGCCCCTAAAATCTTTTTGTTTCACTACTGATGAGTCCCTGGACAGAAACTCTAATATCATTTTAACTAAAGATGATTTTGAGATGATTCTTTTTCTGTCCTCTTTAGTTTTCTGTCTAGTTTTTTATCATATTTATTTGAAAAATATTTGGAGCAACCTTTTTGCACGCGCGGTATCTATGTTAGTATTCGTTTTGTTTGAATACGTAGATACCGAAGGACGTGACGGAGCCGTGAACCTCACCGAGTTAGACTCCGACTACTCCGAACCAGGAAAGCATGTTTGAACCTTTGATATGATGAGTTTGTTGCATGTTTGCCCGAGTAGTTCTTTTCATAGCATGGTCATATAAGCATTTGTGGATGATTATATTTCAAGCAAGCAAGCTTCGGGTGAGCCCCGAATGATAATGGTTGAAACACCTCGATCATGTGGTGACATGATGGGTGGTGTACTGGTATTGTTGGAGCATGCCAGTAGATGGTTAACTTTGGTATCAACATGGATGAAGTCGTGATCCCGTTCGTCTCCTTTTTTTGTACTGTCATATGCTGTCTGTTAAGATTGCGGTCTAGTAGGTTGCAAACCACTTTCCGTGTACACACCAAGTAGAGGGGCCGGGATGAGGGTTCCATGGCCCTGGATTAAAGCCCGTCATCCGGTCAGGGGGCACGGGTGTTTCCGGTTGGGACCGAGAGGGGGGCACCCCTTAGAGCGCGCATATATAAATTTGATCCCATGCTATTCGAGGTTGTGGCCTCCCCGTCTTAAAGTTTTTCGTGAATGTTGTCACGGGTGATTCCGGACAACAGGATGTGAAACGGGTGTGTACTGGTCAGTTGTGTTTCTGCTAAAACACCGTAGACGGAACTAGTCCCTGTGGCTAGAGGAATCCGTTGGCTGAGATTTAATAGTACAAACTCTGCAGAGTCAAATCTTCAGAGTAGCCATGTTTATGGCCTAGAGTCAACCTTCGTGTCAACCCTGGTGACCGTCTCTAGTAAATTCTTGATAGTAACTAGAGTGGTGATTTTTGTCAAGCTCATTTGGGTAGATGAACTAATCAACTGTCTTTGTATTGATTTACTTCCTGAAGTATTTCACCGTTATACTCTTGTTTATATAAGCCCTTTATGTGATGTCGCTCAGATGTCCGACTGTGGCATTCCTGTTATTTATTTTCTTTATAAGCCCTTTATGTGATGTCGCTCAGACGTCCGACTGTGGCATTCCTATTATTTATTTTCTTTATAAGCCCTTTATGTGATGTCGCTCAGACGTCCGAATGTGGCATTCCTGTTATATATTTTCATTATAAGACCTGTATGTGATGTCGCCCGGACGTCCGACTGTGGCATTCTTGTTATTTATAAGCCCTTTATGTGATGTCGCCCAGACGTCCGAATGTGGCATTCCTGTTATTTATAAGCCCTTTATGTGGTGTCGCTCAGACGCCCGACTGTGGCATATTTCTATTTATTTTTTTCCTCACGAGGCGTCACTCAGACACTCGTTTGGTCATATTTTATTTATCTTATGGATTTCAGGAGGATTACCACCCGACTTCTATCTTTACTTGCAGCACAGAAATTTTATTATCCGTTGCATTTTTGTTAGAATACTCATATGCATCATGTTCGCATTTATTATATCTTATGTCCGAACTGTCTTGCGAGTACATTCAAAGTACTCACCTGGCTTGTTGATTTGGCCAGATGTTGACGAAGGCGATCTCATGGATGAAGATTTCGATAGCGAGTCCGATGTTTAGTGGAGTCCCAGTCAGTCTCTTGCGATCCTGGAGTTGATCACTGTTATATAACCGCTTCTGCCAACCACCAAATAAATTCTTCGGGTCTCACTCCGACACTCGATGAACTGTATGATAATGGAGTCACGCCACCCACTGCACTGTGACATATCCACCACCTTTTTATTACGAGTTCGTAGTATGCCACCCTACCATTGTGTCATATCCGCCTTTATGTACTATATTGGCGTGCTTGTAATAAATTGTTGAGCAACCTCAGCTCAACCTTGTATAATATTCAGTACTCTGGAATTCTGTATCAAGGAATTATCTATCAGCGAGAAGTATTCTTCTGTGATGGCTCGATAAAAAGGTCGGTCTCTTGGTAATTATTTTACTGAAAAACCGGTCCTGACAACCTTGGAATCAGAGCCAGGCTGACTGTAGGAAGCCACTAGGTGCGATCGCTAATCGGTTATTAGCGTAATAAATGCCATTGAACATTTTTACATTTGTAGCAATTTTCTGTTTGTCATCATAAATTTATGACTTGACTATTCGGAATTTTTGTCTACTTTTGAAGATGGCCAGCGGCAACTGCGATTCACAAGTGTTCGCCAACATTCCTGAGGGGTTTGTCAAGCTCCTCTTCGCCATCGCCAAGGTCGCGATCGGGCCATCTACCCATCGAGAGTTTACACTCTACCGTCACAAGCTCAACGACAGCGTGTCGATGCACCAGGCCGTAGTGCACTTCAAGGGGGGGCGTTCTGAAGCACGCCGCCTCCGATTTGTGGGCAGGACCATGCCTACGGAGAGGCATGCCATGCAAATGGCTGCCCGTGAGGCGATAGCTCGTCCCCGAGATATTCTTCCTTCAATGAAGACTCGTCGCTACCGTTACCTTCCCTGCCTCGTGCCCTACACGTGCCACTATGCGTTTGCTTGCTTAAATGGGGAACGTGATGAAGCAATCGAATCAATGGTTGAGTACCTCAAGGCTCTTGAGGCAGCCTTTGATAATCTCTTGGACAACTTGGTGGCTGCTCGTATGGACTTGGTCCAGAGTGGTTCCGCCAACAGGAGGGAGCTACTCCATACTTCGCCACCACTAACTTTTGTCTCGTCCTCCGCATCTTATCAACCTTCCATCTTAGCCACCGCTCACCGTCTGCCTACCACTGAGGAGTTTGACCAGGTCATTGCTCCTACCCCAGTCAGAGCTGCACCACCTGCCGCACCCGCATCAACACCTCGTACTAGTACTCCACGCCTGGAGCCTATTAGTGAGGAGGAAGTTGAGTCTCCATCACCACTGGGCCTTACCCTCGGCAGGCCGAGGGAAGTCTTCAACATCTCCGACTAGTGCACCTGTCCGTGACGCGTTATGCTCGCTTGTATGATTTGTATGATATGTAAAATAGGTTGTTGGGGAGTAGTCTGTTTGCGCATCATGTAGGAACTTGGAGGAGTGCACTACCATAAATAACATGTCAGAAATGTGCACGCACATCCTAAGTGGCGTATGTATAATTACGACTCGCGTGTAGGATATGTACTAAGCGGTCCTTCTCCGTGCGCAATCAAGTTTTTATTTTGAAAATCTTTGGAGCTCGTGTTTTTGCTGTTTTGCTAAATCTTGGTTTATTCTTGCCACTTAGTTCTTCTCATGATTTCTGCAATAATACCCCAAAGTGAGAAATGACTCGTCCCTGGACACGTTCCATGCCAAGTCCGCCAGAGGAAAATTATGGCACACAGACAGGTAACAACTTTACACAGGGGCAGTCAAGTCAGCAGGGCAGCGAAACAGCATTTTCTCAAGTTTGCCGTCTTTACGAGCAAAGGCAGCAGCAGCATATGGAAATGATGAACCATGTCATTAACATGGGAAATCACCGAGAGCCATACCAGCAGCATTCAAAATTATGTGAATTACAGAAGACACGTCCGCCAACATTTTCTCACACAGACAGACCTCTTGAGGCCGATGATTGGCTTGGAGACATTGAAAGAAAATTAATTGTGGCACAATGCTCAGGCCGGGAAAAGGTACTTTAGGCACCACATTATCTTACTGGAGCAGCCGCGTCATGGTGGGAGAATTTTCTGCATATGCACCCCAACGAAAATGATATCTCCCGGGAAGATTTTAAGGAAGGCTTTCGTGGGGCGCACATTCCTAGAAGAATTATGAAGATCAAGAAAAGAGAGTTTGATGACCTCAAGCAAAGGGGCATGACTGTAACTGTGCATAACAGCCAGTTTACTCAATTATCCCGTTATGCCAACGAAGAGCGTATGACTGAAAATAAGAAGATGGAAAAATTCCTGGACGGTCTGGCACCAGCACTTAAATGCCAGCTGGTCGTACACATATTTCAAGATTTCAAGACACTGGTGGACAAGGCTATTACATTGGAAAATGAGCGTCGCATTCTGGAAGACACTCGCAAGCGAAAAAGGGATCAGACCAACCACCCTCGCAACAATAGGAATAAGGTAAATTTTTAGAAAAATGGGGCGAACAAATCCATGACAAATGACACACGTCCAAGCAAAAAAGTTCATGCAAGGGACAAGGATTTCACATATCGCCCAGGTGTTACTTGCTACGCCTGCGGAGAAGAGGGACACTACGCTAAACAGTGTTCGAAGCCAAGAAACTCAGCACCGAAGCCAAACAGCAACAAAAACAATTCCGCGCCCAAGCGTAACAACTCCAAGCCCAATAACAACCACAAGAAAGGCCAACTGAACCATGTGACCAAGGAGCAAGCACAGGATGCCCCGGATATCGTACTCAGTACGTTCCCTGTCAACACAATACCTGCCACGGTTTTGTTTGATTCTGGAGCTTCTCATTTGTTCATTTCGAAGAGTTTTGCTTTGCAACATGGTTTTCCGATGCTTCCCTTGGGAAAGTCAATGACCATCAAGTCCCCCGGAAGTAAGCAGATCACTCAAAAATACTGCCAAGGTATATCCATTGAGATCGAAGGGTTAAAGTTTCACGCAAATCTCATTCTATTGGAAAACAAGGGGCTGGATGTTATCCTGGGTATGGACTGGCTAACCACCAACAAAGGATTTATCGACTGCTTCAACCGAACTGTGATTCTTACTCATCATCACGGAAAGACAATAAGAGTCGCAGCTCAAGAAAGACCAATACCGCGGCAACCAAAACTATACAAGGTAGACACTACGGAATTAAGCAAGGTTCCAGTAGTATGTGAGTTTTCGGACGTATTTCCCGAAGAACTACCAGGTATGCCACCAGACAGAGAAATAGAATTCGTTATTGAGCTAGCACCTGGAACCACCCCCATATACAAGAAACCATACAGAATGGCACCATCCGAGTTGGTTGAACTAAAGAAGCAAATAAGAGGTTCGCCGGTATTATTTGCCAACAAGAGGGATGGGACTATGAGATTGTGTATAGATTACCGAGCACTCAACATGGTCACTATCAAGAACAAATATCCGATGCCATGGATAAATGATTTATTTGACCAGCTCACGCATGCCAAGGTTTTCCCAAAGGTTGATTTAAGGTCGGGTTATCATCAATTATAAGTACGGACAGAAGATATCCCGAAAACGGCATTCACCTCCAGATACGGACTATATGAATTTACAGTAATGCCGTTTGGACTGAGCAACGCCCCCGCATATATTGTCCACCTCATGAACAAAGTGTTTATGAAATTTATGGACAAATTTGTGGTGGTATTTATTGATGATATCTTGGTATATTCAAAGACACCAGAAGAGCATGCTGAACACCTCCGTATTGTATTGGGAGAATTAAGGAAACATCAACTCTACGCCAAATTCAGCAAATGTGAATTTTTGTTAAGACAAGCTGGTTTTCTAGGCCACGTATTGACACAAGAAGGAATTGTTGTGGACCCAGAAAAAGTCAAGGCTGTACTTGGTTGGAAGTCACCAGCCAATGTAACAGATATACGAAGTTTCCTCGGAATGGCTGGTATTACCGAAGGTTTATTGAAGGATTTTCCACCATAGCCAAACCAATGACACAGTTACTCAAGAAGGATAAGAAATTCGTGCGGACCGAAGCGTGTGAGAAAAGCTTCCAGGAACTCAAAAAGAAATTAACAACAGCCCCAGTATTGGTTGTACCAGACATACACAAGAATTTCGAAGTATATTGTGACGCATCCCGGAAGGGCCTCGGATGTGTACTAATGCAAGAAGGCAAGGTGGTCGCCTACGCTTCCTGGCAACTCCGGAAACATGAAGAAAATTATCCTACTCACGATTTGGAATTTGCAGCAGTCATTCATGCACTCAAAGAGTGGAGACACTTCTTACTTGGGAATCGTTGTGTAATATATACGGACCATATGAGCCTCCAATATATTTTCACACAACTAGAGCTCAATTTACGACAACGACGCTGGTTGGAACTGGTCAAATATTATGCCGTTGGCATCCACTATCACCCAGGAAAGGCAAATGTGGTAGCAGATGCTCTCAGCCGTAACCCCAACCCGGACAATGGCAGCCTACAGAACCCGAGACCCGAATTTCAGCGAGAATTCACCAAGCTCAACTTAATGATGGTCACTAAAGGCGAAGTGTCAAATATGGAAATCCGGCCTACGCTAATAGAACAAATAAAGAAGGCTTGGCATGGACACCCCAGCATTGGGAATAAAAAGAAAAGTGAGTCAGGGCAAGGCCTCAGAATTTACCATAGATAGTGAGGGAATATTATGGTTCGGAGACAGGCTTTGCATACCAAATAGGAAAGACCTCAAACAGCAATTTCTAGCAGAGAGCCACACCACTCCGTACTCAATTCACCCTGGAGGGACCAAAATGTACAAGGACATTCAGGAAATATTTTGGTTGCACGGTATGAAGAGGAATATGGCCACATACATTGCATGCTGCGATTCATGACAACGCATTAAAGCCGAGCACCAAAAACCTACAGGACTATTATAGCCAAACAAGATACCTGAGTGGAAATGGGACGATATTGGGATGGATTTTATTGTGGGACTGCCACGGTCACAACACGGAAATAATGCCATTTGGGTCATCACAGATAGACTGACCAAGGTGGCACACTTCTTTCCAGCAAAACAACCCACACCACCCAAAAGCTTGCCAAGCTTTACCTCGCCCGTATAGTATGCCTACATGGAGTTCCAAAGACTATAATATCCGACAGAGGCACTCAGTTCGTCTCCAAATTTTGGGATCAGTTGCAGCAAGCCCTCGGAACGCAACTAATGTTCAGTACAGCCTATCACCCCCAGACTGGAGGACAAACGGAACGAGTAAATGAAATACTAGAAGACATGCTAAGGGCATGTGTCGTCACCTATGGAACTAGTTGGGAGGCAAGCTTACTGTATGCCGAGTTTGAATACAACAATAGTTACCAAGCCAGCCTGAAAATGACACCTTTCGAAGCCTTATACGGACGAAGATGCCGTACTCCATTAAACTAGTCGGAAACAGGGGACATCCGTATCTTCGGCCCGGACATGTTGAAAGAAGCTGAGGAAAAAGTTAAAATAATACAGGATCGACTCAAAACAGCCCAAAGTCGACAGAAGAGCTACTACGATCAAAAGCATCGGGAAGTAAGTTTTGAACCCGGTGAAGACGTATACCTACGTGTATCTCCTATGAGGGGACTGTAACGATGCAAGGTCAAAGGAAAACTAGCACCACGATTTATCGGACCCTTTCGTATAGTTGCACGGAGAGGCACAATGGCCTACCAGTTGGACCTTTCCAAGGAATTGTCAGACGTCCACGACGTGTTCCATGTTTCGCAACTACGGAAGTGTGTAAGCAACCCAGAGAAGCATGTGTCGCATGAAAATCTTGATGTGCAACCAGATCTCACCTACCGGGAACACCCAATAAAAATATTGGAGGAGTCTGAAAGGAGGACCCGTCAGAAGACAATAAAATTTCTCAAGGTTCAGTGGAGTAATCACACAGAGGATGAGGCAACATGGGAAAGGGAAGATTTTCTTCGGACAGAACACCTACACCTATTTGAGGATCAGCTGAAATCTTGGGGACGAGATTTTTCCTAAGGCGGTAGGTGTTGTAACACTCCAAATTTTTGGTTTTGTTTTTCTTCCAAACTTTTGGTCTTTTGGAAGGGGGATATTTGATCTTCTCTTGAAACCCTTCTAAAATCTTTTCTGACCAAAGTTTGTGTGTTCTTCTCAAGCTTGAATTTTGGTCTTGAAGGTTTTCTTCTTGTGTTAGCTCAAACACAAGTTGAATTTCAAGGGAGTTTGTTTGATTCTTTTCTCTTCTTGAATTAACCATCATAGGATTAACCTTGGGCTTATCTTCCTCTCCAACTTTCCTCTTGCCATGACACCCAATAAAAATATTTCTCTCCAAGACCTCCTCTTCACCTTAGGACAAGTCTCTCATCAATTCCAGTGAGTTTCAACCTTATTGGAATTTTTCTTCTATTTATTTTACTCCAAAAACAATTTATGTCCACTAAAGTGAACTATGGTGATTTACAAAGGAACCACCATGTCCACCTTGATATTTGATTCCAAACTAACTTCCCTGGATAGTCCTTAGTACCCACAACCTAGATCCATCTTGTTTCACTAGTCCACAGTTCAACATTTTCAAATCTCACCTGCTGCAAGTTTGGACCAGATTTGCAAATTTTTGTGAAATTCATATTTTCCATCTTACAAAAATTCTGTGAAAATTCAGGTAGCCTCTAGATGCATCAAGAGGCCACTCCACCAAATATCAGCTCCAGCAATATTTTCCACATGCCAAAATCATTTTGTCAAACACCTGGCGTGCACTGTTTCTATCAGTTTCATAAAACGTTCACTGAACAGTACAGGCGACAGTGCAGTTCGTCAGTTTCGTCAATCAGCTTCGACAATCCCACCAGAACCACCTTGGCTCGATGCTGCACTGCACCTCCTTCTTATCCAGAGCGCCGCACGCTTGCTTGACTGCTTCTTGGCATCGGTGGCGCCCTGGCCCGCCCACGCCGGCGTCTTCCGCGGCTGCAGAACCTCCCGTGGCGGCCGACAGGGGGCACCCTGCGACACAACGCTGTTTGGCACCGCCGAAGCCACCAGGGAGCTCCGCGTGGCCTTCTCCATAGCTGGCGCACGCCTGTAGCACCGTCGCCGTGGCCTGGCACGCACAGGCCGCGCTCTCTGTCGCCGACGTGCCGCACGGCCGTTCCATCGAGGACAGACCGTAACCGCCCCTCCCTTGCTGAGTTAGGTACTGAAATGGAACCAGTGCACCTCCTAGTCAATGCTCAAGCTCCAAAATCAACCGTCCAGCCTCTGCGCCGCCGTAATCGCTCGTCGGACTTATCCCGTTCACGGCAACCACCTCGGGCCGGCTATATATAGTGCTCCCGAGCTCACTCTCGGGCCCGCACACCTCCACCACCTCTCTAGACCGTGCCCAGCCTATGGAAGAGCCTCGAGGGGCCCTTCTTCCTTAACTCCGGCCAACTCCGTCCGCCTCGGGCTCCAGCAACGTTCTCTCTCGTGAGAACTCCTCCGCCGCCTTGGACTCGAGCGTAGCCTCCTGAAACCTCTAGAAGACTAACCCCCACTCCAATTTGACCCCAGAGACTCTCTCTGACCAGGCACACGACCACCCGAGCCGTCGTCCGCCGGAGATAGGGTCGCCGTCGACGTGGGGCTCGCCGACGCTCAACTCCACCACCCACCGATGCGGAAGAACACCAGGAAGCCCTAGGTACCGCTCCCTTCCCTTACCTCGCCGTGGATCGGCGCCGGCGACCACCGCAGCGTTCTGGCGCCGGCGCGGCTCTGTCTCAACTTTTAAACCCGACGAGTGGGACCACCTCGTCAGCCTCTCGTTTCCTCCGAAACGTTTTTCTGGAAAGCGCCTTCGGGCAAAGTACGTCTCCCTTCTCAGCTGGCGTACTGTGTACCGGTTCGCTTTTCTGTATTCTATTCTAGCCCCTGGAATCTTTCTGTTTCATTACTGATGAGTCCCTGGACAGAAACTCTAATATTTTTTTTACTAAAGATGATTTTGAGTTGATTCTTTTTCTGTCCTCTTTAGGTTTTTGTCTAGTTTTTTGTCATATTTATTTGAAAAATATTTGGAGCAACCTTTTTGCACGCGCGGTATTTATGTTAGTATTCGTTTTGTTTGAATACGTAGATACCGAAGGACATGACGGAGCCGCGAACCTCACGGAGTTAGACTCCGACTACTCCGAACCAGCAAGCATGTTTGAACCTTTGATATGATGAGTGTGTTGCATGTTTGCCCGAGTAGTTCTTTTCATAGCATGGTCATATAAGCATTTGTGGATGATTATACTTCATGCAAGCAAGCTTCGTTTGAGCCCCGAATGATAATGGTTGAACTACCTCGATCATGTGTTGACATGATGGGTGGTGTACTGGTATTGTTGGAGCATGCCAGTAGGTGGTTAACTTTGGTATCAACGTGGATCAACTCGTGATCCCGTTCGTCTCCTTCTTTTTATACTGTCATATGCCGTATGTTAAGATTGCGGTCTAGTAGGTTGCAAACCACTTTCCGTGTACACACCCAGTAGAGGGGACGGGATGAGGGTTCCATGGCCCTGGATTAAAGCCCGTCATCCGGTCAGGGGGCATGGATGTTTCCGGTTGGGACCGAGAGGGGGGCACCCCTGAGAGCACGCATATATAAATTTGATCACATGCAATTCGAGGTTGTGGCCTCCCCGTCTTAAAGTTTTTCGTGAATGTTGTCACGGGTGATTCCGGACAACAGGATGTGAAATAGGTGTGTACTGGTCAGTTGTGTTTCTGCTAAAACACCGTAGACGGAACTAGTCCCTGTGGCTAGAGGAATCCATTGGCTGTGATTTAATAGTACAAAGTCTGCAGAGTCAAATCTTCTGAGTAGCCATGTTTATGGCCTAGAGTCAACCTTCGTGTCAACCCTGGTGACCGTCTCTAGTAAATTCTTGATAGTAACTAGAGTGGTGATTGTTGTCAAGATCATTTGGGTAGATGAACTAACCAATTATCTCTGTACTGATTTACTTCCTGAGGTATTTCACCGTTATACTCTTGTTTATATAAGCCCTTTATGTGATGTCGCTTAGACATCCGACTGTGGCATTCATGTTACTTATTTTCTTTATAAGCTCTTTATGTGATGTCGCTCAGACGTCCGACTGTGGCATTCCTGTTATTTATTTTCTTTATAAGCCCTTTATGTGATGTCGCTCAGACGTCTGACTGTGGCATTCCTGTTATTTATTTTCATTATAAGCCCTTTATGTGATGTCGCCCGGACGTCCGACTGTGGCATTCTTGTTATTTATAAGCCCTTTATGTGATGTCGCCCAGACGTCCGGCTGTGGCATTCCTGTTATTTATAAGCCCTTTATGTGGTGTCGCTCAGACGCCCGACTGTGACATATTTCTATTTATTTTTTTCCTCACGAGGCGTCACTCGGACACTCGTTTGGTCATCTTTTATTTATCTTATGGATTTTGGGAGGATTACCACCCGACTTCTATCTTTACTTGCAGCACAGAAATTTTATTATCCGGTTGCATTTTTGTTAGAATACTCATAGGTATCATGTTTGCATTTATTATATCTTATGTCCGAACTGTCTTGCGAGTACATTCAAAGTACTCACCTGGCTTGTTGATTTGGCCAGATGTTGACGAAGGCGATCTCATGGATGAAGAGTTCGATAGCGAGTCCGACGTCTAGTGGAGTCCCAGTCAGTCTCTTGCTATCCTGGAGTTGATCACTGTTATATAACCGCTTCCGCCAACCACCAAATAAATTCATCGGGTCTCACTCCGACACTCGATGAACTGTATGATAATGGAATCACGCCACCCACTGCACTTTGACATATCCACCACCTTTTTATTACGAGTTCGTAGTATGCCACCCTACCATTGTGTCATATCCGCCTTTATGTACTATATTGGCGTGCTTGTAATAAATTGTTGAGCAACCTCAGCTCAACCTTGTATAATATTCAATACTCTGGAATTCTGTATCAAGGAATTGTCTATCAGCGAGAAGTATTCTTCTGTGCTGGTTCGATAAAAAGGTCGGTCTCTCGGTAATTATTTTACTGAAAAATCGGTCCAGACAGGATGCCGCGCGGGTGGCTCTCTCTCGGTCGTCGTGCTGCTGCAATGCCAGCGCCAGTGAGAGGTCGTGTCGGTCGTGAATGCGGACGCTGCTTCAGTGACTTAACCGGAGGAGCGTTGTCTCACTGACATGTGGGCCCCATGGGCATCAGGCCTGCATGTCAGTGACACACCAACTGCACCTGCTGTTAAGGCCGGTGAATGCGGCATTGACGTTCTGGGGAGACACTGATCGTTTTAGGCGGCAAGCGTGGGCTAGCGTTGGAAGGGGTTTCGGTAGGCCAGGGCGGTTAGACACTGGCGTGGTGGTAAAATGTGAACTCATGGATGAAGAGCCTTTGAAGCGTATGCGGCATGTATTGACAACCAGGCGTCCATGCAACCGCTCTTGTCGCCAGCTAACATTCGACGACCACCATTAGACACCACACAACCATACATAACTTATGAATAATGGATGAAACGATCAGACACACACTCGTGTGCAGTGGCACTATGATCGGTTGCTCACGATAGTACATGTTGTACTACGCACCATAGTACCCTCTCTAGCTAGGCTATTTTATAGATTGCCGTTGTGATTGACGATATACATGAGTAAGGCGCCGAGTCAACAGTATGACCGTTGGTGTTGAGCCAGGTGAATACATGCTCGGTGTTCGCGGAGGCCTCCATCAAACCTCTAAACAGTAATGTCACATACGCATAATTTTTGTTTTTATTTCTTTCTCCACTGACAAGTATGCCCGCATAGATAGATAGATAAAGAACACGAGCTGATGAGGCGCATGCGGACTGTTTTACTGGTCAACCAAAAAAATACGGAGCTATACGCTGAGCCAGTGACTGTATAATCACCATATCTCGTATACAATGATCAAAGTGAGCTATCAAGACAAGTTCAATGACCGCCAATGCATTTTACTCGGTAATAAATGACTAGGATTGAAGGGGAGAACAAATTTCCTTTGTCTTCTGTCCTTGAGCTCTTGACAAACCAATGCACTTTACGATTGTCCGGCAACTCCACCCCAGAGCTGTCACCAAGCGTCGTTCATGCCACCGCGCCGCACACTAACCGGTAAGGAAGCGATGGCATCCCGCCGCGCCGGGTTCCTCGCCGCCCACAACCGCACACAGAATGGTAGGCAAGCGGTGGCATCCCGCCGTGCCGAGTTCATCACCGCTCGCGACATCAGACCTATGTGGGCGGAATTTGAAGCTACCAAGGTCGAATGGGCGGTAGAGCAAGAGGCGGCCAAAGCCGCATAGAGGGAGCGGAAAAGTCAGACAGAACTTAAGAAAAGAGAGGCCCGCCACCGCAAGAAAGAAGAGGACGCACGCGCTGCTGCGGAGAGGTCGGCGGAGGTCCAAGCACGGTGGGGTGTTGCCGACAAAGCCGGGAAGGAGGACGACGGCGTCTGGCCAGCATGTGAGAATTAGTAGTACTAGTAGTTAGTATGTGTGTATGTGTTGCCCGTACGTTTGTTTAATTAATTACGAGCATGTAACAGTACTACTAGTTACTACTGTAGTTTTTAGAGCAAATTACCAGTACATTAGCCTAGACTCAATGGAAAAATTAATATCCTATGCATCAAATGGCATCTCTTTCTCAATAGGAATTGAGATGCATGTCATCTCACTTCCTATGATTTCCATATTCCTATAAAATTCCTATTCTATGAACCAAAGGAGGCCTCTGCTGGAGTAACTACTGTAGCTAGCAGTACTGCTGGTACAGTAGTTTTCTTCAAGAAGTGGAATTCAACCAAGTCATGATGGTTCCTTCGTCCGAGCAACTTCACAGTGGGTAAGGTTGGGCCTGTGATTTGACAGCTCATTAGTAATTACTGCGGTGCGACGACCGAGGTGACTCTCCCTTGGAGTTCTGCGGGCATGGCAAGTGGACCAAGATGGTCGATGTCCCACATGTCGGCGAGCGGAAGTATTCTTTCCGATATTGAGGAGCAAGGAAACCGCGTGGTATAGTATCTCTGGTGATTTATATTTATTTTTTATTTCTAATGAATGCAAGCGTTTCAACTCTTACGACGAAGGAGTGCCAAACACACGGCACATGGTGGATGCCGCACACGTCAGCGAAAGGAGTGGGACATGAACATCTTGGGTAGAGCGTCTCCACTTCTGGGTCGGAGACCACACGTAGTAGTACTACTATACTAGTGGTATGAACGATACAAAGTGCGACCCAGAGAGAAAGACACGTCTAGTTGGAAGGTCTCGAGGCATACATGTAAACAAATATAAAACGTAATATGTGCCTCCAATTAATATAGTAGTAGTAGACTACTTAGTCACGTACTCCATAACATCACCAGGCATTGCACGTACAACATTTAGTGGTAGTAATAGACAAATGCCTATATGCCACACATGTTCATACTATTTGTGCCTTTCTACTTCACTTACTGCGCTACGTTACACATGTTTGCACGTCCACTCATGGGTACATGTGCATCTCGTAGTTCCAGTCCCACGTGTTCTTCATATAGATGGAACGATCCTTGCATGACACATGCACCTTGATGCTAGATGTGTCACGTGTTGGCAAAAGGATGAACAAAGCTCACGTAAAAAGTAGAGTGGAAGAACATAGATTCCCGACGACCGAGAAGGAGCAAGGAACCTCGGGGTGGAGCGTTTGCAATCATAATATTTTATATTATTCAGCGATATAAAATCAACCAATCATCTCCACAGTGGACTGGAAGAGTAGGAAACACTGCAGCCTAGTGTAGTTACATCATACTAGTGCATGGCTAACCCACGCTATCACCATATTTCTTGGCTTCCGTGCAACACCTATCTCTTGTAATCTAGCAGCCCGTATCGCTTCTCCCTCCTCGTCTCTTTCAAATTGCGGTGGGCTAGTGTTTTTGCCGTCTATTGAGCTCGGTTAACTCATCACATGTTAGCGACATGCCAAGAGCATTCTAAAAAAATTCCTTTCACGTTCCGTTTTCAAAAATAAAAAAATCCTTTCACGTACGAATTTGACTATATGCTTTGAGCAACTTGCATGTCCTATACTGATCCTGTTTGCATACTCTAACTTAGCTAGAGGTTAGACTAACTCATGACTAACCCTAAACTAACATTAGCGAAAGATGTGTTTGGGTGACCGGGTTAGATTGACAATAAAAGCACTTGATGGAGAGAGAGAAGTGATTTTTTAGTGGTCCCAATGAGAACTATCTCCAGTTAGCACCTCTTGGGTGGGATAGTTTTTTTTGGTGGGTTCAGTGCAACTTGCTCCTATTTAAACTCTCATGGTTGGATACTTTAGGGCTATTTGAGCCCCAACTATCTCAAACTAACTCTAACCCATGGATCCAAACAGGGACTATGGCCAGCCTCGACGCGGAGCAGTCGGTGCACCGGGAAGCGACGCTCTCTCGGCCGTCACGCCGCTTCAAAGATGGCGCCAGTGAGAGGTCGCCTCCGCATTGGCCGGGCATTAATGCGGCACCGACGCTCCAGGGCGACGCTAACCGTTTCACGCGGGGAGCGCACGCTGGCAAGGGAGTATAGGTTTTGAAATGTTTCATGTGTAGTACTGGTAGTTTGCCAAACTACTCAATTATCCCACTCAGTTTCCTAAGAAATTGTGGTAAAAAACGTTACTCCACAGCCCGCTTCCCTTCTCCTTCCTCTTCCACCGCCAGCGCACGTCCGCGGGAAGCGACCGGTCAACCCTTATATAGGAGTGCTAGCACAAAAAGATGCATGCATGAGTAGTAAAATTTCCAGATTAAAGAGCCGCTCCAGCGGGAGTATGGCGTATGTTGTTACCTTCGGCCGGGCCATGGCTACAGGGCGACGGCGACCGAGGCGGCGGTATGGAAATGAATGGAGCTACTGTTTGGGTTCGCTGTCCCGCTTAAATAAATGTGCAGCATCACGTGTACTTGCGGGTGCACAAATTGTAACATATGTGTCTACTTAAGTGGGCGTGACGTAACTGGTGTCTGTGTGTGTGCGACTCTATTCTTCGGACATGTACTCAACCTTTTGAATCGGGATACAAGTATAATGGTATTTACATTAGCTAGTGATTTATGTGGTTGTGTAAAAAAATGTCACCTCCTGCTCGTGATTTGCGTAATATAATTACAAGCAAGATGCTCGTGCATTGCATGGAACATCAATATGCATTTTTTTACAAAACACATGTTGTGATTTACCCATGCAGGAATAATCCCATGTGTAAAAACTAATGATATTTCAGGAATTTTATCGGAAAACTGGTATCTCGAGAATGTCATCGAAAAAAATGAAAGATGAGAGATAAGGTGAGGAGGAGTGGAGCGTGGTGGTGACTGGTGGTCGGAATGGGCGGAGGCATGGGGATGGACGGCGCCGACTGGAGGCAACGGACACCATGCTAAATTTTTTCGGAGACTTTCTTTTTTAATTGCTCAGCAATGAGGTGTGGGAGATAAGGATGTGGAGAGAGGTGCAGCTATCTTTTGTAAAATTATCATAGTTTGCTTTCTATCCGTCAGATATAGATCAGATGGTCCATATTACAAGATGGCAGGCACACCATCATTGCCAACTCTGATTTTTATAAGGGTACAGATGATAAGTTTGCTAACTACTAAAGTAAAGTGGAATTTGTCCATGTTATACAAATAAATTAAGGTGACTGTTTTATCATACGGGTAAGGGTGAATGAAGGGTGGTAGGAACAAATGCTTCGCCTAGAGCATGTGTGAGTGAGATGGAGTCTCAATGTGTGTGTGGGGGGGGGATAGATGGAGTCTTAGTGTGTGCGTGTGTGTGTGATGGAGTCTTACTGTGTGTGTGTGCGTGTTTGTGGGTGTGTGTGTGTGGGGGTGGTTGCGTGCGTGCGTGCATGTGTGTGTGTGTGTGTGTGTTTGTTTGTGTTTGTGTGTGTGTGTGTGTCGTGGGGTCCTCGGTGGCGGATGTAATTTAAGTGTGCATGGCTTCATCATAGAGAGGTGATGTGTACGGCAAAGGCCACCAAGATGGGTTGCGAGAGACAAAATGCCCGTAGAGAGGGTAGAGAAGGTGTGTGCGCGTGAGAGTAGTCGACATCGAGAGAATGTGTTTGTTCGAGAGACACCGAGGAATACTACTATATATCGATGGTGCATGTAGGCGGGAATTAAACAAAGGGATGGTCTTATTGGTTTCGGGGATATAGGGGAAGAGTGAGAGGGGGGGTAGCTACAAGGATATTGTTAAGTGTGAGTGCGTGTTTCACCCATCCAGGCGGAAGTTATGTGCACACAAGAAGAGAACGATTCGATGTGGTGTTAGGGTTGAGGGTAATTAACTACCTATGGAGACATAGAGACCTTCAACGTGCATGTGTGAGAGGTATACATGTATACGTGGGATGTGTGTGTGTGTGTGTTGCTCATGATCGAGATAAAAGAAAGAAGACATAAGTCATAAGCTAAGATCAACGACATGGGAGAGACGGATCGGTATGACAATATGCATGCATGCGAGAATGCAGGGAAGAAGGCCTGACAATTGAGCATGTGTTTTTGTCTTTAAGAGATAGTGGCATGGGCTAGAGCATGCATCTATGGCGAGCATAGGAAGTGAGGCACAACGATTGGGCAAAAGAGATCAACCTATAAATCAAGGAAGGTTGATGGAGAAACAAATAAATAGAAAGATAAATATGGTAGCTACTGTGCGTTAGAGATAGGAGTCGAGTGGATCAGAAGGCTGAGTTATAGGTGTGGGTGTGAGAGAGATGAAGAACGGGTACATGTGACTCACATACAAACAAATATCAGAGAGAAATGAGATCCCGAGAGACGGAGTTTTGTGTCTGCGGGAGAGAAAGATATTTCGAAACGAGAGTGATAGCTAGAGAAACATATGAGGGAACGCAAGATATCTCTAGGGAGAGAGAGTGTGTGTGAGCGACATACAAGAGAACAGTGGAGAAATATGAGACCCTGGGAGATAGAGTTTGTGTTTGTGTGTGAGAAATAGATATTTAAGAGGAAGAGTCGTAGGTTCTCATACCTAAGGAGCGAAAGACATCTCTGTATGAGGGGTCTGCGAGTGGAACACAGGGGAATTGTAGAGAGAAATGAGACCCCGGAAGACAAAGTTTTGTGTTTGTGTGAGAGAATGAGATTCCACATGGAGAATCATAGTTAGAGACACATAGCAGGGAGCGAGATATACTTAGAGAGAGATCGAGTGATGAAGGTCGAGGGAGAGAGTACCGTCAGTGTGTTACGAAGATAAAAGATCATTGTTGACATACAGGTCGCACGAGAGATACCTAAAAGACGATGAACGCGTATAGGTCTAGAGAGATAGCCCTATATAAGCATGAGTGATAATTATATGAGACAAATATCTGGATTAAATGGGATTCAAATATTTAAACTGGAGATCAGGACATCAATAATATCATAATGCAAATTGGTGTATCAATCATGCATATTCATTTGAATTTGGGGACACGTCTAATGTTATATAGTTTATCAATATTGGTGATCCATAGATTTTTTAGTTAGAAACAATGCATGGTTTTTATGCAATTAATGTCTAAACGGGATTACACTATATCTTGCGTGTGTGAAACACATTATACATGTTTGAGAAGTAAAAAAAACCCGCATGAAACGCACATTAATTGGAGACAGTTAGCGAGGAATGCATACATTGGATATCAACATAAAGTGGTTTCAAATATTTGAAAATCCAAATTGATGGATACAACCTTATGAATCTGAGATCATGTCATTTGTAAACCATATTTATTTATAAAGGGTGTTGTGCTTTGGAAAGTATATATAAAGAATTATGTATATAAAATTTTATTCCAATCAAAAATGGATCCCGCCCGAAAAAATAGAATACAAACGCGATTTGAATTGAGTTGGCACAATAAACGTGCACTGTGGAAAATTCGAACGAAGCGGGGAAAGTCGCAGTAACTGCCTGAAACCAAAATTTGCGAGATGGAAATTACTACTGCCTATCCCTGCCACTCAATGCATATCTGCTCGATTTCTATAGGTTTCTATAGGGGTAGGTTTGTAATTTCACTCAAACGTGACATAACCGCCTCTCACCCGGATTCATACACGGTGGGCGCCAAAACATAGTGTGTCCTCGGCCGAAATCGACTCCCTCCCCGATTCATACAAGGTGGGCACCAAAAACAAACCCTTGTCGGCAAATATTCGGTGTATGCGAGATTACCGTCCTATCCCCAACTGACTAATATTGCTGTGATGTAGGAAATTTGAAATGGGGGCTAAGTTTGTAAATTTCAATGCATTTGAGACAAGCGCGCCCTGAAGACATGGTTCCCCCCTTCCTATCCACCTCCATTTCCCCATTCGTACTCCATGGGCGCCAAAACACCCTCTCCACCCGAGCCTCCTCCGTCCGCCACCCCATCCACCGCCGTCCTCCCCCACCATGCCGGAGCTGATACCGCGACGCCGCCGTCCATTACAAGAGATCGACCTCTCTCATCCACGGCTTCGCACCTGGATCCTTGCATCTCGTCCACTCACTTCATCCTCGTCGTCGTCCACCTTGTCGGCGCCGCTCCTACGGCTGTCTCGTCCACCGCGCCCCGCCGCCAACGTCTACCCTCCTAGATCTGCTTCCACGGTGCCGACAGCCATCGCTAACGTAGCATCGTCAAATTCTTAGCAGATGCATACACGGCGCCGCACAAGTGGCGGTACTTTGTAGTACCTGCTCAATTTATTTGTCACAGCAAGAAAATAGATCGCCACTGCTTTACTCTGATTTCTTGTCCATCACTTACTTGCTAGTTGAAAGCAAACATTGGTTGCGAAGTTTCCTTTGTCCGGTTTGCACCTTCAGATCCGCCATGGTACGCTCACCACTATACTCCCAATGCTTATAGTTTTCTTCTTTTATATTTCACACTAGTTAAATCGCAGTAGACTAAATTTCAAGATTGGGTCAGTCGATTTTTCAGAGCTCGCAGGAGTTCGCCGGTGCGAACGAAGGGGCTCGGGTGGGG
>LR738711.1:916303563-916321267 GCA_902687465.1 Secale cereale
GGCAAGCCCCCCCCCCCCCACCCTTGATCACCAGATATCGCCTATTCTTCTTTCTACTGCTTGCATTAGAGTATTGTAGCATGTTACTGTCCGGTTACTCCTATTCTGTTGCATAGCCTGTCATTGCTGCTACAACTGTTGATACCTGTACCTGCCATCCTAATGCTTAGTATAGGATGCTAGTACTCCATCAGTGGCCCTACATTCTTGTCCGTCTGCCATGCTATACCATCGGGCCGTGATCACTCGAGTGGTGATCACGGGTATATACTACATACATACTTTACATGATACTTGATGTGACTAAAGTCGGGTCGGCTCTTTGAGTACCCGCAAGTGATTCGATGTGGGGGCTGAAAGGAGAGGTGGCTCCATCCAGGTAGTGATGGGCCTGAGTTCCCGACGGCCCCGCGAGTGGATCTTTGTGGCGGAGCGACAGGGCAGGTTGTGACACCCAGTGGAGAGGTGGCCTGGCCATGGTCGTTGTCCGCGGTTATTTCATAATAACATGCTTAACGAGTTTGGATATTTGATCTGAGTCTGGCCGTTGGCCTATACGCACTAACCAGCTATGTGGGAATAGTTATGGGTACTCGACGTCGTGGTATCAGCCGAAGCCTTCTTGACGTCAGCGGCTTAGCGGCGCGCGCCGGGTTGGACCGCGTAACGTAACTTCCTTAGTAATGGAGGTTGCTAGGTCTGCTCACCGGCCGCCCTCGCAACGTGCAGGTGTGCATTATGCGATGGGCCCAGACCCCTGTGTCCTCAGAACTTAGACCGGCGTGCTGACCTCTCTGTTGTGCTTAGGTAGGGCTGCGACGCGTTGATCTTTCGAGGCCGGGCATGACCCTGGAAAGTGTGTCGGGCCAAATGGGATCAAGCGTGCTGGGTTATGTGGTGCACCCCTGCAGGGAAGTTAATCTATTCGAATAGTCGTGTCCCTCGGTAAAAGGACGACCCGAAGTTGTATTCCGACCTCATGACAACTAGAACCGGATACTTAATAAAACACACCCAGACAAGTTCCAGATATAACTCGGTGGTAGCTCTCTCACAGAGTGATGTGCGGGAGGATCGCCGGTTAGGATTATGCTATACGTTGTTACTTGGTGAACTCTTCAGCTACTCAAGACGGAGGCGGCCAGAAGCTTTGATAGTTGTTACTATTCCATCTTCTCCCTTCTACTGCTGCAGAGATGGAGGTGGCCAGAAGCGTAGTCTTCGATTGGATTAGCTATCCCCCTCTTATTCTGGCTTTTGGCAGTTTAGTCCATAGATATTACCCCCTTTACACTTATATCATTGCATATGTAGTGTAGATCCTTGCTTGCGAGTACTTTGGATGAGTACTCACGGTTGCTTTTCTCCCCCTTTTCCCCTTTTGTTCTTTCTTCTCGGATGACGCAACCAGATGGTGGAGTCCCGGACCCAGAAGATCCCGAGGAGGTTTCTACGTGAAGATCATCTTCGAGGAGTAGTTAGGAGGTCCCAGGCAGGAGGCCTTGCCTTTTCGATCGTTGCTATATTTGTGCTAGCCTTCTTAATTAAGGCTAACTTGTTTAACTTATGTCTGTACTCAGATATTATTGCTTCCGCTGACTCTTGTATTTTCGAGCTTATGTATTCGAGCCCTCGAGGCCCCTGGCTTGTAATATAAAGCTTGTATTATTTTAATTTGTGTGTAGAGTTGTGTTGTGATATCTTCCAGTGAGTCCTTGATCTTGGTTGTACACATTTGGGTGCATGATTAGTGTACGGTCAAATCGGAGGCATCACAAGTTGGTATCAGAGCCGACTGCCTGTAGGAATCCCCCTTTCCAACTCCTTGGCCGAAGTTGAGTCTAGTCTTTGAAAAACTAATTTACTAACTTGTTGTGTGGCTTACGGGCCCACAACACCAATGGGTGGTATTAGGATCTTTTACTCCTCATCTATACTCTGGGACTCTGATCTCTCTTCTATTGAGGATAAATGAATTTTGCAAAATCTAATATTAGGATCTCATTATCACTTTCACCCGAAGAGCACCTTATTAACGATGATCGTCTGCTGCACCAGAAGACCCTGAAGATACTCTTCGCTGTTAACCCGAGAACTTGTGTTCATCGCGTTTGCAATTCCCCTTCCACCGTCAACCCTTATGATAACTACATGCAGTTGTCATTCTTACATTCATCCCCAGTTGGCCTTGTTATTACAAGATACCCCGAAATACTCGTCGTGCCTACTACCTTACAGTTCCTTGTCGCCTGAATACACCTACAAATTAATCCTCACATATACCGAGGATTTGTTTCTCCCCAATTGTTTATATGTTTCACTAAAGTCTTCGAAATCCTATTCGAGCTTTAGAAAATTCTCAACAACATATTTATCTTGAAATTTTTGTTTGCGTGCAATATGGTTAATCCCATAAGTCTGGCAATCTTATTGCCATCCTTGTCACTGTCATTTTGAGTCCGTTGATTCAAAATGTTGCGAATGCTCGCAATCCCCAATCAGATCCTAGAATTCATCCTTCCGACGCAGACGTCATTTTAAACCTAGTTGGATCTCGACCAATCAAATTGCCATCGATTGTATCACTAAACATATTATACTTATCCATCCTTGATCAGAGCGTTTGCTTCTGATCCCTTGATTCGGGAAACATAATTCCTTTGCATTTGGTTGAATTAGTCAGTTGTTTCTATAATCTGATCTCCTTTAATTATTTCTTCTTCTGGTTGAGTATCGATACTCACATCTGATTCCTTGCCGTCTGCTAGATCCTTTTGTGGATTATTATTCGACCGTTCCGACATATCAAAACCTTGAGTTCTTCCCCTGATACATAATGCCTTTTATGAATTGTATCCTCTACTTGGCCAACCATGCTCTGCTTTCGAGCTGGTGTATTTACTTTTGAAACTTGTGGTATATGTTACTAAGATGCCCGATGGGTTGAACCTATGCCTTCCCCTAATCCGTGAGAACCCGAAAGTTTTCACAAGTCTTACTCTTATGGTGTTCTACCAGATAAAGTTCGAACACTACAGTTTTATCAAAGCGAGAGGTGAATGAAATGATATGCATTAAAGAAGTAGGAGTCGACCTTGAACTTTGTGTTCATGCCCATGATAATGATGTAGACCGTCTCGGGAGCTTCTTGCAAAATGATTTTTGATATAAATAATTCTTTCGGTGTCAATAAATTGGATCCCTTGCAGTTATGGTTTCGACCATGCTGTCCTTATTCAATATATCTGGAATAAATCCATTCCACGCCTCGTCAATTTTTGACAAGGTTAAATCATCTACTGTCATACGTCAGTGACCTAGTTCAACTTCTATCGTGTTCTACCTTCGAGTTTTACCCTCTGATATCTCGAGGATATCATGCCTTTGCACCACACCTTTTGAACTTTTGATGAAGTAATACCTTTACTTGTCGTAATCACTCTACGGGTTCTAGGTTGCCGTCAACCGAGGACACAGTTTAGTAAATCAAATCTGCTCTAAAAATTCAACACCCCTAGTAGATGTTACCGGGAAATTTTTAAACTCGATCTGGTTTATTCCTAGACTATCGGGTACATCCCTTGTCTAGCTATCTTTGACTGTGCTACCTTGTCCTTCTTTGGTGCACGAATTCTTCAGTGTGTGAGCACAACTTACGTCGAGCTTCAACATCATGTTGCTTGTCTCGAAAGGCAACGTTGGTTCCGATCTTGCATCTTTTATATTGATCCTATAAGTTGCCACTTCGTCATTCTCTTGCTTGTTGTCGTTGTTGTTTGATTGCATCCTCTGGAAACTTCCCGGCAAATGTGTCGGATCACCTTCAACACTTTGACTTCTTTCGAGATGTCAACTGTGTTCATGATGAGAAATACCTTCCTTGCCCTCGATGATTTTTATTATCATCGACAACACCCTTGACTTCCTTTCATTGTGAACTTGTCTGCATTATGAATACAACTTGCTCTCCAGCTAGTGTTGTGTTTTGCCTTGAAGTATTACTGTCTTTTATGTCGAGAATGTTGAGGGATTGCTCCACCTCTTAGATATTCTCAGTATGATGATACTTCTCACCATCACCATTCTTTCTTGGTCCCCGTGTTGTTTTTAACCGGGATACCAATATGCTAACGATGCTGCTTGAGTTATGTACTTCTAGCAACCCTATTGCTTTGAAGTTAACGATCGACAGTTCATTCTTAGACCGTTGGTTATTGAATCATCACTCTAACATTGATCTTGTCGTCTAAGGTCAAAATTCGGGCACACGTTTTCAACTAATGATTAATGGTGTATGTTTTCCTCGAGCATACAACATTATATCATTTGAATTAACAAGTGTCATCTTCTTGTTCACATTATCGTGGAAATCCATCTGTTTGGAATACTTGATGAATTGTCGCGAGGCCATCAGCCACCTCCACCTCGTCTCCTTGGTTTAATGATGAACTATTGTTTTCGGGAACCGTTCCCATAGTTCATTTCCCGAGAATCGTGCAATGTCATTTCGTTGATTTGGGTTGCACCTTTTCTTCTCGAACATCCTGAGTCTGAGGTATCATGACACCAATCGGATCTGAATCTCGGTCAGATATGATGGTTGGGACAACTTTCCAGGAGTTATAAGGTTGGTCCTTTGATGACCCGGTAATATGATGTCATGCCTAGCACCCCTGGCTGGAGGACCTATCATTATAATTCTCTTTCGCAAGGATAATCATTCTTCAAGGAGGAAATTATAAGACTTATTCTATAAGTTGTTCTTGATGAATCCTTTGTGTATCTAAGTCCGACCTTTGCTTCAAGACCATGCCCATGCTATCTCGAAGCATGCCTGCGGTACTCCGATTTTCAGCAAGAGCATTTGAAGCCCAATGCTAAATGTTTCTTGGTCAGTTATCCGAACACCGTTGTATGGTAACGTCTTGATTAATCCTCGCCTCTTTATCTGAATGTTTGGGTACTTGCTCTCCTACCCTATATGCCATGTTCTTCTTCTCCATGGGAAGGATATACTCCTAATAATTTTGTGTAATCACAATTTTCCTTTCCATTTGTTTGTTTAACCTTTCATTGATCTACATGATCTAAGCAGTAATAATTCTCTGCTTATGTAAACACCTCGTTGTACAACTCTGTCAGTAAGACATTGATTCTATCGTTGATAACATTCCGGTAACCACCGATGGATGAGAACGTTGCCTATTGGTCCGCCTTGTTTCAATGCGCAAGAAAATGGTTATCTTCATTCCCTGTCCTTGGTACCGACATTGTTGCTGACATAGTTGACATGCTATCCACCGACTTGCCTCCCTGTCGAGGCTATGCAAGCTGTCACCACCCTTCCTACTTTCAACCCATATGGTGGGCCCATAACCCACAGGTCCACTGGATCGAAATCTGGCTCTTCTTTACAACCCGAATTCTAATGTACCCTTTGCATCTGGCTTCGTATGTGATTCACGAGCTAAATTATATACCATTATTCATCCTGGAAACAAACACCATATTATTCTCGTTGATCAAGACCCCATTCCAGCTTCTGGTTAGGCATCGAATGACTGCCTACCCGATTGAAACTTTAGTACCATCGTATATTGCACTCAACGAATTCACTGAAATACAACTCGTGGGGTACCTCGTGTATTTCCCATTGAGTTCACCGTCAGATGCGTAACTTTGTGGAGATGCGTTCTTCCGGAGTTTCCCCCAGCTCGCCTTCGTAGGACGATGGAGATCTCGAAGAAAGGATGACGACTTGATCACGATGACTTGAAGCAGAGAAATGAAGACATCAACGAAAGAGATCAACCTCTTCGAAAAGGCAGCCAAAACCAAGAATACTCGATAGGTTTTCTCTACCAGCACTTTTCCCCCCTTACTCCACCTCTTAAATCTCGGGACGAGATTTCTTGTAGTGGAGGAGAATTGTAATGCCCGCATAATTAAGCTACAGTAATCCCCTCGTAATGGTGCCATGTCATCACAGTTAATTTGCTAAACCTCACTTGATCCTAACCCGATTCAAATTAAATTTAAATAAAGTCAATTTATTATTTCTGGAAATCGTAAAACAAAAATGTTCGGTAGGTTGCAAATATTCACTAACAAATTGTCATGACAGAATTAACGTTTTTTTAGTATAAAATTGCCCCTGGATATTAAAACAGTGGACCAATAATGCCCTTTTATCCCATTTAAATATAAACTCAAACTTAATAAATTATTTTAAACCCAAACTTTTTGTGGTAGTGCAAAATAATGCATAGTGATTATATGGCAAGGTTTTACATTTTACGAAAGTATTTCTATGTAAAAAGAAAGTACAAAATAGTAGCTAAGTAAATAAAAAGATAAGTAAATGGAAAAATACTAGTAAAAGGATTAGAAACCTAATCTACTGGGCCCCTTGGCCCATCTAGCAAAGTGGCCCAGGCCTACCTCCCCACTTGCCTCCCAACTCTCACTACAGGAGGCACGGGTGTCGTGGCGGCCATCCGCCGGCGATGGCCGTGCGTGGCGGCCATCCGCCCCCTGCCCCCGCCTATAAGGTCTTCGCCCTCCTCCCTGAAACCCTAGCTCACTTTCCCCTCTCCCTTGCGACTCTCTCTTCTCCCCATCACGAACCTGAGCCGTCGTGCCATGGATCTTCTCACCCACGTGCTCTCTGTCGATCCCGCGAGCTCGTAACTTGTCCTGAAGCTCCGTCACGCTCGACTACATCGCCAGCACCCTCGGGTTCGAGCTCTCGGCCTCTCCATCACCAGGATCGACGCCGTCTTCCTCCTTCGGCCACCGTCATGCCGTCGACGATTGCCATTGTTCTACTGCTACTAAGCCTTCACCGGCCACCGTGTGCCTCCACGGTGAGCTTCCGCCCGATTCCCCTCTCCCCTGAGCTCGCCCCTCCGTCTCCTACTGTCGCTACCATCGCCTCTGTAATTCGTTGCCGCCGTTGCACTTGTTGTCGTCGCCTCCGTCGCAATCCTGGACGGCCAATCAGATGGTCGTGCTCAGGACCTCGCAGCGATGTCGTCCATGTCCTCAAACCTCTGCACGGTGCCCCGCAGCCACGACCCTTAGCTCGGTGGAGCTCCGGTCACCGCCACGCTCCGCCCGCTCCCCTGAGCTCCCCCGCGCTCGCTCGCCTCGCTCTGGCGGCGCCCCGGCTACATCGCACGCGCGTGCCAGCGCCCTTAGCCGCCCGCGCCTCGTTCTCCGTGACCCCGCTCCCCTTCGTGCACGGCATCGCCGCGACAATCAGCCTCGCCACTGAGCTCCTCCACCGCGACCGCGCTCGCCAGCGCCGCCCCGCCGCTCCCCTGCTTCGCGCCGCCGCCAACCTAGCATGCCTTCGGCGCCGCGCCGCTCGCAGCCCCCCCCCCACTGCCCCATGCCTTGCCGCAGCCCCGCCTCTGCCCGGCTAGCCGGCGGCCGCCCCTCGCCTCCGGTGGGCTCAACGAGCCCCGGCGTCCTCGCCCCGCGGTACCTGCGGGCGAGCGCCCGCTCGGGTGCCCGTCGCCCGCATACGTGCCTGCCCCGTTAAACTCCCAAACCCGCTAGGCCCCAAGGGCCTATGACAGAGGGGCCCCGCGCCCAGAACAGTTTAAAAAAAGATTTAAAATAATAATAAATAAATAAAATAATAATAATAAATATTTTAATTAATTACATAATTAACTTAATTAATTCTGTTAGAATAACCTAATTAACGTAATTAACTGTTAATTAACTAATCTGTGAATGACATGCGGGCCCCACACGTCAGTTTGACTCAGTCAACTGACTGGTTGACTGCTGACGTCGTGCTGACGTCATCCATACTATTATGGATAATGTTCTATTAAATTAATTAATTATATTCTAGAAAATGTTTAAAACTTTAAAAATTAATATAAAATAATCTGTAACTCGGATGAAAATAATTTATATATGAAATTTGCTCAGAACGACGAGACGAATCCGAATACGCGATCCGTTCGTCCGCCACACATCTCTATCATACCGAACATGAAACATTCTCCGTTTCATCTGCCCGAAATTGCCTAACACCGGGAATACTTTCCCGGATGTTATTCCTCTTCGCATGTATCACCGAGCATCGCGTTAGGTCACACGTAGCACAGCCTTTTGCCATCTTATGCTTTGTGATGCTATTGTTTGATCTGTTATTTATTTGTTTCCCCTTCGTTGCTTATTTTTGGTAGACTCCGATACTGTGATAGACCCCGAGACCATTGATGCTTCGGTGTTCGACTACGGCTACGATTCCGAAGATTCCTTTCGTCTGCAGGGCTTCCAGGCAAGCCCCCCCCCCCCTTGATCACCAGATATCGCCTATTCTTCTTTCTACTGCTTGCATTAGAGTAGTGTAGCATGTTGCTGTTCGGTTACTCCTATTCTGTTGCATAGCCTGTCATTGCTGCTACAACTGTTGATACCTCCACCTGCCATCCTAATGCTTAGTATAGGATGATAATACTCCATCAGTGGCCCTACATTCTTGTCCGTCTGCCATGCTATACCATCGGGCCGTGATCACTCGAGTGGTGATCACGGGTATATACTATATACATACTTTACATGATACTTGATGTGACTAAAGTCGGGTCAGCTCTTTGAGTACCCGCAAGTGATTCGATGTGGGGGCTGTAAGGATAGGTGGCTCCATCCAGGTAGTGATGGGCCTGAGTTCCCAACGGCCCCCCGAGTGGATCTTTGTGGCGGAGCAACAGTGCAGGTTGAGACACCCAGTGGAGAGGTGGCCTGGCCCTGGTCGTTGTCCGCGGTTATTTCATAATGACAAGCTTAACGAGTTTGGATATTTGATCTGAGTTTGGCCGTTGGCCAATACGCACTAACCAGCTACGTTGGAATAGTTATGGGTACTCGACGTCGTGGTATCAGCCGAAGCCTTCTTGACATCAGCGGCTTAGCGGCGCGCGCCGGTTGGACCGCGTAACGTAACTTCCTTAGTAATGGAGGTTGCAAGGTCTGCTCACCGGCCGCCCTCGCAACATGCAGGTGTGCATTGGGCAATGGGCCCAGACCCCTGTGTGCTTAGGACTTAGACCGGCGTGCTGACCTCTCTGTTGTGCTTAGGTAGGGCTGCGACGTGTTGATCTTTCGAGGCCGGGCATGACCCTGGAAAGTGTGTCCGGCCAAATGGGATCAAGCTTGCTGGGTTATGTGGTGCACCCCTGCAGGGAAGTTAATCTATTCGAATAGCCGTGTCCCTCGGTAAAAGGACGACCCGGAGATGTATTCCGACCTCATGACAACTAGAACCGGATACTTCATAAAACACACCCAGACAAGTTCTAGATATAACTCGGTGGTTGCTCTCTCACAGGGTGATGTGCGGGAGGATTGCCGGGTAGGATTATGCTATACGTTGTTACTTGGTGAACTCTTCAGCTACTCAAGACGGAGGCGGCCAGAAGCTTTGATGGTTGTTACTATTCCATCTTCTCCCTTCTACTGCTGTAAGATGGAGGTGGCCAGAAGCGTAGTCTTCGATTGGATTAGCTATCCCCCTCTTATTCTGGCTTTCTGCAGTTTAGTCCAGATATTACCATCTTTACACTTATATCATTGCATATGTAGTGTAGATCCTTGCTTGCGAGTACTTTGGATGAGTATTCACGGTTGCTTTTCTCCCCATTTTCCCCTTTTGTTCCTTCTTCCCGGATGACGCAACCAGATGGTGGAGTCCTAGACCCAGAAGATCCCGAGGAGGTTTCTACGTGAAGCTCGGCTTCGAGGAGTAGTTAGGAGGTCCCAGGCAGGAGGCCTTGCCTTTACGATCGTTGCTATATTTGTGCTAGCCTTCTTAAGGCAAACTTGTTTAACTTATGTCTGTACTCATATATTATTGCTTCCGCTGACTCTTGTGTTTTCGAGCTTATGTATTCGATCCCTCGAGGCCCCTGGCTTGTAATATAAAGCTTGTATTATTTTAATTTGTGTCTAGAGTTGTGTTGTGATATCTTCCAGTGAGTCCTTGATCTTGGTCGTACACATTTGCGTGCATGATTAGTGTACGGTCAAATCGGGGGCATCACACCCATAGAAGACCGGAAGCTTGCAGCAGCAGCAACAACAACAACAACAACAACAACATCATCATCATGTCCGACTCCTTCCTGACAAGCTTTAGGTTGTAGATGAGGTCCCAGCCGAGGTATGCCTTCCTCTCGTCGCTTCCCCTTCCTCTCAAGTGCTTTTGTGAAAAGGAATCTTGATCGAGGTATCATGTACCCATGAGGGCTGTGAAGTGTAGTACATCGAGATATCATGTGTTTTTGTTCAATACTTGGTTGCTCTTTGTCGACCATCGAGCCATGGCTATCCGTGACGTTGATAATCAGATCGACTAGGTATGTGTATGTGCAGTAGGCTGCCTTTTTTGTTCTCTAGTCATGCTTGTGCGAAGTTTGCTTATTCATTCGTGCAGTTGATGGTTCCAAACTCATGAAGGATCATTTTCCTGTTGCTCTAGGATGGGGGATGGAGGGAGAGAGAGACTATATGGGTTTTTTCGTTCTCATTATTTTATAATAAGTTCTGTTTCATTGGTTCTCTTGATCAGTACTGCTGACTGGTGAGATACTTCTGTTAGAACTTGTGAGTTTAATGCATACTGTTATTTGGTTATCTTGTTTCTCAAAAATGTTTTATAAAATCCGAACATGTGTGGTTCATTTTCATTTGATCTCTTGCTCCATGTTTGCTCCATAGCCAGCTCTTTGAACTATGGTTCTTATACACGCTATGCTGTGATGCAGGTGTCAGTTTGGTCTATCTTAAGAGCGGCAGAAATAACCTTTTGTGCTCCGGCTGATGAATCAAGTGCCAAATGATCTGGTTGTCCAGTTAGCAATTTGTATGCTGGAAGAGGGCGGAACTTTGATGCAACCTCCCTGGCATGGCGACACCCACTATGCCTGCTGACCTCCCGTCAAGGTATTTTACATTATGTGTTCTTTTATGGTGCTCAGAAGTTTCTTAATGTGCAAAATCCATGATACCTTGGCTTCATGTGGATTGTTCTATTTTATAACAGATTGGGTGGTTCATGCTAGCATGACTCCTTGAATGATCAATCTGATGGCGTAGCTGAAAACCATGAGAGCCAGGTAGCTAAAATATAAGACACGGAAGTTTATAAATTGCCTGTAGTAGGATTCATGCGATATATACCATCAACCATGTATTTTATGCCTTGCATTGTTAAAATGTCCTTTTGTTCGAGATTTATGTGCTGTGTGCAGGACATAGAGAGATTTCTGGTTGTGAGTTTCATATTTCAGTTCATTGGCTTAGTTATGTGAACAAAACTGCAGAGTTTCCGTTTGTGTGGATACTAGAAATCAAGGTACTATCATTCTATAACCAGTTTCGCATACATGACTTTGCCATGTGGTTATGCTTTACTCCTTGTTCATTATATAACTTTGATTTGTTCCTTGGATTAGGAGTTCAAATACATTACTTGGTTTCTTCATGCAAGATTTTCGATTACTGTTGGATGTTCAACCTTTTCTTGTTCTTATGCAGTAAATTATTTCCATGTGTTGTCAAAATTTCTTGTATAAAATGCTAATGAGTGTGGTTCATTTTCATTTGATCTCTTGCTCTACGTTTGCTCCATAGCCCGCTCTTTGAACTATTGTTCTTATATGTGCTACGCTGTAATGTAGGTGTCAGTTTGGTCTATCTTAAGAGCAGCAGAAGAAACCATTTGAGCTCAGGCAGATGATCTGGTTATCCTGTGAGCTAGTTGTATGCTGGATTAGGGATGAACTTTGATTCAACCTCCCTGGCATGGGACACCCGATGTGCCTACCAAACTCCCGTCAAGGTATTTTAACCATATGTGCTCCTGCTGGTACTTAGAATTTTCTTAATGTGCAAATTCCATCATACCTTGGCTTCGTGTGGATTGTTCAATTTTATATCAGATTGGGCAGTTCATACTAGCATGACTCCTTGAATAATGAATCTGATGGTGTGGTTGAACTCTGTGAGAGCAGGCTAGCTAAAATATAAGACACAGAAGTATATAATCTGCTTAGGTCCTGAATGACTTCATATGCTTAGCTAGCTTCAAAATGAAATAATAACCTTACTTAGCTCCAAAATGACCTATTTAACCTAGGCTAGCTCTAAAATGACCTATACTTAGCATTTTTTTCCTCCTAAATAACTCAATATGTTTAGCTAGCTCAAAAATGACAAAATAAGCTTGATTAGCTCCAAAATGACTTATTTAACCAAGGACAGCTCTAAAATGACCTATACTTAGCATTTGTTTTCCTCCAAAAGGACTTAATATGCTTAGCTAGCTTAAAAATGACCTATTTAACCTAGGATAGCTCTAAAATGACCTATACTTAGCATCTTTTCCTCCAAAATCACTTAATATGCTTAACTGGCTCTAAAATGACATAATATGCTTAAGAAATGTCATATTTTAGCTCCTAAATGACTTCATATGCTTAGCTACCTCCTGATGGCTTCTCGCCCCTCGTTGGTTACCCCAAGTGGAAGGTTTGAGATGTAGCGTAGCGGCAAATTTCCCTTGGCATAGATACCAAGGATCGAATCCCGTGAGACTCCGAGGGTCGACAAGAAGGTGTCAATAGCGCCAGAAACTTTTGCTTGACAGGACCTGCACACAGATACAAATAACTTTTCTCCCAACGAGTACAGAGAGGTTGTCAATCCCTCTGGCCTTGTCATTTACAAAGGATCAAACGCAAGAGATAATAGTGATAGGTATGACTGCAACTAGGAAATAAGAACAGGAAGTAAATAGCGGGTGTGATCAGTGATGGTAATATGGACCGGGGTCCCATGATGTTCACTAGTGATGTCTCTCTCCCAAAAGACGATAAAATAGCTAAGCGAGGTAAACAAATTACAGCTGGGCAATTGACAGGATTATGTGCGCAAACCAATGCTAACTATGCTGCAAAGAAAGGTAGAGGCTCAAAAGCATGGGCGGTACGCCAAGGCAAGTAGACCGAAATCCATCTGCATCTACTACTAATCATCCACCTTGAGATATCTATCCAGAACATCTTGCTGGTATTAAGTTGCGAGTCCCACCCAAAGTGTAAACTCAAAGCAACAGACAACTGCATTAAAAGAACTTTGCGTAAAGTAAACAATCCTTGCACCCGCAAGTACAAGCACCGTTGTTTTCCCCCTTGTGGCAACAGCACATCCCCTAGACTCATGTTTCTGTCACTCAAGCTAGTCATTGAGGGGCATGAACCCACAATCAAGCATAACGTTCCCTCTTGGAGTTACTACCTACTACTTGGCCAAAGCAATAAACAGCAACGGAGAACATGCAAGAATTACTCAAGAACATAAATATAAAAGAGGTGAATCAAATATATTACTCACACACAATCTGAACATAATCTCATAATCCATCGGATCCCAGCAAACTCAGCAGAGCAACATCATAAAGATTACATATGTGCCTCGATCATGTAGGGCAGCTCACGAGGTCTAATCGATGAAGAACAAAGAGGGGAGGAGAACATCACATAGCTACTGGTCATGGACCCATGGTCCAAGGGAGACTACTCAAACCTCATCTGGGAAGCGTTCATGGTGGTGAAGAAGCTCCCGGTGGTGGTTCTCCCCTCCGGTAGTGTGCCGGGAAGAGTTCTCCTGGTGCTCCCGATCTTGGAAGCGCGGCGGCGGCGGAACAGAGATGAGATCGCGAAAAAGGGTTCCGTCTTCGAGGGTTTCGGGACGCGTGCAATATATATGCCAAAGGGGGTCACCAGAGGCGGAGGTGGGGCCCCAGGCGCCCCCCTGGCGCGGCCAGGGGTGGGGCCGCACCGGGTGGCCGCCTGGGCCACCCCAGGCTCCCCTCTGGCCCTGCCTTGGTTTTTCCGGAAGCTCCCGATACGCTGATTTTTCCTGTATTTTTCCCGGAATTTTTAGGACACTTTTAATATGGGGGAAACCTGAAATAGAAAAACAGCAGAAAACAGGAACTGGCACTGTGGTGCACTGAGTTAATAGGTTAGTCCAAATATGATCAAAAGTGTATGGAAGTGCATAAATATCATAGCAATATCACACAAAAGAGGCATGGAGCAAGCAGAAATTATAGATACGTTTTGGACGTATCACCTCCAAAATGACATAATGACCTTACTTAGCTCCAAAATGACCAATTTTACAGATATAAGTTGCATCATAATAATCTTCACATTTTAGTTGCATCATTATAATCTTCTTCTTCTAGTCTTCTTCTTCTAACTTTCTTCTTTCCCATTTTACAGATTTGCTTAAGATCACGGAAGCTTGGGTTGATGGAGTGATTGTATTTAGTTTTTGTTTTGACCTTGTGAAACTTGCTACCTATGGATGAAACTGTGTAATATTGATGAAACTATGTATATGTACGAATGAAACTTGCTACTATTGGTAACATGTGTTGGATATATATATGTGTTCATGACTATTGGTAATATGTGTTGAATATGCTATATTGGTCATATAAATATATTTGTGTTTGATTTTCTGTGAAAATGAATTGATATAAGAAAAACAAAATTATACGGGGCAATATAGACACTTTGCCATCTGCTGGCAGATGGCAAAGAGCTTTGACATCAGCTGGCAGATGGCAAAGAAACCACGTGTCATCCAGAGAAAAAAATTGGACTGGCCTATTTGGGCTCTTTGCCATCTGCCAGCAGATGGCAAAGCTCTTTGCCCTGCATCCTTTGCCATCTGCTGGCAGATGGCAAAGAGCCTGGAGCCTTTGCCATCTGTTGGCTGATGGCAAAGTATGCCGTTATCCTTCTAACGGGGCTAACCCCGTTAAGAGGCTTTGCCATCTGCCAGCTGATGGCAAAGGCACAGGCTATTTGCCATCAGCCAGCAGATGGCAAAGAAGCCTTTGCCCACTGGAATTCAGACAAACTATTTGCCATCTGCTGGCTGATGGCAAAGCCTTTGCCATCCGCCGACCATGCCTTAGATTCCAATAGTTCTAGCAGCAGTCCACTCTTGAAGCTAAACACCGCAATGACTTACAAAATTGGCACCAATGCATTGAGTGCCATTCTGGAATCAATGAAACTCATACGCTCCCCACCTGTTAACTCTTGTTCAGAATTTGATCCTAATGACTCTTGTTCAAAATTGCCACATATGGAGAGAAAGCATGGAATTGCATTTCTTTGGGCGATGTGATTCATCATGAGTGGGCAACCAACATTGTATGAAATAAAGAAGAACCTCAAGAATATGCTTCCTCTTCTATTCTTTAACATGTTCCTCTTTTGTTATTTTGTATTTAGTACGTAAAGTATGTTCCTTGTCAGGAAGTGGAGCAGGGACATCTGCAGTCAACAGGTGATATAGTTGGCATGTACTTGATCGATAGGCTCTCAATTACTAGCAGCAATACAAAACCGTATTTTCAAGTCAGTTCCACTTTACCTATTTATATATCGTGGTTATGGTGTACCCCTTTTATGTACACTATCATCTGACTAGTTGTTGTGTGCTCTTGTTATCATGGTTTGGCAATAAAGTCTCTATACAGTATATTTTGAACCTATCATCTGCCAACTATCCTTACTTCTGGAGCCTATTTTTTGTGTACTTGTGCCATATTATATAAATGCATGCACCATATTACACCACACATGAGATCTCTCATCAGAATCCAGTGATAGCACACAAGTGTTTATAGGGGCGCCCCTATATTAGAATATCCTCTACATTATAAATATAATCTCACAACTATTTATGTTTTCATGGTTCTCAGATATTATACATAATTATAGCGAATATCAGAATCCGCGCATCAGAAAAATATTGTGGAACACTGCAACGACTTACAAAATTGGCACCAAGGCATTGAGTGCCATTCTGGATGCAATGAAACTCATACGCTCCCCACCTGTAGATTCTTGTTCAGAATATGATCCTAATGACTATGTTAACCTCGATGAGTCAAAGGCAGTTGGCCAGTCATGTTCACCCATCAATGTGCCTGCTCTAATTTGGCAAGGTTTTATTGAATGCGCGTATCTTGCATATGTTGTGTTGCATTTCTTCTACTTTCTTGCACCGCCATCTGCTTAGTTTACTCATCTCATATATATCGAGATGCCATGCCCATACATTATCAATACATATTCCATCTGTCATCATACCATGTTTTTTCACTCAAATGCTGTTCTTGTGCATCAGACATCAAAAAGGAAGAGGGTGTTTGCCGAACCTCAAGGAGCACCAGCAAAGTCCTTGAAAAATGTGGTTGTGCCAGAGAAATAAGACAACACCCCACTTATATTGGATGTACAACTAGTGACACAAAACGTAGGACCGACTCCAGCAGACTATACCCATACTTCATTGCCTACACCACTAGCCCCACCACACAGGACCTGCACTCCAGCAAAAGGTATGCCCATTTCAGTTGCCATAGCACTAGCCGTACCACAGATAAATCCCACTCCAGCAAAAAGTACACCAAGTCCACTAGCCGAAGACCTATCCCAACTGCAGAGACGGCCAATTCCTGCAGATTGGAACCCCATTCCAGTTATTCCCAGTTTAAATTACAATGCTTTCACTGTTGTTAGGGACTACGTGCATATATTGCCATAATGGTAAGATTATAATGAAGACAAACACTAGTTTCACATCTTCCTGTCCCACTTACGTCTAAGTGCTATTATTCATGGTGATTATTTTCCTGTGTTCTGCTGATTGAACACATCAATGATTTACATTACATTGTTGTAAAGTAGGCGAGGGTCAATCTGGATAGTCATGACAAGCAAAGCTTGCTTGCGCTTTTCAAGGAAGCATTGCCGAAGTATTGGTGTTACCTGAGGAAATCACACTTTGATGGCAAGTCTATAAACAAATTTCTGGTGAAGTCTCCAATGCTAAAATTAGAAGACATTTAATGGAAAAACCTTGTTATGCACTGGTCTCGTTCCGAGGATGAGGTACAATCTATGATATCGCATGACAATTTGAACTTCTAGTTTTCTGCATGTGCTTTACGGATCTTTTTATGCAGGAAATCAGCTCGAAAAAGAATTCCGGTTTGAAAAGAACGACAGGATATAGCAAATATGCTGCCCGCTGCTTTGCTCTTGTTAGTACGTGTTGTCCTGTATCACTATACTTGCATACATACCTGGTTCATTATGTGACAGCGGTATGCATGATAGCTTGCTTATCAATTGTTCGCTCCAAATTATCTGATCTATATGAATGTTTACATTAGTGTAGAATATATCCAATGCCAATGAATTTTTTTAGCTCTGCATTGTTCTTGTAAGTACCTGCTGTCCTTTATCAGTGTACTTATATTGGCAGGTAGTTGTTCATGTACCATCACTCTGCAGCTTATTTTCCTTTTCCCTCCATTTTCTACCCATAAGATCTATATTTACTCGTACCATAAGGTTGGATAACACCGATGGTACTAAATAAGTTTAGCTCTGCATTGCTCTAGGCTGTACCTTTTGCCTATATTGTTGTACTTACATTTATAGCTACTTGGTTATGTAGCATCACTCTTCATATTATCTTAAATATTCTCCATTTTTTCTTATATTGTCACATCTATATTTACTCTTAACAAAATGTAGAATAAAGGCAATGCTTATGAAGAAGATTCTGTGGTAAACTTCTTGAA
>LR738711.1:916321296-916519882 GCA_902687465.1 Secale cereale
CCCCCCCCCATCAGCATGGACAAGGGCTTTATAGAGCCTGCCTTCACCAATAATGTAAGTTTGTCCTTCTCAAGCCTTCAAACATTGTTGTGTATATTTGGTTAGGCATGACTTCAACATGTGTTTATTTTGGTGTTTGCATCAAATTGCATGTTTCAAGTTTATTATGTACTCCAGTTCATAAACAAAAGTTTGTCCTTCTCAATTTAAGTTTTCAGTTGTACAACCAAGTTCCTTCTTCATACCATGTAAATTAAACTATATAGAGCAAATGATCTTATTTTGCCAATCTGAAATGGGAAAAATTGATAGCACACAAACCATTGATACTTATGAGTTCTTGATCTGTAATCTAGTGGTGTCATGAAGCTGCCAACTCCTTCACAATGTCAATTCCTGTCATGTCTTGACTTGAACAATACCATATTGTGTTAATGCGATTTTAAACTGTGTCACTTTATTCGTCAGTAAAAACTGTGATGAATTGTCAGCAATGATACTTATATGTGCAAAACATGTCATCTATCTGCTTGTTTATCTTTCAGAGTGAGGAGGATATAAGTGTCAAACAACTGCAGTCTCACCAGCTTGCTCAGCTACTTGTGCTGCAGCTCCCGAGCAGGGCTAACCTTTCTTGAACTCTATTGAAGTGCTGTCGGTTTTGTATATTATTTTGTCGGCGTGTTTAGTTGCACTGGTGGTGGTCTTTGATGCCCAATGTATGCAATCTGCTGTCTGCTTGTGCTTTATTATCATAGTGGCGAACTTTGATGCCCAGTGGATGTAATATGCCGTAATTTCTTTATTGTATAGTCTAGGTTTTTTCCTTATTCACGACGCTGCAGTTACTTTACTGTATATATATCATGTCTTCGCAGTAAACCGGCCAAACCGTAAAATTATGGTACATAGTCGGGCCGTCATGCCAATCACCATGTATGATCTGCATTATGGGACCCGTCATCTTGGTCTGTTAACAGGCCAAAATGTACACTAGACCACTAGTAGATTCGGGCCTTTAATAGGCCGAGTAAACCACCGGACCTATTTTCCCAAGAAAACTCAATGGGCCTTCAGGAGGCTGAAAATAGGTTGGGCCTGAAACATGCCGAACAGCTCATGGGCCGGCAGCAAGCCGAAATAGACCCCGGCCTATGAATGTGCCAATCAAATCATGGGCTTATAACATGCCAAAGTTGTCTCGGTCCTTGTTTGGCCCAATCAGATTATCGGCTGCGAGCAGGCCGGATGCAAACCGGGCCGTAGTTAGGCCCAACTATATGACGAGCTTTTAATAGGCCGAAATTAATATAGGGCCGAAATGTTAAACAGGCCCTTAACAGGCCAAAACTAATATCAAGCTGAATTACTAAATGGGCCTTTAGCAAGTGGGCCCAAAAGCATAGCGTCTAGTTGACGGGCTAAATCTGATATGGGCCATAATTTAGCCCAAAGCATCTTAAAGGGCCGGACCTGATCTGGGCTGTAATTTGTCCCAACAGGCCGAAACTAATATTAGGCCGAATTACTAAATGGGCCTTTAGCAAGTGGGCCCAAAAGCATAGTGTCTAGTGATGAGTTGAATCTGATATGGGCCCTAATTTAGCCCGAAGCCTCTTAAAGGGCCATACCTGATCTGGCCCGTAATTTGGCCCAAAACGTGGTAGGCTTTTAATGGGTCGGATCTCATATGGGCCATTATTAGGCCCGAAACGTGACAGGCCATTAATGGACCAGATCAAATATGGGCCGGCATTTGGCCCAAAACATGGCAGCCATTTAATGGGCCGGCCTACAGGGGTCCTCAAAATCTTGTGGGCCTACAGCTAGGCCGTCCCATTAATGTCGGTGAAATCTCATGGGCCTTTAGCTGAGCCGGCCAATTACGGTCCACAAAAATTTTGTGGGCCTTCACCTGGGCCGGCCCATTATGGCCCGCAAAAATCTTGTGGGCCTTTACCAGGGCCGGCCCATTATGGCCCGCAAAATCTTGTGGGCCTTTAGCTGGGCCGGCCCATTATGGTCCGCAAAATCTTGTGGACCGTTAGTTGGGCCGGCCCATTTAAACTTTATGGGCCACTTTTGGGCCTATCCACATGTTAACATATCATAGGCGCATCTCTCGCATTGGATGAGTGACACCTGTGCCAACATGGAGCTGACATGTGTTTCCTACAGCCAATGATGATTTTACACGTGGAAAATCGACATTGGTCTGGGCTATTAACGGGTTATCGGATCCAAAACCGGAACTGATAGCTTAACAACATTCCATTACGGTGGATGCCACATGTCAGTCACCCTTGACGAAAGCACTTCTGTGACGCGCGATTTAACGTCATGGAAGTGGACACTTCCGTGATGACAATTTTGGTAATGTCATGGAACACTTCTACGACAGCACATGTATGACTATCTTGATTCTGTCATAAATTTGTCAAGGATGTACATGCATGACAGAAAATGTGACCTACTGTGACTAACACGTATCATCACGGAAGTGTATTTTTTTTGTAGTGCTAGTAGTGTTGATTACTCCTTGTAGTTCATGCAAGTTGGTTTATTCGGTGGAAGATCATATGTTTAGATCCTTTATGCATATTAATACCCATCTGATTATAAACATCAATATGATTTGTGAGTAGTTACGTTTGTTCCTGAGGACATGGGAGAAGTCTTGCTATAAGTAGTCATGTGAATTTGGTATTCGTTCGATATTTTGATGAGATGTATGTTATCTTTTCTATAGTGGTATTTTGTGAACGTCGACTACATGAAACTTAACCATTGTTTGGGCCTAGAGGAAGGCATTGGGAAGTAATAAGTAGATGATGGGTTGCAAGAGTGACAGAAGCTTAAACCCTATTTTATGCGTTGCTTCGTAAGGGGCTGATTTGGATCCATGTGTTTCATGCTATGGTTAGGTTTACCTTAATACTTCTTTTGTAGTTGCAGATGCTTGCAATAGTGGTTAATCATAAGTGGGATGCTTGTCCAAGGAAGGGCAGTACCCAAGCACCGGTCCACCCACATACCAAATTATCAAAGTAACGAACGCGAATGATATGAGCGTGATGAAAACTAACTTGACGATAATTCCCACGTGTCCTCGGGAGCGCTTTCCTTTGTATAAGAGTTTGTCCAGGCTTGTCCTTTGCTACAAAAATGATTGCGCCATCTTGCTGCACCTTATTTACTTTTATACTTGTTACTCGTAAAAAATAACCTTGTCACAAAACTATCTGTTACCGATAATTTCAGTGCTTGCAGAGAAAACCTTAGTGAAAATTGCCTATCATTTCCTTCTGCTCCTCGTTGGGTTCGACACTCTTAATTATCGAAAGGACTACGATAGATCCCCTATACTTGTGGTTCATCAAGACTCTTTTCTGGCGCCGTTGCCGGGGAGTGAAGTGCCTTTGGTAAGTGGAATTTGGTAAGGAAAAATTTATATAGTGTGCTCAAATTTACTGTCACTTGTTACTATGGAACATAATCCTTTGAGGGGCTTGTTCGGGGTATCTTCACCGCCGACCAGTAGAGCAAAGAGGTGCTCCTCAACCTACTGAACCTACTAAAAATGTTTACTTTGAAATTCCTTCGGTTATGATAGAGAAACTGCTAGCTAATCCCTTTACAGGAGATGGAACATTGCATCCCGATTTGCACCTAATCTATCTGGATGAAGTTTGTGGATTATTTAAGCTTGCATGTATGCCCGAAGATGTTATTAAGAAAAAGGTCTTCCCTTTATCTTTAAAGGGAAAGGCATTTACATGGTTTAGGCTATGCGGTGATATTGGATCATGCAACTACAACCGGTTGAAATTGGAATTTCATCAGAAGTTTTATCCTATGCATTCGTTTCATCATGATTGTAATTATATATATAATTTTTGGCCCAGCGAAGGAGGAAGTATCGCTCAAGCTTGGGGAAGGCTTAAGTCAATGTTATATTCATGCCCCATTCAAGAGCTCTCAAGAAAAAATATTATTGAAAATTTTTATGCTCGGCTTTCTCTCAATAATAGCTCCATGCTCGATACTTCTTGTACTGGTTCTTTTATGATGAATACTATTGAACTCAAATGGGATTTATTGGAAAGAATTAAACGCAACTCTGAAGATTGGGATCTCGACGAAGGTAAGGAGTCAGGTATAACACCTAAGTTTGATTGTGTTAAAAAATTTATGGATGCCGATGTTTTCCGTGAATTTAGCACTAAATATGGACTTGACTCTGAGATAGTAGCTTCTTTCTGTGAATCATTTGCTACTCATGTTGATCTCCCTAGAGAGAAATGGTTTAAATATCATCCTCCCAATGAAGTAAAAGTAGTTGAACCTGTTAAAGTTGAAGAAAAGACTATCACTTATAATGTTGATCCTATTGTTCTTAGCACTTATATTGAGAAATCACCCTTCCCTGCTAGAATAAAGTATCATGCTAAAGCTTCAACTGTGGTTCGTAAGAGTAATACTAGAACACCTACACTCTCTGAGCAAATTAAAGTTGAACCTAGTATTGCTATGGTTAAGGATATCTTGGTCGATAATATTGATGGGCATGTTATTTACCTTTGTGGTGAAGCTGCTAGAATTTCTAGACCCGATACTAAAAATAAACATAGACCTATTGTTGGCATGCCTGTTATTTGTGTAAAATAGGAGATCATTGCTATCATGGTTTATGTGATATGGGTGCTAGTGCAAGTGCAATACCTCATTCCTTATACGAATAAATTATGCTTGATATTGCACCTGCTGAGCTAGAAGGTATTGATGTTACAATTATGCTTGCCGATAGATATACTATTTCACCAGTTGGGATCGTTAGAGATGTTGAAGTATTGTGTGGGAAAGTCAAATACCCTACTGATTTTCTTGTACTTGGTTCCCCACAAGATGACTTTTGCCCCATTATATTTAGTAGAACCTTCTTGAATACTGTTAATGCTAGGATAGATTGCAAAAAGGATGTTCTTACTATTGGATTGAGGGATATGTCTTAGGATTTTAACTTTGCTAAATTTCGTAGACAACCCCATGATAAAGAATTGCCTAGTAAGGATGAAATTATTGGTCTTGCTTCTATTGTCGTTCCTCCTAATGATCCTTTAGAACATTACTTGCTAGACCATGAAAATGACATGTTTATGAATGAGAGAAGGGAAATACATGAAGTATTCTTTAAACAGGGACCTTTATTGAAACACAACTTGCCTATTGAAATCCTAGGGGATCCTCCTCCACCCAAGGGTGATCCCGTGTTTGAGCTCAAACCATTAACTGATACTCTTAAGTATGCTTATCTTGATGTAAAGAAGATATATCATGTTATTATTAGTGCTAACCTTTTAGAGCAAGAAGAAGAGAAATTATTGAAACTCTGAAGAAGCACCGTGCTGCCATTGGATATACTCTTGATGATCTTAAGGACATTAGTCCCACTCTGTGCCAGCACAAAATAAAATTCGAGAAAGACCCTAAACCGGTTGTTGATCACCAACGACGGTTAAATCCTAGGATGAAAGAAGTGGTAAGGAAAGAAATACTAAAGCTTCTAGAGATAGGTATAATTTATCCTGTTGCTGATAGTCATTGGGTAAGTCCTGTCCATTCTGTCCTTAAGAAGGGAGGTATTACTGTTTTTCCTAATGATAAAGATGAATTGATCCCACAAAGAATTGTCACGGGTTATAGAATGGTAATTGACTTCCACAAATTAAATAAAGCTACTAAAAAGGATCATTACCCTTTACCTTTTATTGATCAAATGCTATAAAGATTATCCAAACACACACATTTTTGCTTTCTAGATGGCTATTCTAGTTTCTCTCAATTACATGTGTCAAAAGAGGATCAAGAAAAGACCACTTTTACTTGCCCTTTCGGTACCTTTGTTTATATACGTATGCCTTTTGGCTTATGTAATGCACCTCCTACCTTTCAAAGATGCATGATGGCTATATTCTCTGATTTTTGTGAAAAGATTGTTGAGGTTTTCATGGATGATTTTTCCATTTATGGAACTTCTTTTGATGATTTCTTAAGCAACCTTGATCGAGTTTTGCAGAGATGTGAAGAAACTAATCTTGTCTTGAACTGGGAGAAGTGCCACTTTATGGTTAATGAAGGTATTGTCCTGGGGCATAAAAATTCCTGAAAGAGGTATTGAAGTTTATAAAGCTAAAGTTGATGCTATTGAAAAGATGTCGTGTCCCAAGGACATCAAAGGTATAAGAAGTTTCCTTGGTCATGGATGTTTTTATAGGAGGTTCATTAAAGACTTCTCAAAAATTTCTAGTCCTCTGACTAACCTCTTACAAAAAGATGTTTCTTTTGTATTTGATGACGATTGTGTAGAAGCATTTGAAATACTTAACAAAGCCTTGATTTCTGCACCTATTGTCTAGCCACCTGATTGGAATTTACCCTTTGAAATTATGTGTGATGCTAGCGATTATACCGTCGGTGCTATTCTAGGACAAAGAGTTGATAAGAAATTAAATGTTATCCAATATGCTAGTAAAACTCTAGACATTGCCCACAGAAATTATGCTACTACTGAAAAAGAATTTTTAGCCGTTGTATTTGCCTGTGATTAGTTTAGACCTTACATTGTTGAATCTAAATTAACTGTTCACACTGATCAGGCTGCTATTAAATATCTTATGGAAAAGAATGATGTTAAAACTAGACTTATTATATGGGTTCTCTTTCTACAAGAATTTGATTTGCATATTATTGACAGAAAGGGAGCTGAGAACCCCATTGCAGACAAGTTGTCTTGGTTAGATAATGTTGTTGATGACCCACTACCTATGGATGATAGCTTTCCTAATGAACAATTGGCTGTCAAAAATACTTCTCGCACTACTCCATGGTATGTTGATTAAGCTAATTACGTTGTTGCTAAATTTATACCACCTAGTTTTACATACCAGCAAAAGAAAAAGTTTTTCTATTATTTAAGACATTACTTCTGGGATGACCCACACCTTTATAAAGAAGGAGTAGATGGTGTTATTAGACATTGTGTACCTGAGCATGAACATGAACAGATCCTACACAAGTGTCACTCCGAGGCTTATGGATGACACCATGCTGGAGATAGAACTGCACATAAGGTATTGCAATCCGACTTTTATTGGCCTACTCTCTTCAAGGATGCCCTTAAGTTTGTCTTGTCTTGTGATGAATATCAAAGAATTGGTAATATTAGTAGACATCAAGAAATGCATATGAACTATTCACTTGTTATTGAACCATTTGATGTTTGGGGCTTTGATTATATGGGACCGTTTCCTTCCTCTAATAGGTATACACATATTTTAGTTGTTGTTGATTATGTTACTAAGTGGGTAGAAGCTATTCCAACTAGTAGTGCTGATCATAACACCTCTATTAAGATGCTTAAAGAAGTTATTTTTCTGAGGTTTGGAGTCCCTAGATACCTAATGACTGATGGTGTTTCACATTTTATTCATGGTGTTTTCCGTAAAATGCTTGCTAAATATGATGTTAATCATAGAATTGCATCCCCATACCACCCACAGTCAAGTGGTCAAGTAGAACTAAGTAATAGAGAGCTGAAATTAATTTTGCAAAAGACCGTTAATAGATCTAGAAAGAATTGGTTCAAGAAACTTGATGATGCATTATGGGCTTATAGAACTGCATATAAAAATCCTATGTGTATGTCTCCATATAAAATGGTTTATGGACAAGCAAGTCACTTACCTCTCGAACTATAACATAAGGCATATTGGGCCATTAAATAGCTCAATTATGATTTCAAACTTGCCGGTGAGAAGAGGTTATTTGACATTAGCTCACTTGATGAGTGGAGAACCCATGCTTATGAGAATGCCAAATTGTTTAAAGAGAAAGTTAAAAGATGGCATGACAAAAGGATACAAAGATGTCAGTTTAATGTAGGGGGCTACGTTTTGCTATACAACTCTCGTTTAACTACTCTCTAAATGGAAAGGTTCTTACGTTATCGAGGAGGTATATCGTTCCGATGCCATAAAAATCAACAACTTCGAAGGCACAAATCCGAAGGTGGTAAACGGTCAAAGAATCAAACATTATATCTCAGGTAATCCCATAAATGTTGAAACTAATGTCATTGAAACCGCAACCCCGGAGGAGTACATAAGGGACACTTTCCAGAACGTTTAAGACTTCGAAAAGGAATAGGTATGTGGTACGGTAAGTAAACCGACTCCAAAACAGTTTTAATGCCAATTTTTCTCCGTTTTGGGTTATTTAGGAAAATAGGAAAATAAGAAGTAGTCTGAAAGGGACACGAGGCATCCACGAGGGTGGAGGGCGCGCCATACCCCCCTAGGCATGGCCCCTGCCTCGTGGGCACCTCGCGTGCCCTTCGGACTCCATTTTCTTGCACGATACTTCTTCTGGTCGATAAAAAATCATTATATAATCTCCCGAAGGTTTTGACCACGGTACCACGACAAAATCTTCTGCTTTTGTTTCGAGCTGTTTTTCTGACAGATCTAGATCACCATGACGTCTTCAAGCACCCCCAAGGACAAGTTTTTCGAGAAGGTCATCAACCCCTAACTCGCGAAGGTGTTGAAACACCCTCAAACCATTGAGATGCGTGAGGGGGTGTTGCACATCCGCGATGTTGAGGGACCAAGGAGGACCGTAAGCGTGGAGACAAGACTCGAAGGAATGGAGCAACAAGTTTTCAACTGCCATGGTATGGTGGAACACACACTCAATGCCAACCACATGATGATCGTGGAGTTCACCAATAACCACAAGATGGATTCCAAGAACATTGGGGAGGCCATCTTCAAGCTTCACGAAAAAATCGAGCACCTCCAAGCCTAGATCTACGACCTGCAAAACCAATACTGTGAGTATGAATTTAGATTCAAGAAGATGAGTTTAGCTGCAGATATGAGGATCCCAGAGACTCGATCATCCTTCTATGATGGTGAACCTATGCATTGTAAGATGGACGACAAGCCTACACCATCAACAACTCCATCATCACCACCTCCGAAGAAAGAGACATAAACATATGGGTATGGGCACTCCCCTTGGCAACTACCAAGCTTGGGGGAGGTGCCCCGGTATCATATCATCATCACACTTCTATCTTTACCGTTTTTCTTAGTTAGATCCTTCTGGTTATATCTTGATCTACTAGAATAATGTTTAGTATGATCTAGTTGTGAGCTTTGTTTTATGACCCTTATCTATGTAATCGAGTCCTTGAGCTTTATATAATAAAGATTAGTTTTGAGTCAAGGGCTTGATTATCTCACTATGATCACGAGGGAATAAAAGAAAGAATAAAAAGTATTAAAGAGATCATATTGATCTTATGGAGAGTAATGACTTCACATATAAAGAGTATGATGAATAAAATTTGTTGAGAGTTGACAAACATAGTTTTGGCCATCGTTGCAATTAATAGGAAGTAATAAAGAAAGAGAGGTTCTCGCATATAAATATAATATCTTGGACATCTTTTATGATCGTGATCACTCATTAAATTGCGAAAAGGTTGATGTTGGACGAAGAAGACAACATAATGGGTTATGTTTTCTTATATCCAAAATAAAGTATATTGTCATGGATCATCCAACATGTTGAGCTTGCCTTTTCCCCTCACACTAGCCAAACTCCTTGCACCAAGTAGAGATACTACTTGTGCTTCCAAATATACTTAAACCTAGTTTTGCCATGAGAGTCCACCATATCTACCTATGTACTGAGTAAGATCATTCAAGTAAGTCATCATTGTTGCAAGCAATAAAAAATGCTCTCTAAATATGTATGATCTATTAGTGTAGAGAAAATAAGCTTTATACGATCTTGTGATATGGAAGTAATAAAGGCGACAGACTGCATAATAAAGGTCCCAATCACAAGTGGCAATATAAAGTGACGTTCTTTTGCATTAAGATTTTGTACATCCAACCATAAAAGCACATGACAACCTCTGCTTCCCTCTGCGAAGGGCCTATCTTTTATTTTTGTCTTATACCTTATACAAGAGTCATGGTGATCTTCACCCTTCCTTTTTAAACTTTATCCTTTGGCAAGCACTATGTGTTGGAAAGATCCTGATATATATATATATATCCAATTGGATGTGAGTTTTCTATAAGGCCCTATTGTTGACATTACCCTTGAGGTAAATGGTTGGGAGGCAACACTATAAGGCCCCTATCTTTCTTTGTGTCTGAGACGTCTCCAACGTATCTATAATTTTTGATTGTTCCATGCTATTATTTATGATGTTTCAGATGTTTAATGGGCTTTGTCAAACACTTTTATATTATTTTTGGGACTAACCTACTAACCCAAAGGCCCAGTCCAGATTGTTGTTTTTTGCCTGTTACAGGGTTTTACAGAAAAGGGATATCAAACGGAGTCCAAATGGAATGAAACCTTCGGGAGAGATATTTTTGGAGAAAATCACGCACGGGAGACTTGAGAACCACGGAGTAGGGTTTACGTGGTGCCCACGAGGGTGGGGGGCACGCCGCCCTAGGGCATGCCCCCTGCCTCATGGGCCCCACGTATGGCCCCCAGTGCCCTCCTTCCTCTTATATATGCCTACATACCCCAAAACCATCAGAACAACAGAGAAAACCCTAGTTCCACCGCCGTAACCTTCTGTTTCCCATGAGATCCCATCTTGGGGCCTGTTCCTGAGCTCCGCCGGAGGGGGGGATCTTCCACGGAGTGCTTCTACATCATCATCATCGCCTCACCATGAGTTGTTAGTAGTTTACCACAGACCTTCGGGTCCATAGCTAGTATCTAGAAGGCCTCTTCTCTCTCTTTGGATCTCAATACAAAGTTCTCCTCGGTCCTCGAGGAGATCTATTCGATGTAATCTCTTTTTGTAGTGTGTTTGTCGAGATCCGATGAATTGTGGGTTTATGATCACGATTATCTATGAGAAATATTTGGTTCTTCTCTGAACTCTTTATGTATGATTATAATATCCTTGCAAGTCTCTTCGAATTATTGGTTTGGTTCGGCCTACTAGATCTATAGTTCTTGCAATGGGAGAAGTGCTTGGCTTTGGATTCAATCTTGCGCTGTCCTTTCGTACTGACAGTAGGGGCAGCAAGGCACGTATTGTATTGTTGCCATCGAGGATAAAAAGATGGGGTTTATATCATATTTCTTGAGTTTATCCCTCTACGTCATGTCATCTTGCTTAAGGCGTTACTCTGTTCTTATGAACTCAATACACTAGATGCATGCTGGATAGCGGTCGATGTGTGGAGTAATAGTAGTAGATGCAGAATCGTTTCGGTCTACTTGTCTCGGACGTGATGCCTATATATAATGATAATGCCTAGATTGTCTCATAATTATTTGCTTTTCTATCAATTGATCGACAGTAATTTGTTTACCCGCCGTAGAATATTGCTATCATGAGAGAAGCCACTAGAGAACACTATGGCCCCCGGGTCTATTCTCAACATATCAATCTACACCTACTTTACTTTTTCCGCTTTTAATTTATATTCTTATAACCAAAAATACCAAGAATATCAAACTATCATCTCTATCGGATCTCACTTTCGTAAGTGACCATAAATGGATTGACAACCCCTTATCACATTGGCTGCGAAATTCTTATTTGTTTGTGCAGGTGCGAGGGACTCGTGCATGGTCTTCTACTGGATTGATACCTTGTTTCTCAAAAGCTGAGGGAAATACTTACGCTACTGTGGTGCATCTCCCTTTCCTCTTCGAGGGAATACAACGCAAGCTCGAGAAGTAGCAAGAAGAATTTCTGGCACCGTTGCCGGGGAGGCTTACGCAAAAGTCATATACCAAGTACCTATCACAAACCCTTATCCTTCACATTACATTTTTTGCCTCTCGTTTTCCTCTCCCCCACTTCACCCTTTGCCGTTTTATTTGCCCTTCTTCTGTCATGTGTTTATCGTACGCTTGCTTCTTTTTTGCTTGTGTGTGTTGCTTGCTTGCTTGCCCTCATGTCTGAGATGGGCGATGATTTTATCGAGAAGGGTAGTAATGTCGAGGGCAAAGTCTATGTTGACCCCCCCGGATGAAACTACCACTTTACATATTAAGAAGTTATGGGTTGGTAGTGGTAATATCATTAGAAAAGGAGTTCTTCAAGACTTCTTTACTTGTGCTGCTGCTTTGCCCACTATGGATGGCTCTATTCTTCACAAAACTAGTAGCCTTGCGGATGCTGTATCTATGGTCATAGTTGAAATTTAAAGATAGTTTATGCATATGCATCCCTGTATATAGAGAATCTTTTTGAAGTTTTCCAATATTGAGTATTCTTCTGTTAAGCATGCAGCTACTATCTTTTTGGCTCATGAATTTAGATTTATCATGAAAGAGGCCAAAGAAATCTTTCCTCATTACTGGGTAGAGGTCGATCGACCTCCCATAGAGGCTATCTTATTCAATCAAGAAGACATAATGCAGTTGCGATCTCTTGATCATGTTGCTTTTAATGAAAACCTTAGAAAAAGGTTCCTTCCAATGTCTTGATTGATAGAATTTCTGAGATGAATGATGATTTTGCTATTGAAAACAATGGGTTAGGCTTCTCCCTTGAGCAAAGGCTTGTGAACTTCTACCAAAAGAACGCCTATAATGATGAATTGGTTGTTCACTACAAGGGGCCAAAAGAGGAACCTATTCCTCCTGAGATTTATGTGGGGGACTTTTGTCCCATTAAATTTAGCCTTTTTGATTACTTTTGCTTGACACAAAGGAAACTTGCTGCTAAACGTAGGGAATATGAGATGAGTTTTCGCAATATATGGTATCATTATGGCATTCCCTAGATCTATACATGTATCGTGCCTAGCTAGGGGCGTAAAACGATAGCGCTTGTTGGGAGGCAACCCAATTTTATATATTTTGTTTTTGCTTCTATTTAGGAATAAATATTTCATCTATCTTCTGTTTAGATGTGGTTTTGTGTTTTGTTTAGTGTTTGTGCCAAGTAGAACCTTTGCGAAGGCTTGTGTGAAGTTTATGCGATCTTGCTGTGAAAAACAGAATCATTAGCGCTTGCTAGAATGGTCATCAGATTTTACTGGAGCGTGCTATTTAGTTCATCCTTTTTGCAGATGATTAATAGAAAAATTCCTCATGTTTACCAATTTAGTTTGAATTTTTTGGAGTTACAGAAGTATGCGGAACCTGCAGATTACTACAGACTATTCTGTTTTTGACAGATTTTGTCTTCCGTGTGTTGTTTGCTTATTTCAATGCATATGAGTAATATTGGGAAGTATTAACCATAGAGAAGTTGGAATACAGTAGGTATAACACCAATATAAATAAAGAATGAATTCATGGCAGTACCTTTGAGTAGTGGTTTGTTTTCTTATAATAACGAAGCTCACGAAATTGTTGTCTATGTTTTGTGTTGTGAAGTTTTCAAGATTTGAGTATTGCTTTGATGGACTATGGAACAAAGAGTAGCAAGGGCCTAAGCTTGGGGATTACCAAGGCACCCCAAGTAAAATTCAAGGACAACCAAAAGCCTAATCTTGGGGATGCCCCAGGAAGGCATCCCCTATGTGCTTCACTTATATCTTTTGAGTTGAATAGTTTTTGCTCTAGTGCTTCACTTATATCTTTTAGAGCACGGTGGTGATAATACTTTGAAGAAATTGTTGAACTCTCATGCTTCACTTATATCCTTTTGAGAGTCTATTAAAACAGCATGGTAATGTGCTTAGGCTATAAAACTAGTCTTCACATGATAGACATCCAACATCAATGTATTAAAAACTATCATGCTAAGTGCATTGAATATGATGAGAAGTTGGATGCTTCATAATTGTTTTGAGATATGAGGATAGTGATATTAGAGTTATGCTTGTGGAGTTATTATGAAATTGAGAATTTCTTGTGTTAAGGTTAGTGATTCCCGTAGCATGCACATATGGTGAACCGCTATGTAACGAAGTTAGAGCATGAGGTATGTGTAAATTGTCAACCTTTGTGTGGAGGTCGGCGGCGCGTGATGGTTAAATCCTACCAACCTCCCCCCTAGGAGCATGCGTTGATTGCTTTGTTTTGATGACTCGTAAATTTTTGCGATAAGTATATGATTTCTTTTGACTAATGTTGAGTCCATGGATTATACGCACTCTCACCCTTCCACCATTTCTAGCCTCTCTTGTATCGCGCAACTTTCGTCGGTACCATACACCCACTATATATCCTTCCTCAAAAAAGCCACCATATATATTCCTCAAAACAGCCACCATACCTACATATCATGGCATTTCCATAGCCATTCCGAGATATATTGCCATGCAACTTTCCACCCTTCCGTTCATATGGCACGCTTCATATTGTCATATTGCCATGCATGATCATGTAGTTGACATCGTATTTGTGGCAAAGCCATCATGCATAATTTTTCATACATGTCACTCTTGATTCATTGCACATCCCGGCACACCGCCGGAGGCATTCATATAGAGTCATACTTTCTTCTAGTATCGAGTTGTAATGAAAGTGTGATGATCATCATTATTAGAGCATTGTCCCATGTGAGGAAAGGCTAAATCAATAAAGCCCGTCCAAAAAAAGAAAAGAAAGGCCAAAGAAAAAAAAGGCCCAAAATAAAGAAAAAAAGAAAAGAAAAAGGGACAATTGCTACTATCTTTCTCCACACTTGTGCTTTAAAGTAGCACCATGTTCTTCATGATAGAGAGTCTCATGTTTAGTCACTTTCATATTCTAGTTGGAATTTTCATTATAGAACTTGTCTTGTATATTCCAACGATGGGCTTCCTCAAATGCCCTAGGTCTTCCTGAGCAAGCAAGTTGGATGCACGCCCACTAGTTTCTTTTGTTGAGCTTTCATACATATTTTAGCTCTAGTGCATCCGTTGCATGGCAATCCCTACTCACTCACATTGATATCTATTGATGGGCATTTCCATAGCCTGTTGATACGCCTAGTTCATGTGAGACTATCTCCCTCCTTTTTGTCTTCTCCACAACCACCTCTCTATTCCACCCATAGTGCTATGTCCATGGCTCACGCTCATGTATTGTGTGAAAGTTGAAAGGTTTGAAAGAATAGAGTATGAAAACAAGTGCTTGGCTGAAATCGGGGTTGTGCATGATATGAATATTTTGTGTGATGAAGAGGGAGCATAGCCAGACTATATGATTTTGTAGTGATGACTTTCTTTAGCCATAGTATTTTGAGAACACATGATTGCTTTATTAGTATGATTGATGTATTATTATTTCTTATGTCAATATAGACTTCTGTCTTGAATCTTTCATATCTGAACATTCATGCCACAATTAAGAGAATTACATTGAAAAATTATGTTGGTTAGCATTCCACATCAAAAATTCTTTTTTTATCATTTACCTACTCGAGGTCGAGCTGGAATTAAGCTTGGGGATGCTTGATACGTCTCCAACGTATCTATAATTTTTTATTGTCCCATGCTATTATTTATGACGTTTTGGATGTTTAATGGGCTTTGTCATACACTTTTATATTATTTTTGGGACTAACCTACTAACCCAAAGGCCCAGTCCAGATTGTTGTTTTTTGCCTGTTTCAGGGTTTTATAGAAAAGGGATATCAAACGGAGTCCAAACGGAATGAAACCTTCGGGAGAGATATTTTTGGAGAAAATCACGCACGCGAGACTTGAGAACCACGGAGTAGGGTTTATGTGGTGCCCACGAGGGTGGGGGCGCCCCCCCCCCCCAGGGCGCGCCCCCCTGCCTCGTGGGCCCCTCGTATGGCCCCCGGTGCCCTCCTTCCTCCTATATGTGCCTACGTACCCCGAAACCATCAAAACAACAGAGAAAACCCTAGTTCCACCGCTGTAACCTTCTGTTCCCGTGAGATCCCGTCTTGGGGCCTGTTCTGGAGCTCCGCCGGAGGGGGGATCTTCCATGGAGTGCTTCTACATCATCATCATCGCCTCACCATGAGTTGTGAGTAGTTTACCACAGACCTTCGGGTCCATAGCTAGTATCTAGATGTCTTCTTCTCTCTCTTTGGATCTCAATACAAAGTTCTCCTCGGTTTTCAAGTAGATCTATTCGATGTAATCTCCTTTTGCGGTGTGCTTGTCGAGATCCGATGTATTGTGGGTTTATGATCAAGATTATCTATGAGAAATATTTGGTTCTTCTCGAAACTCTTTATGTATGATTATAATATCCTTCCAAGTCTCTTCGAATTATTGGTTTGCTCTGGCCTATTAGATCTATAGTTCTTGCAATGGGAGAAGTAATTGGCTTTGGGCTCAATCTTGCGGTGTCCTTTCCTAGTGGTAGTAGGGGAAGGAAGGCACGTATTGTACTGTTGACATCGAGCATAAAAAGATGGGGTTTATATCATATTGCTTGAGTTTATCCCTCTACGTCATGTCATCTTGCTTAAGGTGTTACTCTATTCTTATGAACTCAATACACTAGATGCATGCTGGATAGCAGTCGCTGTGTGGAGTAATAGTAGTAGATGCAGAATCATTTCGGTCTACTTGTCTCGGATGTGATGCCTATATATAATTATCATGCCTAGATAGTCTCATAGTTATTCGCTTTTCTATCAATTGCTCGACAGTAATTTGTTTACCCGCCGTAGAATATAGCTATCATGAGAAAAGCCACTAGAGAACACTATGGCCCTCGGGTCTATTATCAACATATCAATCTACACCTACTTTACTTTTTCCGCTTTTACTTTCTGTTCTTGTTACCAAAAATACCAAAAATATCAAACTATCATCTCTATCAGATCTCACTTTCGTAAGTGACCATAAAGGGATTGACAACCCCTTATCGCATTGGTTACGAAGTTCTTATTTGTTTGTGTAGGTGTGAGGGACTCGCGCGTGGTCTCCTACTGGATTGATACCTTGGTTCTCAAAAACTGAGGGAAATACTTACGCTACTGTGCTTCATCTCCATTACCTCTTTGATGGAATACAACGCAAGCTCGAGAAGTAGTAGTGTCCGATTAAAACACCATACCCATAAGTATTGTGTGAGTGTTAGAAATTGTGAAAGACGAAATGATAGTTGAGTACGTGGACTTGCTGAAAAGCTCTAATATTGACTCTTTCCGATGTTTTGATAAATTGCAATTGCTTCAATGACCGAGATTATAGTTTGCTAGTTTTCAATGAAGTTTCTGATTCATACTTGACATTGTGAACAGATTTATACTTTAGCACTCAGAGCTGGTTATCACCAGATTCGTATGGCAGCTGGCGATGAATTCAAAACAGCCTTCCAGACTCTGGAAGGGCACTACGAGTCTGAACCAGTTGGAGAAAAAAGGTAATCAAAGAAAGTTTCAGTTGGACTTTCCCTGCCAACCCTACCCAAATTTCATACCCTGCGGTTTTCGTTCCTCTATTGATATTTCGTTCCTCGAATCGAGACTTTCTTTGTCGAGGATCTCTGGTTTAGGGTACTCCATCGAGTTTCAGTTTCTGCTCGCGCCTGCGGCGTTTTCGCCAGACGGTCTTTGCCAGTAGTGCCATCCTCCCCGCGGGCTGTCCGTATGGGTGGGTTGTCCCTTGCTGCTACGTTCTGTTAGGCGCTATGAATTCCAGGAAATTCAGTTGTTGACTCATAATAGCGGAAAGAGGGCCGCGCCCGGTTCCAAGGACAACAGTTGTTGCAGCACAAGGCTTTGTCGCGATTGGGTCATATGTCAGTACTCTCACATTCCCCGTGGTCTCCCTAATATGCTGAGCTGAACTGAACTGAAGTGAAGCTGCGGGCGATGATGGACTGATCCCATGCTAATCAGGCGCCTGACAACGCTTCCTTATGTCCGTTCTTCCTCAGTAGCTCAGTGGTAGAGCGGTCGGCTGTTAATTGACTGGTCGTAGGTTCGAATCCTACTTGGGGAGATTTGATTCATTCAGAATTCAAAAGCGGGGTTAGGGTAAGGCAGGAAAGACTGACGCCGAAGGATATGTTTTGAAGAGACCTCCATCGGGTTGAAGCCGAATTGCAGAGAATCAAGATCTTCTACCTTTGTTTGTTCCATCAATGCCCTTCGGACTGGCCTAAGAGTTCGGTCCTTGTCTGTAATTATGTGGCTAGGTAACCCATTTATGGCTTGTGGTCTTTCTGCTTATGCGACGATTCCAAGTTCTTTTACCCCACTCAGAAAAAGTTTTCCGCCGGACGACTCGTAGGGGGTGAGAAGGGCCCTGACTCAATCGCAAACAGTGTACTACTATCGGCCCTACCAGGCAATATCTACCTACACAAGCTCGATCAGGAGATAGGGAGGATCCGGCAGAAGCACAAAATTCCTCTTGTAGTGAAAATAAGATCGGTTCTATTAAGAATAGGTCGCCAGGTCTTATTAAAAAAAAAGCCACCCCGCCACTGCAGGCAGGTTAGTTCCTCTGTCGTAATAAATCATGTGACAATATATATATATATGTTGTTGTTATAAGAATGATCATGATGCCCTCATGTCCATATTTTATTTTATCGACACCTCTATCTCTAAACATGTGGACATATTTTTCTTTATCAGCTTTCGCTTGAGGACACAAGAGAGGTCTAAGCTTGGGGAAGTTGATACGTATATTTTTCATCATGCTTTTATATCGATATTTATTGCATTACGTGCTGTTATTACACATTATGTCACGATACTTATGCCAGTTCTCTCTTATTTTACAAGGTTTACATGAAGAGGGAGAATGCCGATAGCTGGAATTCTGGGAAGGAAAAGGAGCAAATATTAGAGACCTATTCTGCACAACTCCAAAAGTCCTGAAACTTTACGAAAGTCAGTTTGGGAATATAGTAAAAATATTGGGCGAAGAAAGCACCAGAGGGGGGCCACCCACCGTCCACGAGGGTGGGTTTAACATCCAAATTTTCAATTTGGAATGTTATACATAGGTCATCTTGCATATCATACTTTATTGCATTCGTTTGTTGCGATCCTCGAAATTCTAAGCAACTCAAGGACCCACAAAGAGAGTTTGGGATTTTACAGTTTTCATATTTGAGTTTTCTCAAATATCGGAGCGAGGATCACTTTGGCTTTAATTGTTTTTCTCTCCGAAAAATATTTCATAATAAAATATTTCATAACAAAATAAATATTGGAGGAAAAATATTAAAATCAATTTTTGCATTTTATTTGGATTTATTTGCATAGGAAAAATCCGTGTTTTTCCAAATTGCATTTAGGTCCGGGAAAAATGTTCACTTTGTCCTAAATATTATTAGAGGACGGTGAAAATTTATTTCGGAATTTTTCGAGTCCGTTTATTATTATTTTTGCCCGTTTTCCCGCGTCAGGATTGTTTATAAAAAAAGGGTGGGGGAACCGCCTTGTCGGGCCGTGTCCGGCCCGGTCGGCCTTTAAAGCCTAAGCCGCCGAGCCCCGCAGCTCACCCAGTCGCACCGCCTAACCCTAGCCGCCGCCGCCTTCAGCCGCAGCTGCCGCCGGCCGCCGCCGCTGCGTGCCGCCGCCCAACCACCGGAGCCTCGCCGACTCGCGAGAGATAGCCGCCGTCACCGTTTGTTTTCTCGGAAAACCGATCGATTTTTTTAGAACCCTAGATCTCGGTTTTTTTGGTTAGTTTCGGTTTTCGGTTTGTTCGGTTAAATAGCGGACGTTCGTCCATACGTTCGTTTTAACGAACGTTGTTCGCCTGTTAGTCACAGACAACGAACGTTCGTTCATTAGCCTGTTCGTCAGTTTTTTCTTTTTCAGGGTTTTTCCACGATTATTTTTTATTGTGATTTCTGCCCTGACCTTCGTTTTAGTTATTATTTTCGCTCGTAAGTCAGAAGTCGGCGATTCAAGCGCCTAGATCTTTATCTCGAAACCCTCTTTCTGTTTAACCACCTTGAACAAGGTTTTGATACTAACTTTAGTTTAGTCAAGTCAACGGATCTTGTTTCCTACGTAGTTTGAGTTTTGTTGCTCCATTTGATTTCATTCTTTTTGCAAACTAGAGTTTTTCAGTTGAACTTTCTGGTTAGATCTTCTTATTTGAGTTTTACCTGTACATCTTTGCTTGGTTGCTTATGTATGCTATTGTTTGCTTGCGATAGAATTTCCGGAGTGTGAAGCGTGCTACTACGAGTCCCTAGGTTTTGCGAATCGTCAGCAAGGCAAGTATGACTTTGATCATACCCTTTATTACCCCGTTTTTATGCATTAGATCAAACCCTCACACATTGCATGAGTAGGATCTCTTAACTTGTGGGTCTGGGAAGTAGATTGAGGTAGAACCTATTACCTGCATTATTTCCAAACCCCTGGGAGTTACTTCTACGTTATGCTTAGGTTGCCATGCTATGCTCGTAGACGTGGATTGAGTTTGAGAGTATCCATGATAAATGTGAGATTGATAATTAATGGTTCAACTTAAGGTGGCAACATTAATACACATCTCGGTGGATTGGTTGCAGGGCACCTGGAGAATCCAGTGTTGTCCTAGGAAATCTCGGGGTTCCGTTTGATTTTCCTATGGAATGCCACCCAGGCTCAAAGGGATCATAAGGCTGTTCATGCTAGAAACTTCCGTGTGCATCCACAATGCCATTATGGGCTCTGGCATAGTTGAGTATGTTGTGTGAGCTCTTTCAGTGGTGGACTAGCAGATATAGGGGAAAGTAGGTGTATCGGTCCACCCGGGGTAAAGTGTAAATGCTTTTGAAAGACTGTGTCTCAGTCATCCGTTTCTCAAACACCATGCAGTGCGATAAATCCAATGGAGGAGATAGAGTCTTGTGGGGAAAAGTGCGCAAAACTCTGCAGAGTGTACAAACTAATCATGATTAGCCGTGTCCCCAGTTATGGACATCTTGAGTATTTGGTACTTGAATTATTGGTTAATCTCATCATTCTAAAGTTAATTTGGTGGGTTGTTAATGACTACTTTAATTGGGATTGAGTTGGAGGAACCTTCTCAATGATGTTTCAATTACCATGATAGTTAAAATAAAAGTTATACTTTTGTTGTAGGGAAAATGTGGCTTTATGGCAAAACCTTAACATTAGAGCCTCCACCAGCCATATATGCATGTAGTGTTAGCCTTTATTCTGTTACTTGCTCTACTGTGTTATCTTGCCAGCATATCCCATGTGCTGACCCGTTTCGGGCTGCAACATATCATGTTGTAGACTTTTCAAAAGAATAGTAAGGTGCGCTAGGTCGTTTGTCATGCACTCGGAATGCCGTTGGAGTTGATGGACTCACTTATCTTCCAAGCCTTCCGCTGTTATCGTGTTAGATGGCCTTATGCCATATTATTTTGTAATAAGTTCTCTTTTGAGACATTTGATGTAATAAGTGTGTGATTGCCACTCTGTTATAAATCCTTCAAGTACTGTGTGTGTCAGCATTACCGATCTAGGGATGACACAAAACACAGAGACTTCGGTCCATTCGGATCATGGTCGCTACAGTGGGGGGCGCGCCCTACCCCCCTGGGCGCGCCCCCTACCTCGTGGGCCACTTGGCAGCCTCCCGATGCCCATCTTCTGGTATAAGGTGTATTCTTCCCTGGAAAAAAATCAGAAGTAAGCTTTCAGGACGAAGCGCCACCGTCTCGAGGCGGAACCTTGGCGGAACCAATCTAGGGCTCCGGTAGAGCTGTTCGGCCGGGGAAACATCCCTCCGGGAGGGGGAAATCGTCATCATCGTCATCACCATAAATCCTCTCATTGGGAGGGGGTCAATCTCCATCAACCTCTTCACCATCACCATCTCCTCTCAAACCCTAGTTCATCTCTTGTATCCAATCTTTGTCCCAAAACCTTAGATTGGTACATGTGGGTTGCTAGTAGTGTTGATTACTCCTTGTAGTTCATGCTAGTTGATTTATTCGGTGGAAGATCATATGTTCAGATCCTTTATGCATATTAATACCCCTCTGATTATGAACATGAATATTATTTGTGAGTAGTTACGTTTGTTCCTGAGGACATGGGAGAAGTCTTTCTCTAAGTAGTCATGTGAATTTGGTATTCGTTCGATATTTTGATGAGATGTATATTGTCTTTCCTCTAGTGGTGTTATGTGAACGTTGACTACATGACACTTCACCATTGTTTGGGCCTAGAGGAAGGCATTGGGAAGTAATAAGTAGATGATGGGTTGCTAGAGTGACAAAAGCTTAAACCCTATTTTATGCGTTGCTTCGTAAGGGGCTGATTTGGATCCATATGTTTCTTTCTATGGTTAGGTTTATCTTAATACTTCGTTTGTAGTTGTGGATTCTTGTATAGAGGTTAATCATAAGTGGGATTCTCGTCCAAGGAAGGGAAGTACGCAAGCACCGGTCCACCAACATACGAAATTATCAAAGTAACGAACGCCAATCATATGAGCGTGATGAAAACTAGCTTGATGATAATTTCCATGTATCCTTGGGAACGCTTTCCTTTATATAAGAGTTTGTCTAGGCTTGTCGTTTGCTACAAATAGGATTGGGCCATCTTGTTCCACCTTATTTACTTTTATACTTGTTACTCGTTACAAATTACCTTATCACAAAACTATTTGTTACCTATAATTTCAGTGCTTGCAGAGAATACCTTACGAAAAACTGCCTATCATTTTCTTCTACTTCTCGTTGTGTTCGACACTCTTACTTATTGAAAGGACTACAATAGATCCCCAATAATTGTGGATCATTAGTCCGCCAGGACGCTGCCTAATAGGGCGATCAAGGCCGCTTCAAGCTCTCCATGCGTCAGGCTGGTGGGGTGCAACCTTACATCATCACTCGCACCCTGGTACACCTACAGGGGGCTCGTGTTTCTGGAGCAGCGCCAGGCGCTGCGTCAAGAACTCCTTCACCATCATCGTCCCGATCAGCTTCTTGGCCTCCATATCCGAGGCTATCCACTCTAGTATGGGTCTCGCCCGAGGAATGGTGTGCTTCACGCAGCCCCAAGTTGGGATCTTCTCGGGCATGTCCGTCCGAAGCTCTATAAGTGGGTTGAATCCTTGGGCATCCAGAAAGACCCAGCAGTGTTAGAAGCCTTCCACCTTCTTCCCGGCCTTCAAGACCACATTCCCCTTCTGGACGGCGATGAAAGAGATGCACGTGGAATGCTGCTCCTGGTCGTGGAGCCGCATGCTGAAATAGCGGCAGAAGAGGGCAACTGAGGGTCGCTGACAGTGGGTCCCTTGGGCCCACTGGTCAGGTTTGACAATTCATAGCGCCTTCTTCCTCCTCTGCTTCAAGCGGGGAGGGGCTCTGGCGATCGTTGTCGACGAGCCACGGCTCCTTGAGGGGTTCCGAGGGCGGGGATGGATCCGCAAGACTGGGGCGGTCCTCCCGGTAGTCACTAGGTCGGCGGGGGTGGAGGGAGTCGCCGGCGGTGAGCTCAGCGGCAGAGGTGGCCTCGGGTGGAAATTGGGGGTCTCGGCTACGGTGGTTTCTGGTCGCGTTTGAGAACATGGGCAGCTCCGCACGAGCAAGGGGAGTCTGACGGTGGTGCTGGATGGGCGGGGGAGGGTTTGTTTGCTGCGGATGGAGCTGGGATGCGGTAGCGGCCGAACTGGCCGGAGACAAGGAAGATAGCTCTTCCACTACCAATTGCTGACCACGAGGGCTGAAGGGAGGTGGCTTGAGGTCGCCTGAGCGCTCGGACAAGCTCGAGGCCTCCTATATATATTGCTCGAGGTCGGTTCCGCGGCGATCGGAGATAAGCTCGGAGAACCGACGTTCTGTAGCAAGGGGGGCGCGTGGCGATGGCTGGCGGGGTCCGGCAGGTCGAGTGGATGATAACCGGCTGTTCCAGGGGCAGCTGGCGCTTTGGTGGCTTGGGCAGCGCCGTCCATGGCAGAGGCTCACTGTGGCCACCGGCGTGCTGCCAAAGAGATCTGACGGTGGCGCTGTAGGGCGCCAGAGAGGCTTGGAGGCTTCCGGCGAGTGGACGTGAGCGAGATGTGGCTCTGCGGACGAGCGAATTCCAGGGGGCAGGACGCGGCGACTCGGTGCGCGCGCGTGCAAAACGTGCGCTCTGGGCGCGCCCAAAGCACGCACACTGGGTGCTCGACAAAATGTCAAGGCCTGTCAGGAGGCTCCAATCCACTAGGAGTTTAACAGGGTGGGGTTATAGGCTAGGTTAGTGCCATGAGACATGCTGGTTAGGTCATTGGAGTAACTTCCTAATGTAAGTCTAAAAGTGTGCCAAAACTGACCATGCTCCTAACCTGTTTGGTGAAATGCTAGAGGAATCTAGGCATCTCTTGGGTTGGTCAAACTCTCCAGACCAATGCCCCTTTAGGTGTAGGAGATGGTGACAAGGTTAGTTTGGCAGAACTAGAAACTTGCAAGTATAAGTTTTTGAGAAAGTCAGTTCTGGACAGAAGCTAGAAGGCATTATTGCATGGACCAACAATGTTCCAAATGCTCCACTCTCCTGGACTTAAGGGTTTTGTAGGAAGGACTACAAGCAGGAGAAAACTCATGGTTAAAAGAGCAAGCTACCATAGGGCTGTAGTAGAAAGTGTCAATATGGACCAGAGAGCAAAAGAGGATGTTTTGCTCAACTTTTTCAATGAACACCAAAGGGTTTTTGCATAAAAGTGATGTAGGGAATTCACATGACATCCCTAAATTCTGGTGGAATTTTTGAATAAATCTATCAAATGGTTGTAGTGCAAACAGAACTTTAAAACTAATGAAAAAATCACTTTAAGTGATAAAGCTTAGAGGAAAAGTAATAATGCAAATGAACCCACTGATAGAAGAATTGTTTTTCTTGGGTAGGGCAAACAAGTCCAAATGACATGTCTGAAAAGCTTTCACTGGGGTAAAAATCTCCATAAATTCAAAAGGAAAAGTGGTTCTGAAACCAAAGAAAACCCAGAGAATGAAAGTTTTAAACTCCTGGTAAAATTTTTGATTTATAAATCAGGGTAAAAAAATTTGGGGTATTAAAACACTACCCCCCATAAGAGAGAAATCTCGTCCTCGAGATTTGCTAAAAGTTGTTATGAAAAGAACTTCTACTGTCACAAAAATGATTTCACTAGAGATACCCGTCCTGCTTATGCAATAAAATGCGGCTACAGTGAATGGGTAATAAGTGGTGTAAACTGCAGTGTGAAATACTGGCGCTGCGTGGAAAAAAACTACGGTCTGGGAAAATGAGATATTTCGACTCTGGGCTATAGTAAATTTAGAAATAAAATTTTCTATATTTCTAGAATACGCTGGTCGCACCCGAGAGCAAAGTGCTCTCTCTGGCTGACTGGTGGGCACGGGGCCTACTGTCAGTCTCTTCTTCTACCTCTGGCTCTCTCTTCTCCCTCTCTCTCGCGCGCTTTCCCGCGCTTTCTCCACCGGCGATGTCTAGCTCGTAGGGCATCTAGGCCGTACTACGGTAGTGCGCGGCGTGCTAGTTGCCGGTGTAGCGTGCACTCACCTCGCGGGCCAGTGCGTTGTCGGCACTGCTCGCGGGTTCGCCTCCGAACACCGGCGGTCGAGCGACGGGCGGTGCTGGTGGACTCCGCTCACCGTACACCGATCTCGAGCTATAAAATGACCGAGGTGCTCCTTCTTCTTCCTCACACCTGGCTTCGCTTCTTCTCCTCCTTGCCTCTCCTCCATTTGTGTTTGCAGGAGCTCGGGTCGAGGCTCTAATGGGGGAGGTGATGCTAGACTGGTGCATGATCCTAGTGTGTGGAGGGTTGGCGGCATTGCTGGGGCTATCCGTGCTCTTGTGCGCGATGATCCTCGACGATCGTCGTGATGCTGCTGCTCGAGTGCTAGCTCTTCGCGGCGGCAGCGATCACGAGGATTCGGCGCAGGTGTCTGGTGCTAACGGCTGTCAGTGTGCGGAAAGCAACTTCAACCTGAATAAACTCCCACAAGTTTCTCCTCAGGAGGCTGTGGTGCGCTAGAGAGGTGATCAATTAGATGTAACAGGTGTACGTGGATTTGCAACTTAGTGTACTGTGTGGAGTGGTCGGAGTTGTAAGTCTGCTATTGCGGTGCTGCGTGAAAAAAAATCTATGTTATGCAGAGATATATGTCGCAACAACTCAGGGAAGAAAAATAAATAATATCTCACTCCAGGTTTTTACCTAGCGCGAAAATTAGTTAAATCTAGAATTATCAGCAGTAAGAACCACTCCATAAATTGAAATCAAACTTATATAATTTGACACACAACTCCAAGAAAGCACGCACAAGTGGCAACTCAAAAAGAAATACACGCTGGGACAACAAACATAGTAGTGACGTCTAAAATAGAAACGGTAAATGGACAGGGTCCTGGGAAAATGTCTCTGGTGCTAGGGGACACTCTTCTTCTATCGGAGGGAGCGGTTTGACTAGTCGATGAATGTGCTTCTCCTGTCCGGGTCTCAGTGGTCTGCCGATGGCGATCCGAGGATTTAAATCGGCGAGACTCCGGAGATAACCCATTACTCGCTGGGTCAAACGCTCTTGCGCGATGACATACTGCGTAAGGTTGGCCAGCACTGGGTCTCTCTCAATTCGCCCACCAGGAAAATATGCTACTTCTCCGGGTGCTGCACGGCTCGGAAAGTAATAATACCCCTGTTCGCTGGCATAGGGTACCGCGAATCGAAGGCGAGCAAGTGATGGGCCTCGAACCCCTCGTTGGTTACCCCAAGTGGAAGGTGTAAGATGAAGTAAATAGAAGTGTTTTCCCCTAGCAAAGATGCCAATGATCGATTCCCCAGAGACTCCTAGGTTCAACAAGTAGGTGTCAATTGCTATGGCGCTAGATTAGTAGCAATCAACATGGACCTGCACACAGATACAAATAACTTTGTTCCCAACGAGTACAGAGAGGTTGTCAATCTCTCCGGCCTTGTAGTTCACAAAGGGTTAAAAGCAATGATAGTAGTGATAGAGAGTTTTTGCAATAGTAATTAATAACGAAAGTAAATAGTGGATGTGATCAATGATGGTAATATGGACCGGAGTCTCATGATGTTCACTAGTGATGTCTCTCTCCCAAAAGACGATAAAACAGCTATGTGAGGTAAACAAATTACAGCTGGGCAATTGACAGGACCACGAACGCAAACCAATGCTGACTACATTGCAAGAAAGGTTGAGGTTCAAAGCATGGGCGGTACGCCAAAGTAAGTAGACCGAAATCCATCAATATCTACTACTAATCATCCACCTTGAGATATCTATCCGGAACATCTCGCTGGTATTAAGTTGCGAGTCCCACCCATAGTGTAAACTCAACGCAACAGACAACTGCATTATAAGAACTTTGCGTAAAGTAAACAATCCTTGCACCCGCGGGCACAAGCACCGTTGTTTTCCCCCTTGTGGCAACATCACATCCCCTAGACTCATGTTTCTGTCACTCAAGCTAGTCATCGAGGGGCATGAACACACAATCAAGCATAATGTTCCCTCTTGGAGTCACTACCTACTACTCGGCCAAAGCAATAAATAACAACGGAGAACATGCAAGAATTACTTATGAACTAAAATATAAAAGAGGTGAATCAAATATATTACTCAAGATCAATCTGAACATAATCTCATAATCCATCGGATCCCAGCAAACTCAACATAGCAACAGCACAAGGATTACATAGGTGCCTCGATCATGTAGGGCAGCTCACAAGGACTAATTAGTGAAGCACAAGAACGGGAGGAGAACATCACATAGCTACTGGTCATGGACTCATGGTCCAAGGGAGACTACTCACGAGTCATCCGGGAGGCGTCCATGGTGGTGGAGAAGCTCCCGGTGGTGATCCTCCCGTCCGGCAGGGTGCCGGGAAGAGTTCTCCTGGTGCTCCCGATCTTGGAAGCGGCGGCGGCGGCGGAACAGAGATGGGATCGCGAAAAGAAGTTCTTCTCTGAGGGTTTCGGAAGGTCCTTTAAATATATGCCAAAGTAGGGCATTGGGGGAGCCTCGGGGCGCCTGGAGCCCTGGTGCCCCCCCCCCCAGGCTGCCCTTCCGACGCAGTTGTGACGCCCGAGACCGACGTCCCAGAAGATTCCAGAAGGTTCCAGAAGATTCCAGATGTTCCGGGTTGCCCGTGTGTTTCTTTTGTGTTTGTGTTATTTATTTTGGCATTGCATCATGTCATCATGTCATGTCATATTTATTTTTGCATCTCAACCTAAATAAATCGTGTGGACCTTCGGTCCATTTAAATCGAGGGAAGGTGGCTTCTCTTTATAACATATAAAAGCCTCTCAATATTTAGGGAGCTATATTAAATATTCCAATTGTTTAGGATCACCATAACACACTTGCATTATTCCCCATGTCTTTTTCACTTCGAGCTTCTCCTTCTAAACCTTCCCAATAATTCTTTTCCGTTGTTTCGAGGTTCCTCCAAAATTTTGAACATTTTTGGAGACTTCAATAATCAAGTCTTAGTTCAAACTATTTGAATTAAAATTCAAATATGTTTGAATTATTTCTCCGTTCACGGCTTTTCTATTTTTCTCGGACAATGCTCTTTTTATGAGCCCGAGAAAAATATATTTCCATGTGCACTTTTCCTAACTCCTCCTTCCGTTTCTTTCTCCTTGCCGTTTTTTCTGTTTTTTTTAGAAAACAGCAGAACCCCTTCTTTTTTTTATTTTATTTCTCAGCCCACCGGCCTCCTGGCCATATGGGCTTCAACCTCCTTTTTTCCTCCCTCCGGCCCATCTCCCTGGCCCATCCCGCGCCGAACCCTAGCTCGAGCCGAGCCAGTCCCCATCGATCCTTCCTCTCCTCTCGTTCCCCTCGCCCGCCGCCAGCTCGTTCCCCCTCGCTCGTCTCTCCCTCTCTGCCCGATCCCCTGGTCCCTCTCGCCCGGCCCCTTCGCAAGGCGGCCGCTCCCCTCGCCCCAGGAGTCCCGGCGCCCCGTCTCCAGGGTCCGCGCCCCGTCCTCAGTCCGTAGCTCCATGGCCTCAAGCCTCCTCGCCGGTCGTCCCTCCTTCCCCGTGCGGCACCCCGCTCCAGCGCCGCCTGTCGGGTGCCTCGTCGAGAGGTCCCTCCTCCGCGCGAGTCCAGCGTCCTGCTGCCTCACCTACAGCGCTCGGGGCGTCGCCCTTCATCGCGCCAGGAGCCCAGCACCGAGCGCAGCGCCCATCTCCCTCCCCTGCGTCGGCGCCCCTCCTCCTCTTCAATCGCCAGGTGCAGCGCGCCCCGCCGCCGTCGGGCCAGGTTCCAGCCAGAGCCTCGAGGCCCCGCGTCCTCCCTCGTCCAGCAAGGCCAGGAGCCCAGCAGCCCTGTGCGGCCCCGTTCTCCTCGCGGCCAGAGCGCCCCGAGCTCCCTCCTCTCCAGCTCACCAGTTCGCCCGTCAGCGCCTCCTCAAGCTCTGCCCGGCGCCCGTGCTGCCCTTTTTGTTCTGTTCCTGTGCGTTTTGTTTTGTTTTGTTTTGTGTTGCCGTGTGCTATTGCAAATGTCCAGGCACCGTTCGTTGACCAAGTGGAGACCGGAGAAACGGAGATGCATCGAGTTCATCTACGGTAAAACCGAACGTCTACGGAAACGAGCACCCCTACGCTCGACGACCCTCATGTACCACGATGACCGAACGAGACGATGACAAGTACCACTACCGTCGACAAGTCCGAAGACCGGCAAGTACCACGACGTCCGAGCTCGTCCGACCATGAACCAAGACGTGAACGTGAACAACTACATGACCCGACAAGTACAACTACATGTACAAGTACCTCGACGACCGAACGGCTACGAGCTCGAGAACGACTACTCGGAGACCCAAGTACCACTACCGTCGCCCGAACGTCTACCGTCGCCCGAACGTCTACCGTCGACATGTACATCTACAAAACGACCTCGTGAACGCCTACCGTCGCCGAAGCCCGTGTACCACTACTTCCTCTCCGACGTGAACGACTCCTTCCTCTACGTCTCGAACCGCCCCGAAACGCACGCTTCAAAGGTATAACCCCGAGACGTGAACCGTGGATGCTTGTTATGTTGTATGAAATGTCTCCCTTGTGTGCTTCGTGCCGTTGTGCCTCTTTTGTCGTGTTCCTCGGTTGCCTCGTCACCGACTCGTGGGAACCCGGCAACGGGATCGCCCACCTTTCATCTCGTTTGACTCGCTCACGCCGTCTATCTTTTGCACCGAACTCTCAACGAGTTACCGGTACCGATATGTTGCCATGGCATCATTTTCGGAATCGTTGCCGTGGCACCCTTTTCATTCCACCACGGTGACAAATACTTCATGTCTTCCTTTTAAGTCAACCTTTTAATAAAAATTGCTTAAACTTGATCATATCATCCGCATCATGTTAACAACCTTGAATGTTTAATTGTTGTTGCTTTATAATTATTAAACATGCTTATGAGGATTTTTCCGGATATGTTGTTGTTATTCTCCGGCCTCATTTAATTTTCCTAATAGTGTAGTTTTATTATGCTTCACCTCTTGCCATGTTAAAAACATTTAACCTTGTCTTGTAAATAATCGAGAGTCAATTAAATAATTAAATGTGGTGTTTCGTCAATATGCAACTCGTTGCATATTGATCTCCACTTAACTTGTAGTTTTGTTTGTGCACTTTGCCATGCCTTGCATATTTAAACCGGACATGCATCATACTTGTTTGTGCATCGTATGCCTTGTTTATGATTTGTGTGTTTACCGAGTTGTTTGTTTTCTTTCCGGTTTGCTTCTCTTGATAGCTTCGGTTTCGTTCCGGAGTTGTGAGGTTTCTCTCGTCTGTGTTGCTCCGTCTTCTTCATGGATCCGTTCTTCTCCCTTGCGGAATTCCCAGGCAAGATGACCGAACCCGGATATCATTACTATCTTTGCCTATTGCTAGAGTATCGCTCTACAGTTTTGCCTCGATGCCCATGTTCTTCTTGTCAGCCTCCTACTTGTAACCAATTGCCATGTTTAACCAACCCTACCTATGCAAACCGTTGCTTGGCTAAGTACGCTTCGCTCAGCCCTTCTTATAGCGTTGCTAGTTGCAGGTGAAGTGAAGATGCTTGCTCCATGTTGAAGCTTGGTTGGGTTATATCACACTATATAAATGCTTTAAATGAAATCACCTATATATTGGCAAGGGTGGAAGGCTAAGCCTTTTGCTTGGTGTTTTGTTCCACTCATGCCGTTAGGATCCGTATAAACCGGTGTTATGTTCCTTGATTATGCGTTCCTAACACGGTTGGGGTGTATGGGACCCCCTCGATAAACCGCTAAGTGCTAAGTCTTTTCCAGCAAGTCCCAACATTGGTACTATTCGCCTAACACAACTAAAACCTTTCCGAGGGAGTAATTAACCCGAGTCTTAATTAATTCAACCCCCCTGGGCCAGTGCTCGACTTGAGTGTTGGTCCAAACTAGAGTCGTGTGCGGGGCCCCCCTTGGCAACTTGGGTTTCGGCCACTGTACGCTGTGCTCATCCGGTCGTGGCCTGAGACGAGATACGCGCGGCTACTATCAGGGTGTCGGCACGCCGGGAGGATTTGCTGGATTAGCCTTACCTTAGTTCGGTTTAACTTGAGCACGGGATTCCGAGAATACTCGGGTCTTCCCAACTATGGAGTTGCGACTCCGCGGATCGTGGGCTTGTGATGGGCCAAGTTGGAACACCCCTGCAGGGTTTGAACTTTCGAAAGCCGTGCCCGCGGTTATGTGGCAGATGGGAGCTTGTTAATTCCGGTTGTAGATAACTTGACACAATGTTTCAATACACTACCAGCGTGTGTACCGTGACTGTCAATTTCCGAATAGGGATTCGGGAGTTGAACACGGTGGGGTTATCTTTGACCGGCTTTAGTTAGGATCACTTCGTGATCATCTTTCGACCGATGCACTTCTCTTCTCGCTCTCTTTTACGTAAGTTAGTGCTAGTTGCTGCTGCAGACTCTTGTTTGTTCCTTCACCTCTTATTCTTTCTTCAGCCTTGTCCTCACCCAAGGCTTAAATAGTCTTGTTACCCGGGAACGGGATTGCTGAGTCCTCTGTGGCTCACAGTTACTTCACCACACCAGATGCAGGGTCAGCCGAGTTTGATGCAGGAGTTGGATCAGTTCTTCATCGGGAGCTCGATGATGCTTGTGGCCGTTTGCTTGTGACGTTTCGATGTTCAGTAGTGGTTTCTACTAGGATTCGATCCTGACCTGTGGCTTTTGTTGTTTTGGTTTCTTTCTTTTGGATCTTCACCCGTAGTCGGGTTGTGATGTTTTGAATGATGCATTGCTTATGTATTGTATTGTGTGAAGTGGCGAGTGTAAGCCAACTATCTCCTTTTGCATTTTAATCCCTCTTTTACATGAGTTGTGCAAAGATACCAAACTTGAGATCATTCTAGGATGGGCTTATACCTTTAAGTCGTGCCTCGACACGTAGGAGGTATAGTCCCATCCTGGGCATTACAGCAGTGTTGTTTCCGGATCGCTGATTTTTTATATAATTTTTCTGGATTTTTCTGGGCAGTTCTCGAAACGTGAAAACCTGAAATACAAAAACAGCAGAAAACAGAAACTGGCACTGGGGTGTACTGGATTAGTAAGTTAGTCCAAATATGATCAAAAGTGTATGGAAGTGTATGAATATCATAGCAATATCACCCAAAAGTGGCATGGAGCAAGCAGAAATTATAGATACGTTTTGGACGTATCAGCAAGCACTTCATATGCTGCAGCCTCTATGGCCATCTGCGGAGTCGGCATAGATTTCCCCATGAAGGAAACTTCTGTTGGGTCTTGGTTTGGGTTTGCGGGAGGGATGTGTACTACTGCCCAATATTTTGAGGTGGATGGTGTTATCCTCGATATGAGCAGCTCATACTGGGTGGATGGTGTGATCCTCGATTTGAGCAGGTAAAATCCCACAATATCTTAACGAAACTACCTCGGGAGGCATCTGGGGTTCTCAGATAAATAATAGGAATTGGCATGGCGAAAGAAATGGATGTGAGGGTAGTGCACCAGGTGAGGGATGCTTGGCAAGGTCACGATGTGGGCTTTTATATAGCAACTGGGCTGGGTTATTAAATCACGGTGAGAGGCAGCTATTTTGTCGGTTCCGCTTTACGGGGTCGGGGTCAAAGCTACAGATTCACACGTCTCGCAAAGTGACGTGTTTACTGTAGGAGTTGTCGGTGTGGTGCTTTGGAAGTTACACCTGGAATTTAAAAATGCATTCGTACACCACATAAAGGGCTTATAAGGAAAATAAATAACAAGCGAATATCCAGGAGGTAGAACCATCCCACGGATACTCAATAACTCAAATACATAAACGGTTAGTCCATAATCATAATCATAGTAACAGTCATCATAGGTCACAAGTTATGATCCAGATTCTGTTTCAGTAGTTTCTCCTCCGAAGACCGACACTAAGACCCACACTTGACCCAATCCCAGGCTGTAGTCCTAACCCAGGGACACGGGTATTCGAATAGATTTAACCTCTGCAGAGAGTGTACTCTTTACCCACGAATAACGGAATCCCTTAGTCCATCGGGACTAATTCCGTCTATGGTCTTTTAATTTGAAAACACACCTGACCGCACACACCAGCCTAACTTACCGGTGTCGAGAATCACCCACGACACCCGTTAAGACAAACTAAGTGGGGAGGCTGCAAGCTCTACTAGCATGGGATCACAAAATTTATAACGCGCGCAAACTGGGGAAGCTACCCCCTTCGGCCCAACCGAAACACCCATGCCCCCGGACCAGGTGACATGCCTACTGGATGCAGCCGGTATCTTCGACCATGGCCTCTCTGTACGGTGTGTGCTAGAACAGGGGTTGACAATTTACTGAACCGTACCCTGCCCGTGGCAGGGACAAGTGGTAGCACGAAACAAGTATGGGGGGTTACTGGAACGAGACTCGATCTACGGTCGACTTAGGAGGTTCAAGCATCACTTGTATGATTAGCATAACCAATATATTCCACATCAACCATCGGAATCACCACTCGTCATGCCTCACCATGCCATATCGGACTCCACCGTCCCGACGAGGGACTAGTGACAAGCTCGTGTCTACACAAGACATCGACTTTCACGGCTTTCTTCCGTTAGGAATGAAAGGCATACGAGGGGGATCATCGTCATGCATATTAATTTCCCCCGCAAGGAGTCTACATCAAGCACTCATGGGTATGATCATATCATCACATATGAAAAATGAATGCATCCATATCGAGGTGACGTTGTAATCGTATCCACAACACTCACAGTTATTGGGCCAGGGTTCAAAAATGCTTGCCTTTAAGTAGTGGAGAGGTAAAGTGCATTCCAAAACTTTTTGAAAGTTTTCTCCCTCTTCAAAATCCTATTTAAGAGAATTTGGAATCAACACATAGCTTCAAAACAGCAGAAAAAAGTTGTCTGGACATTTTTCAAATAAATATGAAAATAAACTAGACCAAATTTGAGGAACAACAGAAAAAGAATCAAGTCATTTGGACTTATATTTAAAAAGTTATAGCCAGTCAAAGTTCTGTTTTTAAATAAAAACCAGAAAAGAAAACGATTCGGGGAAGAATACGCTTTCAAGACGGGGAAACATACTTTGGGGTTCTACGCTTTCACTTAAACCAGCGCGGGCCGGTGCGGGGTCGCTGAAAGTGGGTCCCTTGGGCCCACTGGTCAGGTTTGACCAGTCATAGTGCCTTCTTCCTCCTTTGCTTCGAGCGGGGCGGGGCTCCGGCGATCGCTGTCGATGAGCCACGGCTCCTTGAGGGGTTTTGAGGGCGGGGATGGATCCGCAAGACTGGGGCGGTCCTCCCGGTAGTCACTAGGTCAGCGGGGGTGGAGGGAGTCGCCGGCGGTGAGCTCAGCGGCGGAGCTGGCCTCTGGTGGAAATTGGGGGTCTCGGCTACGGTGGTTTCCGGTCGCGTTTGAGAGCGTGGGCAGCTCTGCACGAGCAAGGGGAGTCTGACGGTGGTGCTCGATGGGCGGGGGAAGGTTTGTTTGCTGCGGATGGAGCTGGGATGCGGCGGCGTTCGAACTGGCGGAGACGAGGAAGATGGCTCTTCCCCTACCAATTGCTGACCACCGGGGCTGAAGGGAGGTGGCTTGAGGTCGCCTGAGTGCTCGGACAAGCTCGGGGCCTCCTATATATATTGCTCGAGGTCGGTTCCGCGGCGGCCGGAGATAAGCTCGGCGAACCGACGTTCTGTAGCAAGGGGGCGCGTGGCGATGGCTGGCGGTGTCCGGCAGGTTGAGTGGATGAGAACGGGTTGTTCCAGGGACAGCGGGCGCCCTGGGGTGGCTTGGGCGGCGCCGTCCATAGCAGAGGCTCACTGTGGCCGCCGGCGTGCCGCCAAAGGGCTCTGACGATGGCGCTGTAGGGCGCCAGAGAGGCTTGGAGGCTTCCGGCGAGTGGACGTGAGCGAGATGTGGCTCTGCGGACGAGCGAAGGCCGGGGGCAGGACGCGGCGACTCGGTGCGCGTGCGTGTAAAACGTGCGCTCTGGGCGCGCCCAGAGCACGCACACTAGGTGCTCGACAAAATGTCAAGGCCTGCCAGGAGGCTCCAATCACTACAACAAAATCACATAGTGTGACAAAAATCCCCATGACGATGGCAGACAACGTCACACAAATAATCAATGTGTGATGTTTTCGTAGGTGGCGTCACTAATTACCACAAATCGGTGACGATGGATGTCACTGAATTGCCTCGACCATTAAGCACACCGCGCTGCTATTTTTTGTGACGTCTTGATAATTTCCATGACGAACCTACTAGAGTCATCGAATATTACTAATGTGTGACGATCATTTTTTTGCCATGTAAGTCTAGCGGTGGGACCCACCATAGTTCTTCATGGGTTATTGAGCGGTAGGACCCACACATCAATATTGATAGTAGGACCTGCCATCGTTTTTTCACCGGCTGTTGAGTATTGTAACTTTTTATATTTCATATAAATAGGTAGTGGCTAGGTAATAACGTATTGTGTTCTAGTTGTTGGTAAAAAAACTTGAACCAAGCGTTCGTGAGCTGATGGGCTTTCCTTCGGTCTCAAAAATTAAAAAAATGAATTAGGAGAGTGGACGGGAAATGGGGAAAACTTATTTTATTCTTAGCTAATATAAATAGATAGTGGCTGGGCACAAAACTTGAATCGGGTGTTCATAAGCTGAGGTTTTGTTGTATCTCATATCTCAAATATATTATTAAGGAAAATAAATGGGAGAGTGGATGGGAAAACTTTAGTACAGGGAGTTCGAATGGTCTCCACTTACGGCGTTGAGAAAAGGCTAGAGTTCGGATGCTGATATATGTTGTGCTAAAAGATAGGAATATGTATAACGTCCTTGCGACTAGCAGTGGTTAGTTATTTCTTGGGGGGGAGGGGGATCTTTTACTTGATCTGGAAAAACTATGAGATGCAGTACCTTTATTTTGGGCGGACTATAAGAGATGTTTTTTTTTAGACACAAGACTATAAGAGATGTACCACTGGGAAAAAAAAGATGCACAGCTGGAAATAGCACCCGCGGCCTGTGTGCACACAGCGCACAAAGTTACCACGAGACAAGGGCCTCACGCAAGCGTACGGTTGGCCAGCCCAATTAGTGTTAGGTTCGCCCCCTTTTTTATGATTTTCCTTCGCGCTTTTATTTCGTAAATATTGTAAAAACAAATTATATATTTATGAAATTTATTTTCTTAAAACGCTCATCATGCATTCAAAAAATGTTTTGCAGTGTACAGAAAGTAACCACATAATTTTTTTAAAAATGTTTAAAGCATTAAAAAAATGTATGTGACATAATAAAACATCTTCACGCCTTTCAAAAATATGTTCGTCATGTTCAAAAAATGTTTATACTATATAATAAAATGTTTGTGTAGTTTATAAAAATATTCTTTTTCCATTTTTTCCATTTGTATTGAAAAATGTGTAACATGTATTAAAATATGTCCAAAACATGTTTTTGAAAAAAATGCATCATGTATTTGAAAAATATTCAACATGTATGAAAGAAATATTCCACAAGTATATGAAAAATTTACAATGTGTTCAACAAGAAAATGAAAAGAAAAAAAATGAAGGGACACAAATATAGCAAAAAAATGATAAGACGAACTGAAAACCGTAAAAGGGAAAAACAGGATGGAAAACTGACAAGCACACAGTGCAACAAAAAAATGAATAACTAGGTGCTCCCACTCCGGAGCGTTGTAGGCGATCACTTGTTCAGGATCATAGTGGGCATTTCGCAAATGATAAATGTCACTCTGAAAGAATTAACGCGTGGATCGCCTACAACGACTGCACATATGCGCCGACCGATTAATGCACACTTCAAACCAGTAACAAGAGAAAGGAGGGGGGGGGGACCAGGGATCGATCACGAGCCGGTTACGTGCTGGGTAGCATCGCTAGAAACTTAAGCACGGTTGGTTCGTGCTTAACTGGGAAGTGCGACAAAATTGGGGGATGAGGGCCGACTTTGGCTCGAACCTTCGAAGGATAAAAATTGTTTTCTTCTTGGTTTTCTGAGTTTTCTACCGGGTTTTAAGTTTTTTATTTTCTTTGTTTTCTCTTTTCGTCCCTTTTATGTTACTTTTTCTTCCAGCAAAAGCACGTATTGGCTGGCCGATGAACGCACACTTTAAAGCTTCCAGGGATGGAAACAAGTGATCCGACGAGTAAAAGCTTAAACCGACGGTCCGATGGGTTCGGTCACCGGTCCATTTTTTTCTTAACTATAACTCAGATACATGTATAATTTACAAATGGCATTGATAGGTAATAAAAAATTGATTTTTTTAAGAAATATTGATTCACTGTGACAAAGGATTTATTTCTTGCGCGCAACCTAGCAAAATCATGGAGACAGGAGAACAAAATTTTCAAAGAAAAAGGAAGCAGGGTGTGAAATGTACACGAGCCAGCCATATATGTGACACGTTCTCCTAGTACAAATATCTCCTCCCACGATCGCAAGACTCTTTAGTATAAAAAACCCAAATCGCTAGTCTCTACTACTATTAAAAGAGCAAACTTGTTCTATTTTACAGACACCCGTCGAGTGTACACGGTTAATTACCATGGTCTGATTATCCAAATCAGTAAGATTAACAGATCGGATTAATCTAATGATATATCACGGGGTGCAATTAGCAATTACATTGGGCAGACGAAAATTTCCACGCCCCGCTTCCGCAACTTCCCCGCTCGCATATCCCGCATCCCCGATGGGAATCACGGAAGCTTCCCTTCCCTTACGACCGCATCTTATCATGGAAACTATCGGGCAGAGGATCTCCACTCGCCTCTACCCTAGCCTGCCGTTCGTGCCGCGGCGGCCATGGAGTTTGGCTTCCGCGCCGATGAACGCCGGCTGAGGAAATCCTATTCGTTCGCCCCAAGAAGCGGCTCATCGAGGAGGAGGCGCGCCGTGAGTTGGAGGTCAAGAGCAATCTTGCCTTTGCTTGTTCCCCACGGGGATTTCGTGCCCGACCTGTTCTTCGCCCCATTTGCTTCTTGCCGCCACCGCATGAGCGCATGCCGATTAAACCGTTCCCGCACCCGCCGCTGCCAGTGACTTTCGAGGAGTTCGTAGCCTGGCAGTGGCAGGGATTTGGGCATCACTAGAGCTCGGGGTTTCTGGAAAGGATACCGGTGCTCTGTGACTCTCTGAGGATAGTAGGTTGTCTCCGTCGTGGCGAAATCTGGAGTACAGGCTCAAGCTTCTTGAGCTCGAGCCGCCGGAAGACCCGAGGTATGGGGGCTTAAATCTTCTTCAGATTGTTCGACAAAGTTATTATCATCATGGTACTACGGCTGAGCTTATTTTCAAGATTCGGCAAGTACCTTCTGTATCTCTGTTGTGTCATTTCAGAGTCACCCACACTATCTGTTCTCAAGTTATTTACCAGATCGCTTGGTCATATGCGGGTGGTGCTCGCGAGTTCTTGGTCGTCGTTGGCTGCGGCACGATTTCTTGGTCTTTGCCGCCGGCGGAACCGGTGCCAGCTCTTGGTCGTCGGCGGCTGCGGCATGAGTTCTTGTTCCTCCTCAGCCGTGCAGCTGGATTGTACCTTTGAGATGGTACGGTGAGAGTGAGATCCTACATTGCTGCCCAGCCGAGCAACTAAAATCACAAAATATTGTCCTGTGTGTGTGAAAGAAAAACAGTTCAGAAGCATATCTGATCCTCCATTAGGAAGTTTGAAGCCCTTTGTTTTATGGGAAGCAACAAACAACGATTTGTACATCGCTGTTGTAAATTAGTTAATTATTGTATAAGATAAATTTATATCATACATCCACATGAAATTGCCCATCTCCCTTCGTTGCCTGATGCGTCACTTTTTCTTGACAGACTGATGCTGCTGTATGGCTATCGCAGAGCTGTGTTAGATATGTGATGAAACAGTACTGCACAAGATGTCGATTCTGATGACCGAAGCTAAGCAAGCCAATTCAGCGTCATCATCATAATATGGCTGCAATGTTGCATGTGTTTATCTTGTCAGGACATGAGATCTCAGTAAATAAGTGGAGACTCAACCCTTCTTTGAACATATCATCAGGTAGTACCCTCCTTGTGAACATCTCCAAGCTCCAGCAGAGTGATCCCAAAGTTGTAAGCATCACCAGCAGTTGATACATGAAGGGCGTATAATCATGGCAGTTTAGTTTATTAATATAAGAAATCATATTGTCCGTTGGAAACCCGTATGTACTGTTGTTGTTCTGTGTAGAAGGGCTGATTCAGTCCAACCATGATGTTGTACACTCTAAACATATCTCCCAATTCATTAGCCATCAGCTAAACTTCAGTGATTTAGTTAGCAACGACTGACTAGCACAATTCGTGCACTTATGTACACAGTATATATGTACATGTCTGGATCAGTTTGATGGGTGCCTACCAACACATGCCAGCAGCCCCGGACGCAATGATGCGCCGGTGATCTGGCCGCCGTCCGTGCATATCGCCCATCAAAATGTGCCCCGCCGTCACCTGGCCGCGCTGCAGATGAAAAAATCAGGTACTTTACAAACTGAACTTTTGCAACTGTGTATCCCATATGTGTTGGCTCTGCATCTGAAACTTGGATTAATTACATCAATATATTGTTTGTTAATTTGCATCACCATCCAAAATTGGTTTCTTTTCAATTCAGGTTTCACTTGTAAGACGTGGGAAACAGTGTGACGCAATGACATTTTGACTTTGTTAATTTATATCTCCATCCAAAATTCTGGTCACAAAATTACATGTATACTTGGCAGTCTAACTGACATTTTTTAGTTTGCAGATTTGAGGTGGGAAAACCAAAATGCGTTTTGTAGAGTCGGATGGATGTTTCAGGATATCTGACCGTTGCAATGCATCACTATATGATTGAGAAGTGGGGACGACCTGATGAAGGATGAAGCATAGATAAGTTATGCTTAGGAATCCATAAAATTGGCTTTTATGTCCATCTGTACAATGCAGTGCAGATGTCAAAGTTCTTGGACTGAGTTTCTAATTAGTGGCACCATTTGTCCAGCAACGATCCAGCTTATTTGTTTTTGATCAAAATTGCTCCACGTACGATATTTTCTGCATGATCCGTGAACGGGACTTCCATTGCAGTAGAAGCGTGTGCGTGCATGCACGCTCGCTGTGGCACTGCCAGGTAGGATCGTTCACGAGTCGGGCACAATTTTATCGCGTGTATAGCAGCGCTGTTTTTTCATAACAAAGTCATGACTTCGGGTAGTTCCATGCCCTTGATTTTCTCATGCACCAGTAGATTGTATGCAAATCAATGTTTTGGTCTTATATGTCCTCATTTTTCAAAACGGTGTTAATAATGATGATAGAAATCATCATCATAATAATAAGACCACCAATCAAGTTATGCTTTTAATTTTTGAAATTGAATATGTTACTCTCCAATCAAAATTAATTGTCTCATACTTAGTACTACTTTAGTATAAAGTTGTGTTGGGGAACGTAGTATTTTAAAATTTTCCTACGATCACGCAAGATCTATCTACCAGATGCATAGCAACGAGAGGGTAGAGTGTGTCTACGTACCCTCGTAGACCGGGAGCGGAAGCGTCAAGTGACGCGGTTGATGTTGTCGAACTTCTTCGCGATCCAACCGATCAAGCACCGAACGTACGGCACCTCCGCGTTCAGCACACGTTCAGCTTGATGACGTCCCACGAGCTCTTGATCCAGTTGAGCTTCACGGGAGAGTTTCGTCAGCACGACGGCGTGGTGACGGATATGATGTGTTCACCGGCGCAGGGCTTCGCCTAAGCTCCGCGACGGTACGACTGAGGTGTGATTCTGTGGAGGGGGGCACCGCACACGGCTAAAACAATTCAACTTGTGTGTCTTTGGGTGCCCCCCTGCCCCCGTATTTAAAGGAGCAAGGGAGGGAGGGAGGCCAACCTCTCTTGGTGCGGCTAGGGAAGGAGTCCTACTAGGAATAGGATTGCAATCCTATTCCTAGTAGGATTCACCGAAAGGAAGAAGGGGGAAAGGAATAGGAGAGGTGGCGCCCCCCCAATCCTAGTCCAACTAGGATTCCTAGGTGGGGGCGCCGGCCAGCCCTATGGGCTGCCTCTCTCTCACCCTTTAGGCCCACTATGGACCATCCCCTCTCGTAGGGGGTTCCGGTAACCCCCTCCGGCATTCCCGATAAATACGAAACTTTTCCGATATACTTCCGGTGTCCGAATATAGCCGTCCAATATATCAATCTTTATGTCCCGGACATTCCGAGACTCCTCGTCATGTCCGTGATCTCATCCGGGACTCCGAACTACCTTCGGTACATCAATACTCATAAACTCATAATACCGATCGTCATCAAACGTTAAGCGTGCGGACCCTACGGGTTCGGGAACTATGTAGACATGATCGAGACTCATCTCCGGTCAATAACCAATAGCGGAACCTGGATGTTCATATTGGCTCCTACATATTCTACGAAGATCTTTTATCGGTCAGAACCGCATAACAACATACGTTGTTCCTTTTGTCAAACGGTATGTTACTTGCCCGAGATTCGATCGTCGGTATCTTTATACCTAGTTCAATCTCGTTTACCGGCAAGTCTCTTTACTCGTTCCGTAACACATCATCTCGTGACTAACTCATTAGTCTTTTGCTTGCAAGGCTTATTGTGATGTGTGTTACCGAGAGGGCCCAGAGATACCTCTCCGACACTCGGAGTGACAAATCCTAATCATGATCTATGCCAACACCACGAATACTTTCGGAGACACCTGTAGAGCATCTTTATGATCACCCAGTTACGTTGTGACGTTTGATATCACACAAGGTGTTCCTACGGTATTCGGGAGTTGCATAATCTCGTAGTCATAGGAACATGTATAAGTCATGAAGAAAGCAATAGCAGTTAAACTAAACGATCATAGTGCTATGCTAACGGATGGGTCTTGTCCATCACATCATTCTCCTAATGATGTGATCCCGTTGATCAAATGACAACTCATGTCTATGGCTAGGAAACATAACCATCTTTGATCAATGAGCTAGTCTAGTAGAGGCATACTAGGGACATACTGTTTTGTCTATGTATTCACACATGTATTAAGTTTCCGGTTAATACAATTCTAGCATGAATAATACATATTTATCATGATATAAGGAAATAAATAATAACTTTATTATTGCCTCTAGGGCATATTTCCTTCAGTCTCCCACTTGCACTAGAGTCAATAATCTAGCTCACATCGCCATGTGATTTAATACCGATAGTTCACATCGTTATGTGACCAACACCCAAAGGGTTTACTAGAGTCAATAATCTAGTTCACATCGCTATGTGATTAATACCCAAGAGTAATAAGGTGTGATCATGTTTTGCTTGTGAGAGAAGTTTAGTCAACGGGTCTGTCATATACAGATCCCTATGTATTTCGCAAATTTCTATGTCTACAATGCTCTGCATGGAGCTACTCTAGCTAATTGCTCCCACTTTCAATACGCATCCAGATTGATACTTAGAGTCATCTGGATTTAGTGTCAAAGCTTGCATCGTCGTAACCCTTTACGACGAACTCTTTATCACCTCCATAATCGAGAAATATTTCCTTAGTCATCCAATTACTAAGGATAATTTTGACCGCTGTACATTGATCTACTCCTGGATCACTATTGTACCTCCCTGTCAAACTCTTGGCAAGGTACACAACGTGTTTTGTACACAGCATGGCATACTTTATAGAACCTATGGCTGAGGCATAGGGAATGACTTTCATTCTCTCTATATTTTTCTGCCGTGGTCTGGCTTTGAGTCTTACTCAACTTCACACCTTACAAGTCAGGCAAGAACTTCTTCTTTGACTGATCCATTTTGAACTACTTCAAAATCTTATCAAGGTATGTACTCATCGAAAGTCTTATCAAGCGTTTTGATCTATCTATATAGATCTTGATGCTCAATATGTAAGCAGCTTCACCGAGGTCTTTCTTTGAAAAACTCCTTTATGCTTTCCAGAAAATTCTACATCATTTCCGATCGACAATATGTCATTCACATATACTTATCAAAAAGGTTGTAGTGCTCCCACTCACTTCTTGTAAATACAGGCTTCACCGTAAGTCTGTATAAATCTATATGCTTTGATCAACTTATCAAAGCGTATATTCCAACTCCGAGATGCTTGCACCAGTCCATAGATGGATCACTGGAGCTTGCATACTTTGTCAGCACCTTTTGGATCGACAAAACCTTCTGGTTGCATCATATACAACTCTTCTTTGAGATATCCATTTAGGAATGCAGTTTTGACATCCATTTGCCAGATTTCATAATCATAAAATGCGGCAATTGCTAACATGATTCGGACAGACTTAAGCATCGCTACAGGTGAGAAAGTCTCATCGTAGTCAACTCCTTGAACTTGTCGAAAACCTTTTGCAACAAGTCGAGCTTTGTAAACAGTAATATTACCGTCTGCGTCGGTCTTCCTCTTGAAGATCCATTTATTTTCGATGGCTTGCCGATCATCGGGCAAGTCAACCAAAGTCCACACTTTGTTCTCATACATGGATCCTATCTCAGATTTCATGGCTTCAAGCCATTTTGCGGAATCTGGGCTCATCATCGCTTCCTCATAGTTCGTAGGTTCATCATGGTCTAGTAACATGATTTCCAGAACTGGGTTGCCGTACCACTCTGGTGCGGAACGTACTCTGGTTGATCTACGACGTTCAGCAGAAACTTGATCCGAAGTTTCATGATCATTATCATTAACTTCCTCACTGATTGGTGTAGGAATCACTGGAACAATTTTCTGTGATGTACTACTTTCCAATTCGGGAGAAGGTACAATTACCTTATCAAGTTCTACTTTCCTCCCACTCACTTCTTTCAAGAGAAACTCTTTTTCTAGAAAGGATCCATTTTTAGCAACGAATATCTTGCCTTCGGATCTGTGATAGAAGGTGTACCCAACAGTCTCTTTTGGGTATCCTATGAAGATTTACTTCTCCGATTTGGGTTCGAGCTTATCATGTTGTAAACTTTTTCACATAAGCATCGCAGTCCCAAACTTAAAGAAATGACAGCTTAGGTTTATTATCAAACCACAGTTCATACGGTGTCATCTCTACGGATTTAGATGGTGCCCTTTTTAACGTGAATGTAGCTGTCTCTAATGCATAACCCCAAAACGATAGTGGTAAATTGGTAAGAGACATCATAGATCGTACCATATCTAATAAAGTATGGTCACGACGTTCGGACACACCATTACGCTGTGGTGTTCCAGGTGGCGTGAGTTGTGAAACTATTCCACATTGTTTCAAATGAAGACCAAACTCGTAACTCAAATATTCTCCTCCACGATCAGATCGTAGAAACTTTATTTTCTTGTTACGATGATTCTCTACTTCACTCTGAAATTCTTTGAACTTTTCAAATGTTTCAGACTTGTGTTTCATTAAGTAGATATACCCATATCTGCTCAAATCATCAGTGAAGGTCAGAAAATAACGATATCCGCCGTGAGCTTCAACACTCATTGGTCCGCATACATCAATATGTATGATTTCCAACAAATATGTTGCTCGCTCCATAGTTCCGGAGAACGGAGTTTTAGTCATCTTGCCCATGAGGCATGGTTCGCAAGCACCAAGTGATTCATAATCAAGTGATTCCAAAAGTCCATCATTATGGAGTTTCTTCATGCGTTTTACACCAATATGACTTAAACGGCAGTGCCACAAATAAGTTGCACTATCATTATTAACCTTGCATCTTTTGGCTTCAATATTATGAATATGTGTATCACAGAATCGAGATCCAACAAACTATTTTCATTGGGTGTATTACCATAGAAGGTTTTATTCATGTAAACAGAACAACAATTATTCTCTAACTTACATGAATAACCGTATTGCAATAAACATGATCAAATCACATTCATGCTCAACACAAACACCAAATAACAGTTATTTAGTTTCAACACTAACCCCGAAAGTCTAGGGAGTGTGCGATGATGATCATATCAATCTTGGAACTGCTTCCAATATACATCGTCACTTCATCCTTTAACTAGTTTATGTTCATTATGCAACTCCCACTTCGAGTTACTACTCTTTAGCAACTGAACCAATATCAAATACCGAGGTGTTGCTATGAACACTAGTAAAATACACATTAATAATCTGTATATCAAATATACCTTTGTTCACTTTGCCATCCTCCTTATCCGCCAAGTATCTAGGGCAGTTCCACTTTTAGTGACCATTTCCTTTGCAGTATAAGCACTTGTTTCAGGCTTGAGTTTAGCTTTGGGTTTCTTGACGGGAGTGACAACTTGCTTGTCATTCTTCTTGAAGTTCCCCTTTTTTATCCCTTTGCCCTTTACTTGAAACAAGTGGTCTTGTTAACCATCAACACTTGATGCTTTTTCATGATTTCTACCTTCGCCTACTTCAGTATCGCGAAGAGCTGGGAATTCCTTTCGTCATCCCTTGCATATTTATAGTTCATCACGAAGTTCTACTAACTTGGTGATAGTGACTAGAGAACTTTGTCAATTACTATCTTATCTGGAAGATTAACTCCCACTTGATTAAAGTAATTGTAGTACCCAGACAATCTGAGCACATGCTCACTGGTTGAGCTATTCTCCTCCATCTTGTAGGCAAAGTACTGTCAGAGGTCTTATACCTCTCGACACGGGCATGAGTATGAAATACTAATTTCAACTCTTGGAACATCTTATATGCTCCGTGGCGTTCAAAACGTTTTTGAAGTCCCGATTCTAAGCCGTAAAGTATGGTGCACTAAACTATCAAGTAGTCATCATATCGAGCTTTTGTCAAAACGTTCATAACGTCTGCATCTGCTCCTGCAATAGGTCTGTCACCTAGCGGTGCATCAAGGACATAATTCTTCTGTGCATCAATGAGGATAATCCTCAGATCACGGAAAAATTCCGCATCATTGCTACTAACATCTTTCAACTTGGTTTTCTCTAGGAGCATATGAAAAATAAACGGGGAGCAACATCGCGAGCTATTGATCTACAACATAGATATGCTAATACTACCAGGACTAAGTTCATGATAAATTAAAGTTCAATTAATCATATTACTTAAGAACTCCCACTTAGATAGACATCCCTCTGGTCATCTAAATGATCACGTGATCCAAATCAACTAAACCATGTCCGATCATCACGTGAGATGGAGTAGTTTCAATGGTGAACATCTTATGTTGATCATATCTACTATATGATTCACGCTCGACCTTTCGGTCTCCAGTGTTCCGAGGCCATATCTGCATATGCTAGGCTCGTCAAATTTAACCCGAGTATTCTGCGTGTGCAAAACTGGCTTACACCCGTTGTATTTGAACATAGAGCTTATCACACCCGATCATCACGTGGTGTCTCGGCACGACGAACTTTCGCAACGGTGCATACTCAGGGAGAACACTTATACCTTGAAATTTAGTAAGGGATCATCTTATAATGCTACCGTCGATCTAAGCAAAATAAAAAGCATAATAAGATAAACATCACATGCAATCAAAATATGTGACATGATATGGCCATCATCATCTTGTGATTTTGATCTCCATCTTCAAAGCACCGTCATGATCACCTTCGTCACCGGCTTGACACCTTGATCTTCATCGTAGCATCGTTGTCGTCTCGCCAACTATTGCTTCCACGACTATCGCTACCACTTAGTGATAAAGTAAAGCAATTACATGGCGATTGCATTTCATACAATAAAGCGACAACCATATGGCTCCTGCCAGTTGCCGATAACTTTACAAAACAAGATCATCTCATACAAAACCGTATAACTTATCATGTCTTGACCATATCACATCACAACATGCCCTGCAAAAACAAGTTAGATATCCTCTACTTTGTTTGTTGCAAGTTTTACGTGGCTGCTACGGGCTTTAGCAAGAACCGTTCTTACCTACGCATACAAAACCACAACGATGTTTCGTCAAGTATGTGTTGTTTTAACCTTCACAAGGACCGGGCGTAGCCACACTTGATTCAGCTAAAGTGAGAGAGACAGACACCCTCCAGTCACCTTTAAGCAACGAGTGCTCGTAACGGTGAAACCATTCTCGCGTAAGCGTACGCGTAATGTCGGTCCGGGCCGCTTCATCTCACAATACCGCCGAAGCAAAGTATGACATGCTGGTAAGCAGTATGACTAGTATCGTCCACAATCTCATTGTGTTCTACTCGTGCATATCATCTACGCATAGACCTGGCTCTGATACCACTGTTGGGGAACGTAGTATTTTAAAATTTTCCTACGATCACGCAAGATCTATCTACCAGATGCATAGCAACGAGAGGGGAGAGTGTGTCTACGTACCCTCGTAGACCGGGAGCGGAAGCGTCAAGTGACGCGGTTGATGTTGTCGAACTTCTTCGTGATCCAACCGATCAAGCACCGAACGTACGGCACCTCCGTGTTCAGCACACGTTCAGCTTGATGACGTCCCACGAGCTCTTGATCCAGTTGAGCTTCACGGGAGAGTTTCGTCAGCACGACGGCATGGTGACGGATATGATGTGTTCACCGGCGCAGGGCTTCGCCTAAGCTCCGCGACGGTACGACTGAGGTGCTATTCTGTGGATGGGGGCACCGCACACGGCTAAAATAATTCAACTTGTGTGTCTTTGGGTGCCCCCTGCCCCCGTATATAAAGGAGCAAGGGAGGGAGGCCGGCCAACCTCTCCTGGTGCGGCTAGGGAAGGAGTCCTACTAGGAATAGGATTGCAATCCTATTCCTAGTAGGATTCACCGAAAGGAAGAAGGGGGAAAGGAATAGGAGAGGTGGCGCCCCCCCAATCCTAGTCCAACTAGGATTCCTAGGTGGGGGCGCCGGCCAGCCCTATGGGCTGCCTCTCTCTCACCCTTTAGGCCCACTATGGACCATCCCCTCTCGTAGGGGGTTCCGGTAACCCCCTCCGGCATTCCCGATAAATCTGAAACTTTTCCGGTATACTTCCGGTGTCCGAATATAGCCGTCCAATATATCAATCTTTATGTCTCGGACATTCCGAGACTCCTCGTCATGTCCGTGATCTCATCCGGGACTCCGAACTACCTTCGGTACATCAATACTCATAAACTCATAATACCGATCGTCATCAAACGTTAAGCGTGCGGACCCTCCGGGTTCGAGAACTATGTAGACATGATCGAGACTCATCTCCGGTGAATAACCAATAGCGGAACCTGGATGTTCATATTGGCTCCTACATATTCTACGAAGATCTTTTATCGGTCAGAACCGCATAACAACATACGTTGTTCCTTTTGTCAAACGGTATGTTACTTGCCCGAGATTCGATCGTCGGTATCTTTATACCTAGTTCAATCTCGTTTACCGGCAAGTCTCTTTACTCGTTCCGTAACACATCATCTCGTGACTAACTCATTAGTCTTTTGCTTGCAAGGCTTATTGTGATGTGTGTTACCGAGAGGGCCCAGAGATACCTCTCCGACACTCGGAGTGACAAATCCTAATCTTGATCTATGCCAACACCACGAATACTTTCGGAGACACCTGTAGAGCATCTTTATGATCACCCAGTTACGTTGTGACGTTTGATAGCACACAAGGTGTTCCTACGGTATTCGGGAGTTGCATAATCTCATAGTCATAGGAACATGTATAAGTCATGAAGAAGGCAATAGCAGTAAAACTAAACGATCATAGTGCTATGCTAACGGATGGGTCTTGTCCATCACATCATTCTCCTAATGATGTGATCCCGTTGATCAAATGACAACTCATGTCTATGGTTAGGAAACATAACCATCTTTGATCAATGAGCTAGTCTAGTAGAGGCATACTAGGGACATACTGTTTTGTCTATGTATCCACACATGTACTAAGTTTCCAGTTAATACAATTCTAGCATGAATAAAAGACATTTATCATGATATAAGGAAATACAAATAACATCTTTATTATTGCCTCTAGGGCATATTTCCTTCAGTCTCCCACTTGAACTAGAGTCAATAATCTAGATTACAAAGTGATGATCCTCACACCCATGGAGTCTTGGTGCTGATCATGTTTTGCCCGTGGAAGAGGCTTAGTCAACGGGTCTGCAATATTCAGATCCGTATGTATTTTGCAAATCTCTATGTCTCCCTCCTTGACTAGATCGCGGATGGAATTGAAGCGTCTTTTGATGTGCTTTGTTCTCTTGTGAAACCTAGATTCCTTCGCCAAGGCTATGGCTCCAGTGTTGTCACAAAAGATTTTCATTGGACCCGATGCACTAGGTACTACACCTAGATCGGATATGAACTCCTTCATCCAGACTCCTTCATTTGCTGCTTCCGAAGCAGCTATGTATTCCGCTTCACACGTAGATCCCGCCACGACGCTCTGCTTGGAACTGCACCAACTGACAGCTCCACCGTTCAATAAAAATACATATCCGGTTTGTGACTTTGAGTCATCCGGATCAGTGTCAAAGCTAGAATCGACGTAACCGTTTACGACGAGCTCTTTGTCACCTCCATATACGAGAAACATATCCTTTGTTCTTTTCAGATACTTTAGGATGTTTTTGACCGATGTCCAGTGATCCACTCCTGGATTACTTTGGTACCTCCCTGCTAGACTTATAGCAAGGCACACATCAGGTCTGGTACACAGCATTGCATACATGATAGATCCTATGGCTGAGGCATAGGGAATGACTTTCATTTTCTCTCTATCTTCTGCAGTGGTCGTGTTGGGGAACGTAGTATTTTAAAATTTTCCTACGATCACGCAAGATCTATCTACCAGATGCATAGCAACGAGAGGGGAGAGTGTGTCTACGTACCCTCGTAGACCGGGAGCGGAAGCGTCAAGTGACGCGGTTGATGTTGTCGAACTTCTTCGCGATCCAACCGATCAAGCACCGAACGTACGGCACCTCCGCGTTCAGCACACGTTCAGCTTGATGACGTCCCACGAGCTCTTGATCCAGTTGAGCTTCACGGGAGAGTTTCGTCAGCACGACGGCGTGGTGACAGATATGATGTGTTCACCGGCGCAGGGCTTCGCCTAAGCTCCGCGACGGTACGACCGAGGTGTGATTCTGTGGAGGGGGGCACCGCACACGGCTAAAACAATTCAACTTGTGTGTCTTTGGGTGCCCCCCTGCCCCCGTATATAAAGGAGCAAGGGAGGAGGGGCCGGCCAACTCTCCTGGTGCGGCTAGGGAAGGGATTCCTACTAGGAATAGGATTGCAATCCTATTCCTAGTAGGATTCACCGAAAGGAAGAAGGGGGAAAGGAATAGGAGAGGTGGCGCCCCCCCCAATCCTAGTCCAACTAGGATTCCTAGGTGGGGGCGCCGGCCAGCCCTATGGGCTGCCTCTCTCTCACCCTTTAGGCCCACTATGGACCATCCCCTCTCGTAGGGGGTTCCGGTAACCCCCTCCGGCATTCCCGATAAATCCGAAACCTTTCCGGTATACTTCCGGTGTCCGAATATAGCCGTCCAATATATCAATCTTTATGTCTCGGACATTCCGAGACTCCTCGTCATGTCCGTGATCTCATCCGGGACTCCGAACTACCTTCGGTACATCAATACTCAAAAACTCATAATACCGATCGTCATCAAACGTTAAGCGTGCGGACCCTACGGGTTCGAGAACTATGTAGACATGACCGAGACTCATCTCTGGTCAATAACCAATAGCGGAACCTGGATGTTCATATTGGCTCCTACATATTCTACGAAGATCTTTTATCGGTCAGAACCGCATAACAACATACGTTGTTCCTTTTGTCAAACGGTATGTTACTTGCCCGAGATTCGATCGTCGGTATCTTTATACCTGGTTCAATCTCGTTGCCGGCAAGTCTCTTTACTCGTTCCGTAACACATCATCTCGTGACTAACTCATTAGTCTTTTGCTTGCAAGGCTTATTATGATGTGTGTTACCGAGAGGGCCCAGAGATACCTCTCCGACACTCGGAGTGACAAATCCTAATCTTGATCTATGCCAACACCACGAATACTTTCGGAGACACCTGTAGAGCATCTTTATGATCACCCAGTTACGTTGTGACGTTTGATAGCACACAAGGTGTTCCTACGGTATTCGGGAGTTGCATAATCTCATAGTCATAGGAACATGTATAAGTCATGAAGAAAGCAATAGCAGTTAAACTAAACGATCATAGTGCTATGCTAACGGATGGGTCTTATCCATCACATCATTCTCCTAATGATGTGATCCCGTTGATCAAATGACAACTCATGTCTATGGCTAGGAAACATAACCATCTTTGATCAATGAGCTAGTCTAGTAGAGGCATACTAGGGACATACTGTTTTGTCTATGTATTCACACATGTATTAAGTTTCCGGTTAATACAATTCTAGCATGAATAATAAACATTTATCATGATATAAGGAAATAAATAATAACTTTATTATTTCCTCTAGGGCATATTTCCTTCAAGTTGTACCAAGTGTGCATTAATTAATATGAATCGAATGAAGTAGTAGTTTTTGTGTCTAACGATGTTATCTTAGTCAACACGTGCATGGCACGTGCACAACTACTAGTAGGCTATGGTTAGCCGCCGCCGCCGCCGCCATACTGGGATCTCGATCTGACACCACCGGCGCCATCATCAGCTGCTTGCGACATACAAACATACCTAGCCCCCTCTCCAGATTATCACTCCTTCCCTCCAGTGCCTGAAACTCGCCCCTCCTACACGTTGCAAAGGTCGTCAACACGGAGTTCATCCACCTTCGAGCTCACAATCGATTTGACTGCAGCGGATTCGATTGCCGCCCGGCCAGACCGCCATGGCACTTGGCGCCAGCCACCCTTCATAAGGACCTGACGCCGCACATATCTGGCTGGGGCAAAGAATAAAACCGCCACACTATCTTCCTTTTCAGATCCGTGTGTCCTTATCTTACTCGCGGTATGGTGTGCCAGTCCCGAGTTGAGTAGTAGCAGCAGAAAAATATGAGGCATCGGCGATCCGGCGCCGCCGTGTTTTTCTCCGTCTCTCTAGGTAAAGCCCTCTTACTGCCGCCTATGGTTTGTCTTCCTATTCACAAGATCTCGATCTGACGCTGTTTCTCTCTACGCAGTAAGGACAATGTGTCACTCCCCATAGTCCCTCCAGTCGGATCCAGCAGCGCATGGCAGCAACGACTATATCGAGCCTCCTCCAAATCCATGCGGTTCCAAAAAAATTGGTTTGTTACAATCCACACCTATTGGTACCCTGTGTGATTAGACCCCCCATCAGCCAATCATTGATTGTTTTGCAGATAGAGTACATGAGCTTCTAGAATCGAGCGTACTTTGAAACCAACGCTGTTCTCTGTGGATGCCAACCGGCACCTGTGAGATTGCGACTTCCGCTCTCTGTCTTCCTTCTATAAATCAACCAAAATTGCTCTTGCGTGCAAATAGTTACGCACAATAAATCTTCATGGATTAATGTATGTGCTCATTGTTCTAATGTGTCTATAAGTATGTTAGCTCCACATGCACGAGATGGCAAGCCACTACTAGCCTTATAATCACGAAATGTCCTTTGCTTATTGATTTGTTTATGTCTTTGTTGCAAATTATAATCCTATGCTTATGACAGGATGATACACAAGTCATCATTGAAGAAGTCGGGGTGGACAAACAAGGGTAGCTACCTTCAAGAAGAAGAGCCAACCAACAAATGCTCCTTGCTTTGATGAAGAACAAAGCGATACAATTATGTGCAGGAGTCGAGACAATACTCATTTGTTAATCTAGTCCTCAGAGTCTATCGATGCTACATGTTTTATCAGGTTGCTATGTAACTTGTGCTATTTTAGCTTATGTGGTATGTGAACTATGTGAAGGAAATATGCCCTAGAGACAATAATAAAGTTATTATTTATTTCCTTACATCATGATAAATGTTTATTATTCATGCTAGAATTCTATTAACCGGAAACTTAGTACATGTGTGAATACATAGACAAAACAGAGTGTCCCTAGTATGCCTCTACTAGACTAGCTCATTGATCAAAGATGGTTATATTTCCTAGCCATAGACATGAGTTGTCATTTGATCAACGGGATCACATCATTAGGAGAATAATGTGATGGACAAGACCCATCCGTTAGCTTAGCACTATGATCGTTTAAGTTTTACTGCTATTGCTTTCTTCATGACTTATACATGTTCCTATGACTATGAGATTATGCAACTCCCGAATACCGGAGGAACACTTTGTGTGCTACCAAACGTCACAACGTAACTGGGTGATTATAAAGGTACTCTACAGGTGTCTCCGAAGGTACTTGTTGGGTTGGCGTATTTCGAGATTAGGATTTGTCACTCCGATTGTCGGAGAGGTATCTCTGGGCCCACTCGGTAATGCACATCACTATAAGCCTTGCAAGCATTGCAACTAAGGAGTTAGTTGCGCGATAATGTATTACAGAACAAGTAAAGAGACTTGCCGGTAACGAGATTCAACTAGGTATTGAGATACTGACGATCGAATCTCGGGCAAGTAACATACCGATGACAAAGGGAACAACGTATGTTGTTATGCGGTTTGACCGATAAAGATATTCGTAGAATATGTGGGAGCCAATATGAGCATCCAGGTTCCGCTATTGGTTATTGACCAGAGACGTGCCTCGGTCATGTCTACATAGTTCTCGAACCCATAGGGTCCGCACGCTTAAGGTTTCGATGATAGTTTTATTATGAGTTTATGAGTTTTGATGTACCCAAGGAGTTCGGAGTCCCTGATGAGATCGGGGCATGACGAGGAGTCTCGAAATGGTCGAGGCGTAAAAATCGATATATTGGAAGACTATATTCGGACATCGGAAAGGTTCCGAGTGATTCGGGTATTTTCGGAGTACCGGGGAGTTACGGGAATAGAAGAGAGAGGCCAAAAGGAAGGAGGCGCGCACCCCCCTTCTGGTCCGAATTGGACAAGGGGTGCAGCCCCCTTTTCCTTCTCCCTCTCCTCCTCTTTCCTTCTCTCCTACTCCGAAAAGGAAAGGGGAATCCTACTAGGACTTTGGAGTCCTAGTAGGACTCCCCACACTTGGCGCGGCCCCTCTAGGGCCGGCCTCTCCCTCCCTCCTTTATATACGGGGGCAAGGGGGCACCTCTAGACACGACAATTGATCTCTTGATCTCTTAGCCGTGTGCGGTGCCCCCCTCCACCATAGTTCTCCTCGATAATATAATAGCGGTGCTTAGGCGAAGCCCTGCAACGGTAGAACATCAAGATCGTCACCACGCCGTCGTGCTGACGGAACTCTCCCTCGACACTCGGCTGGATCAGAGTTCGAGGTACGTCATCGAGCTGAACGTGTGCTAGAACTCGGAGGTGCCGTAGTTTCGGTCCTTGATCGGTCGGGCCGTGAAGACGTACGACTACATCAACCGCGTTGTTCTAACGCTTCCGCTTTCGATCTACGAGGGTACGTAGACACACTCTCCCCTCTCGTTGCTATGCATCTGGTAGATAGATCTTGCGTGATCGTAGGAAAATTTTAAAATACTACGTTCCCCAACAGTGGCATCAGAGCCAGGTCTATGCGTAGATGATATGCACGAGTAGAACACAAGTGAGTTGTGGACGATACTAGTCATACTGCTTACCAGCATGTCATACTTTGATTCGGCAGTATTGTTGGATGAAGCGGCCCGAACCGACATTACGCGTATGCTTACACGAGAATGGTTCTACCGACGTGCTTCGCACACAGGTGGCTGGCAGGTGTCAGTTTCTCCAACTTTAGTTGAATCAAGTGTGGCTACGCCCGGTCCTTGTGAAGGTTAAAACAGCACATACTTGATGAAATATTGTTGTGGTTTTGTATGCGTAGGTAAGAAGGGTTCTTGCTAAGCCCGTAGCAGCCACGTAAAACTTGCAACAACAAAATAGAGGACGTCTAACTTGTTTTTGCAGGGCATGTTGTGATGTGATATGGTCAAGACATGATGAGTTATACGGTTTTGTATGAGATGATCATGTTTTGTAAAGTTATCGGCAACTGGCAGGAGCAATATGGTTGTCGCTTTATTGTATGAAATGCAATCGCCATGTAATTGCTTTACTTTATAAGTAAGCGGTAGCGATAGTCGTAGAAGCAATAGTTGGAGAGACGACAACGATGCTACGATGGAGATCAAGGTGTCGCGCCGGTGACGAAGGTGATCATGACGGTGCTTTGGAGATGGAGATCAAAAGCACAAGATGATGATGGCCATATCATGTCACATATTTTGATTGCATGTGATGTTTATCTTATTATGCTTCTTATTTTGCTTAGTATTGCGGTAGCATTATAAGATGATCCATTACAAAATTTCAAGGTATAAGTGTTCTCCCTGAGTATGCACCGTTGTGAAAGTTCGTCGTGCCGAGACACCACGTGATGATCGGGTGTGATAAGCTCTACGTTCAAATACAATGGGTGTAATCCAGTTTTGCACACGCAGAATACTCGGGTTAAACATGACGAGCCTAGCATATGCAGATATGGCCTCGGAACACTGGAGACCGAAAGGTCGAGCATGAATCATATAGTAGATATGATCAACATAAGATGTTCACCATTGAAAACTACTCCATCTCACGTGATGATCGGACATGGTTTAGTTGATTTGGATCACGTGATCATTTAGATGACCAGAGGGATGTCTATCTAAGTGGGTGTTCTTCAAGTAATATGATTAATTGAACTTTAATTTATCATGAACTTAGTCCTGGTAGTATTAGCATATATATGTCGTATATCAATAGCTCGCGATGTAGCTCCCCGTTTATTTTATATGTTCCTAGAGAAATATAAGTTGAAAGATGTTAGTAGTAATGATGCGGACTAGGTCCGTGATGTGAGGATTATCCTCATTGCTGCACAGAAGTATTATGTCCTTGATGCACTGCTAGGTGACGAACCTATTGCAGGAGCAGATGCAGACGTTATGAACGTTTGACAAGCTCGGTTTGATGACTACTTGATAGTTTAGTGCGCCATGATTTACGGCTTATTACCAGGACTTGAAAAACGTTTTGAACGCCACGGAGCATATGAGATGTTCCAAGAGTTGAAATTAGTATTTTCATACTCATGCCCATGTTGAGAGGTATGAGACCTTTGACAGTACTTTGCCTACAAGATGGAGGAGAATAGCTCAACCGGTGAGCATGTGCTCAGATTGTCTGGGGACTACAATTGCTTGAATCAAGTGGGAGTTTATCTTCCAGATAAGATAGTAATTGACAAAGTTCCCTAGTCACTATCACCAAGTTAGTAGAACTTCGTGATGAACTATAATATGCAAGGGATGACGAAAGTAATACCCGAGCTCTTCGCGATGCTGAAATCAGCGAAGGTAGAAATCAAGAAAGAACATCAAGTGTTGATGGTTAACAAGACCACTTGTTTCAAGTAAAGGGCAAAGGGATAGAAGGGGAACTTCAAGAAGAATGACAAGCAAGTTTTCACTTCCATGAAGAAACCCAAAGCTAAACTCAAGCCTGAAACTAAGTGCTTCTACTGCAAAGGAAATAGTCACTAGAAGTGGAACTGCCCTAGATACTTGGCGGATAAGAAGGATGGCAAAGTGAACAACGGTATATTTTGATATACAGATTATTGATGTGTACATTACTAGTGTTCATAGCAACCCCTGGGTATTTTATACCGGTTCAGTTGCTAAAGTTAGTAACGAGAAATGAGAGTTGCGGAATGAACATAGACTAGTTAAAGGTGAAGTGACGATGTGTGTTGGAAGTGGTTCTAAGATTGATATGATCATCATCGCACACTCCCTATACTTTGGAATTAGTGTAGAACATAAATAAATGTTATTTGGCATTTGCGTTGAGCATGAATATGATTTGATCATGTTTGTTGCAATAAGGTTATTCATTTAAAGTCATAGAATAATTGTTATTCTGTTTACATGAATAAAGCCTTCGATGATCATACACCCAATGAAAAGTAGTTTGTTGGGTCTCGATCGTAGTGATACACATATTCATAATATTGAAGCCAAAAGATGCAAGGTTAATAATGATAGTGCAAATTATTTGTGGCACTGCCGTTTAGGTCATTTTGGTGTAAAGCGCATGAAGAAACTCCATAGTGATGGACTTTTGGAATCACTTGATTATGAATCACTTGGTGCTTGCGAACCATGCCTCATGGGCAAGATGACTAAAACTCCGTTCTCTGGAACAATGGAGCAAGCAACTGATTTATTGGAAATCATACATACTGATGTATGTGGACCGATGAGTGTTAAGGCTCGCGACGAGTATCGTTATTTTCTGACCTTCACTGATGATTTGAGCAGATATGGGTATATCTACTTAATGAAACACAAGTCTGAAACATTTTAAAAGTTCAAAGAATTTCAGAGTGAAGTAGAGAATCATCGTAACAAGAAAATAATGTTCCTAAGATCTGATCGTGGAGGTGAATATTTGAGTTACCAGTTTGGTCTTCATTTGAAACAATGTGGAATAGTTTCAGAACTCACGCCACCCGGAACACCACAGAGTAATGGTGTGTCCGAACGTTGTAAACGTACTTTATTAGATATGGTGCGATCTATGATGTCTCTTACCGATTTACCATTATTGTTTTGGGTTATGCATCAGAGACAGCTGCATTCACGTTCAATAGGGCAATATCTAAATCCGCTGAGACGACACCTTATGACTGTGGTTTGGCAAGAAACCAAAGTTGTCGTTTCTTGAAGTTTGGGGCTGCGATGCTTATGTGAAAAAGCTTCAACCTGATAAGCTCGAACCCAAGTCGGAGAAATATGCCCTAGAGGCAATAATAAAGTTATTATTTATTTCCTTATCTCATGATAAATGTTTATTATTCATGATAGAATTGTATTAACCGGAAACTTAGTACATGTGTGAATACATAGACAAAACAGAGTGTCCCTAGTATGCCTCTACTAGACTAGCTCATTGATCAAAGATGGTTCTGTTTCCTAGCCATAGACATGAGTTGTCATTTGATCAACGGGATCACATCATTAGGAGAATGATGTGATGCACAAGACCTGTCCGTTAGCTTAGCACTATGATCGTTTAAGTTTTAATGCTATTGCTTTCTTCATGACTTATACATGTTCCTATGATTATGAGATTATGCAACTCCCGAATACCGGAGGAACACTTTGTGTGCTACCAAAGGTCACAACGTAACTGGGTGATTATAAAGGTACTCTACAGGTGTCTCTGAAGGTACTTGTTGGCTTGGCGTATTTCGAGATTAGGATTTGTCACTCCGATTGTCGTAGAGGTATCTCTGGGCCCACTCGGTAATGCACATCACTATAAGCCTTGCAAGCATTGCAGCTAATGAGTTAGTTGCGGGATAATGTATTACGGAACGAGTAAAGAGACTTGCCGGTAACGAGATTCAACTAGGTATTGAGATACTGACGATCGAATCTCGGGCAAGTAACATACCGATGTCAAAGGGAACAACGTATGTTGTTATGCGGTGTGACCGATAAAGATATTCGTGGAATATGTGGGAGCCAATATGAGCATCCAGGTTCCGCTATTGGTTATTGACCGGGGACGTGTCTCGGTCATGTCTACATAGTTCTCGAACCCGTAGGGTCCGCACGCTTAAGGTTTCGATGATAGTTTTATTATGAGTTTATGAGTTTTGATGTACCGAAGGAGTTCGGAGTCCCTGATGAGATCGGGGGCATGACGAGGAGTCTCGAAATGGTCGAGACGTAAAAATCGATATATTGGACGACTATGTTCGGACATTGGAAAGGTACCGAGTGATTCGGGTATTTTCGGAGTACCAGGGAGTTACGGGAATAGAAGAGAGAGGCCAAAAGGAAGGAGGCGCGCGCCCCCCTTCTGGTCCGAATTGGACAAGGGGTGCAGCCCCCTTTTCCTTCTCCCTCTCCCCCTCTTTCCTTCTCTCCTACTCCGGAAAGGAAAGGGGAATCCTACTAGGACTTGGGAGTCGTAGTAGGACTCCCCACACTTAGCGCGCCCCCTCTAGGGCCGGCCTCTCCCTCCCTCCTTTATATATGGGGGCAAGGGGGCACCTCTAGACACAACAATTGATCTCTTGATCTCTTAGCCGTGTGCGGTGCCCCCCTCCACCATAGTTCTCGTCGATAATATTATAGCGGTGCTTAGGCGAAGCCCTGCAACGGTAGAACATCAAGATCGTCACCACGCCGTCGTGCTGACGGAACTCTCCCTCGACACTCGGCTGGATCGGAGTTCGAGGGACGTCATCGAGCTGAACGTGTGCTAGAACTCGGAGGTGTCGTAGTTTCGGTGCTTGATCGGTCGGGCCGTGAAGACGTACGACTACATCAACCGCGTTGTTCTAACGCTTCCGCTTTCAGTCTACGAGGGTACGTAGACACACTCTCCCCTCTCATTGCTATCATCTGGTAGATAGATATTGCATGATTATAGGAAAATTTTAAAATACTACGTTCCCCAACACTATGATCATGAAGTTTTGTTTTTTTAGTAAAAAAATATGACCATGATGAGTGATATGAAATAGGCGCATTGTTTGCAAATTATTTGGGTGTAATATGATGTGAAAATATTATGTGTCAAACGATTAGCCCAACAACAATGTGACAATGGAAATATATGGACTAAATGAGGGGAGAAATTTTCTCAAAAAAAAGAGGGGAGAAATAAAAATAAAATAAATAAATTTAAAATAATTAGTGGATAAAGGATATGGCCCAACAAAAGCCCCATAAAATCTGAGTATTTTATCAAACAATATTGGGCAGCAATTGGCCATGGCCTACAAAAGGGATGCAAAATGTAAATTGACAGAATTATTGGGCTCGGCCCATTTAGAAATACAACGAGCATTGGGCCATCGAAAATCCAGAGCATTGTGTCGCCAATTACGGTGACGATGTACGTCACTGAAGGTCCCATATTCAATGACGTTGTGTGCACGCGCTGTCACTAGAAGTAATCTATGACGGGGATTCCATGACGATGCTCGTGACGCATGGAAAACGTCACACAAAGGTATTCTGTGACGTTTACCAGTGTTCCATGACATTTTTTGGCTCGTCACAGTAGGCCCGATCTCTTGTAGTGAATCCACATGGGGTTTAACAGGGTGGGGTTATAGGCTAGGTTAGTGCCATGAGACATGCTGGTTAGGTCATTGGAGTAACTTCCTAATGTAAGTCTAAAAGTGTGCCAAAACTGACCATGCTCCTAACCTGTTTGGTGAAATGCCAGAGGCACCTAGGCATCTCTAGGGTTGGTCAAACTCTCCAGACAAATGCCCCTTTAGGTGTAGGAGATGGTGACAAGGTTAGTTGGGCAGAACTAGAAACTTGCAAGTGTAAGTTTTTGAGAAAGTCAGTTCTGGACAGATGCTAGAAGGCATTACTCCATGGACCAAAAATGTTCCAAATGCTCCACTCTCCTGGACTTAAAGGTTTTGTAGGAAGGACTACAAGCAGGAGAAAACTCATGGTTAAAAGAGCAAGCTACCATAGGGCTGTAGTAGAAAGTGTCAATCTGGACCGGAGAGCAAAAGAGGATATTTTGCTCAACTTTTTCAAAGAACACCAAAGGGTTTGTGCATAAAAGTGATGTAGGGACTTCACATGACATCCCTAAATTTTGGTGGAATTTTTGAATAAATCTATCAAAGGGTTGTAGTTCAAACAGAGCTTTAAAACTAATGGAAAAAATCACTTTAAGTGATAAAGCTTAGAGGAAAAGTAATAATGCAAATGAACCCACTGATAGAAGACCTGTTTTTCTTGGGTAGGGCAAACAAGTCCAAATGACATATCTGAAAAGCTTTCACTAGGGTAAAAATCTCCATAAATTCAAAAGGAAGAGTGGTTCTGAAACCAAAGAAAACCCAGAGAATGTTTTAAACTCCTTGTAAAATTATTGATTTATAAATCAGGGTAAAAAAATTTGGGGTGTTACAGGTCCCATGCAAGAAATGGGAATGAATGCCAAACTCCCTGCCACCGTCACTCAGTCGCAAACATTGAGATACCTTGTTTAAAATTCTAGTAAATCCAAAACTGGTCTTTGATGAAATGCTCGAGCCACATTAGTTAACCTTTCTCTTCTCGAAGCTCGACCTCCGAGCTCCATCATGTTCGAGATTTTTCTAGGTTTAGCGGTCCGTCCCGTCCCGATCTTCACCACCGTGGATCGCCCGCGCCGATCTCGTCGTCGGCACCACCGTGGTGATCCTCTTGTTCTGTCTATGATTTTCTTAGTTTTATTATTGCTTGTTATTATTGCTTTAGATATATATATATATATATATATTTGTCTAATTTTCTTACTTTTATTATTGCTTGTTATTATATAGTGCGATGGTTTTGGTATCCGCCCACGTCGGCCCTCGTCCTGTCTATGATTCGGATGTGGTATATTATATTTAATTGATAACTATTTGTTTTAGTGTTTATGACAATTATGCCCACCAACGTGGCATACATGTTTTTATCTAGTAGGTAGTTGAACCGGAAATTCCAACCGACCCTCTTGTGGAGAGGTTAAATTTATTTGAAAAGGAAAACATTTACTTAAAGAAAAAATTGGCAAAAACGGAGGAGGAGAAAATGGAATTGGAGTTGCATGTTGCGGAAGTCATCGATGATCAAGATCAAGATGGACCCTATTGTCAAGAGGTTAAATTTAGTTGAAGAAGAAAACAATTACTTGAAGGATAAAATAAAAAAATGAGGAGGAGAAGATGATATTGGAGTTGCATGTTGCAGATGTCGTCGATGATCACAAGATCAAGATGGATGCCATGCGCTTGAAGATTAGAAAGATTAGGAAATATGCCATTCATACTAAGGCTTGGTAGCATTATGCCGTTGGATCAATTAGTACTTTGGTTGCGATTATGATCGCATTTGTTGTTGCATTGAAATGTTTTACATAGTTTCAATGTATGGTTTAATTAGATGCTCTGGAGAGCTATGTATGTACTTTGAATTTAATGTGATGATGAACTTCTATTAATTTGATCACTTATCTATCCATGATGTTCTGTAATGGTTTTTGACACACTTAATTATATATAAATGCAAGCAGATGACTCGGAAATGGATGTACGGTGACAGATACACCTCTGAGTACATTAATGGCGTGCATAATTTTCTCGAAGTGGCTGAGGCAAACAAGCTGAATGGTTTTATGTGTTGTCCATGCCCTAGATGTGGGAATACGAGGTCTTACTCTGACTCGAAAACCCTTCACACCCACCTGCTTTATAATGGTTTGATGCCACACTATAATGTTTGGACCAAGCACGGAGAAATAGGGGTTATGATGGAAGAGAGCGAAGAAGAAGAGGACGATGGTAACTATGTGCCCCCGGAATATAGTGATGCTGCAACGAGCGAAGCTGCTCAAGCTCAAGAGGAACCAGACGATGTTGTGCCCGATGATGATCTCCGCTGGGTCATTGTTGATGCAAGGAGACAGTGCGAAAGTGAAAAGGAGAAGCTGAAGTTCGATCGCATGTTAGAGGATTAAAAAAAGGGTTATACCCCAATTGCAAAGATGGCAACACAAATCTCGGTACTGTACTGGAATTGCTGAAGTGGAAGGCAGAGAATGGGGTGCCTGACAAAGGATTTGAGAAGCTACTGAAAATATTGAATAAGAAGCTTCCCAAGGATAACTAATTGCCCAACAGTACGTATGTAGAAAAGAAGGACGTATGGCCTCTAGGATGGGAGGTGCATAAGATACATGCATGCCCTAATGAATGCATCCTCTACCGCGGTGCGTACGAGGATTTGAACGCATGCCCGGTATGCAGTGCATTGCGGTATAAGATCGGATGAGATGACCCTGGTGATGTTGACGGCCAGCGCCCAAGGAAGAGGGTTCCCGCCAAGGTGATGTGGTATGCTCCTATAATACCACAGTTGAAATGTCTATTCAGAAACAAAGAGCATGCCAAGTTGATGCGATGGCATGGAGATGACCGTAAGAAAGACGGGAAGTTGAGAGCACCCGCTGATGGGTCGCAGTGTTGAAAAATCGAGAGAACGTACTGGGACGAGTTTGCAGGTGACGCAAGGAACGTATGGTTTGGTTTAAGCGCGGATAGAATTAATAGTTTTGGGGGGTAGAGTAGCAATCACAGCACCTGGCCCGTTACTCTATGTATCTATAACCTTCTTCCTTGGCTGTGCATGAAGCGGAAGTTCGTTATGATGCCAATACTCATCCAAGGCCCTAAGCAACCCGGCAACGACATTGATGTGTACCTAAGGCCATTAGTTTAAGAACTTTTATAGCTATGGAATGGACAAGGTGTAAGTGTGTGGGATAAGGCCAACCAGGAGGAATTTGACCAACATGCCTTGTTGTTTGTAACCAACAGTGATTGGCCTGCTCTTAGTAACCTTTCAGGACAAACAAACAAGGGATACCACGCATGCACGGACTGTTTACATGACACCGAAAGTATATACCTGGACAAATGTAGGAAGAATGTGTACGTGGGGCATCATTGATTTCCTCCAACCAACCATCAATGTCGAAGAAAGGCAGGCAATACAAAGGCGAGTTGGATCACCAGAAGAAGCCCGCCATGCGTACCGGTGATCACGTACTTGCTATGGTCAATGATTTACAGGTAATCTTTGGAAAGGGTCCCAACGGACTATCTGTTCCGAATGACGCTGAGGGACGCACACCCATGTGGAAGAAGAAATCTATATTTTGGGACCTACCCTACTGGAAAGACCTAGAGGTCTGCTCTTCAATCGATGTGATGCACGTGACGAAGAACCTTTGCGTGAACCTACTAGTCTTCTTTGGCGTGTATGGGAAGACAAAAAGATACACCGGAGGCACGGGAGGACCTGCAACGTTTGCACGAAAAAGACGGCATGCCTGCAAAGCAGTATGAAGGTCCTGCCAGCTATGCTCTTACCAAAGAAGAGAAGGAAATCTTCATTCCATGCCTGCTCAGTATGAAGGTCCTGTGTGGTTCTCGTCAAATATAAAGGGAATAATAAATATGGCAGTAAAAAGTTCCAGAACCTAAAGTCTCATGACTGCCACGTGATTATGACGAACTGCTTCCGGTTGCATTCAGGGGGCTTCTACCGGAAAACGTCCGATTAGCCATTGTGAAGCTATGTCCATTCCTCAATGAAATCTCTCAGAAGGTGATTGATCCAGAAATCATACCAAGGCTAAGGAGTGATGTGGCGCAACGCCTTGTCAGTTTTGAGCTGGCGTTCCCACTATCCTTCTTCAATATCATGACGCACGTCCTAGTTCATCTAGTCGACGAGATTGTCATTCTGGGCCCCGTATTTCTACACAATATGTTCCCCTTTGAGAGGTTCATGGTAGTCTTAAAGAAATATGTCCATAACCGCGCTAGGCCAGAAGGAAGCATCTCCATGGGCCATCAAACAGAGGATATCATTGGGTTTTGTGTTGACTTCATTCTTGGCCTTAAGAAGATTGGTCTCCCTAAATCATGGTATGAGGGGAGACTGACTAGAAAAGGCATTCTTGGAGGGGACTCAATAATATGCAGGGACGGGCATTCTTGGTCTGAAGCACACTACATAGTTCTACAGAGCTCTACCTTGGTGACCCCGTATGGCGATGAACACAAGAACAGTCTGCACTCCAAACACCCAGAGCAGTGTGACGACTGGATTAATTGTGAACACATCGAGACATTCGTGAGTTGGTTGGAAACACGTCTCATAGGTGACAACACTGTTTGTGATGAGTTGTACTCATTGTCCAGGGGACCATCTTCAACTGTATTGACTTACAAAGGATACGAGATAAATGGGAATACATTTTACACGATCGCCCAAGATCAAAAGAGAGCCAACCAAAACAGCGGTGTCCGCTTTGATGCAGCAACCAATAAGGGAAAGGACACGTATTATGGTTACATAGTGGACATATGGGAACTTGAATACGATCATAATTTGAAGGTCCCTTTGTTTAAATGCAAATGAATCAATCTGTTAGGAGGCGGGGTATAGGTAGTCCCAGATTACAGAATGAAAACAGTGGATCTAAACAATCTCGGGTACACAGACGAACCGTTCGTCATAGCCAATGATGTGGCGTAGGTTTTCTATGTGAAGAACATGTCTACCAAACCCAGAAAAAGAAAAGATAAGGAAGCGAACACATCATACGATGAGCCAAAGCGCAACATAGTTCTTTCAGGAAAAAGAGACATCGTGGGAGTGCGGGGCAAGACAGACATTTCTGAAGATTATGAAAAGTTTCATGAAATTCCTCCCTTCAAAGTCAAGGCTGGCCCAAGCACCCTGATAAACGATGAAGATTATCCATGGTTACGATGCAATAAGCAAAGGACACAAGCGAAGAAAAAGTGAATACTTTCTCTCCACAACTATTATGATGATGCCTTTGATCTAGAATATCACTGCAGTTACATGTGAGGAAATGAAATGCCTGTCGTAACAGACGAGTTCCCGTATTAAACCCTGATACCTCGAAAGAGATTGTTCGTTTTATACACGAACTGCATCCAGTTTTTGACGTAACCCTCTCTACTTTTTTGCACATGCTATGTGGGTGAAATCATGACACCATGCCAACTTTCAACCTTTTCAGAGTTCATTTGAAATGCTTTTGAAATTCAGGGTCTTTTAGCTCAAAAAATCCAGTAAATGCATGAAAAATAACAAATGAAGTCAGAAAGGGTTCAAAATTGATGATGTGGCTTTGAATGGTGCATTTTGAACACAGAAAAAGTACGTATTTCAAATAAGTTCAAAAAATGAAATCCCTTTGTAACAGACGAGTTTTCGTCCGAAACCATGATACCTCGAAACAGATAGTCCGTTTTGTACATGAAGTGCATCCTGTTTTTGCCCTAACCTTGTCTACTTTTTTGCACATCCTATGTGGGTGAAATGATGATACCATGCCAACTTTCAACCTTTTCAGAGTTCATTTGAAATGCTTTTCAAATTCAGGGTCTTATAGCTCAAAAAACTCAGTAAATGCATGAAAAATAACAGATGAAGTCAGAAAGGGTTGAAAATTGATGATGCGGCTTTGAATGGTGCATTTTGAACACAGAAAAAGTTTGTAGTTCAAATAAGTTCAAAAAAATGAAATCCATTTGTAATAGATGAGTTTTCGTGCGGAACCCTGATACCTGGAAACAGATAGTACGTTTTGTACACAAAGTGCATCCAGTTTTTGCCGTAACCCTCTCTACTTTTTTGCACATGCTATGTGGGTGAAATGATGATGCCATGCCAACTTTCAACCTTTTCAGAGTTCATTTGAAATGCTTTTTAATTTTAGGGTCTTATAGCTCAAAGAATGAACTGGAAAACTTTTCTGAAACTCTAATAGCAAAAATAATAAACTAAAAGAATGAACTAGAAACTTTAATGAAACTCTAATAGAAAAAAGAATGAACTAGAAAACTTTAATGAAACTCTAATAGCTAAAGGAATCAACCAAAAAGCTTTTATAAACCTCTAGTATTATTGAAACTAAAATTATATAAAATTTATGCAGCTAAAATTATCAAAGTAATTTCTGTTCAAAACATTAAAAGCAAAAAGCTTTTATAAATAAAAAAAGAAAAAAGAAAATAAAATAAATAAGTAGAGTAAAAATAAAATAAATAAGTAGAAATAAAATAAACTTTTATAAAGTAAAATAAATAAACTTTAATAAAATAAATAAAAATAGCAACAATAAGTATTTTGTTGAAAGTCAACGGTAAGTATTTTGTTGAAAGTAGAAACAAAATTTTAAAAATAAAGCAGCAAAGAAAAAAAAAGTGCCACCTACTGGGCCACCATGGCCCGAATACTATTAGAAACCCGCAGCAGGCCCAATAGGCCCCCAGGCACACAGTCACAATTAGGCCCAAAATCCTGCAGTTGAAAGGAGCTCGAGAGGGTGGGCGCAGCAGCGCTTATAAACTACTCTCGAGCTCTCTTAACTAGCGAGGTGGGACTAAACTTTTGGCCGCAACGCGGGCAGCACCGGTTGGTGGCATGAACCGGGACCAAAGCATTTGCTATATAAGCCAGCACTTAGGAAATTTTCACTTTCATCGACCATTTGGCCCCGACGACGCCGATCAAATCGACGCCGCCAGGCAGTTCCTCCTCGTCGTCGTCTTCACCGTGCCCTGCCCCGTCACCGTCGCCACGCAGCCCCGTAGTGCCCCGTCGTCGGCGGCCCGTCGTCGCCGCCCCGCGCCGCACCTTCGTCGAGAGGTTGTCTAGTGTCAAAGTATTGAAGAAATCCATGCCTTCATCATTTGCTAGAAGTTACTGGGGCTCATAACCTTGAATTTCTATGGCACATCAAATATATGCAGCATGTTGAAGGAATGTCCTTTGAGCATCTTTGCATCTCCGGACTTAGGCAGCAATGTATGCCTCAAGATTGTGTTGATAGTGGCTAGACCAGCCTGCAAATGAGGTACATATCCAAACTTGTGAGTTTCTAGATCATCATCAGGGATCACCTTGTACATATTTGCCATGGAGTTGTGGTCTTACTTCTTCTTGGCATAGACATCTAGATCATCCTCATGCTTTTCTGGTGCATTGATTAGCTTGACCCACTCAGCAATAGTCGACTGGTACCTTGTACCTTCAGACATCCATAAAATCCTTCCATCCGGATAGAAGTGGGCCGTGGAATAGAATTGCAAGATGAGTTCATCATTTCACTTAGTCATCTTTTGAGCCACAAACTTGTCCACTCCACATGCTTTGAAGCTCTCATGCACATTGGGGTAGTAATATGCATTCTCGTTGATGAAATTCCAGTCCACCCTTCTCATATCTCAAACAATGGGCTTCTTTTCAAGCAGGACTGTTTCATAGAAGTGTTGTAGTTCCTTTGTGTCAAACATGTAGTCCAGAGCAGTCCTTCTCCTTATGGCATATGGATCAGACTTTCTCCACAACCTGAGACCTGCATCCTTTCTCAGTTTCATGTCCTCAGCAACTAAATGAGCATCATAGTGATCAGGGATCTTGGGCTTCAGCCTTTTGAGCATTTGAGTCTCAGCTTCCTCAGCAACTTCAGCCACTAGGGCCTTGTTCTTTTCTGATGTTGGTATATTCCTTGTACTCCTCTTGGGTGCACACTTGGTAGCTTAAGCAACTTTGGGAGTAGTCTTGGGCTTAGAAGGGGCAGCCCTAGACTTGATAGCATCTCCCATAAGCTTCTGAGCTTTGGGTGTTGGTGCAGCAACCTCTTCCTCTTCTTCTCCAGCTTCATCATCATCCCTCATGGATGGCTTGCCAATCACTCTGGCTGTTGTCTTCCTAGGTCTCTTCTTCACCTTCAGGCTCATCATCCCTAGATTCAAGTGTGAACACCATAGCCTCTTGAGTAAAGGCTGTGGTTTTAGACAAGGGAGTCCTCTTGGCAGGGATCTTTCTTTTCTGCCATGGCTTGGACGCCTCAGCTGTGCCATACTCCTTCCTGAGTACTTTCTTGTTGGAAATGGGCTCATCTGCCACAAAGTCCTCATCCTCAGAATCCGAAGTTTTCTTAATTCTGGTCTTGGTGGCAGCCTTTGGAAGGTCACTGGGAGTGCTTCTACTTCTCTCATAATAGCTGGAGTTGTTGGGACTAGAGCCCTCACTCAAATGTACCTGCTCCTCAGACCTATTCTGACTGTCACTGCCTTCAGACATCTGTGACACTGCAAACTGATCCTGTGAATAGATGTAGATGAGGGAGAGTGGATGCGCATCACAAAGCACATAATTTTTGCAAAACAGATGACAAGAAAATTTTAGTTTTAGTTCTCCATAGAAAGCATTTCGGAGCTACTCATTGTTAAACTCGGTGACACGGAAGCAATTCTGGAGCCTGAACTAGAAAACTCGGTCAGACCGATTCACCGTTCGGTGGTACCATTATCGCTAGGGTTTCATAGAGAATCGAACTCCGTCACACCGATTTGCAATTTTCGGTCAGACTGGAAATCACTTGTGCAATGGCCTAAGCCAAATCGGTGGGACCAATTTCTACAACTCGTTCGGTCCGAGATGAGTTCGGCAAAGACCTAACCCTAATTTTTTCGAATCAAAACCACTTTCTATGGAGTTTTTGCAGGATAGAAAGATCTCATACGTGGAAAAGAAACATGGCAATGCATTGTGCTACGAATCGGAGTTAAGGAATAGCACAAAGAGTCAAGTCCATACCCTAACTCGATGGTGGACTTGCTATGGTGGCAACGGTGGTGAGGATTTCGTTTGACGGCGGTGGAGTCCAGCAGCGGGAGGTCGCTCGTGGCGAGGAGATGATCCGGAGACCCGAAGAGGCAGAGCAGGGCACGCGCAGGCTAAGGAGTTGGAAAGTTTTCCGAAATTTGGCGCGTGATTATATATAACCTAGCACTGTCAGTGTGACCGAGTGGAACAACTCGGTGGCACCGAGATACAAAACTGCTAGCAGTTGCTACAACTCGGTGGGACCGAAAAGTTCAAATCGGTTGCATCGAGATTGAAAACTTAGATCAACTTAGTGAACTCGGTGTGACCAAAGTAGATGACTCGGTCATACCAAAATGCACAGAGAGGTTTTGGATGTTTAAGCCTATGACGAATCGGGGACTCCGAGTGCTCCTCACACAGAGTGGTTTGAATCTAACTTGATCAAGCTTTGTGATGTAGCATGAATAGAGTTTCAGACGAGAAAAACATAGATAGCTAGAGGGGGGTACTTAGGCATTCTTGTCCATCCATTGGGCAAAAGAAAAAGAGTCAAACAATCAAAGCAACAAATGGATGTCCTCGAATGAGAAAAATATGCATTCAACATGCTCACACAATAAGATAGCAAATAAAACATGTGGCAAAGCATGCACAACCATTCTAGAATTTATCAAGGAATTGGCGATGACTAGGTCATCTATATATGAGTATATTGACTTAGGAGTGAAATGAGAACATTTGATCATTGGTCATACTCATCGTTTAAGCGCAAGTGGGGTTACCACTTTTACATAAAGCATTGTTGTGTTCACATCATTAGAGTTGCTTTAGCTCAATTGTTAGAGTAAAGCTCCCCCTAGATGTGATATCCCTCCTAGGAGGGATGAACTAACCTTGGGTTTTGTCGATGATGACTTCATGTAGGTGTTGAAGATGTAGATGCTCAATGTTGATGTAGATCATTTGAAGCAATCCATTGGAGCGAGTTGCACTTTCAATACCTACACGGGTTAGTCCCACAAGGAACAAACAAGGATATCCATAGACATAGAGTGAATTGCACACATGATGATGTCCATGAAAGCATTATGTTACCTTGTCCCTTATATTACCAACAAGAGGGTTTGTGACTCCTAGAACTAGTGTAAGATGTGAAGGTTGTTTGAACTTGTCTTTTCACAAAATGATATGAGTGAAGTGTGTTGGCGGAGTCACCCTCAAGAACTTTCTAGTTCTTCTTCTTCAAGATCCACACCATCTTGTTGGGAATCCTTGGAGTTGCAGTCGTACTTGATGAAGTGGAACTTGATGTAGTCTTGGGGACCCACTTGACCAAGGCCTTAGGAGCTTCTTAAAATGCGTCAATCTCTTCTTGAAGCTTATCCTTGCCCTTTAGCTTGTGGTCTTGTGGTGGAATATCAACTTGTGCTTGTGTCCCTTGAAAAGAAGTAGGCTCATACTTCTCTTGTTGACGAACAAACTTCGTCTTGGGGTATTGATCTTCCTCCCATTCAACTCCATTGGCATTGAACTTTCGTTCAAAACCAACACCTTGATTCTTCTGTTGTCTTCCTTGCTTGCGTACAATCTCCTCAAATTTCTTACGGCTGGCAAGACTCTTGTAAGCACCTTTCTCTATAATTCCCTTCAATAAGCTAATTTCTTGATCAAGTGTAACTTGTCTAAGAGAGTCATTAGTGGAATCAAGAGAACTACTAGAAACAACATTATTGGATTTAGCATGATTATTGTTACTACTAGAGGAAGAATATTTCTTGTTCTTGTTGCTAGATTTTGCTTGTAGCATGTAGGTAGACAAGAGTAAACGCTTGGAAATGTAAGAAGAACGTTTCTTGCGAAGATCATCATTGCTTGCCTTTAAGAACTCATGCTCTTGCTCAAGGTTGAGCTTTTCAAAGCGTAACTTCTCATGAGTCTTTAAAAGTACTCGATGATCTTCCAAGGTAGTTTCATGAGCTAACTTAAGAATGTTTAGTTCTTTAGTTAGACGCTCAATCTTCTCCTTATCATTGTCATTCGTTTTATCTCGATTAGCATGATTAGTAGCAATTTCATCATAGTTTTCATCAAAAGTTTCATCACTATTGCTACCAACAAGTAAATCATCATCTCCTAGCAAGTCATCTTCATCACTATTAAAATGAAGATACTCGGGGTGTGATACCTTAGGGCCTTTAGCCTTGAAGCATCTTCCAATTCCTTCATTTTGTGAGTCAAATATGTCGTAGGAGTAGGTTGACACAAGAGCAATTCCGGCAACACCTTCATCTTCAGTACCTTCGGAGTCAGAGTAGTAGCTTCTCTCGATGTGGTTATCGGAGTCGGAACCAGATGCCCTTTCACCAACATGAGCTTGATGTCTTTGTCTTGTATAGCTCCTTGATGATTTGTCCTTCCTTTCCGAATCTTTGCTTCTTCGAGAAGGTCTTCGTTCATAATGATCATCTCTACTCCTTCTATCTCTTGGTGGTGAATATTCTCTTCTACTTCTCCTTTTAGGTGGGTCTTCTCTTCTCTTGTGGGGAGCCGTACACTCATTGGAATAGTGTTCGGGTCTTCCACAATTGTAGCAATTCCGATCACGACTTGAAGATCTCTTATCATTGTAGGACCTTGACTTGGAACTTCTCTCTTTGCTTCTACTCTTGTAGAACTTATTGAAGTTCTTCACCATTAAGCTCAATTCGTCATTGAAGTCTTATTTCTCACTTGATGATGTAGGAGTGTCACATGAAGCTTTGTAAGCACCACTAGACTTGTTGTGAAGCTCTTCTTTATCTTTGAGTGACATCTCATGAGCAACAATTCTTCCAATGACTTCCGTTGGCTTGAGATCTTTGTAATTTGGCATCATTTGGATCAATGTGCACACGGTATCATATTTTCCATCCAAGGCTCTTAGGATCTTCTTGATGATGAATCTGTCGGTCACCTCTTCACTTCCTAAGCCGGCAATCTCGTTTGTGACGAGAGCAAGCCTAGAGTACATTTCAGCAGCACCTTCACCATCCTTCATCTTGAACTTGTCAAGTTTGGAGCACATCCATCTTGGATTCCTTGACGAAGTCAGAACCTTCGTGCATATCAATCAAAGTTTCCCAAATTCCTTTGCATTCTCAAGACGGCTAATTTTGTTGAATTCTTCGGGGCACAATCCGTTGAAGAGGATATCACAAGCTTGAGCATTGTATTGCAGCATCTTCAACTCTTCCGGGGTAGCTTCACGATTCGGTTCCTTTCCATCAAACAATTCACCTTGCAAACCAATACACACAATAGCCCAAACGGCGGGGCTATGTCCAAGGATATGCATTTTCATCTTATGCTTCCAACTAGCAAAATTAATACCATCAAAATAAGGACCTCTACGGTGGTAACTTCCCACGCTAGACGCCATATTCTCTAAGGTTGTGAAACCAAGGCTATGTTCATCAAAAGCTATGGAAATCACGACAAAAGAAGACCAAAGCTCTGATACCACTTGTAGGATCAAAAGTATGTCTAGAGGGGGGGGGTGATTAGACTACTTGACCAAATAAAAATCTATCCTTTTCCCAATTTAAATTCTTGGCAGATTTTAGCAACTTAGCGCACAAGTCAAGCAATCAACCGACACATGCAATTCTAAGAGTGTAGCAGCAGAAAGTAAACAATTGCATATGAAGGTAAAGGAAGGAGTTTAGAAGGAGCAAACATAAGTGAAGACAACGATGTTTTTGTCTTAGTTCCGATAGGTGGTGCTATCGTACATCCAAGTTGATGGATACTTCAACCCACGAAGGGTAACGGCTGCGCGAGTCCATGGAGGGCTCCACCCACGAAGGGTCCACGAAGAAGCAACCTTGTCTATCCCACCATGGCCATTGCCCACGAAGGACATGCCTCACTAGCGGTGGATCTTAACGAAGTAGGCGATCTCCTTGCCCTTACTAACTCCTTGGTTCAACTCCACAATCTTGTCGGGGGCTCGCAAGTGACACCTAACCAATCTAGGAGACACCACTCTCCAAAAGGTAATAAACGGTGTGTTGATGATGAACTCCTTGCTTAAATGCTTCAAGTGATAGTCTCCCCAACACTAAAACAGCTCCTCACACATTTGGATATGGTGGAAGAAGGATTTGAGTGGAAAGCAACTTGGGGAAGGCTAGAGAACTAGATTCATATGGTACGAATGGAATATCTTGATCTCAATATTTGAGTCGGTGGCTCTCTCTCAGAACATGAATGATGGAAGTGTAGGTATGTTCTGATGGCTCCCTCTACGAGTGAAGAGTGGGTGGAGGGTTATATATAGCCTCCAAAAAAATCTAACCCTTACACACAATTTACCAAACTCGGTGGGACCGATTCAAAGAACTCGGTCAGACCGATTTAGTTCATAATGTGACCGTTAGGTATTTCGGTGGGACCGATATGATCAACTCATGGGACCGATTTAATTAGGGTTAGGGCATAACGTAATCTCGGTGGGACCGATTACACAAAGTCGATGAGACAGATTATGGTAATGAGCACACAAAGAGTTGGTCAGGCCAACTCGGCGGGACCGATTCGCTCATTTTGGTGAGACCGAAATGTTACGAAGAGGCAACAGAGAGTTTGCATTACAGACTCGGTGGGACGACCGATTGCACATCTTGGTTGTACCGAAAATATTACAACAGGCAACAGAGAGTTTGCAATCCCATCTCGGTGAGACGGAGATCCCTTTCGGTGAGACCGAAATGATTAGGTTTTCTGGCAATGGCTATGTCAAATGAACTCAGTGGCACTGGATAGATATTTTCAGTGGGGCCGAGTTTGACTTTTGGTTTGGGACATATGTGGATGTGAGAAAGTGGTTGAGGGTTTTGGAGCATATCACTAAGCATCATGAGCAAGCAAGCCATTAAGCAACACCTCATCCCCTTTTAATAGTATTGGCTTTCCTATGGACTCAATGTGATCTTGGATCACTGAAATAGAAAATGTAGAGTCCTTAGCTTTGAGCTTGAGCCAATACTTTAACCTTTGCATTTTGAGGGGTCCACAATCCTAATCCATGCCATGCCAATCATTGAACTTTCCCGAAATATTATCTTGAGATAACATTAGTTTAATGAGCTATATGTTGTTAATAATTACCAAAACCACCCGGGGATAGTTGCACTTTCAAGGGACTCTACATCATCCTTGCTGCCCTTCCGATGATGTGTGAGTTTTTTACCATAGACCTACGAGCCCATAGCTAGTAGCTAGATGACTTCTTATCTCTCTTTGATCCTGAATACAATGTTGTCCTTGATGTTCTTGGAGATATATTCGCTGTAATCTTCTTTTGCGGTGTGTTTGTTGAGATCCGATGAATTGTGGATTTATGATCAGATTGTCTATGAATATTATTTGAGTCTTCTCTGAATTCTTATATGCATGATTTCATAGCTTTGTATTTCTCTCCGATCTATTAATTTGGTTTGGCTAACTAGATTGGTTTTTCTTGCAATGGGAGAGGTGCTTTGTGATGGGTTCAATCTTGTGGTGTCCTCGCCCAGTGACAGAAGGGGTAGCGAGGCATGTATTGTATTGTTGCCATTAAGGGTAAATAGATGGGGTTTATATTATTTTGCTTGAGTTTATCCCTCTAGGTCATGTCATCTTGCTAAAGGCGTTACTCTGTTCTTATGAACTTAACTAGCGGGGTGACCCGTGCATTTGCGCGCCTAGATTTCCCATGTGTTTTAAATCTAAATTAGCATTGAGATTCTGCAATAGGATGTTTTGTAGACTTGCAAAATTACATCAATATATTGGGAATGCACAGTATACACAACAACTCATTGGTCAAAAACAATTTTAGCCAATATTTATATAATGAGGAAATATTAGTGAGCTCATTTAAATTTGTTTCATCCTGTGTGATGAGTTGTTAGCAACAGATTTCATATCCAAGAACATAAAACATATCATTGTGTTAAGCTCATGTCATTCCAAGCTATATAATGTGTTGTCAGTCTTTAGTCCATTTTACCAAAAACAACCCAACAAAATGTAATATCTAAAATTACTGTCTACTATATAATATTGTGTGTATTCGTCGAAAAGTATAAGACATATGTATGCATTTGATACAGATAGGCTGTGATGATGAAAAGTTCACAAATCTTGGCCGGTTTTATCTTTTTTTGTCCTGGCATGTATCCTCTTGCATGCTTATTTCATTTTCCTCAAAATTATATTAATTACTTTCATCACTTATATTGGAGACATAGTTCCACTATAAGAAATAAATACAATGTTTCTAGAGTGTATGCCACGTACATGTGTAATTGGTAATCAAACTCACTTCCCTGGAGTAGAACAGTACACACTGAAGTACTGAATTTGCTAGCAGCGATCTCAAGCCCCTATGCCACAGAAATCTCTCATTCGCATCTCTTTGTTTGCACAGAATTTGGCTGCTGCGCATGCTACTGAATATCTTACGAGTCGATGATGCTATGATGGATTCTGCTTGTGTGAAGGGCGCACTACCAAGTCGTGTAGTGGCGAGGCTGCCGGCTAACATGCTCGCGGCAACATCGCCGCCTCGCCAGCGTGTCGCCCCGTGGCATGCGGAATCACTTCAGTAATAATTATTTTTGTTAGATATACTCTGGACTATTATAAGTGATTGTGCAACCGTCAGTCTGATTCAATGTTGACCTGATGAAGCAAGTGTTTAAAAAAATTAAATGGTACAATTATTTAAAAGAAGTACATGTCATAGCAGTTGGTAAATCAAATAGTTATTGAATTGGAAGCTTACCACAGATTGCTCATAATTGGGGAGTTCTTCATTTTGTTCAATCTTTCTTGTGTTGAGTTCCTCATGTATGTGCTACAATGTTCATGTATAATATTAGTAGCTCAAATGAACATCATCTTGTTTGAAACAGAATGAATTGTATTTGCAATACATGGTACGCCAGGGATTAATTGTACAACTCCACCAAATATTTCCTTTGATACGCACTGACTCGCTTGTTTTATAACGAATAGGAAAATAATATATTTATTGTTCTAAAATAAGATTAAACTTGGTATATAAATCCAATCGGAGTAGAGGTAGCTATGCCAATGTTGTGCTGCAAAATAAAATGACAAGAACGATTATTATAGTAGTGAAGGACCCTAAAGGTTTCAGGTTATGCATGTGATGTGCAACTCTAAAGTTTATTTACATAGGCGCATCATTTGTCTATGAATCTTTAAGCACATCGATCGAGAATCCAGCAATCTGCACCCATTAATTATAGCAGCCACTAAATTTGAGGTGTGCAGAACATGAACCAACCGTAGAACAGACATCCTTGAATTTTCTTGTTTTGTGAGTCGATTAATTGTCACGTACATGTTAGCATGGTCATGAAATTAGCTTCCTTGAATAGAGCAGTACACACTGAACTTGCTTGCAGTAAGCTCAAACCCCTATACCACAGAAGAATCTCCTGCTCGTCTCTTCATTTGCACATAATTTGGTTGTTGTGCATGCCCCTGAATATCTAAGTCTCTAAGAACATCAATCGAGAATCCAACTTTCTGCATCCATTAATTCTAGAAACAACTAAATTGAGGTACGTAGAAGATGAACAAACCTGAGAATAGATGAGCCAAAGCCCAAAGATGGAGTGAATTGCAAAAAACCATCACATTTAAAGTTCTCATCCCGAATTGCCACCACATTTCTTTAGCGCCCCAAAAATCTACATTTTTTCTTGTTAATTTTCTCAATAAACACTGATGACCGATCTGGGCCAAATTAATCCAATTTCTGACAGCTGGGTCCCGCCTATAACAGCTGTCATGGCATAAAACGGTCAACACGGTTTGTTGACCGTCAAATTAGACTTGGGACCCACCAGTTTGTGGCATTTCCACAAGCACCTTATGTGCAGGTGCAGTGCACCGCCGGAGCAGCAGGCCATGGCACCAGGAGCACGGCGATGAGGACCTGCTCACCGTACCCGGCGCTCCGGTGGGCTTGACCACCACCTACACCGCTCTACTGATCCTCGTTCGGCACCACCACATCCGAGGATGAAGGCGTGGTTCATGCAGGCTATGCATGAGGAGGACAACGGCGGCGAGCTCGCGCCATGATCCCCAATGACGGGCTAGACCGCCGTTAGCGCCACCACCTCTTCCTCCTAGCCGCTCCGGGAGTCGGCCATCTTCGTGGCACCGGAACTGTCGTCGTGCACTTCGGTCGGTCCGGTGGCTGGACGTGGCAGGGTTCACATATCCTCGTCGCCCTGGATGCCGATGGCGACGGCGGGAATCGCGTCCGTGGACGGCGACAAGCACGACATGGGCGGCAGCGTGGAGCGGGCACATGGGTGGCAGACGTGGCGAGACCGCGGAGCAGCTCGGGTCGTGCTGCTCAAATGGGTGCAGCGCCATCTCGGCAGCCCACAGAGCATCGCATGTGGTGGGTGGCCTCCGGCCTATGCTGGAGCAAGTCACCGGCGAGAAGTGGCAACAGAGTATGGCCGACAGCAAGCAACGGCGGTGGCGGCGGGTGCGTGCGGACAGGAAAGGTGCGGCATGGGAGGAGAGTAGGTGGACGAGGGGTGGATAAGACCCTGATAAGTGGGCCCTCCTTCAAGTTAACAGTCAATGCCGTTTATGTTCACCATATAGTGCCACATGGACCTAACTAGCGGCCCCCAGGTGTCAGAAATCAAATTAGTTTCGCCTAGATCTGTCATTAGTGTTTATTGAGAAAATTAACACAAAAAGAGGTAGATTTTTGTGGCGCTCAAGAAATGTGGTGGCAATTCCAGATGCGAACTTTAAATGTGGTGGTTTTTGGCAATTCACTCCCCAAAGATGAGTCATGGTGGCCTAGTTGGCAGCTGTGGAATTATCAATGTTATGTGTAGACGTCGGTTGCTGCGGCAACAGTGGTGCATTCATCATCATATGGACGCAGTTATACTATAAAAGGGGAGTGCGCAAGGCACGGGACGGAGAGATGTTACCGATATGGATAGCACGGGATGGAGAGATGTTACCGATATGGAGAAAACAGCCGCACAGAAAGCAGATTTAGAGTTGGTGGCCTGGCCTTGCTGCCCACCAACTACTGCTGGCGTTGTGTGGAGCCACAGCTTGTGATGCCTCCCGTTCTTCCCCTCGCAATCCACAACCTGATCAACTGCGCCTCGCCTGCCAATAGCCCATCGCGATGAATCTAGTCACCGAGATTCACCTCAGTCCATGATATTAAATACTACCTCCGTTTCGGTGAATAAGTCATTCGCGTAGTTCTAGGTTGACAATTTAACTATCTAAATATGTATTATATGTGAAAAAAAATATATATTTAGAAACTACATACGTGTAGAAATCTAGTGATATACTTTTCATCACATATAACACATATTTAATTCCTCAAATCGATGACCTAAAACTACGCGAATGACTTATTCACCTAGACGGAGGTAGTACCAGTCATGATGTGGACCTTCGGTGCCGAAGATCATATGCCTAATCTTGTCGGCCGCGTTGTCGTCGGTGAGTAGGATCTTGAGGAGGCAACGGCCCATGAAGTGATCCTTGGTGCGGTACTTTATGGCGGCCACCACCTCGTCTTTCGTCTTGGAGATCCAACGCAGCTGGTTTTACTTGGTGTTTGTTGTTGACAACTGCATGCGTAAGCCATTGATTGTACAGGGCCAGCCAATTGGTTTCCCTAGACGCCGGGCTTCCGAGCGATGTGCGGGGCATGCAGGTCAACAAATTGGAAACCTAGCAACCTAGCCGTCGGCCGGGCATCTCTGCGACGTGCGGGTTAAGCGATGGGGAGAGGCACATGACGCGCATTCAATATATGTAGTTCGATCTTTGAAGCGGACTCTTTTTCTTGTGGAGGGTGAGTCCGGATTGCTCCTTTGAATAGACTTATCTCTTTCCTTGAAGTTGCGTTTCTATTTTTTTACGTAGGTACATATACGTGACAAACCTGACTTGTGTAACACAATATATCTCTACACAAATTTTTGTACGTAATGTAATATCTTTAAATCCCAACTGTTTTTTTTGACAAAATTTCCGATATGTTCATCTTCAATCATGGCAGTACAACGAATACCAGAAATAATAGAAATTACATCCAGATCCGTAGACCACCTAGCGACAACTACCAACACTGAAGCGAGCCAAAGGCGCGCCGCCGTCATCGCCCCTCCATCACCGGAGTCGGGCACAACTTGTTGTAGTAGACAGTCGGGAAGTCGTCGTGCTAAGGCCCCGTAGGACCAGCGCACCAGAACAGCAACCGCCGCAGATAAAGAATAATGTAGATCAGAAAAATCCAATCCGAAGACACACGAACGGAGACGAACAACGACGAGATCCGAGCAAATCCACCAAAGATAGATCTGCCGGACACACACCTCCACACGCCCACCAATGATGCTAGATGCATTGCAGGAACGGGGGCTAGGCGGGGATACCTTTATTCCATCTTCAGGGAGCCGCCGCCGTCTCGTCTTCCTGAGCAGGACACAAACCTTAGCAAAACTGAAAGAAACGATTAAAAACGAAGCCCTCCCACCGACCCTTGCCGAGATCCACCGCGCCCCCATGGCCCTAAGGCCACCGAAGAGGAGGAGGACCTGCGGTGGCGTCCGCGGGAGGCAGAAACCCGAGCTTTTGTGGAGGAGGAGGAGGAGGCGGCTGCGGCTTCTCTATTTGCCTGTGTGTGTATATGACTTAAATCCCAACTGTTTATATCTAAGAGTAAACGGCCGAGAAAATTTAATATATGTGGATGCATGTGGTGGCTTGTTTGACTCTTGTCTTAATTATATAATAGATAGATACTCTAGATGCATGCTATGGGTGGAGTAATAGTAGTAGATGCAGGCAGGAGTCGGTCTACTTGTCATGGACATGATGCCTATATTCATGATCATTGCCTTTGATATCATCATAAGTTTGTGATTTCCTATCAATTGCTCAACAGTAATTTGTATACCCACCGTATGCTTTCTTCGAGAAAGAAGCCTCTAGTGAAACTTATGGCCCCAGTGTCTATGTTCCATCTTATATTTTCAGATCTATAAAACCAAAAACCCAAAAATACCTTGCCGCAATTATTTTTTGTTTACTTCATTTTGCCTTTTACTTTTATTTTAAATCTATCACTATAAAATCTCACTCTTGCAAGTGACCGTAAAGGGATTGACAAACCCTTTTTCGCGTTGTGTACAAGTGTTTGTTAGTTTGTGCAGGTGCATATATTGGTGACTTGCTTGTGTCTCCTGCTGGATTGATACCTTTGTTCTCAACTAAGGGAAATACTTATCTCTACCTTGTTGCATCACCCTTTCCTCTGCAAGGGAGAAATTAACGCAAGATCAAGAAGTAGCAGCCGACTAGACGAAGAAGGCCTTCTGGAGTTGGGATCTCCAGGAAGCGCGCGCGCCCGTCGATGATCATGGCACTGTGCTCCTCGAGCCAGTCCAAGCCAAATATTGCATTGTAGGTGCCTAATGGTAGCACTTTCAGATCAGTGCAGAATTCTTGGCCTTGCGAATACCACGCATAGTGCAGAATTAAGTTGGAGCAAATCATCTCACCCCCATCCACGACTCGAATGTGCCCAGGCTTGGGAAGAGGCTGAACCCTGATGAGCGAGGTAGCCAAGTGGGCGTCGACGAACGAGTTGGAGCTGCCGAAGTCGACTAGCAGAAGCACTTCGCGCCCTTGAATCCATGCGCGTAGCTGAAATGCCTTGGCGGAGACACCCCTATCACAGCAGACTGGGAGATTGCCATGATAGTGTCGTCCGAGCCATCGCCTTGCTGAACTTGCGTGACGAGGAAGTTGTAGAAGTTGAACATGCCGAGTAGCTCCTCGACGACATGCCGTTGCACCGATGTGGGGCATACGTGGTCGTGCAACCATCTCTCTCCGCATTTGAAGCATAGGCCGCGGGCTCGTCGGTAATCCCACAGTGCCTTGATCTTGGATGTGTCGGCTCGTGAAGTGTCTGTCCCGCGCTGATCGGTGGCGATTGTTGGTGGCGTGTGGCGCGCTGGAGGCGGAGGAAGTGGTAGCATCACGGCCTCCCGTTGAGGTGCGTCAAGCGGCCTTGGTGGATGCCCACGGGCTCCATCCGCCACCTCCTCTTGCAGTTGTGCGAGCGTCATACGTCTCCGTCGTATCTATAATTTTTTATTGTTCCATGCCAATATTCTACAACTTTCATACACTGTTGGCAACTTTTTATACTATCTTTTGGGACTAACATATTGATCCAGTGCCTAGTGCTAGTTCCTGTTTGTTGCATGTTTTTTATTTCGCAGAATAACCATATCAAACGGGGTCCAAACAGAATAAAAACGGCCGGAGATTTTTTTTTGGAATATATGTGAATTTTGGGAAGCGGAACCAACATGAAACGATGCCCGAGTGGGCCACGAGGCAGGGGGGCGCGCCCTGGGAAGGGGGGCGCGCCCTTGGCCCTCGTGGCCACATCGTATGGCGGTTGATGCCCTTCTTTCGCCGCAAGAAAGCTAATATCCGGATAAAAATCGTGTCCAAAAATCAGCCCAATCAGATTTACGGATCTCCGGGAATATAAGAAATGGCGAAGGGACAGAATCTGGGAATGCAGAAACAGAGAGAGACAGAGAGACATATCCAATCTCGGAGGGGCTCTCGCCCCTCCGCCGCCATGGAGGCCATGGACCGGAGGGGAAACCCTTCTCCCACCTAGGGAGAAGGTCAAGGAAGAAGAAGAAGGAGGGGGGCTCTCTCCCCCTCGCTTCCGGTGGCACCAGAGTGCCATCGGGACCATCATCGTGTGACGGCGATCTACACCAACACCTCCGTCATCTTAACCAACATCTCCATCACCTTTCCCCATCTATCTACAGTGGTACAGTCTCCCGCAACCCGCTGTACCCTCTACTTGAACATGGTGCTTTATGCTACATATTATTATCAAGTGATGTGTTGCCATCCTATGATGTTTGAGTAGATTTTTGTTGTCCTATCGGTGATTGATGAATTGCCATGATTGATTTAAATTTCTTGTGGTTATGTTGTTGTCCTTTGGTGCCCATCATATGAGCGTGCGCATGGATCACACCATTGGGTTAGTTGTATGTTGATAGGACTACGTAGTGGAGGGCAAGAGTGACAGAAGCTTCAACCTAGCGTAGAAATTGATGCATACGGGATTGAAGGGGGGCCAATATATCTTAATGCTATGGTTTGGTTTTACCTTAATGAACGTTAGTAGTTGCGGATGCTTGCTAATAGTTCCAATCATAAGTGGATAGAATTCCAAATAAGGGATGACATGCTAGCAGTGGCCTCTCCCACATAAAACTTGCAATCGGTCTACTAATGTAGTCAATTGCTTAGGGGCAACCTCGCAACACCTACCACCAGTTTTCCACACTCGCTATCATTAACTTTATTGTTTGTTTATCTTAACAGCCCCTAGTTTTATTTACGTGTTCTTTATATTCTTGCAAACCTATGCCACGAAAACTACAAACTACTTCTAGTTTCATACTTCTTCTAGGTAAAGTAAATGTCAAGCGTGCGTAGAGTTGTATCGGTGGTCGATAGAACTTTAGGAAATATTTGTTCTGCCTTTAGCTCCTCGTTGGGTTCGACACTCTTACATATCGAAAGAGGCTACAACTGATCCCCTACACTTGTGGGTTATCAAGACCTTTTTCTGGTGCCGTTGGCGGGGAGCAATAGCGTGGGGTGAATATACTCGTGTGTGCTTCTTTGCTTTATCACTAAGTAGATATTATTTGTTGCACTAAGTTGTTTTCTATCTTTAGTTACGGGTAGGAAACACAAAATACCAAAAAAATAGTGGTACCTGCTGAACCCATGGTTGAAGAACCACTCAAAATCTAACACACTCCTGAAGCTTTTTACTTGGATCATCTTCGATCCCTATGTGCTTGTGCTGAAACCCGAACTAGCTTAGTTAAGGGGAAATCTTTAGATGAGTATGCTTGTTATGTGCGACACCACATATCTGAAAAAGGGAAACTTTTACTGGATCAAATTCATCATTTGCAATGCTATGCTTGGAATTTATGTGAAATTTATGATTTTACTTGTTGTTCTGAAGACCCTACGAAACACCTTCCCTACCAATGTGAGTTTAGTGATAATGGAATCGTATCTTCGTATGCTAAGGGTGTTTATAGTTACTATGATGTTCGACAAATTGAAGAATTTGTTGCTTTTAAGGGTTCTTATGAAATTGCTTCTTTGATTGAAAAGTATGATGCTACTCTTTACAAATCTGAAATTTTTTCCATATTTAAATATTGTTATGATAATTATGCTTCTAATGCCTATGTTAAACCATATATTGAGGCCTACTCCACTATCCAAAAAGAGACTAATATTTTGCAGGAGTCTATGGAAGAAGAAATTAATGACATTGTGAGCTTATTAGATGAAAAAGATGACGAGCAGAGCGAAGAACAAAAGGAGGAAGAGCGGATTAGCTAGCCGTGCCCACCTTCTAATGAGAGTAACTCTTCAACTCAAACATTGTTTAATTTCACTTCGTGCTTACCGAAGGATGAATGCTATGATGATTGTTATGATCTCGTTGATTCTTTTGAAATATCCCTTTTTGATGATGCTTGCTATGCTTGTGGCCAAGATGCCAATATGAATTATGCTTATGCAGATGAACTTGCTATAGTTCCTTATGTTAAACATGAGATTGTTGCTATTGCACCCACGGTGATAGTGAAGGAAATATGCCCTAGAGGCAATAATAAAGTGTTATTTATATTTCTTATATCATGATAAATGTTTATTATTCATGCTAGAATTGTATTAACCGGAAACATAATACATGTGTGAATATATAGACAAACAAAGTGTCACTAGTATGCCTCTACTTGACTAGCTCGTTGAATCAAAGATGGTTAGGTTTCCTAGCCATAGACATGAGTTCTCATTTGATTAACGGGATCACATCATTGGTGAATGATGAGGATGACTTGACCCATTCCGTTATCTTAGCACTTGATCGTTTAGTTTTACTGCTATTGCTTTCTTCATGACTTATACATGTTCCTATGACTATGAGATTATGCTACTCCCGAATACCGGAGGAACACTTTGTGTGCCATCAAATGTCACAACGCAACTGAGTGATTATAAAGATGATCTACAGGTTTCTCCGAAGGTGTTCGTGGTGTTGGCATAGATAGAGAATAGGATTTGTCACTCCGAGTGTCGGAGAGGTATCTCTGGGCCCTCTCCGTAATACACATCATAATAAGCCTTGCAAGCAAATGACTAATGAGTTAGTCACGAGATGATGTACTACGAAACGGGTAAAGAAACTTGCCGGTGACGATATTAAACTAGGTATTGAGATTCCGATGATCGAATCTCGGGCAAGTAACATACCGATGACAAAGGGAACCACGTATGTTGTTCTGCGGTTTGACCGATAAAGATCTTGGTAGAATATGTAGGAGCCAATATGAGCATCCAGGTTCCTCTATTGGTTATTGAGCGGAGATGAGTTTCGGTCATGTCTACATAGTTCTCGTACCCGTAGGGTCCGCACGCTTAACGTTCGGTGACGATCGGTATTATGAGTTTGTATGTTTTGATGTACCAAAGGTAGTTCGGAGTCCCGGTTGAGATCGGGGACATGACGAGGAGTCTCAAAATGGTAGAGACATAAAGATCGATATATTGGACGACTATATTCGGACATCGGAAAGGTTTCGAGTGATTCGGGTATTTTTTGGAGTATCGGAGAGTTACGAGAATTTGCCGGGGAGTATATGGGCCTTATTGGGCTTTGAGGGAAAGAGAGTGGGGAGGCTGCCCCCCCAAGGCTTAGTCCGAATTGGACTAGGGGGAGGGGCAGCGCCCCCTCCTTCCTTCTCTTCTCTTTTCCCTTTCCTTCTCTCCTACTCCTACTACTTGGAAGGGCTCCTAGTTCTACTAGGAAAAGGGGAATCCTACTCCCGGTGGGAGTATGACTCCCCTAGGGCGCGCCATAGAGAGAGTCGGCCCTCCTCCTCCTCCACTCCTTTATATACGGGGGTGGGGGGCAACCCATGAACACACAAGTTGATAATTGATCTTTTAGCCGTGTGCGGTGCCCCCGTCCACAGAAACACACCTCGGTCATATCGTTGCGGTGCTTAGGCGAAGCCCTGCGTTGGTAACTTCATCACCACCATCATCACGCCGTCGTGCTGACGGAACTCTCCCTCGAAGCTCTACTGGATCGTGAGTTCATGGGACGTCACCGAGCTGAATGTGTGCAGATCGCGGAGGTGCCGTACGTTCGGTACTAGGATTGGTCGATCGTGAAGACGTACGACTATATAAACCGCGTTGTCATAACACATCCGCTTACGGTCTACGAGGTTACGTGGACGACACTCTCCCCTCTCGTTGCTATACATCACCATGATCTTGTGTGTGCGTAGGGAAATTTTTGAAATACTACGTTATCCCAACAATGGCAACATGAGCCAAGTTTATGCATAGATGTTATATGCACGAGTAGAACACAAGTGAGTTGTGGACGATACTAGTCATACTGCTTACCAACATGTCACTAGTAGAACGCCCGTGCGTTGCTACGGGCTACAATGCATATAGATAGACATTAACTTGCACAACTCAAATAGGTATACACCCTATACACAGGCACGAATCTAAGGGGGGCGAGGGGGGGCTAGACCCCCCTCAATGAATTGTTCTTCTTCAATGGTAGTAGCTATTTCAGCCAAAATTTCCTACAACATCAAAGCTTTGCCCCCTCCATGAGCAGACTCGCCCCCTCCATGCATTCATCCTGGCTCCATCCCTGCCTATACAGCTCAAAATGTCCCGCGCAACTCAATAAGGGTGCTCTCAATCTCAAGACAGAACAGGAAAACAAAGACATGAGTTGGACAATCAAATATACACAACTGGAAAAAAGAATTAGTAGCAAACCATGACTAATGCAGTTCGAAGCTCATTGTGAACTAAAACATACGAAAAACATACCGCAAGAATACTGTGTAACTTATGGCTAAATGGGACACCCTACCCTCCCCTCCCCACCCCCCTTTTTTGTGGATAGCAAATGAGACACTCCTATTAATTTGTCCTCTAAATAATCATAATATGATGAAAATTGAATCCACGGTGACCAAACTATCACTGGATTTCTAGGTGCAACATATTTGATCTTGAACAAATATGACGGCAGCGGAGATAAGTCGAGGTTGTGCCCACTCAGGTACCAACCTCGAACTTGACAACGTGGGCGGTGGGACGATGGGCTTATCGAGGTCATGCTCGTGCATTCCTACGAGCAACCATGCAGGTATATGTAAATGGAGCAGCACGTGCTCAGTCCACACAGATTGGAAAAGATGCATAATATTTAAATAAATGAATTAGAAACACTACCATTGTAAAAGAACGAATGACAAATGTTGTTTAGCCTTTGTGTGAAAACTGCAATAGGAAGATGAAAAACATAAAATATTTACAATTCTTGAGAACAAAAGAGCACAAAAATGAAAACCTAGCATAAGCAAACATACTGGATGTAATGAATAAGCAAACAATTACATGGGCACACTTAGTTCTGCACACACAAATACACCTCTAGGTCATAACACTTATTCTGGGAGCCAGGTCATATGATTATTAGCAACATTTTTGAAAAAAAAGAACTTCCACGGCTTCTGAAAATAGTATTTTGGCAATTTACTAAAATGAAAATGATATGGTTTTTGCGAGTATAGTTAGATGCTTTGGAAGTTCTTTGACATTTGAAAGTAATTTTTCCTATACCATAAATCATAAAATTTCATTAGGAGATTACAAATAGCTAGTTCTACGCCCACATTAGCGGACTGGATATCATACATCTAGCCATCTAGGTATCATAAACTAGCGATAAGTAGATCATACTACAGACCATGCTTGTTCATATAATACTCTGATCTTGTTCAGGGAAGTGTACTAACTGTATAAACATGAGATATTAACATATACACCAGAGATTCACTATCATAAATGAATCACTTGGTCTCTAAATAGAATCAGATAAAAGAGAAGCAAAATGGTTCGAGTGGTTAATAACATTTTGGTGAAAGAATAGAACAATTTGCATATGCACGACAACTTTCGCATCACAAACCTAAGGCACCTCAGCAGACATGAATGATCACATCAACGTGTGGCAGTAATCCACTAATCCCTGCTGTCATCCAGTACAAGAAATAAATCTTGAATCTGCACAAATAATTGATGTCATGAACCACAAGAAATAAAGCTTAAACCTTCGCAAAATATCAATTGATTTAGAGAACTAATTCGGTTGATTTAAAACAATGTTGAGGACACAATTATCCATTCGATTGAACAATCGGGCGAATAGGCAAGAAAATACCCTCATATCCACAAATCGGCTTCTCTTAGTTCATTCAATTTATCCACTTTTAAGTGCACACTTGCCAGCCATTAGGCACAAGAATGGATCAAAAAAATTCGAGCTTCCCATATACAACAGTCTACCAATTAACCCCCTGTGAAAGCACCATAAAATCAATGGAACATGACATTCAAAGCTAAAATTAGTAAATCATCTTGTTGGGACATCAGAAAAGAAATAGAGTTTATCTATGACTGGATGTGTACCTTCCTGCTCGTAGACCATGAACTAAAGAGTTGTGATTTGCTTCCCTTCCTTCCTTGGTCCTCCATGTAACAAAACATTACTCATACTCCTTTTGTACGCAGCTAAATAATGAATCAAAGAAAAGTCTGAACAACTTCACACAAATAAAAGAGCATATCTAATGAAACACATCCAGTCAAAAAATTGTTCTCGTTGGAGAGCACATCAATATAAAATGAAAAGTATCAATAAACTTTTAAGTTATACACGGAGTAAGGTGCAGAATGTAATTGTTTGTCATCCTCTGTCGTACACACCGACGCCCAATCTGCATCCCCGCTTGACAAAAAATCTGAATCAATTGTTCAGTCCGCATAGTTGAATAATGCGGCCGAACACTTCTACTAAAGCCAAGAAAATATTACAGAGTGGAATTATCAGAAGTCTCAATAATGACGTGGTATTTATTGTTGCCATTGCACACGAAGTGGATCTTGTTCTTCAACCTATGACAAACAAATATGTGCTTGCGAAAATTGCGGAATAACTTGTTATGTGAGCACGTTACATTATAGCAGGGATTAATAATTTAAAAAAGCATAATGCAAGTGATATAGGTACAGTTTATCAAAAAAATGTGCAAATTAGCAGACGTCTTCTGCCCATATATAGTACCATTAAGAGGTGAAAACCAAGTGAACTGTGGCATCCTGGAAGCACTGAATCAACAAGGATAGTTAGAATGCAAACATATTGGAGATGAGAACTCAATTAACCTTTTATCTGACACCAGCTTCGCCTCCGATCAACTTCATGAAGAAAATTAACTTGTACGTAGCATTGTGCTACCCTCTCGAGCTCTCACGCTCTTGTAGATGCATGTAATCTCAAATTCAAAGGACAATATAGTGGAGGCCTGATTACATACCGTGGCAGCTGGTCCGAATCTAAGAGCTAGAGAGGATGACAAACCTAAGAGCTAGACTGTGGTCAGAATAAATGCAAACCAATTACGAAGTTCAGTAACAAACCAATTACAAAGTTCGGTAGGAAAAAATTTCCGATTAGAGCTCAGGAGTTTTAATTCATCATTGAAGGCCAAATCAATATTCGAATCTAGCGAATTGATTTGCTGGGAAGGACCAGGGGGTGGGAGGGGGTGACCTTGCAAGTGGGCGTCGAGTACGATATCGCGGACGCGGAGGTTGAAGACGCGGAAGAACACCTCCTGCCCGGTGGTGGGGTCAACGGCAAAGCAACGATGGACGGAGCCCAGGAGGCGCCTCGCCTCGATTAGGCGCTTCGCCTCGATTCTCCTCTGCGGGTTCCTGGAGGCGCTCGAGAATGGCCATAGCAACGCCATACGCCTCATCACCGGCGGTTTGTGGACCGATTTGGGCGTGCCTCGAGCGGAAGGGGGTGCGGCATGACCCGTAGCTCCAAGTGATTGGGTAGGAGAGGCAGACGGCGACGTAGCCCATGGCGGCGGCTCTTTGGAAACGGCATGGCGGAGGGAACGGTGGCGGAGGAGAGGGATGGGAACCCTAATCGGGTTGGGAGGAAGAGAGAAGGGTGAGGAGGCGTCTGGGTGTACTTTTTGTTGTTGTTCTGCGGGACGTGAAAAAACCCTGTGGGAGAGGACGAGAGGTGGTGGGAGGTGGGACGAGATAAAATTGGATAAAAAAAAATCATGATTGATCGTGATTTAATATAAGGCTAATTAATTTAGATTTAAGGTAAGGATAATTAATTGAGATTTGATCTGGCCGAGCGATTTATGGTAAGGATAATTAATTTACATTTGATTTTTAGAGATTGATCGTAATTGATTCTTTCACATAAAGATATTACTAAATAACTTGTGCCAGCATGGAAATTTATGATCCGTTTCGAGGGAGGGGACGAAAAAAAACTTGCGAAAATAAACCATGGATACTATTCACCAACTCAGAGATTAGGAGTAGAGATTATTTCCCTACATACACGTGATTGTTTCCTTCTGATTTGTTAACAGGTTGGATAGCACCATTATATATCGAGAGCAAGGAAATCGCCAGAGATATCGCTCCGTTTTATTGAATTGATTGTGTCTGGTTACCTTAAGTTAATTGATTGCGTTTGAAAATAATTGATTGTCATGCATTATTGCATTTTATTGAATTGATTGTATCTGGTTACCTTAAGTTAATTGATTGCGTTTGGAAAGAATTGATTGTCATGCATTATTGTGTTTGGAAAGAATTGGTTGTCATGCATTATTCCGTTTGGAAAGAATTGATTCTCATGCATGAAACGGGAACGTAAGGGGGAAACGGAACCTGACTGCGTGCGGTGAGTGGGGTGGGGTTGGGGTGGGTTAATTGTAGCGAAAAAAAAACCGGTTGAAAAAAAACCAGACGAGGTGGGACGAAAAAAAAACCAGACGAGGTGGGACGAAAAAAAACCTGGAACAAAGACTACCAACTGCTCCATTAGGAGTAGAGATACTTTGATTCGGCGGTATTGTTTGATGAAGCGGCCCGGACCAACATTACGCGTACGATTACGCGACACTGGTTCTACCGACGTGCTTTGCACACAGGTGGCTGGCGGGCGTCATTTTCTCCAACTTTAGTTGAATCAAGTTTGGCTACGCCCGGTCCTTGTGAAGGTTAAAACATCGCATACTTGACGAAATATCGTTGTGGTTTTTACGCGCAGGTAAGAACGGTTCTTGCTCAGCCGTAGCAGCCACGCAAAATTTGCAACAACAAAGTAAAGCATGTCTAACTCATTTTTGCAGGGCATGTTGTGATATGATATGGTCAAGACGTGATGAGTTATATGTTATTGTCTGAGATGATCATGTTTTGTAAAGTTATCGGCAACTGGCTGGAGCCATATGGTTGTCGCTTTATTGTATGAAATACAATCGCCATGTAATTGCTTTACTTTATCACTAAGCGGTAGCGATAGTCGTGGAAGCAATAGTTGGCGAGACGACAACGATGCTATGATGGAGATCAAGGTGTCACGCCGGTGACAATGGTGATCATGATGGTGCCTTGGAGATGGAGATCAAAGGCATAAGATGATGATGGCCATATCATATCACTTATATTGATTGCATGTGATGTTTATCTTTTATGCATCTTATTTTGCTTAGATCGACGGTAGCATTATAAGATGATCTCTCACTAAATTTCAAGGTATAAGTGTTCTCCCTGAGTATGCACCGTTGCGAAAGTTCATCGTGCTGAGACACCACATGATGATCGGGTCTGATAAGCTCTACGTTCAAATACAACGGGTGTAAGCCAGTTTTGCACACGCAGAATACTCATGTTAAACTTAACGAGCCTAGCATATGCAGATATGGCCTCGGAACACTGAAGACCGAAAGGTCGAGCGTGTATCATATAGTAGATATGATCAACATAAGATGTTCACCATTGAAAACTACTCCATCTCACGTGATGATCGGACATGGTTAATTTGATATGGATCATGTGATCACTTAGACGATTAGAGAGATGTCTATCTAAGTGGGAGTTCTTAAGTAATATGATTTATTGAACTTCAATTTACCATGAAGTTAGTCCTGATAGTATTTGCAAATTATGTTGTAGATCAATAGATCAATAGCTCGCGTTATAGCTCCCCTATGTTTTTTATATGTTCCTAGAGAAAACTAAGTTGAAAGATGTTAGTAGCAATGATGCGGACTAGGTCCATGATCTAAGGATTATCCTCATTGCTGCATAGAAGTATTATGTCCTTGATGCAGCGCTAAGTGACAGACCTATTGCAGGACCAGATGCAAACATTATGAATGTTTTGACGAAAGCTCGGTATGATGACTACTTCATAGTTTAGTGCAGCGTGCTTTACGGCTTAGAACCGGGACTTCAGAACATTTTGAACGCCACGGAGCATATAAGATGTTCTAAGAGTTGAAATTAGTATTTCATACTCATGCCTGTGTCGAGAGGTATGAGACCTCTGACAGTACTTTGCCTACGAGATGGAGGAGAATAGCTCAATCAATGAGCATGTGCTCAGATTGTCTGGGTACTACAATTGCTTGAATCAAGTGGGAGTTAATCTTCCAGATAAGATAGTAATTGGCAAAGTCCTCTAGTCACTATCACCAAGTTAGTAGTACTTCGTGATGAACTATAATATGAAAGGGACGACGAAAGTAATTCCCGAGCTCTTCGCGATGCTGAAATCAAGAAAGAGCATCAAGTGTTGATGGTTAACAAGACCACTTGTTTCAAGTAAAGGGCAAAGGGATAGAAGGGGACCTTCAAGGAGAATGGCAAGCAAGTTGTCACCTCCATGAAGAAACCCAAAGCTAAAGTCAAGCCTGAAACTAAGTGCTTCTACTATAAAGGAAATGTTCACTGGAAGTGGAACTACCCTAGATACTTGGCGGATAAGGAGGATGTCAAAGTGAACAAAGGTGTATTTGATATACAGATTATTGATGTGTACTTTACTAGTGTTCATAACAACCCCTGGGTATTTGATACCGGTTCAGTTGTTAAAATTAGTAACTCGAAACGAGAGTTGCAGAATGAACAGAGACTAGTTAAAGGTGAAGTGAAGACGTGTGTTGGAAGTGGTTCCAAGATTTATATGATCATCATCGCACACTCCCTATACTCTCGGGATTAGTGTAGAACCGAAATAAATGTTATTTGGCATTTGCGTTGAGCATGGATATGATTTGATCATGTTTGTTGCAATACGGTTATTCATTTAAAGTCATAGAATAATTGTTATTCTGTTTACATGAATAAAACCTTCGATGGTAAAACACCCAATGAAAATAGTTTGTTGGATCTCGATCGTAGTAATACACATATTCATAATATTGAAGCCAAAAGATGCAAAGTTGATAATGATAGTGCAACTTATTTGTGGCACTGCCGTTTAGGTCATATTGGTGTAAAGCGCATGAAGAAACTCCATGTTGATGGGCTTTTGGAATCACTTGATTATGAATCACTTGGTGCTTGCGAACCATGCCTCATGGGCAAGATGACTAAAACTCCGTTCTCCGGAACAATGGAGCAAGCAACTAATTTGTTTGAAATTATACATACTGATGTACATGAACCATGAGTGTTGAGGCTCGCGGCGGGTATCGTTATTTTCTGACCGTTACTGATGATTTGAGTAGATATGGGTATATCTACTTGATGAAGCACAAGTCTGAAACATTTAAAAAGTTCAAAGAATTTCAGAGTGAAGTAGAGAATCATCGTAACAAGAAAATGAAGTTTCTACGATCTGATCGCGGAGGCGAATATTTGAGTTACGAGTTTGGTCTTTATTTAAAACAATGTGGAATAGTTTCACAGCTCACGCCACCAGGAACACCACATCGTAATGTTGTGTCCGAACGTCGTAATCGTACTTTATTAGATATGGTGCGATCTATGATGTCTCTTACCGATTTACCACTATCGTTTTGGGTTATGCATTAAAGACAGCTGCATTCACGTTAAATAAGGGCACCATCTAAATCCGTTGAGACGACGCCTTATGAACTATGGTTTGGCAAGAAACCAAAGTTGTTGTTTCTTAAAGTTTGGGGCTGCGATGCTTATGTGAAAAAGCTTCAACCTGATAGGTCGGAGAAATGTGTCTTCATAGGATACCCAATGGAAAGTATTGGGTACACCTTCTATCACAGAACCGAAGGCAAGATATTCGTTGCTAAGAATGGATCCTCTCTAGAGAAGGATTTTCTCTCAAAAGAAGTGAGTGGGAGGAAGGTGGAACTTGATGATAAGGTAATTGTACCTTCTCCCGAATTGGAAAGGAGTACATCACAGAAACTAGATCTAGTGATTCCTACACCAATCACGAGAAAGCTAATGATGATGATCATGAAACTTCAGATCAAGTTACTACTGAACCTCGTAGGTCAACCAGAGTACGCTCCGCGCTAGAGTGGTACGGTAACCCAGTTCTGGAAGTCATGTTACTAGACCATGACGAACCTACGAACTATGAGGAAGCGATGATGAGCCCAGATTCCGCAAAATGTCTTGAGGCATGAAATCTGAGATGGCATCCATGTTTGAGAACAAAGTGTGGACTTTGGTTGACTTGCCCAATGATCGGCAAGCCATAAAAAATAAATGGATTTTAAGAGGAAGACTGATGCAAATGGTAATGTTACTGTCTACAAAGCTCGACTTGTTGCGAAAGGTTTTCGACAAGTTCAAGGTGTTGACTACTATGAGATTTTCTCACTCGTAGCGATGCTTAAGTCTGTCCGAATCATGTTAGCAATTACCGCATTTTATGAAATCTGGCAAATGGATAACAAAACTGCATTCTTTAATGGATTTATTAACGAAGAGTTGTATATGATGCAACTAGAAGGTTTTGTCCATCCTAATGGTGCTAACAAAATGTGCAAGCTCCGACGATCCATCTATGCACTGGTGCAAGCATCTCGGAGTTGGAATATACGCTTTGATAAGTTGATCAAAGCATATAGTTTTATATAGACTTACTGTAAAGCCTATATTTACAAGAAAGTGAGTGGGAGCACTACAACATTTTTGATAAGTATATGTGAATGACATATTGTTGATCGGAAATGATGTAGAATTTTTCTGGAAAGCATAAAGGATTGTTTAAAAGGAGTTTTTCAATAAAAGACTTCGGTGAAGTTACTTACATATTAGGCACCTAAATGAATAGAGATAGACCATGACGCTTGATAAGATTTTCAATTAGTACATACCTTGATAAAGATTTTGAAGTAGTTCAAAATGGATCAGCCAGAGAAGCAGTTCTTGCCTGAGTTATAAGGTATGAAATTGAGTAAAACTCAAAACCTGACCACGACAGAAGATAGAGAAAAAATGAAAGTCATTCCCTATGCATCGGCCATAGGTTCTATAAAGTATGCCATGTTGTGTACCAAACCTATTGTGTACCTTGTCATGAGTTTGGTAATGAGGTACAATATTGATCAGGAGTAGATCACTAGACAGCGGTGAAAATTATCCTTAGTTACTGGATGACTAAGTAAATGTTTCTCGATTATGGTGGTGAATAAAGAGTTCGTCGTAAAGAGTTACGCCGATGCAAGTTTCGACATTAATCTAGATGACTCTAAGTATCAATCTGGTTGCATATTTATAGTGGGAACAATTAGCTAGAGTAGCTCCACGCAGAGCATTGTAGACATAGAAATTTGCGAAATACATACGGATCTGAATGTAACAAACCCACTGGCTAAACTCCTCTTACGAAGCAAAACAGGATCACATGGCGATGTGAGTTAGATTATTGACTCTAGTAAACCCTTTGGGCATTGGACGCATGGCGATGTGAACTTTGAGTGTTATTCACATAACGATGTGAACTATCTTTACCTAATAATAAAGCACGGAATGAGTTTACGTTTTCAGTTTTTTTTCAACACGTCCATATATTTCTTGCAAGATCCAAGGTGGTACTAATATCCGTCCGTCAAAACGGCTAATTGCTTCTTCGCTCGTCCAAGTTCTCTACGTTGTTTGCAGCGATGTAAGTCAACGGGCTAGAATTTTACTTATGGGCCACTAAAAACGTCCGAACTCATCATCTGACCTCCCCTTCCTTACAGAGGCAACAAACAAAATTTTCTTCCGGTCGTGCTAAAAATCTCCAGATTTTGAGTATTAATCGCACCCCGTCTGTTTACATCAATTCTTAGCAACTTATATACGTTCAGAGTTACGAATCAACAAGCCAACAAAATCCCAATCGATAATTTTGAAGCAAGGCCAAGAGGGGAGGCCGAGAGGGAGGCCATGCATGAATCAAAAATAGCAGCATTGGGTGCCCAGCTTATACAGAGAAAAATGTCGCATCAAATTTGCCATTTGATGAGTTCTTCTTACAGAAGGAGAAGAAAGTCCATCTAAAGATTCAGAGCAGCGTAACACCGGCGCAGATCCACGCGGCCCCAGAGAAGCCGCAGGCCCAGCCAGGCCCCGGGCGCTCACGCCTGGCCACAAGGAGCCAATACGCAGACGCGAAGAATCACCGGTCGCAGGCGGCGAGACGGCCAGGGAAATCGGATCATCAAGCTGCTGCAGATGGGGGTTGGATCCGTGCTCGATCTAGGAGCCACGGTCAAAAGAGAGGGTGTGGTGCTTGGTTACTTGTGGAGGAGGGAAGAGAGAGGGGAACGGAACGCGACGACATGGTCTTGTGTCACGGATAGAGTAGAGGAAGAGGAGGAGAGCAGCGCCCAAGCGGAACGGAGAAGCGGAGAAGGAGAGCAGCAACGCTGCTGGATAAGGAACGGAGAAGCAGAGAAGGAGAGCAGCAAAGCTACAGTGGGAGCTCGGTGGGGATTTCTTTTTTAAAGGATTTTTTAGGATCACTTTTTATTGGCTCTCACTGAGAAGCTGCTGGACTATGCGTGCTACCACCCATTACAAAAAATAATCCAAATGAGCACCGATATAATTACTTGCTGTTGTTCATTGTTACTGTCAATGTTTAATGTTCATGCACCACTACTTGTATAGAAATAATCTCATTTCAACGCACCACTACTCTTTCATCCAAAAAAAATCGTTTGCAAATCTTTTGAAAATTCTAAGAATTTTTTTGGTTAGGTTATTATAATCTCGAATAGTATACAAAAATTCCACCATCTGTATCCTGGTAAAAAATATATGATTCCTCTTCCATCCGATGATAGTACTAAGCTGAAGGAGGCGCCATCAAAAGACATCCCTGTGACTTTCTGAAGTTTATACTACTCCCTCCGTTCCCAAATATAAGACTTTCGAGAGATTTCAACAAGTGACTACATACGAAGCAAAATGAGTGAATATACGCGCTAAAATATGTCTACATACATCTGTATGTTGTAGTCCATTTGAAATGTTTAAAAAGACTTATATTTAGGAACGGAGGGAGTACATGGCATGGAAAAAAAATCTTTTTTCTAATTGCATACCAAGCTGGTTTGTTTTTTAAGATAAAGAGTGTTTCAATTTCTTCTTGCTTTAAAAAATTCATGATTTTCAATATGTTCACGCTTTTTAAGAAATGCTTAAAATTCCCAAAACATATTCTTACTTTTTTTAAAATTACTTAAAATTGATCACAAAAATTTAAAAATTCTCTTTCAAACAAGCATGTGTTCAAATAAATATTTATTTTCAAAACATATTTCAATTCTAATATAAATATTACAATTTCAACATTGTTAGGTCGTTTTAAATAAAGAAATATTTTTGTTTTTGGGAAAAGTTAAATATTAAACCGACTACTAGACTATTTCGTGCACCACTACTCTTTCATCAGACCAATGATGTTAGGGTGGCTTCTTTACATCCACACTTCATACTTCGGAAAGCAATAATAGTATAAATTTATTATTGATGTTTATCAAAACTGTATATAAGAAATGACGGCTACTTTCATCAGAAAGAGCATGTTTTATGAATGGCGCGTACTATCACACACGAAGCAGGTTTTATGAATGGCGCATACTATCACACTGAGCAGGTTTTATGAATGACGTGTACTATCACATACGGAGCATGCTTTATGAATGGCTCATACTATCACACATAGCAGGTTTTACGATATTTTTCGACCGTTGCAACGCACGGGCATTTGTACTAGTTAATAGTAAATCACACATCAATGTGAACTAGATTACTGACTCTAGTGCAAGTGGGAGACTGAAGGAAATATGACCTAGAGGCAATAATAAAGTCTTATTTATATTTCCTTATATCATGATAAATGTTTATTATTCATGCTAGAATTGTATTAACCGGAAACATAATACATGTGTGAATATATAGACAAACAAAGTGTCACTAGTATACCTCTACTTGACTAGCTCGTTGAATCAAAGATGGTTAAGTTTTCTAGCCATAGACATGAGTTCTCATTTGTTTAACGGGATCACATAATTGGTGAATGATGTGATTGACTTGACCCATTCTGTTAGCTTAGCACTTGATCATTTAGTTTTACTGTATTACTTTCTTCATGACTTATACATGTTCCTATGACTATGAGATTATGCAACTCTCGAATACCGGAGGAACACTTTGTGTGCCATCAAACGTCACAACATAACTGGGTGATTATAAAGATGCTCTACAGGTGTCTCCGAAGGTGTTCGTGGTGTTGGCATAGATCAAGAATAGAATTTGTCACTCCGAGTGTCGGTGAGGTATCTCTGCGACCTCTCGGTAATACACATCATAATAAGCCTTGCAAGCAAATGACTAATGAGTTGGTCACGAGATGATGTATTTTGGAACGAGTAAAGAAACTTGCCGGTGACGAGATTAAATTAGGTATTGAGATACCGACGATCGAATCTCGGACAAGTAACATACCGATGACAAAGGGAACAACGTATGTTGTTCTGCGGTTTGACCGATAAAGATCTTCGTAGAATATGTAGGAGCCAATATGAGCATCCTGGTTCCGCTATTGGTTATTGACCGGAGATGAGTCTCGGACATGTCTACATAGTTCTCGAACTTGTAGGGTCCGCACACTTGACGTTCGGTGACGATTGGTATTATGAGTTTATATGTTTTGATGTACCGAAGGTAGTTCGGAGTCCCGGATGAGACCGGGACATGATGAGGAGTCTCCAAATGGTCGAGACATAAAGATCGATATATTGGACGACTATATTTGGACATCGGAAATGTTACGAGTGATTCAGTATTTTTCGGAGTACCGGAGAGTTACTGGAATTCGTCGGGGAGTATATGTGCCTTATTGAGCTTTGAGGGAAGAGAGAGGGGAGGCTGCGCGCCCCCCAAGGCTTAGTCCAAGTTGGACTAGGGGGAGGGGCAGCGCCCCATCCTTCCTTCTCTTGTCTTTTCCCTTTCCTTCTCTCCTACTCTTACTACTTGGAAGGACTCCTAGTTCTACTAGGAAAAGCGGAATCCTACTCCCGGTGGGAGAAGGACTCCCCTAGGGCGCGCCATAGAGAGGGCCGGCCCTCCTCCTCCTCCACTCCTTTATTTACGGGGGTGGGGGGCACCCCATGAACACACAAGTTGATCATTGTTTTTTTAGCCGTGTGCGGTGCCCCCCTCCACAGAAACACACCTCGGTCATATCGTTGCGTTGCTTAGGCGAAGCCCTGCGTCGGTAACTTCATCATCACCGTCATCAACCGTCGTGTTGACGGAACTCTCCCTCGAAGATCTACTGGATTGTGAGTTCGTGGGATGTCACCGAGCTGAACATGCACAGATCGTGGAGGTTCCGTTCGTTTGGTAATAGGATCGGTCGATCGTGAAGACGTACGACTACATCTATCGTGTTGTCATAACGCTTCCGCTTACGGTCTACGAGGGTACATGGATGACACTCTCCCCTCTCGTTGCTATACATCACCATGATCTTGTGTGTGCGTAGGGAATTTTTTGAAATACTACGTTATCCCAACGGATAGTCCTATTATATTTTTGAGTTCTCCAAACTACACTATATCGGTGAAGTTTGCACTTATTAAGAATTATATTGATGGGTTGCCTTTTTCCATTACACATGATGATTTTGATGAATATAATATGCATGTGCTTGCTGCTCGTATTTGCAAATATTATGAGAGAGGAACTACATCTCCGCCTCTCTACGTTTCCAACATGATAAAATTGCAAGAAACCGCCTATATTATACATTGGCCTTTACTTGATGTGCATGAATTGTTCTTGTATGACATGCCTATGCATCGGAAGAGAGTTAGACTTTGTTGTTGCATTATATATATCACTTTGTGCTCACTACTAAATGCCAAATCATTGTTAATTAAAATTGACTTTGATATACCTTGGGATCCGGGTGGATCCATCACTTGAGCACTATATGCCTAGCTTAATGGTTTTAAACAAAGCGCTGCCAGGGAGACAACCCGGAAGTTTTAGAGAGGCATTTATTTCTGTTGTGTGCTTTTATAAAGTTTAAAAACAAAAAAATAAAGAGTGGAACCAAAAACTTTTCAAAAAGAAAAGTGAAAGTGATATAGATGAGCATTGTGAAAGTGGGGGACGTCCTTGAACTTTGTTCATGCCCATGGAAACTTTGTGAATCTTAATTATAGAAATTTTTCAACGAAAATAATTATCCCCTTCTACAATTCCATTGTATTATAAAAAATGTGCCAATTTTTGCCTTTAGGATGTTTACAATGCTTGTTGGTTTGTGCGGTGCAGGACAGAAACTTTGGCTGTAGTGCGGGAGTTTAAATTTTTTGCTGGAACGTCAAATAGTTCTGAAACTTTGTGCACTATCTTTCCTTACAATTTTTTTTCTAATTTTGGCAGATTTTTTCAAGTATTAGAAGTATGGTGAATGTTCAGATTATTACAGACTGTTCTGTTTTAGAGAGATTCTGTTTTTGATGCATAGTTTGCTTGTTTTGATGAATCTATCAATTTCAATCAGTGGATTAAGCCTTGAAAAAGTTATATTACAGTATCTACAATGCAAAAATAAAATATGAATTGGTTTGCAACAGTACTTAGAGTAGTGATTTGCTTTATTATACTAACGGATCTTACCAAGTTTTCTGTTGAAGTTTTGTGTGGATGAAGTGTTCGAAGATCGAGGAGGTTTCGATGTGAGGAGAAGAAGGAGAGGCAAGAGCTCAAGCTTGGGGATGCCCAAGGCACCCCAAGTAAATATTCAAGGAGACTCAAGCGTCTAAGCTTGTGGATGCCCCGGAAGGCATCCCCTCTTTCTTCAACAAGTATTGGTATGTTTTCGTATTCGTTTCATTCATGTGATATGTGCAGATCTTGGAGCATCTTTTCCATTTAGTTTTCACCTTTTCTTTTATGCACCATGCTGGTATGAGATAGTCCTTGGTTGATTTTTAGAATGCTCTTTGCACTTCACTTATATCTTTTGAGTATGGCTTTATAGAATGCTTCATGTGCTTCACTTATATCATTTGAATTTTGGATTGCCTGTTTCTCTTCACATAGAAAACCGCCATTTGTAGAATGCTCTTTTGCTTCACTTATAATTGTTAGAGCGTGGGCATTACTTTTGTATAAAGAATTGAAACTCTCTTTCATATCTATTTAGAGAGTTGACAGGAATTGGTAATTCACATGGTTAGTCATAAAATCCTACATAAACTTGTAGATCGCTGAATATGATATGTTTGATTCCTTGCAATAGTTTTGCGATATAAAGATGGTGATATTAGAGTCATGCTAGTGGGTAGTTGTGGATTGTAGAAATACTTGTGTTGAGGTTTGTGATTCCCGTAGGATGCACGTATGGTGAACCGTTATGTGACGAACTTGGAGCATGATTTATTTATTGAGTGTCATCCTTTGTGTGGAGGTCGGGGACGCGCGATGGTTAACTCCTACCAACCTCCCCCCTAGGAGCATGCTTGTAGTACTTGGTTTCGATGGCTAATAAATTTTTGCAATAAGTATGTGAGTTCTTTATGACTAATGTTGAGTCCATGGATTATACGCACTCTCACCCTTCCACCATTGCTAGCCTCTCTTGTACCGCACAACTTTTGCCGGTACCATACACCCACCATATACCTTCCTCAAAATAGCCACCATACCTACCTATTATGGCATTTCCATAGCCATTCCTAGATATCTTGCCAAGTAACTCCACTGTTCCGTTTATTATGACACGCACCATCATTGTCATATTGCCTTGCATGATCGTAAGATAGCTAGCATGATGTTTCCATGGCTTGTCCGTTTTTTGATTTCATTGCTACGCTAGATCATTGCACATCCCGGTACACCGCCGGAGGCATTCACATAGAGTCATATTTTGTTCTAGCTTTGAGTTGTAAGTAAATAAAAGTGTGATGATATTTATTATTAGAGCATTGTCCCATGTGTGGAAAAGCCAAATAAAAAAAGGATGGCCTAAAAAAATAGAGAGGGGCTAAAAATAAGAAAAAGGAAGCGAAAGCCCCTCCAAAAAAAACAAAAAAATTGAGAGAAAAGAGAGAAGGGACAATGCTACTATCTTTTTCCACACTTGTGCTTCAAAGTAGCACCATGATCTTCATTATATAGAGTCTCATATGTTGTCACTTCCATATACTAGTGGGAATTTTCATTATAGAACTTGGCTTGTATATTCCAACGATGCACTTCCTCAAATGCCCTAGGTCTTCATGAGCAAGCTAGTTGATGCACACCCACTAGTTTTCGTTTGAGTTTTCATACACTTATAGCTCTAGTGCATCCGTTACATGGATATCCCTACTCACTCACATTGATATCGATTGATGGACATCTCCATAATCCATTGATTTTCCTAGTTGATGTGAGACTTTCTCCCATCTTTTGTCTATCACCACCTTCTATTCCACCCATAGTGCTATGTCCATGGCTCACGCTCATGTATTGCGTGAAAGTTGAAAAAGTTTGAGAATACTAATGTAGGAAACAATTGCTTGGCTAAAACCGGGGTTGTGCATGATTTAAATACTTTGTGTGGTGAAGATAGAGCATAGACAGACCATATGATTTTGTAGGGATAACTTTCTTTGGCCATGTTGTTTTGAAAAGACATGATTGATTTATTAGTATGCTTGAAGTATTATTGTCTTAATGTCAAATGATAGACTATTGCTTTGAATCACTCGTGTCTTAATATTCATGCCATGATTAGATTACATGATCCAGACTATGCTAGGTAGCATTCCACATCAAAAAATATCTTTTTTATCATTTACCTACTCAAGGACGAGTAGGAATTAAGCTTGGGGATGCCGATACGTCTCCATCGTATCTATAATTTTTGATTGTTCCATGCCAATATTCTACAACTTTCATATACTTTTGGCAACTTTTTATACTATTTTTGGGACTAACATATTGATCCAGTGCCCAGTGCCAGTTCCTGTCTGTTGCATGTTTTTTGTTTCGCAGAATATCCATATCAAACGGAGTCCAAACGGAATAAAAACAGAGATTTTTTTTGTAATATATGTGAATTTTGGGAAGCGGAACCAACATGAAACGATGCTCGAGTGGACCACGAGGCAGGGGGCGCGCCCTGGGAAGGGGGGCGCACCCTGGGGCCTCGTGGCCACACTGTAAGGAGGTTGATGCCATTCTTTCGCTACAAGAAAGCTAATATCCGGATAAAAATTGTGTCAAAAAATCAGCCCAATCGGAGTTACGGATCTCCAGGAATATAAGAAACGATGAAGGGACAGAATCTGGGAACACAAAAACAGAGAGAGACAGAGAGACAGATACAATCTCGGAGGGGCTCTCGCCCCTCCGCCGCCATGGAGGCCATGGACCAGAGGGGAAAATCTTCCCCTCGCTTCCGGTGGCATCGGAGTGCCACCGGGGCCATCATCGTGTGACGACGATCTACACCAACACCTTCGTCATCTTGACCAACATCTCCATCACCTTCCCCCATCTATCTACAGCGGTCCACTCTCCCGCAACCCGATGTACCCTCTACTTGAACATGGTGCTTTATGGTTCATATTATTATCAAGTGATGTGTTGCCATCCTATGATGTTTGAGTAGATTTTCATTGTCCTATCGGTGATTGATGAATTGCTATGATTGATTTAAATTGCTTATGGTTATGTTGCTGTCCTTTGGTGCCCATCATATGAGCGCGCGCGTGGATCACACCATAGGGTTAGTTGTATGTTGATAGGACTACGTATTGGAGGGCAAGAGTGACAGAAGCTTCAACCTAGCGTAGAAATTGATGCATACGGGATTGAAGGGGGGCTAATATATCTTAATGCTATGGTTGGGTTTTACCTTAATGAACATTAGTAGTTGCGGATGCTTGCTAATAGTTCCAATCATAAGTCCATAGAATTCCAATTAAGGGATGACATGCTAGCAGTGGCCTCTCCCACATAAAACTTGCTATCGGTCTAGTAACGTAGTCAATTGCTTAGGGGCAACTTCGCAACTCCTACCACCACTTTTCCACACTCGCTATCATTAACTTTATTGTTTCTTTATCTTAACAGCCCCTAGTTTTATTTACGTGTTCTTTATATTCTTGCAAACCTATCCCACTAAAAATACAAACTACTTCTAGTTTCATACTTCTTCTAGGTAAAGTAAACGTCAAGCGTGCGTAGAGTTGTATCGGTGGTCGATAGAACTTGAGGGAATATTTGTTCTGCCTTTAGCTCCTCATTGGGTTCGACACTCTTACTTATCGAAAGAGGCTACAACTGATCCCCTAGACTTGTGGGTTATTAGAGCGCGCATGCCATGTCCAGGTCAAGGAATCGCTGCACCATGACAACCGCCCTGATGTCGGTCCTGAAGCCCTTGACAAAACGTCTGAGAAAATAGTAAGGATGAATAGTCTCATTTGCTGGTAGCGGCGGCAGCGTCGTGAGGGACGCCGCCGGTGGCCTCCTTTGAATCTGGAAGTGGTCGTGGCTATCGGGCCCTTGAGAATTGGTTGATGTGCCGGCACCCTCGGGCACCGGATCTGCTTCGGATTGGGGTGGTGGAGGTGCTTGCGCTCGCTTCAGCACCATGACGACATCACCCGGATCCGGCACGCGTCGTTTGAGATCGGGGCGCCACGGGAGCTGGTCGTCAATCTTCGTCGTCGCGGATTGCTACGCCTTGGTGAGGCCGTCGATGGCGGCCTCGATTTTGGTCTCGAATCGGGTGAAGAAAGCCGACACGCTTGGATCCATGGCCTCACGTGCTTGCCGTAAGCCTCTCGTCTCGATGAGATGCGCCAATGCGGAGCGGGAAGGAGTGGTGGCCGAGTCTTTGATACCAGATGTTATGTTAACACTTGGGGATACAACTCACACCCGATCTACTAACATTGGAGTGGATCAACGATCTCTATTGCACAGGAATTACAAGAATTGTAGCTAGGGTTCTTGCTCCAGTGAGAGGAAATGGGAATCGAGTAGCTAGTCGCCGCCGTGCCAATGATCCACCGGATGCCTTATGCTCCTCTGTGTCTCTCCTCAAGTAGTTCGGTTGTGGGCTTCATCTGGCCGACTCTGGCCCCTCGACTCGAGTGTTGGGGCATTTGAGCCTGTTGGGCCGCAGCGTTGGTGTTGTTGGAGGGGCTGCCTAGTGGGGCGTTTCCTATTTAGCGCTGCAGGCACCCGTTTGTATGCATTTTCGCAAACTAGCGACTCCAGCGCCTCGTGCTGGGCCGGCCCATGTATGGGTGCCCCAGGTTTTTCTTCTTCTATGTTTTTATAACGCAAAAAAGTGATAGAACTCGTTGTTCCAAGCGTGCGTTATCACATCACCACGCAGCAGGTTCTGATAAGTTATAACTTGTCTTTTGTTTTATTCTCTGTTTTTTTTCCTTTTTCTTTTTTCCCTTTTTTTTTCTTTTTTTCCTTTTGTACGAACAGGTTCCCCTGCATCCTTTTGAATTCGATGAATGTTTTTTCAAATTCGATGAACTATTTTGAAATTCTATGAACTTTTTCAAATTCGGTGAACCTTTTTAAAAGTTGATGAACTTTTTTCAAAAAATCGATCAACTTTTTTCATTTTTATGAAACTTTTCTAAGTTAATGAACTCCTTTCAAAATGAGTGATTTTCAAATTTTATGAACTTTTTTATTCAAAATCAATGAACTTTTTGTTCAAAATTGGTGAACTATTTTCAAAATCGATGAACTTTTTCCAAATTTGTGATTTTTTTTAAAATTTCATGAACTTTATCCTAAACTTTCCGAACTTTTTTCAAATTCGTGAAGATTTCTCAAATTCACGAATTTTATTGTATGAACTTTTTCAATTTTATACACTGTCTTGAAATTCATGTTTTTATATTGTGCCTTCATTTTTTTCATTTTATCATTAAATAATACGCAATATTGGTTGGGTACATAATAATGCCAATTACTCGCAATATTGGGCGAGTAATTTTTGTTGGTTTTAAGATCTAGAATCCTTTCCACCAAGCGAGATACTGCCGAGATTTGTCGTAGAAGTGGCTTAATCTCTGTGGATCTAGGTCCTATCAAAGTCAAGGTATGGTTTATCGTATCAACGTTTGGATCCTAACATATCTAAACATTCCAGTCATTCAAAGTGAATATACGGCTGGATCTTGATGCATATACATATAGATCTAGCACATGATATGTGTGATTTCGTGGTTTGTAGATACATATGGCTCGATCTAGTCAGATTGATTCAGATGTATGGGTATCTAGAGGGCATGATGCGTCAATATATGGTTCAAAGTTGGCATTTAATATGGACAACAAGCATTATACCTTTTCCTCGGCCACGCGCAACACCGTTTACATTATGGGGAGCTAGCAATCCATGGGGATCTCTTGTTATCTAATAAACTCCTCACGATGAGTATTTCTTCAACTTTATTATTTCTGATCTTGTTATCCATTTCCTTTTTATTTACGTGTCGTGTGATCTTGAAATTACATTCATCTCCTCCCATCACGTCACATTATCATGGTAGGACGAAGGATGGACCCATGTGTGAAATTAGTATGTACATGACCTCAGGTTGGAACTTGACAAGGTTACATCTAGTGTTTGAATTATAGGAATGCGTTTTGGAAATTTTGTCTATATTTTAGTTCTCTCTCGTTTTCAATTCAAAGAGTTCAAATTGGTTCTTCTCACATGTCGATATCCATAAGAGTGGCAATATTTAGGAAGATACTTGATTTTGATTTTTGCCAAACATGAGATGATGCTTGGTTAGTTTCCTTACCGCCCCAAATTGCCTTGACAATAGTTTTGCAAGCCAAACCGATATGTTGCAACCTTTATGGGTCATCCAAATGCTTCCTACAACATTGAATGGGGAATGGTTGCTATTATTTTTCCCTAGCTCAATGCTTGGCAATTTTATCTGGGCTAGATGCCTACAAATTATTATAGTAGTATGTCTGCACTCTAGATTACTAACTTATTTATTTATTTTTGGCCCATCCAAAGGCCCACATACACTCCAGGTCCATGCTAGCTATGGTCCAATCTCACTAGTTTTTGGAACTAGTAATTGTGTATATTAGGCAAGATATTAATGGCATTGCATATTAATGTTGGGCAACATATAATTACAAGTTAATATTAAGTAGGATATAATTACCTTATTAATGTTGACGTTGATATTAGGCATGGTATTAATTAGTGGGGTGTGCTAAACATGTGTAACGCTAAATATTGGAGCGATGTAGATCGTTGGATAGACGTGCGTAAATGGCTGAGATTTGTTGGATCTCTGCAACTCGCTCTTTCCATGTTGATATGGTTGAATTTATTTCAAAGTCGTTGAGTGTGCATATACTTACTAAAGAAAAAGACCACATGGAACTGTGCAACCACAACACCATGACTAAACGATGGTCAAACTAAAAACACACATCGTTTCACGTATTGCCAGCTAGAACATGTGCCACGCTAGGCATGGAGTTGCTTTTAGTAAAAATATATTTAAAATGGCATCTAAATTATTGCATAGAACACCACTAGCATACAACATAAATGCATCACCAAAGCGGCACCCACAAAGCGGAAGCTTACATTAAAACCGCGCGGTCCGGACATGTTGTGTCATTCAACATGCACTACTAGGAAAAGGGCTATAGATGATATGGCCACTAATGGCGTACCAAACATGTGGTGCGCCATTAGTATATACTAATGGCGCACCATGTGTCGGTGCGCCATTAGTGTACAAATACTAATGGCGCACCAGATATTCGATGCGCCATTAGTAACAGCTTCTTTTTTTTACAGACATACTAATGGCGCACGGTGGCACAGTGCGCCATTACTAGTTTAACTAGTAATGGCGCACCTCCAACTCAGTGCGCCAATACTATTTTTTTTTCAAAACTACTAATGGCGCACCAGCCATCAATGCGCAATTAGTAACACTTGTTACTAATGGCGCATTGATGACTGGTGCACCATTAGTAAAGTGGGACCAGGTAGATATTTTGGACAGCCACACCTACACACTCACTTTCCCACTTCATTCTCTCCACCTCCTCCTCATCCAATGGCTCCGATGTAGTTGTGTCGGCTGCAAACTGGGCGAGTACGCATACCGGAGGTGATGTTCCATCTCTCCGATGGCTCGTGCCCGCTGTGCCGCCGAATCGCCGATGGTCCAGTTTGAAGCTGACCAGATCGGAGCTCGTGGAGTGCTAAGATCTGCACTTCAGTGTGTTCGTCACGGCCTACCATCTCAGGCTCAGGCAGCGGCTGGTTCGTCACCGCCCCTCCAGCATCAGCTCGCGTCCTCGTCGACCTCGTCGGCTGCAAGTCGTTGGTGAGCTCCTCGGCTCCTTCCGGACCAGCCCCTGTGACGTGGTGCAAACCTACAAGGTGTCACCATGGTGGTTAACTTTTATGTTAAATACTCCACACATTAATACTCCCATCTCAATTTTTCTGGTGGTTAATCATTCACCTGCGATGGAGTAGATGTTAACTTGTAGTATTAGCTAGTACATTTGTGCTCCATCTCAATTTTATTAGCTAGTACATGTATGATGCATATAGTTTTATTTTCTTGTGCTTGTTCATGTCAAATCTGCTCGTGCGTGAATGATGCACTTTTGCAACTTCGATTTGATGATCATACTTGTTCAAGTCTTGGTAGTTTGGCAGTCTAATTTGGACATAATGTTTAACTGTTAAGTACTCTGGAGAACCAAGTTAGTAGTTAAGGACGGGTAGATAATTCTCGTTTTGAAATTTAGGCCATTGCATTGAAAATAATAATATCTACGGTTGTTCCATTTATCGTCACAATACACATTCATTCGGTGAAAGTTGATGGACAGTGTTGCTGGAATGTCGATTAACTTCCGTTCCGGCAAATTCGGGTACTCCATATGTCCTATTTTCAGCAAAGGTCATGCTGAAAATTTCCGGGAATTTTAGCATGACTTCGCTAAAAATAGGACATATGGGGTACTTGTGACTAATGCATGGGCGGGGTATCTTAGTACTTAATTAAGTAGGATCAACTGTCCCTTTATTCTTTGCCGATCATGGGTACGATGGCGAATTCCTAGATCTCTTTCCTTCTTGTGCATTGACAAAAAAATGATTTTCAACATTTTCTAAATTATATAATATATTTTTAATGGAAGATTCGATCATGCTAACTTATGAAAACCTCAAGTCCATGTTTTTTCACTATCTATCCTATGTAGATAAGGCTTGTTCTTTGCACACACCATTACCAAGCACATGCCCACTATATGCAGCATGTCTCATCAGTCAAGCAACATTAAAGCACCTACTGTGATCATTGCAGCATCAGAATATAAACACTGCAACAAAGCATAGCTGGCCGGCATCTAGATAGTTGATATACTTCAGAGACATACTAGATTAATGAAGTCTCTGTCATACTTAAGAGTTTGCCATACTACTTAAGAGTCTGCCATACTACTTAACAGTTCACAAACACTTCCCACCTCCCAGATTCTTCACAGTTCACAACCATACTAGCGCAAAAGTTAAACATCATCAACTATACTGATGATTAGTACCACTACCAGCTTCACAGAGGGTGACTAGATGGGACCCATAGCCTTCAGGAGGGCTGCATGCTCTGCCCTGATCTTCACGTCCCTCCCACTCGTCTTTAAACCGCGTGCATGTGACATTAGGTGCTCATACATCCCATCCTTGGGAATTGGCTTAGTTGTGCAGTATGGGCACCTGAACTTGCCCCACTTATAGTACGCCACCTTCCCCTTCTCCCTGATCTTGTTAGCTTCTTTCTCAATGAAGGACTTGTGGTTCCACTCTTCCACCTCATCTCCAGAGTTGTACTGCACATACAAATGATTTGCATAAGTACATACTTCCCATTTAGAGTAATGTAATTAACAAACATCAGATAATTGCCATCTACTAGAATTTAATGAACAAACAACAATAGCCCATTCATATAGGGCATCATCAACGAACAACATCTCACACAGATTAATAAACAGACAAAAAACAGCTTGGGGTTACCTCCTCATCGTCGTCAGAATCAGACGAGTCGTTGAACCCAGTGATGTCCAGCTTCCTCTTGTTGCCAGCAGCTTCCTCATTCTGCAATATAATTAATTAATTCAATTATACGACTAACTATATATAACACAATATGCAAAGGTCAAGCAATCTGCAATGTGCTTCTAATAACCTAAAATGTAATTTGACCAAAAATTATCGAAAGATCAAGCATTATACAATGATAGCTAGGTCAAACTAAAATTTTAGATCATCCTGACTATTTTGAAGTTGCGCACTAGTTATTTTAGTTTATGGATAATGAAGTGAAGCTCCTAACTATTTTGAAATTGTGCACTAGTTATAAACGTACCGTGTTCATTTCAACAATTAATTGAGGTAATATGCACAACAAATCTAACAAAATATACAACACATAACAGAATCTGAGCACATGCGGCAATCCAGATTCTAATATAAATAACGTAACTAAATATCTAATTAGGAAACCCTAACCACTACATCCACTTGATGATTCAATCAAAGATTCTACATATAACTTCCTATAAATTAATCAAATACAAAAAACCCTAACCACACTACATCCACTGGATGATTAATTCAATCATAGATTCCACATATTAGTTACTATATTTGAATCCAATACAAAAAACCCCCAACTAAACATGTAACTCAAAAACCCTAACTAGTAGATCTACTGGATGATGCAATCACACCAAACTTAACCTTTCACTATAAATCATTCAATCAAACATCTAAGAACCCTAATTAATTATGAGAAGGGGATAGATGTAGCAACTAGCAACAACAAAAAGCCCTAACACCTAAATCTACTGCTTAATGGGGGTAACTAGAAACGGAGGGGACTGCTAGCACGGTTTACCTGCAGGTCCACGTGCTCACCGCCGGCCTCCGTAGGCCCATGAGATGGGCCGCTCGACGCCGTCACGCCAAGCTTCGGCACGGCGGAGGCCACCACGGCCACCTTCTTCTCCTCCACACCCGCCGCCGCAGCGACCGATCCAGCGCGTGGGGATGCAGCACCTCCTGCACCCGCACCGCCGACGAGGGCCTGCACGACATCTGCTACAGTCTCCGCGCCTGTCCTGTCATGATCTCCTTCTGTGATGGCAGCTTCTCCATGGCCTTGCTCCATCCGAGCCAGAAGCAAGCAGGAGGAGAGAGGGAGGTGGTGGTGGTGAGCGAGCAGGTGGGGTGGCCGGTGAGGGAGACGACGAGGTAGAGGAGAGAGGAGGGAGAGGGAGGCGATTTGGGGGAAATGGGGTGGGCGATGCGGCCGGTGCCCATTCCCCTCCTCTTATACTAGGGGCCTTTTTTTGGAAAATATCCACACACACGTGCACGCGCACGACCACGGAAAAACGGAACCGCCAGCGTATAATACACGTATAATACTCTCGGTAATGGTCACCTTTTCCGAGAGGCGCTCTCGGTAAAGCATATAACCTAGATTTCTTTCCTTCTTGTGCATTCTAGATAATATGTATTATACTTTTGTTGTTGTTTTCTTACATGCTTGGCAAACAACCTTAGCACATCATAATTACCGTCTTGTGTTTTCTTCTCTGGATGGGCCTCATCCGGTTCTAGAGACCAGCACCCCTCCGGTGGCCCTGGTGGTCTAGGGCGTTGTTCGGCACCTAGAGGGGATAGGCCACGGAGAATAACTGTTTCTTCGTGTTAGTGCATGTCATTGCGAGATGACAGACCAAATCTAGGCCCGTTCTATCACGGGATCACCCAACGAAGACTCTGTCTTGGGGACGAACGCATCCGGTCCTCGATGTTCCTGCCCGTGTGTGTGGTTTGTGAGGCGCGTGCCACGTCAAGGACGTGCGTTGCTTATTCATTGGTTATGTAATGTCTTGCCTTTCTCTTCCGATCCTTTTGTTGCATACTTATATATTGCTTATGTATTGTCTGTGAATTGGTACTAACGTTTCATTTGGCTAGTGCATAGCGATGCCGTCGTAAGTCGTGTACAAGGGTAAGGTTTCCGGAGTCTTCGACGACTGGGAGGAGCGTCGGAGACATGTTCACCATTTCAGCGGTAACTGTTACAAAGGGTACACCACTAGGACGGAGGCGGAATCTAGATACGCGAGCTATCTACCGGGAGAAAGGAGGGAGCGTTGGAGGAACCAGATGAAGACGAGTTTCATCACGATGATGCTCATCGTGATGACCGCAGCTCTCTTCTATGTGATGGTAGTTTAGATGATCGATATCGACTTGTAATGTGAAGACAAACTCGCTACTCGCGGTCTCCAGACTTGTAATATAATGTTCTATCTTTGTTCGGTCTTTTGAATTCGGAGACTATTATGATGAATTGTATTCGGAGACTAATATGATGAATTGTATTCGGAGACTAACCTTCTATTGTATTTGATGAATCTGTTGTTGTCTTAATTCTGTCTAATAATATATTTTGTATCCTGCGAAAATATCAGAAAAGAAAAAAAATAATCCCTAATATTCATACTAGTGGCGCACCACTCAAGATACTAATGGCGCACTGTACAGATGATACTAATGGCACATCACCCATCAGTGCGCCATTAGTATGCCAAAGCACATGGGTACATATGGCCCCCTGGAAGGCATACTAATGGCGCACAGATGGACATACTAATGGCGCACTGCGTGGTGCACCATTAGTGCACCAGAACTAATGGCGCACAGATGGACATACTAATGGCGCACTGTATGGTGCGCCATTAGTGCACCAGATACTAATGGCGCACCAGAGGTGCGCCATTAGTAAAAAAATCTAATGGCGTGGTGCTAGTGGCCCACCACTAGTGCGCCATTAGTAGGCAAAAGTGGTGTGCCACTAGCATGCCTTTTCCTAGTAGTGATGACATGTGTCGATCCGTCGAGCGGTCAGACCTGCTTTCCCTCACAGATTGGATACAAACTGAGGGCTTTGCGGGCGTCCGAACCGCTACCACGCTCGCTCCCGACTACCCTGGCCCAGTAAACAAACCTTCCTCGCCCACGCGCGTTCTTGCCCTGAACGAGCTGCCCACAATCATGTCGCTGCAGAGCGGCCACTCTGCAATGACGCTGGCTTCAGAGCGGACGTGAGCTTTCAACGGCGTCGGCATTGAAGCGGTGCGCTGGCCGTGAGCGCCACCTGCTGCACGTCCCTGGTGTTCGCGCATGTTCAATGCTTGAGAGACGTTTACTGGACGGGACAGAACCGGGCATGGGAGGCGGCAGGGCATGGCGTCACATGTGGGCCGGTCCGTCTCCCATGTTCTACTCTTCCTCTCCGAAGACCGTGCCTATACTTCACGGGTCTTAAAGCCCGCCGCTGTTTGTAAAGACGACAGATGGAGAATGTGGTCGCCGATGCGGAATACAAAGGAAGTGAATGACAGCCACCGCCGTAGGATAGTTTTAGAGTTTGGAATGCTTTCTTGCTCTAAAAATGTTTGAAATGTATGAAAATCCGTCGTGTTTGCACGAATCTTGTCCAGTTTATATGAAAATCCATCATGTTTCCGTGAATTTCGTCTGTTTAGTTGAAAAGTTGTTTAAAATGTATGTGAATAGTGTTGGATTGCGGCATCTGGCCTCTGCTCGCGGACTGATCCCTCTTGTCGGCACATAGATGTCGGAGCAAATTTGATAGTCAGAGTTAGAGATGCTCTAACTAGGTAAATGAAATGCACCAGTTTGGCTTCCTCCAGCTACTACAACAACAATGTGATACACAAAAGAAATACTCGTCATCTAACAACACGAAGCAAATTTTACTAAAGATACATTCCCAAGAACCCTCCCGGACTCTTCAGCCGCCGGTCGGAGAACTTTATTGTAGCGATCTTCAAACTAAGGTGATGCCGCCACAGAGCCTGTAACACTCGGAGCCATGTCCGACTGCGGCGATGGTGGCGCAAGCACCACAGGGTCGGCTGGCATGGTCAGAGCGACGGCTGGCGGGGGAGACACTGGACCATCCAACATGGTGTCAGCTGGCACCGCCAGAGGCACGGCAAGCGGCAACGCTTCCACAGCGACACCTGCACACGCGCGTAACGAACTTAGCTTCTCGGCCGATGGTACAGAAGAATGTTCGTTCATGCATGCATGTAAACTAAAGTGTGTACGTCACGTACACAACAAAGGAGTCGTTAACGAACGTGCACATATGATTACCTGGCAGTGGACGTGGAGGCGATGGTGATGGCGATGGCGATGAGCTGCTGGCACGTATCCGGAGTTCACGGTAGGGACGTGGACGGCGTTCAGATCACGCGGCGTTGACGTTCACAGAGCTAGCGACCACTTGCGCACGTCTGCACCGTGGCGGAGAAGGTGGAGGTGAAGGTGATGACGACGAGGCTCTCATCCTAAGCACACGGTATGGACGGCGACCACGGCTTGAGCTATCAGCACCATCATTGGAGGCCATCTTTCGTTCGAGAGAAACCAGGATGGCACAAGCTGTGTTAGAATGGGGAGGAGGTGACCCGTCTACTTATACAATTCCATCATTTAACACAATGAAGAGACCCCAAAAAATGACCGGAACCTAGGGAAAAGTTCGGTGTAAACATGCGGTGGAATTGTATAAGTAGACGGGTCACCTCCTCCCCATTCCAACACAGGTTGTGCCATCTTGGTTTCTCTCGAATGAAAGATGGCCTCCAATGATGGTGCTGATAGCTCAAGCCGTGGTCGTCGTGCATACCGTGCGCTTAGGATGAGAGCCTCGTCATCATCACCTTCACCTTCACCTTCTCCGCCACGGTGCAGACATCCGCAAGTCGTCGCTAGCTCTGTGAACGTCAACGCCACAGGATCTGAACGCCGTCCACGTCCCTACCGTGCACTCCGGATACGTGCCAGCAGCTCATCGCCATCGCCATCACCATCACCTCCACGTTCACTGGCAGGTAATCATATGTGCACGTTCGTTAACGAATCCTCTGTTGTGTACGTGACGTACACACTTTAGTTTACATGCATGCATGAACGAACATTCTTTTGTACCGTCGGCCGAGATGCTAAGTTCGTTACGCGCGCGTGCAGGTGTCGCTGTGGAAGCGTTGCCGCTAGCCGTGCCTTTGGCGGTGCCAGCTGACCCCGTGGTGGCTGATCCAGTGTCTCCCCCGCCAGCCGTCGCTCTGACTGTGCCAGCCGACCCTGTGGTGCCTGCGCCACCATCGCCACAGTCGGACATGGCTCCGATTGTTGCAGGCCCCGTGGCAGCATCACCCTAGTTTGAAGATCGCTACAATAAAGTTCTCCGGCCGGCGGCTGAAGAGACGCGGATGGTTCTTGGGAATGTATCTTTAGTAAAATTTGCTTGGTGTTGTTAGATGACGAGTAGTTCTTTTCTGTATTGCATTGTTGTTGTAGTAGCTGGAGGAAGCCAAACTGGTGCGTTTGATTTACCTAGTTAGAGCATCTCTATCTCTGACTATCAAATTTGCTCCGACATCCATGTGCGGACAAGAGGGATCAGTCAGCGAGCAGATGCCAGATGCCGCAATCCAACACTATTCACATACATTTTAAACAACTTTTCAACTAAACAGACGAAATTGACGCAAACATGATGGATTTTCATATAAACTGGACAAGATTCGTGCAAACACGATGGATTTTCATACATTTCAAACATTTTTAGAGTAAGAAAGCGTACCAAACTCTAAAACTATCCTACGGTGGCGGCTGTCATTCACTTCCTTTGTATTCCGCATCGGCGACCACATTCTCCATCTGCCGTCTTTACAAACAACGGCGGGGTTTAAGACCAGCGAAGTATAGGTACGGTCTCCGGAGAGGAAGAGTAGAAGATGGGAGATGGACCGGCCCACAAGTGACGCCATGCCCTGCCGCCTCCCATGCCCGGTCCCGTCCCGTCCAGTAAACGTCTCTCAAGCATTGAACATGCGCGAACACTAGGGACGTGCAGCAGGCGGCACTCTCGGCCAGCGCACCGCTTCAATGCCGACGCTGTTGAAAGCTCACGTCCGCTCTGAAGCCAGCGTCATTGCGGAGCGGCCGCTCCGCAGCGACATGATTGCGGGCAGGTCGGTCAGGGTAGGAACGCGCGTGACCTAGGAAGTTTTTTTACTGGGCCAGGGTAGTCAGGAGCGAGCGTGGTAGCGGTTCGAACGCCCGCAAAGCCCTCAATTTCTCTCCAATATGGCGGGGAAAGCAGGTCTGACCGCTCGACAGATCGACACAGGTCATGTTGAATGACACAACATGTCTGGACCACGCGGTTTTAATGTATGCTGGCGCAACGTTGGACATGCCTTTATGTTGTATGCCAGTGGTGTTCTATGCAATACTTTAGATGCCATTTTAAATATATTTTTACTAAAAGCAACTCCATGCCTAGCGTGGCACATGTTCTAGCTGGCAGTACATGAAACGATGTCTGATTTCAGTTTAACCATTGTTTCTTAATTTATAAATATTATATAGTCATGGCGCTCTGGTTGCATCCTTGCATTTGGTATTTTTTAGTAAGTATGCACACTCAACGATTTTGAAATAAATTCAACCATATCAACATGGAAAGAGCGAGTTGCAGAGAGACAACAAATCTCAGCCATTTAAGCACGTCTATCCAACGATCTACATCGCTCCAATTTTTAGTGTTACACATGTTTAGCACACCCCACTAATTAATACCATGCCTAATATCAACATCAACATTAATAAGGTAATTATATCCTACTTAATATTAACTTGTAATTATATGTTGCCCAACATTAATATGCAATGCCATTAATATCTTGCCTAATATACACAATTACTAGTTATAAAAACTAGTGAGATTGGACCATAGGTAGCCTGGACCTGGAGTGTATGTGGGCCTTTGGATGGGCCAAAACTAAATAAATAAGTTAGTAATCTGGAGTATAAACATACTACTATAATAATTTGTAGGCATCTAGCCCAGATAAAATTCCCAAGCATTGAGCTAGGGAAAAATAATAGCAACCATTCCCCATTCAATGATGTAGGAAGCATTTGGATGACCCATCAAGGTTGCAACATATCGATTTGGCTTGCAAAACTATTGTCAAGGCAATGTGGGGCGGTAAGGAAACTAACCAAGCATCATCCTCATGTTTGGCAAAAATCAAAATCAAGTATCTTCCTAAATATTGCCCCTCTTATGGATATCTACATGTGAAAAGAACCAATTTGAACGCTTTGAATTGAAAACGAGAGAGAACTAAAATAGACACAAAATTTCCAAAACGCATTCCTATAATTCAAACACTAGATGTAACCCGGTCAAGTTCCAACCTAAGGTCATGTACATACAAATATCAAACGTGGGTCCATCGTTCGTCCTACCATGATAATGTGATGTGATGGGAGGAGATGAATGTAATTTCAAGATCACACAACACGTAGATAAAAAGGAAATGGATAACAAGATCAGAAATAATAAAGTTGAAGAAATACTCATCGTGAGGAGTTTATTAGATGACGAAGAGATCCCCATGGATTGCTAGCTCCCCATAATGTAAACGGTGTTGCGCGTGGCCGAGGAAAAGGTACGCTGCATGTTGTCCATATTAGATGCGAACTTCGATCCATATATTGACGCATCATGCCCTCTAGATGACCATACATCTGAATCGATCTGACTAGATCTAGCCATATGTATCTGCAAACCGTGAAATCACACATATCATGTGCTAGATCTATATGTATATGCATCAAGATCCAACTGTATATTCACTTTGAATGACTGGAATGTTTAGATATGTTAGGATCCAAACGTTGATATGATAAACCATACCTTGACTTTGGTAGGACCTAGATCCACAAAGATTAAGCCACTTCTACAACAAATCTCGGTAGTATCTCGCTTGGTGGAAAGGATTCTAGATCTGAAAACCAACAAAAGTTACTCGCCTTGAGAGTTGACACAGAGGCGATATCAATGAAAAATTACGGATGAGAGGCGGATCCAGTGGCAAGACTTTGAGATTTGAGGATGTCATTAGTTCCACAAGATGGGTTGAGCACATATGGGCACTGCATGATAACTAGAGAAAGCGATTTTTGTCATGTCGCTCATGGAAAGAGAACGTGGAAGGGGGTTATATGAAAGGTTTGGCTGGGGAGGGGAATGCAAAACTGGTAAGATTATTTGCTTTGGGGGGGGGAGAGAAAACAATATATAGTGTTGGCCATTCCATATTTGTCGCCGTTCTGGGAACGGGGGTACCCAGACTTGCCTACCTGCGGCCCAACGCGTGGCCCCACCGACGGCCCGGTACGGCCCCGCTTCAGGACCCTAAGGACAAGACCCTCACGAAGGCCCCTGGCATCGCGAGGAGAACAACATCAAGACCAGGTCGAGGGGCAGCTTCCCGAGCCTGCTACCTAGGGGCGGAGATCTCTATGCAAGTCCGGCCTCATGAGGCTCAAGATGACGTGAGCCATGATGGCCAAGGCCAAGCGGGCGCAGTGGGTGTAATCCAAGACAATTTCCTCTTTGGTGCTAAGGGGGCAATGGTAGGCACAGGTTCCCGAGGAAGGCCCCAAAGGTTTCCTTTCAGGTGCAACGAGACCAGGACCACGAGTTCGGCAAGATGGATGTCATCGTCGAGCCCATCATTGCGTCACGGCGAGAAGATTTGCAGGCGAAGATCACCTTTCATCAGGATAAGATGTACTTATTATCCCTTTCAAAATTGGCAGTTGTGGAATCCCTTCCCGCCAAAGCAATGAGGGAAGAGAACCAAGGGCACCATAAATATAGACTAGCCTCCGTTGTTGTTGGGGATCGATCCATCCTCATTATCCAAGCCCTCGAGAGACTGCTCATCCATTGTACTAGTGCATTCTTAACCTCCTCGTGAGGCCAATCCACCAAAGGCAGGAGTAGGGTTTTACACTGCAGTGTGGCCCGAACCTGGGTAAATCTCTATGTTCTTCCTTTCTCTGTGATAATCGCACACGACATGGTCGAGGCTTGGATATAGCGAGCAGAGCATCCCGGAGAAGCGAGATCACACACCTCAAAGTTCGAACCTCGTTTGCGTCCGCGGAGCCCTGATTCTGACATTTGGCGCGCCAGGCACGGGCGTGTCAAAGCTCCTTCTCTTGGTCAACCGCGCTCCATTCTCGCTCCGCCATGCCCATCGCTGAAGATCACCATGTCCACGCTGAGTGTCGGGCCGCTTGCACCTCCTAGACGGCTCCGGTGGGCCGCGTCGCCCCTCGTCGCTCCGCTTCCCCGATGGTCAACGCTGCTACTGATCCTGTTGCTCAAGAGTAGCAGGATTCTTCAATGCCTCCTTCCGTGCTGTGTGATGGCCGTGCCGCCACGCCTTCCCTTACCTCAGTCACGGTGTCGTCTTCCCATGCTCTCCGCGGGCCGGCGAACTTGATGGCGGCGCTCCACGTGTTTTGGGACCTACTGCGCTAGCGCCCCGCCAACGAGGGCTACGACGCTTGGCTGGGCCGCATCACCAATCTCGTCAACACCACCAGGGAGGCTCCGGAGGCCTCCCACTCGCTCCACCCTCTACCTTCTCTCATGGGCGAAGTGGCGCATGGTGCTCCTCCGCCTCTGCCTCGGCGCGGCGCTGGCGTCAACAAGGGACGCGACGCGCGTCAGCACGACCCACCGTGCGGGGCCCCGGCCCCCACGCGGGATGAGGCCAGCTGCTAAGTTGTGCAGCAGCCATAGCACGATGCCCGCACGCTCCTCGCACCGCCGTGCCAACGTCAAAATCGGGCTGCGCTAGAGGCCACCCCGCATGGGCGTCAATACTGAGCCCCTCTTGTGCGGGTCGTCCCCGTGAGCACGGCGGGCTGCATGCCTTCTCCCACGAGTTACACTACGTCGTCTGGCCGGTCAAGTTCAAGCCCGACTTGCCCTCGCGCTATGATGGCACCCATGACCCCGCGGAGTTCCTCCAGCTCTACGAGCTGAGCATCGAAGCAACAAACAGCGACAACAAGGTCATGGCAAACTGGTTCCCCATGGCCCTCAAGGACGACGCGCGCTCCTAGATCATGCACCTCCCCAAGGGATCCATCACCTCGTGGGATGAGCTCTGGGAATGTTTCATCGCCAACTTGCAGTTGACCCGCGATCGCGCCCTCACTGTCAACGACCTGCGTCGCATGAAGCAGCAGCCTGGCTAGACCCTCCGAAAGTACATGCAGCGCTTCAACCAAGTCCACCTCAAGGTCCCGAAGGCGTCCGACGAAGCCATCATCTCCGCGTTTACAGAGGGCATAATCGACGTCAAGATGAGGCGAGAAGCTCGCCATCCATGATGAACTTTGCGTGGTTCTGGAGTTATTCAACCTGGCCAACAAGTGTGCAAAGGCTGAAGAAGGTTGCCTCTTCCTCCTCAAGCACCTCGAGACCAATCCTGAAGACAAGAAAGCCAATGCCAAGGAGGTGAACACTACAGGAAACAGGAAATTTGCCGTCAGTACTGCTCTTTGCCGTCAGCATTTCGTCGGGGTAGACGGCAAAGACCACTTTTGCCGTCAACTGCTGACGACAAAGAATAACTGACGACAAATACATACTTTGCTGTCTACCGTTTTTTTTACAGACAGCAAAGACGGCAAAATATGTCTTTGCCGTATGTAAAAAAATGAAGACGGCAAAATATGTCTTTGTCGTATGTAAAAAAATTTGATGACGACAAACAAGAAAACACACCATGCGGATCACACCCACGGATCAATGACATGGCATTATCTCGTCCACACACGCACACTACTCTTTCTCCCACCAGCTCCCAACCCCACCACTCTTCCCCCCACCAGCGCCCGACCCCACCACTCTCTCTCCCAGCGCCCGACCGCATCTCTCCCTTATCCCCACGATCTCTGTCTTCCAGCGCCAGACCCCATCTCTCCCTCGATACGTTCCTCCTCTGCCTCCCTCCACCATCACTCAATCTACCACGCCGCTGCATCGGTCGACCCCGCCACGCCGCCGCCTGAGCAGGAGGCCACCGTGAGATCCTCCTCCTCTCCTTGTCGCGGGATCCAGCTTCTCCTCCCTGCCCGCGACCCGCGCGTTTCCTCCCGATCCGAGCTCCGGCTCGTCAACCGCTGTCACCGTTCGGTCCGGCCGTCCCGCAAGAGGTCGCCGCTTCTGGCCACCGCGGCATCCTCCTCGGTCGCCCTGCGATTTGGACGCACGGCATGAAGCTCGCCGCCGCCCTGCGATCTGGAGCGCCGCAAGAAGGGGGGCGTCGCAGGATCCTCCACCTCCTCCCCGCAGATGCAGAAGATGGCATCCATGGCGTGCAGAAGATGGCGTGCAGAGGCAGCTCATCTTCTTCACGAAGTCCATGGCGTGTAGAAGATGGCATCCATGGCGTGCAGAAGATGGAGTCCATGACCCGATTGCTTTTCTTATCTTTTTGTTGGGGTCTTCTTTGTAAAAGACAGGGACCAGTGTGTTATTTGCCGTTAGTCCTCGGTCCGTTTGTAAAATGACGTGGACTTCATGTTTGATATTAATGCAGCATAGGTGTCCTTCACTGTTAAAAAAAACGGTGTGAACTTCTTTTTCTCTACGCCATCGAGAGCATCCACGACCTCTGCACCTCGACTGGTAGTTTGGTTTTTAAATAAAATAATTTTCTTTGCCGTCTTGGGTGTATGAGGCAGACAGCAAATAAAGCGTATGGCTGACGGCAAAGTTTTTTTAATTTGCCGTCTGCTATTATTCCGATTGACGACAAAGATGGAGTTTTGCCGTATGCCATATTAAATGCTGACGGCAAAGGACTCTTTGCGGACTTTGAGTTTGCCGTCTGACTTTGCCGTCAGCTGCTGACGGCAAAATCGTTGCCGTCTGTTTTTAGGTCTTTGCCGTCTGTATTCCACAGACGGAAAATTACCTGATTCCCGTAGTGGAAACGCAATGGCCCTACCGTGTGCTAGCAGCAGAGCCCGAGTAGAAGCATGGCCGTGACCACGACAAACCAGCCAGGGATAACCGCCCATACTGCATCTTCCACAGCCTCCACGCCCACAACACCAATGACTGCCTAGAGCTCAGTGCAATCCATGATGACTGCCTGGGCCGCCTCCCCGGGCACAGCGACAGAGGCTATGGCTGTGGAGGAGGATGCAACAGAGGCCGTTGAGACAACTGCAACCCCCCCCCCCCCAAGACTGGCACAATCAGCCTCGCAAGGATCACTGGCGTGAAGAGCCTCGTGAGGAGTCCTGGCGTGACCAGCCTCGCGAGGCCCGTCCTTTGGGCAACGACGGCCTCCCTTCGCTGCTGCCGCTGCAAAGGAGAAACAACGACAACCATCAGGATGATGAGGCTGGGGGCTTCCAAGAACCTCGCGCGATTGCCCGCATCCTCGGTGGCATCCAGGCACCCGCCTCGAACCGCGTCTTCAAGCAATTCTCTCGTTAGGTGAACACGGCCCTCCCGAAGCTTGAGATTGCATGCCCCTCAGGTGGTCCCAGTACGCCATCACCTTCGACTCCAAGGACCACCTCAAGTGCATGGCCACTGTTAGTGCGCTCCTCATGCTCTGCACACTGAACGTCAGCAACGTTTCCGTCACCAAGACCCTCATCGACAGCGACACTGGACTCAATGTGTTCTTTGTCGAGACATTCGAGAAGCTTGCGGTGCTCTATAGTCTGTTCATGCCCACCAAGCCGTTCTATCGGGTGACAGATGGCTCCACCATTCCCATGGGGCAAGTACACCTCTCTGTCACCTTTGGCAAGCGCGACAACTACCGCACAGAGCTCATTGACTTCGACGTCGCCCACATCAACCTCTCCTACAACGCCAACTTGGGGTACCCTGCCCATGCCAAGTTCATGGCGGTAGTTCATCATGGCTACAATGTCCTCACGATGCCAGGATGTTGCAGCATCATCACGGTTGCCTGCGATCAGAAGGACGCAGTGTGTGGTCTCGAGCACGCCTACTGCACCGCAGCGGATGACAATCCAGATGACGAGGGCATCGCTTTGCCTACTGAGGCCACCCCCACGAAGAAAAAAGGAGCTCATGACCAAGAACCATCCAAAGACCGAGAAACCTGCAAGCATCGCTTCAGGCCCCGCACCCGCTGTCGGGGCTCCTCTCCCTCGTGGATAGGATGGCGCACCCGGTACCTCCCTCAAGACGGGCTCGAGGACTTCCGTATGGAGAGCCTATGACCTGACCGACGCATATAGGGAGGTGCTCGGGCACCACATAGAGGCGTGCCTTGATGCACGTCCCCACAGGCAAGGAGCACGACATGAGGCTCCAGGAGCACGAGAATTCATCACCAAGGCAACCGAGGAGCTTCAGGAGGTGTGAGCCACACGCGGCGAGTGCCGCCATGCATGTCCTACCAGTGCAGCCGCCCCTCCCAACGTGAGTGGAAAACTGCGCATCTGCGTCAACATCCCGGGCCTCAAGAGGGCTGCCTCGCGGGACCATTTTTGGCCTTCGCGCGTCAGCCGAAGTGGTGGCTACCCCAGCAACTATGTCTGCATCTCGTTCGGCATGCTGAACGCTAGGGCCTCCTACTAGTGCCTCATGTAGCACGTGATGGCTACTCAGGAGGCCCGATGCTTGGCGGTCGCGTCTCAGGAGTTCTCAGAGCTTCGCCAGCCCCCTGGGCCTCCTCAGTCCTCCGGAGCCGCCCGACTCATGAGGAGCGACCTCCACGGCACCCTTCTTCAGCTACCTCGATGCTTCAGCAACGTCATTGCAAGGTGACCTTTTGGTTTGTTCAATTGAGGGCGCCACTCGGGCTACATTATCCTCAAGCTGCCAGGGCCCATCCCTACAGCTCAATCGTTTTGCACACATGTCAGAACTGGCTCTGCCTTTGATGAATTTCTTAAGTATTCCGACCTACGTACCCGGTGTTTTCTCACCATGAATGTCACTACGCCCTCACAACCCCGCTCTCGGGCACCTCATGATTAAGGGCTGGCACAATGTCTGTGCTCGGGTCCGTCCCTGCAGCGTTGATAAATCCAAGCGACTGAGCTCTGTCTCGCGGGTCAGCTCCCGTGCACATCACCCCACGGGGTCCTTGGTGCCATGTCCTCGCATGAGCTAATCGAGAGTGGGTGAGTCAGAGCGCACAACTCAGTTTGTACAACCATAGTCTGATGCTTCACTATCGCGGGAGCCGAGCGCTGGGTCCTTCCTCGGGTTTGTTGCATGAGAAGACTAAGCACGTCGTATGTGCTCGGATCCGTCCCTGCTGTGTCGATAAACCCAAGCGACCGAGCTCTATCTGGCGGACCGGCCCAGTTCACGTCACCTCCTGGGGTCCTTAGCGTTCGGCCTTCTCATGCGATGACCTCCGGAGGTTCATTCGACATAGGTCGCCCCCATCACACAGGTTTGGTAAGCGCGCTCCACGCTAGAAGATTCAGGCGCAACCCGCCTTGAGGTAGGGTCTCGTGAGTCCCGCATTGGCTCACGGGTGCCCAGATACACCTCCACAAGTTCTGCTGTGTCAGTCACGCAGACGAACGAAATAGGGTTGCACACGCCCGAAGACACTAACATAGAGCTCCCTATCCACGCCAAGTGGAAGCCCCATGCTCCGAGCTTGCGGACGACGCGGCTGAGCAGCGACTATGCCCACGCCCAACTGGAAGCTCCATGCCCCGTGCTGGCGGATGACACGGTCAAGCAGCAACTATGCCCACGCCCAAGTGGAAGCCCCATGCTCCATGATGGTGTATAAACAACTGAGGGTGCCCTCGGGGTTTCACCAACCTCAGGATGGCCTATCAGCCCTTCACGCGGCCCTGTCACGCAGCATTCCCCTAGGACGCCCGCGCGAGGGGGCTGGACACGGGGGCTACGCTCCAGCTTTGCCTGGCGCACGCCACTGCACTAGGTCCCTAGTACCTAGTCTTCGCGCCCCTCCCATGAGAAGGTTGGCGAGGAAAGGTATGAAGGGCTCTAGATTGACCTTGCCGCTGCCCATGTTTCCTTCATGAGGACCACTCGCACGTTAAGGAGGACCCCTGAGCATTGCGACTCAGGGGCCTCACTAGTCACGTAGCCCCTCGCCCCTTGGTTTTGTCATGATTTCCAAGTGCCCCAACAACGGTCGAGGTATGTGCGGGCCTGGGCCCCGCTGACGCAGAGCACAAAGGTAAACAAGAAGGAAACCAAGCACAAAAAGAAAATCACAAAGTACAAATAGTTATTACAAGCACCAAATGTTTAGCAAATTCAAAACAAAGTCTTATGCCTCCACGAGGTAGGTTTAGTGTTGCAGGATAAATCTAGGAGGAGGGACCATCGCCGCCATGGCCTTCGTCGCCGCTTAGCCCAGCCGTCGTAGGCTCGTCTTCGATATCGCTGTCGCCGCCGCTGTCGTCATCGCTACCACTCGCCTTGGCTACCGCAGTTTTGGCCTCAGGGGTGTGATACATCTCCGTCGTATCTATAATTTTGTATTGTTCCATGCCAATACTATACAACTTTCATATACTTTTGGCAACTTTTTATACTATTTTTGGGACTAATATATTGATCCAGTGCCCATTGCCAGTTCCTGTTTGTTTCATGTTTTTTTCCGCAAAATATCCATATCAAACGGAGTCCAAATGGGATAAAAACGCATGGATATTTTTTTGGAATATATGTGATTTGGGGAAGAAGAATCAGCGCGAGATGATGCCCGAGGGGGCCACGAGGCAGGGGGCGTGCCCCAGGGGGTCAGGCGCACCTTGGGCCCTCGTGGCCACCCCGTAAGGCGGTTGGCGCCCTTCTTCCGTCTCAAGAAAGCTAATATCCGGATAGAGATCGTGTCCAAAATTCAGCCCAATCAGAGTTATGGATCTCTGGGAATATAAGAAATGGTGAAAGGCTAGAATCTGGGAATGCAGAAATAGAGAGAGACAGAGAGACAGATCCAATCTCATATGTGATCTCGCCCCTCCACTGCCATGGAGACCAAGGACAAGAGGGAGAACCCTTCTCCCACCTAGGGAGAAGTCTAAGGAAGAAGGAGAAGGAGTGGGGCTCTCTCCCCCTCACTTCCGGTGGCGCCGGAACGCCGCCGGGGCCATCATCGTGCGACGAGGATCTACCCCAACACCTCCATCATCTTCACCAACATCTTCATCACCTTCACCCATCTATCTACAGTGGTCCACTCTCCCGCAACCCGCTGTACCCTCTACTTGAACATGGTGCTTTATGCTTCATATTATTATCCAATGATGTGTTGCCATCCTATGATGTATGAGTAGATTTTCGTTGTCCTATCGGTAATTGGTGAATTGCTATGATTGGTTCAATTTGCTTGTGGTTATGTTGTTGTCCTTTGGTGCCCATCATATGAGCGCGCGCGTGGATCACACCATATGGTTCGTTGTATTTTGATAGGACTATGTATTGGAGGGAAAGAGTGACAGAAGCTTCAACCTAGCATTGAAATTGATGCATACGGGATTGAAGGGGGACCAATATGTCTTAATTCTACGGTTGGGTTTTACCTTAATGAACGTTAGTAGTTGCGAATGCTTGCTAATAGTTCCAATCATAAGTGCATAGAATTCCAAGTCAGGGATGACATGCTAGCAGTGGCCTCTCCCACATAAAACTTGCTATCAGTCTAGTAACGTAGTCAATTGCTTTGGGACAATTTTGCAACTCCTACCACCACTTTTCCACACTCACTATACTAACTTTATTGCTTCTTTACCTAAAAGAGCCCCTAGTTTTTATTTACATGCTCTTTATATTCTTGCAAACGTATCCCGTTACACCTACAAAGTACTTCTAGTTTCATACTTGTTCTAGGTAAAGCGAACGTCAAGCGTGCGTAGAGTTGTATCGGTGGTGGCTAGAACTTGAGGGAATATTTGTTCTACCTTTAGCTCCTCGTTTGGTTAGACAGTCTTACTTATCGAAAACTGTTGCGATCCCCTATACTTGTGGGTTATCAAGACTTTTTTCTAGCTAGCGCCGTTGCCGGGGAGTTATAGCATGGGGTGAATATTCTCGTGTGTGCTTGTTTTCTTTATCACTAAGTAGATTTTATTTGCTTTTCTAAGTTGTTCACTATCATTAGTTATGGATATGGAACACGAAATACCAAAAACAATTAGGTGTACTTGCTACTCATGGAGATGGGGAATCTCCTAAAACCCCCAATGCTCATTATGTGAAAGATATTATGTACTACTTTGATAATCCTGAGAAAACCCCATTCAATTATATAACGGAGTAATGTTGGATCAATGCGAATACTTTAGGGATTATCGCTTGACACAAAAAGGAAAACTATTATGGGGTCAAATTTATATGTTGCGTTGGTATGCTTGGGAATTATGCTTGAGGTATCATTATACGTGTTGCTCTAGGATGAAGGCTCCACACCTTCCCTTTTCATGCATATCTAATGATGATGAAACCTTAGCTTCTTATTGATACATCCATTTTGCATCATGCTTTTAAGTTGATATTTGTTGCACAATGGGCTATTATTACACATTGTGTCACAATACTTATGCCTTTTCTCTCTTATTTTACTAGGTTTACATGAAGAGGGAGAATGCCGGCAGCTGTAATTCTAGGGTGGAAAAGGAGCAAACATTGCAGACCTATTCTGCACAACTCAAAAAGCCCTAAAACTCCATGAAACTCTGTTTTAGAAAATATAAAAAAATCTGGCGAGAGAAGTACAGGAGGGGGGCCACCCACCGTCCACGAGGGTGGGGGGCGCACCCTCCTGGGGGCGCCCCCTGCCTCGTGGGCCACCTGTTGACCCCTCGATGCCCATCTTCTGCTATATGAGGTGTTTTGACCAAGAAAAACTCATAAGAAGGCTTTCGGGACAAAGTGCCGCCGTCTCGAGGCGGAAACTTGGCGGAACCAATCTAGGGCTCCGGCAGAGCTGTTCTGCCGGGGACACTTCCGTTCGGGAGGGGGAAATCATTGCCATCATCATCACCAACAACTCTCCAATCTTGGGGAGGGTTATCTTCATCAACATCTTCACCAGCTCCATCTCGTCTCAAACCCTAGTTCATCTCTTGTATCCAATCTTTGTATCAAAACCTCAGATTGGTACCTGTAGGTTGCTAGTAGTGTTGATTACTCCTTGAAGTTGATGCTAGTTGGTTTACTTGGTGTAAGATCATATTTTCAGACCCATTATGCATATAAATACCCCTCTGATTATGAACATGAATATGCTTTGTGAGTAGTTACGTTCGTTCCTGAGGACATGGGAGAAGTCTTGCTATAAGTAGTCATGTGAATTTGGTATTCGTTCGATATTTTGATAAGATGTACGTCGTGTTTCCTCTAGTGGTGTGATGTGAATGTCGACTACATGAGACTTCACCATTGTTTGGGCCTAGAGGAAGGCATTGGGAAGTAATAAGTAGATGAGGGGTTGCTAGAGTGACAGAAGCTTGAACCCTAGTTTATGTGTTGCTTCGTAAGGGGGTGATTTGGATCCATATGTTTCAAGCTATGGTTAGGTTTACCTTAATACTTTTTTTGTAGTTGCGGATGCTTGGAAGAGGGGTTAGTCATAAGTGGGATGCTTGTCCAAGTAAGGAAATCACCCAAGCACCGGTCCACCCACATACCAAATTATCAAAGTAACGAACGGGAATCATATGAGCATAATGAAAACTAGCTTGACGATAATTCCCATGTGTCCTCGGGAGCGCTTTCCTTCATATAAGAGTTTGTCCAGGCTTTTCCTTTGCAACAAAAAGGATTGGGACACCTTTCTGCACTTTATTTAGTTTTACTATTATTTACTTATTACCAATTATCTTATAACAAAACTATCTATTACCGATAATTTCAGTGCTTGCAGAAAACACCTTACTAAAACTGCCTATCAATTCCTTTTGCTCCTCGTTGGGTTCTACACTATTACTTATTGAAAGGACTACGATAGATCCCCTTCACTTGTGGGTCATCAAGACTCTTTTCTGGCGCCGTTCTCGAGGAGTGAAGCGCCTTTGGTAAGGAAAAATTTATATAGTGTGCTGAAATTTAATATCACTTGTTACTATGGCACAAAATCCTTTGAGGGGCTTGTTTGGGGTATCTTCACCCCGATCAGTAGAGCAAAGAGTTGCTCCTCAACCTACTGAACCTACTGAAAATGTTTACATTGAAATCCCTTTAGGTATGATAGAGAAACTGCTAGCTAATCCCTTTACAGGAGACGAAACCATGCATCCCGATTTGCACCTAATTTATGTGGATGAAGTTTGTGGATTATTTAAGCTTGCAGGTATGCCCGATGATGTGATCAAAAAGAAGGTCTTCCATTTATCTTTGAAGGGAGAGGCATTGGCATGGTTTAGGCTATGCGATGATATTGGATCATGGAACTACAACTGATTGAAGTTGGAATTTCATCAAAAGTTATATCCTATGCATCAGGTTCATTGTGAAGGAGAAAGTATCGCTCAAGCTTGGGGGAGGCTTAAGTCAATGTTATATTCATTCCCCAATCATGAGCTCTCAAGAGAAATGATTATTCAAAAAATTTATGCTCGTCTTTCTCTCAATAATCGCTCCATGCTCAATACTTCTTGTACTGGTTCTTTTATGATGAAGACTATTGAATTCAAATGGGATTTATTCGAAATAATTAAACACAACTCTGAAGATTGGGATCTTGATGAAGGTAAGGAGTCAGGTATAACACCTAAGTTTGATTGTGTTAAATCTTTTATGGATACCGATGTTTTCCGTGAATTTAGCACTAAATATGGGCTTGACTCTGAGATAGTAGCTTCCTTTTATGAATCATTTGCTACTAATGTTGACCTCCCTAAGGAGAGGTGGTTTAAGTATCATCCTCCCATTGAAGTAAAATTAGTTGAACCTGTTAAAGTTGAAGAAAAGACTATCACTTATAGTGTTGATCCTATTGTTCCTACTGCTTATATTGAGAAACCACCCTTCCCTGCTAGAGTAAAGGATCATGCTAAAGCTTCAACTGTTGTTCGTAAGAGTAATACTAGAACACCTATACCCTCTGAGCAAATTAATGTTGAACCTAGTGTTGCTATGGTTAAGGATCCCTTGGTCGATAATATAGATGGGCATGTCATTTACCTCCATGAGGAAGCTGCTAGAATTGCCAGACCGGATACTAGGAATAAACATAGACCTGTTGTGGCCATGCCTGTTATTTCTGTTAAAATAGGAGATCATTGCTATCATGGTTTATGTGACGTAGGTGCTAGTGCGAGTGTAATACCCATTTCCTTGTATGAAGAAATTATGCACGATATTGCACCTGCTTAGTTAGAAGGTATTGATGTCACTATTAAGCTTGCCAATAGAGATACAACCTCACCTATTGGGATTGTTAGATATGTTGAAGTCTTGTGTGGGAAAGTTAAATACCCTGCTGATTTTCTTGTTCTTGGTTCCCCACAAGATGATTTTTGCCCCATTATATTTGGTAGACCCTTCTTGAATACTGTTAATGCTAAGATAGACTGCAAAAAAGATATTGTTACTGTTGGATTAGGGGATATGTCTCATGATTTTAACTTTTCTAAATTCCGTAGACAACACAATGATAAAGAATTGCATAGTAAAGATGAAATTATTGGTATTCTCTATTGTTCTGCCTCCTAATGATCCCTTAGAACAGTATCTGCTAGACCATGAAATGTATATGAATGAAATAAGAGAAATAGATGAAATATTTTTTAAACATGGATCCTTATTGAAACACAACTTTCCTGTTGAAATTCTGGGGGATCCTCCTCCACCCAAGGGTGATCCCATGCTTGAACTCAAACCATTACCTGATACTCTTAAGTATGTTTATCTTGATGAAAAGAAGATATATCATGTTATTATTAGTGCTAACCTTTCAGAGTAGGAAGAAGAGAAATTATTGAAAAATCTGAAGAAGCAACGTGCTGCTATTGGATATACTCTTGATGATCTTAAGGGCATTAGTCTCACTCTATGCCAACACTAAATAAAATTGGAAAAGGATGCTAAACCGGTTATTGATCATCAACGACGGCTAAATCCTAGGATGAAAGAAGTGGTTAGAAAAGAAATACTAAAGCTTCCAGAGTCAGGTATAATTTATCCCATTGCTGATAGTCGGTGGGTAAGTCATGTCCATTGTGTCCCTAAGAAGGGAGGTATTACTGTTGTTCTTAATGATAAAGATGAATTGATCCCACAAAGAATTGTTACAGGTTATAGGATGGTAATTGATTTCCGCAAATTAAATAAAGATACTAAGAAAGATCATTACCCTTTACCTTTTATTGATCAAATGCTAGAAAGGTTATCCAAATATACACATTTTTGCTTTCTAGATGGCTATTCCGGGTTCTCTCAAATACCTGTGTCAAAAGAGGATCAAGAAAAGACCACTTTTACTTGTCCCTTCGGTACCTTTGCTTATAGACGTATGCCTTTTGGTTTATCTAATGCACTTGATACCTTTCAAAGAAGCATGATGGCTATATTCTCTGATTTTTGTGAAAAGATTGTTGAGGTTTTCATGGATGGCTTTTCCATTTACGGAACTTCTTTTGATGATTGCCTTGCTACCTCTTGAGCTTGCGTTATATTCCCTCGAAGAGGAAAGGGAGATGCAGCACATTAGCGTAAGTATTTCCCTCAGTTTTTGAGAACCAAGGTATCAATCTAGTAGGAGACCACGCGCGAGTCCCTCGCACCTGCACAAACAAATAAGAACTTCGCAGCCAACGCGATAAGCGGTTGTCAATCCCTTTACGGTCACTTACAAAAGTGAGATCTGATAGAGATGATAGTTTATATTTTTGGTATTTTTGGTTTATAAGAACAACAAATAAAAGCGGTAAAATTAAGTAGATGTAGATTGATATGTTGAGAATAGACCCGGGTGCCATAGTTTTCTCTAGTGGCTTCTCTCGTGATAGCGATATTCTACGACAGGTAAACAAATTACCGTCGAGCAATTGATAGAAAAGCGAATAATTATGAGACTATCTAGGCATGATCATTGTATATAGGCATCACATTCGAGACAAGTAGAACTACTCCTGCCTGCATCTACTACTATTACTACATGCATCGACCGTTATCCAGCATGCATCTAGTGTATTGAGTTCATGAGAACAGAGTAACGCCTTAAGCAAGATGACATGATGTAGAGGGATAAACTCAAGCAATATGATATAAACCCCATCGTTTTATCCTCGATGGCAAGAATACAATACGTGCCTTGCTGCCCCTACTGTCACTGGGAAAGGACACCGCAAGATTGAACCCAAAGCCAAGCACTTCTCCCATTGCAAGAACTACAGATCTAGTAGGCCAAACCAAACCAATAATTTGAAGAGACTTGCAAGGATATTATGAGCACACATAAAAAGTTTAGAGCAGAACCAAATATCTTTCATAGATAACCTTGATCATAAACTCACAATTCATTGGATCTCGACAAATACACCGCAAAAAGAGATTACATCGAATAGATCTTCTCAAAGACCGAGGAGAACATTGTTTTGAGATCTAGAGAGAGAGAGAAAAAGCCATCTAGATACTAGCTATGGACCCGAAGGTCTATGGTAAACTACTCACAACTCATGGTGAGGGCGATGATGATGATGTTGAAGGCCTCCATGATGGATCCCCCTCCGGTGGACCTCCTGAATAGGCTCCAAGATGGGATCTCCACGGGAACATAAGGTACGGTGATGGAATTAGGGTTTTCTCTCTGTTCACGGAGTTTCTGGGGTACGTGGACTTATATAGGAAGAAGTAGGGAACCGGGGGATGCTCGAGGGTGTCTCGAGGTAGGGGGGCGCGCCCTCGGAAGGGCGGCGTGCCCCCCACCCTCGAGGCCCAGCCCTCTCTCCCCTGACTTGGTCCTCAAGCTCCGCATGCGTGATTTTCTCCAAAAATATCTCTCGCGAAGGTTTCATTCCGTTTGGACTCCGTTTGTTATTCTTTTTCTGTAAAACCCTGAAATAGGCAAAAAAACAGCAATCTGGACTGGGGCTTTGGGTTAGTAGGTTAGTCCCAAAAATGATATGAAAGTGAATGATAAATCCCATTAAACATCCAAGACTTCATAAATAATAGCATGGAACAATCAAAAATTATAGATACGTTGGAGACGTATCAAGCATCCCCAAGCTTAATTCCTGCTCGTCCTCGAGTAGGTAAATGATAAAGAAAGAATATTTGATGTGGAAGGCTAACCAATATAGTTTTTCAATGTAATTCTCTTAATTGTGGCACTAATGTTTAGATCTGAAAGATTCAAGATAAAAGTCTATATTGACATAAGAAATAACAATACTTCAAGCATACTAACAAAGCAATCATGTCTTCTCAAAATACTATGGCTAAAGAAAGTTATCCCTACAAAATCATATAGTGTTGGCTATGCTCCCTCGTTATCACACTAAATATTCATATCATGCACAACCCCGATTTCAGCCAAGCACTTGTTTTCATTCTCTATCTTTTGAAACCTTTCAACTTTCACGCAATACAGGAGCGTGAGCCATGGACATAGCACTATGGGTGGAATTGAGGTGGTTGTGGATAAGACAAAAAGGAGGGAGATAGTCTCACATCGACTAGGCGTATCAATGGGCTATCGAGATGCCCATCAATAGATAACGATCTGAGTGAGTAGGGATTGCCATGCAATGGATGCACTAGAGCTAAATATGAATGAAAGCTCAACAAAAGAAACTAGTGGGTGTGCATCCAACTTGCTTGCTCACGAAGACCTAGGTCATTTGAGGAAGCCCATCGTTGGAATATACAAGCCAAGTTCTATAACGAAAATTGCCACTAGTATATGAAAGTGACTAAACATGAGACTCTCTACAATGAAAAACATGGTCCTACTTTGAAGCACAAGTGTGGAAAAAGATAGTAGCAATTGTCCCTTTTTTCTTTTTTTGGGCCTTTTTTTTGGCCTTTTTTGTGGAGGGGCTTTATAGATTTAGCCTTTCCTCCCATGGGACAATGCTCTAATAATGATGATCATCACACTTTCATTACAACTCGATATTAAAACTCGATACTACAACAACAAAGTATGACTCTATATGAATGCCTCCGGCGGTGTACCTGTATGTGCAGTGAAACAAGAGTGACATGTATAAAAATATATGCATGGTGGCCTTGCCACAAATACAATGTCAGCTACATGATCTTGCAATGGCAATATGACAATATGATGCGTGCCATATGAATGGAACGGTGGAAAGTTGCATGGCAATATATCTCACAATGGCTATGTAAATGCCATGATAGGTAGGTATGGTGGCTATTTTGAGGAACAATATGGTGGTTGTTTTGAGGAAGGAAATATAGTGGGTTTATGGCACCGGCGAAAGTTGCGCGGTACAAGGGAGGCTAGCAATGGTGGAAGGGTGAGAGTGCGTATAATCCATGGACTCAACATTAGTCATAAGAACTCATATACTTATTGCAAAAATCTACGAGTCATCAAAACAAAGCAATCAACGGATGCTCTTGGGGGGGGAGATGTGTAGGAGTTAACCATCGCGCGCCCCCGACCTCCACACAAAGGTTGACACTTTAGAAATACCTCATGCTTTAACTTAGTCACACAACGGTTCACCATACGTGCATGATACGGGAATCACTAACCTTAACACAAGTATTTATCAATTTCATAATAACTCCACTAGCATGACTCTAATATCACTATCATCATATCTCAAAACAATTATCAAGCATCCAACATCTCATTTTATTCAATGCACTTGGTGTGAATTTTTTTACTACATTGACATTGGATGTCTATCATGTGAAGACTAGTTTCTTTAGCTTAAACACATTAACATGCTGTTTTAATAGACTCCCAAAAGGATATAAGTGCAGCATGAGAGTTCAACAATTTCTACAAAATATTACCACCACCATGCTCTAAAAGATATAAGTGAAGCACTAGCGCAAAAACTATTCAAGTCAAAAGATATAAGTGAAGCACATATAGTGTTCTAATAATTTCTAGGCCATATTTAGCTCTCTCAAGTAGGTGTGTCCAGAAAGTATGATTGTGACAAACTAACAAGCAAAGACTAAAATTATACAAGATGCTCCAAGCAAAACACATATCATGTTGCGAATAAAAATATAGCTCAAAGTATAGTTACCGATGGATGAAGACGAAAGAGGGGATGCCTTCCCGGGGCATCCCCAAGCTTAGGCTTTTGATTATCTTGAATTTAATTGGGTGCCATGGGAATCCCCAAGCTTAGGCCTTTTCTACTCCGTGTTCCATAGTCCATCAAAGGAATACTCAAAACTTGAAAACTTCACAACACAAACTTAGACAAAAATTCTTGTGAGCTCCGTTAGTATAAGAAAGTAAACCACTACTCAAAGGTGCAGTAATGAATTCATTATTTGTTTATATTGGTGTTAGACCTACTGTATTCCAACTTATTTATGGTTCATATCCTTCAATACTACTCATAGATGCATCGGAAAAAGCAAACAACACACGAAAAAAAGAATCTGTCAAAAACAGACCAGTCTGTAGTAATCTGCAGGTTTCGCCTACTTCTGTAACTCCAAAAAATTCAAACTCAATTGGTAAATTTGCGCAATTTATCTACTAATCTTCTTCAGAAAGAATCAACTAAAAAGCACGCCACTGTGAAATCTGAAGTCTAATTTAGCTAGCGCTAACGATTCTGTTTTTCACAGCAAGATCACATAAACTTCACACAAGTCTTCCCAAAGGTTCTACTTGGCACAAACACTAATCAAAGCATGAAAACACATCTAATCAGAGGCTAGATGCAATATTTATTCCCTAACAGCAAAAAAACAAAAAACATAAAATTGGGTTGCCTCCCAACAAGCGCTATCGTTTTACGCCCCTAGCTAGGCACGATACAAGATAAATCTAGGTATTGCCATCTTTGATCTTCACCCTTTTAATGGTGTCAAGCTCGAACCCGGGAGGTTCCTTACGTTTCCCTTCATATTCGGAAATCTTTAGATCTAAAGCATCCAACCGCTTATTACAAAGAGTAATCAACATATTCATGCGGTGGAGATTCCCACTAACACTTTTAAAAGGTTCAAGAGACGTTTGTAATATTTTTGTTACTTCGCAATTTTTCTCAAAAGCTTGCGTCCCTTCCGGGGTTGAATTTGACCCTTTTTGGGGAGGTAGTGTTCCCACTATTACCTCTATAATTTCATGCGCCATACTAGGATCAACTTCGATAAAATTCCCTTTGGCAACGCAATCCAAGAGTTGTCTATGAGACATATTCAACCCAACATAAAAAATGTGAAGCAAGATTCTAAAATTCACCTCTAAGGTGCACTTATGATAAGATTCCATCATCCTAAACCAAGCATCTTTTAAATTTTCTCCTTGCTTTTGCTTGAAGTGAAGCACTTCAAACTCGGGAGCCAAAGGAGCGGATAAGGGACTAGCCATAATGACAAGCAAGCATGCCGACACACACAAACAAACAAGAAGCAAGCGAACGATAAACACACGGCGGAAAAAGGGAAAATAAAACGTCAAGGGTGAAGTGGGGGAGAGGAAAACGAGAGGCAAATAAATGTAATGCAAAGGATAAGGGTTTGTGATAGGTACTTGGTATATGACTTTTGCGTAAGCCTCCCGGCAACGGCGCCAGAAATTCTACTTGCTACCTCATGAGCTTGCGTTTTATTCCCTCGAAGAGGAAAGGGAGATGCAGCACAGTAGCATAAGTAGTTCCCTCAGTTTTTGAGAACCAAGGTATCAATCTAGTAGGAGACGACGCGCGAGTCCCTCGCACCTGCACTAACAAATAATAACTTCACATCAAACACGATAAGGGGTGGTCAATCCCTTTACGGTCACTTACGAAAGTGAGATCTGATAGAGATGATAGTTTATATTTTTGGTATTTTTGGTTTATAAGAACAACAAATAAAAGTGGTAAAAGTAAAGTAGATGTAGATTGGTATGTTGAGAATAGACCCAGGGGCCATAGTTTTCTCTAGTGGCTTCTCTCATGATAGCGATATTCTACGGCGGGTAAACAAACTACCATCGAGCAATTGATAGAAAACCGAATAATTATGAGACTATCTAGGCATGATCATTGTATATAGGCATCACGTCCGAGACAAGTAGACCGACTCCCGCCTGCATCAACTACTATTACTCCACACATCGATCGCTATCCAGCATGCATCTAGTGTATTGAGTTCATGAGAACAGAGTAACGCCTTAAGCAAGATGATATGATGTAGAGAGATAAACTCAAGCAATATGATATAAACCCCATCTTTTTATCCTCGATGGCAACAATACAATACATTCCTTGCTGCCCCTACTGTTACTGGGAAAGGACACCGCAAGATTGAACCCAAAGCCAAGCACTTCTCCCATTCCAAGAACTATAGATCTAGTAGGCCAAACCAAACCAATAATTCGAAGAGGCTTGCAAGGATATTATGAGCACACATAAAAAGTTTAGAGAAGAACCAAATATCTTTCATAGATAACCATGATCATAAACTCACAATTCATCGGATCTCGACAAACACACCGCAAAAAGAGATTACATCGAATAGATCTCCTCGAAGACCGAGGAGAACTTTATATTGAGATCCAGAGAAAGAGAAGAAGCCATCTAGATACTAGCTATGGACCCGAAGGTCTGTGGTAAACTACTCACAACTCATGGTGAGGGCGATGATGATGATGAAGAAGGCCTCCGTGATTGATCCCCCTCCGGTGGAGCTCCAAAACAGGCTCCAAGATGGGATCTCCACGGGAACAGAAGGTACGGCGGTGGAATTAGGGTTTTCTCTATGTTCACGGAGTTTTTGGGGTACGTGGACTTATATAGGAAGATGTAGGGCACCGAGGGACGCTCGAGGGGGCCTCGAGGTAGGGTCTCGCCCTGGGAAGGGGGGCGCGCCCCCCACCCTCGAGGGCCAGCCCTCTGTCCCCTGACTTGGTCCTCAAGCTCCGCGTGCGTGATTTTCTCCAAAAATATCTCTCGCGAAGGTTTCATTCCGTTTGGACTCCATTTGATATTCTTTTTCTGTAAAATCCCGAAATAGGCAAACAACAATCTGGACTGGGCCTTTGGGTTAGTAGGTTAGTCCAAAAAATGATATAAAAGTGAATGATAAAGCCCATTAAACATCCAATACTTCATAAATAATAGAATGGATGTAACATCCCAAAATTCTAAATTTTGGAATGTTATAATAAATAGGTAGATTTGATTGTTGTTTGATGTGCTGAGTGAAATTTAGTGAAATTCGAAACTTTTGAAAGTTAAATGAGAGGGAATAAAATGACTTTCCCAAAACTTTCACTTTGCTTCTTGATCTATGAGGGAATTCAAATTCTTTTCAACACAAAACCCTAGAGTGAAGATAATATGACTTCTTCCATTTATTTTAAATGATAAAGGGTTTGAAAGGATTTTGAATTTCAATCTCGAGATATTTCAAATTCAGAAACTTTATGCAACTCAATGATTTTCCTGAGAGAAGATAAAATGACTTCTTCAAATTATAAGAAATATGAGTTGGAAGTTTTTCTGAAAGTTTCTGGAACTCAATTTCAAATATTGAGGTATTTGGGATTTATTCATATTATTTTTCTCCAAAAATAAATTACATGGAAAATAGGGTTACATGATTCCCTATAGCAGAAAATTGGAGAGAAATAAATTTGAATTCTTTTTGGTATTTTAAAGTTGATCTTTATTGGATTGTATTGCACCAGTAGGACTTTTTGATTTATTAGAAATTGTGGGCATTTTATTTGACAGTAGAAAAATGTCCATCTTGTAGGATTTCTTTTTCTGCAAATTTTGATATATAATATTTCTATATTATATATTGTAATTATTTTCCTTTTCTTTTATTTTCGTCGTCTGGAAAAGAATGTTTAAAAAAAAGTCTCCTCTGGACCGAACCGGCCCAGCCAACTGGGCCAGGCCAGCCTGCCCACGCCGCCGCCTTCCTCCTTCCGAAGGAGACCGCCGTCGCCATGCCTCGGCGTCCGTGCGTTGCACGCCTCGCCGCCGCCTTTGCCTCGCCCCTCCTCCAAGAAGCTCGCCCCCTCCGCTTATAAAACGCGCCGCCGCCCCTCTCTCTCTCCCCTCGCCTCGCTTCGCGCCGCCGTCGCCGCACTTCTCGCCGCTGCTGCTTCGCCCGCCGCCGCCGCAAGCTACTACTGCCGCCGCCGCTGCGTGCGCCCCGCCCCGCACCACCTGCCTTGCCCCCCCCCTTGCTCTGCCGCGCGCCGCAACGCACCGCAAGCCATCGCCGCCGCCTCCAGCCGGGCCTCGCTAGAGCTCATCGCCGGCGAGATCCGATCCAATCCGATCCGCCGACCTGGTTCAAAACCGCCGAACCCACGGTTTTTCTTCAAAAACCGCCTAGGTATTAAAAATCCGGTTTTCTTTTAGATCGTTTTTTTAGATTTAGCTATCTAGTGAACGTTCACTAGTTAGGCTTGTAAAATGAACGTTTCCAGCTAGGGTCCTCTCTGTAAATATTTTATTTACAGTTTAGCCCCTAATCTTCTTTCAGCCATAACTTTTAACCAGTTGGTCCAAATCCAACGAAACCAACGCCCACGTCTTCGTTACGATTCCCTCTTTCCAGTAATACAACTTAAACATGTTTTTGAAAGTTTTAAAAATTTAATTCAACTAGTTTTAGATTCAAACTTGTTTTCATCATAACTAGAGTTTCGTAACTCCGTTTGAGTTGATAATTTTTGCAAATCGAAACTCTTGACCTAAACTTTCTGATAAGGCCAAATTCACATAATTTTGGTACTATTGGAAATTGTTTTATGTTTCAAGTGTGATTCGTTTATTTTCGAAGCTTTCAGAAGTGTTTATTCGTTCTTTCCGATCTTGTGAGTGATTGCTTATGTGTGGTTACTATTGTTTGCTTATGATAGATTGATCGGAGTGTCACGAGTAGATCTATCACGAGTTATGAGTGCGAATCTTATACATCGTCTGTACAAGGCAAGTAACACTTTGATCATACTTCCAATACCCAATTTTCATTGCATTAGTATTATCCTCAAACACATTGCATGGGTAGGATCTAATAACATGTGGGACTGAGAAGTAAATGAGGTAGGACCTATTACCTTCATTATTTTCAATCCCTTGGGAGTTACTTCTACGTTGTTGTTAGGTTATGCTATGCTCGTAGACGTGGATTGGGTGAGTGTATCTATGACAGATGTGAGATTGTTAATTAATGGTCCAACTTAAGGTGGCAACTTAAATACACATCTGGATGGATTGAGGCACCTAGGTATTCCAGCGATTGCATGTTTTCTTTATGGACCGCCACCCAGGCTCAAAGGGATCATGAGATTTGTCATACTAGAAACTTCTGTGTGCAGCCACAAGCTATTATGGGCTCTAGCATAGTTGACTAAGTCGTGCGAACTCTTACAGTGGTGGACTAGCAGATGTAGGGGATGTAGGTTGGTACGGTCCACCCGTTCGTAAGGTGCTAGTGCTTCTGAAAGACTGTGTCTCGGTCATCCGTTTCTCAAACAACATGAAGTGCGAGAATCCCAACGGAAGAGATCGAGTCTTGTGGGGAAAAGTGCATAAACCTCTGCAGAGTGTATAAACTAATCATGATTAGCCATGTCCCCAGTTATGGACGTTTTGAGTATCTAGTACTTGGATTATCATGTGAATCTCATCATGTGACTTTAATTAATTTTGTTGGGTTTAATGATGATGCTTAATTGGGATTGAGAGGGTGTCAACACTCTCAATGTTTAACAACCACCATGATAGTTAAAATAAAAGTTATTCCTTTGTTGTAGGGAAAAATTGGCTTTACGCAAAAACTTTAACCTTACAGCCTCCACCAGCCAAATATGCATGTAGTTGTAGGCTTTGTTAATCATTATAATTACAGTGTGAAATTGCCAGTACATTCAATGTACTGACCTACATGGCTGCAACGTTACATGTTACAGGATTTTATTTGACGAGTAAGTGTTACGTTAGGGTTGCACTGTCTACCCTCAACTTTGCCGTTGGTGTTGATGGGAATCCACAACCTTTGTTGCTTCCGCTATGATTGATTGAGGTAATAGTATTTACGTTACTTTATACATGTGATTTACCTCTGTTATAAATCCTCGAGTACTGTGTGTGTCAGCATACCGATCCAGGGATGACACTTAAGCATAGAGACTTGATCCATTCGGGTCGGGTCGCTACAAGATGGTATCAGAGCACATGTTGACTGTAGGACGTGAACCTAGAAACTGACAAGCCCATAGGAAAAGTTTTCTCTAAAACTATCTTTTTCAAAAAGATTCTTATCTCTCTTCTTTTCTGAGCTTTGTCAAATCTTCCCTTTGACCTTAAATAGTTAGACAATACCCTTTACCATTTGGACCACTTCGGAGTAAAGATGAGTTCACCATGCATTGGAAGTGTTGAAGCTACAACAATGGATACTCCGAAGATTTGAAGAGTAGATGGCTTTGAAGAGATATTAACTTCTAGAAGACCAAACCCCTGTTATGTACTTACATTAGATGCGACGATTGTGAGCCGTCATTTGTTTGATGTTTTCCGACGGCCACAAACTAAAACCGTCTTTTCAAAACTATTGTTTGTATTGAGTGTATCTCTCTCTCTCTCTCTCTCTCTCTCTCTCTATTCTTAATCTCATCCCAAAACCCTTGGACCCAATAGAGGATGATTGAAGATAGACTTGAAGTCGCTGGACCAATAACTCAGCCGAAGGCAGAGCTATGGATACACAACATGGAAGATCACTTCAGGACAAAAATTGATTTCAAGGAAGTATGAGGTTCAATACGCTCTTTGGTACTTTACAAAAAGTGCAGCAACATGGTGGTAGATGCATCAAGCCATACAAGGATGTAATAGAGCAGAAAATTGGGAAGAATTCAAGAAGACCCTGTTAAGATCCCGTCTCATCCGCAAGCGTGTTGACAACCCGAAGAAGAAACATTGTGCCTGCAGGATTTGTGGAGAAATTGGACACACCCACAAGGAGCACAAGGATTAATGCCCTAATTGTGAAGGAAGTCACCTAGCTGAAGAATGCCCAACTAGGCAGATTACTTGTTTCTTGTGTGAAGGGAGTACCCACTACCCTGCTCAATGTCACATTTACCCCATGGTACAAGGAACTGTCCAGAAGAAGAAAGAAGCAATGAAAGAAGTCCTCAAGGAAACTACAAAGGAATCCGCGATGGAGGGAGATATTGATGACCCTGATGGAGAAGGACTAGACCGATATTACTCACGTGCTTGCTACTCATGTGGAAAAGAAGGACACCATTCATAGTATTGCACAAAGGAAAGCCATGAGTATCTGGGAGACTTCCCGATAGAAGAAGTGGAGTTTGATCGACAAAATATAGAAGAATTGATAGGAACGAAGAAGTCGAAAAAGAGAAAGAGCATGTGTCCCTTGAAGAACCCAATTTCTACGGAAAAGGACCCGAGTCACGTCACATGTTACCGGTGCAAGGATTTAGGTCATTATGCTAGCAACTGCCCAACCAGGAATCAAAGAACCCGGTGAACCAAGATAGTCACCATGAAGTCCTTAGATTTGTCTGATGACATTAGTTTACACTACAAGGAAGTAGAGCATGTTGCCAAGAGAAGGTTCAGACCGGAGGAAATATTGATCAGAGTAGTTGACATCTGGATATTTGGATGAAGCATGTAGCTAAATATGGAATACACTTTTATTACGATGTTGAGTTGAGTTATGGAAAGAACATTGTAATAGTTCGTGAAGCAAAAGAAGTTTATATATCTTTGGAATCCAAGAAGGAAAAGTTGTGGGTTGTTGGATGAATGTTAGTGCCTCTCTTTCTATCTCACCTAGAACAAAACCTAGAACCCATGGAGAAGCTGACCCCAACCCTTTCTCAGACAAACGACCCCATTTTACCCAAGGATGTCCGCATGTTGTCCTGAGAACCCTTCTGTCTTAGGCCTACTGATGACAACCCTTTTCGAGTCTTTTCTCAAAGGCCCGGAAACCATCATGACCCTGACTAGCGATCAGGATTACCCAAAGATCTTGAAGGACATGATGAAGCATATTCACCTAGAAGGAGATGTTGTTTACAAGGGTTATCCCTTCATGGAGAATGTAGTTGAACTTTGGTACGTGGAGGTACAACTCCATCGTGTGAAAGGAGATTGCCGAAAGACTATGGGTCGATACTTTTTCATCTCCCGAGTACCACGACTAATTTTCTACGACTCTGTTCGTGAAGCTTCTATGGAGGCCATACGTCAGATTGGATAAATACTTGAAGCAAGACTTCATCGTGATCAGGAATGCCCGATTGGTGTGCATGCAGAGATGATGGAGATGAAGCACACGACCAATAGGACGAAGCAAAAGATTGATGATTTCAAGAATCACATTGCACAATTCCAGTGGGACTGAAGCGTCCTTAGCTAGGACAAAGGAATAACGATGGGAAGAATGTTTGACCATACACAACTATGTCGATGGCAACTTTTGTAGTGAAGCACCTTTGAAATTGAGTATTGAATAGTGGTTCAGGATGCAATAAGATTTTTTGGTCTGAGGATAATATGGATTACGGATGAACCAGTGCATTTTGTTTAGTTGAACCTTACTGAGTGAGAATGGACGAGTGTTAGAATACGAGATTCACTAAACCATATACAAGGAGTAGAGTTTGCACAAATAAGTTGGAGTTTATTTTGATATGAGGCTTACCCCAAGAGTATGAAGGAAAGAAGTACAATTGGATTTTTAAGAGGGTGTAAGGCTGGAGTATGGAACTATAGTGACTCCTAGGATTGAGTTATGGATATACAAGTTCTGACGTGGACCCTTTAGCCGAGGACCTAAGGAGGCTACATAATCACAAGGGAACCACGAGACTTGTCAATAGTTATGTGTATCTGCTGTAGTAAAGCAGTGCATTTTGCTATAGACTGTACCAAGAAGAAGGAGTTTTGTGCTAAGTATTGAAGTTGAAGCAAGAAAATGGAAGTGCGGTAGATCGTAGTAAGTTGAGAATCAATACAGTTGGCATCAGGGTATTGATTTGGATTCTATGAGTTGTTACTACATAAGTGAAGGGTGAAGACATGATACATGGATCAAGATTTTGAGGAAACTAGTGTTATTCATTTTAAGTGTGGTGGAACCCAACACCGTTACCTGAAATACACTAGCTAGTGGTTAGATACGTCCGACTTGGAAAGAACTACACAAGGATGAGTGTGAGTAATTACACTCAGATTGGTACCCAGAGAAAAGGGATACCAAACAAAAATTGGATGGATTTAAGAGAGCCAATGAAGTTGGATGTTGGAAAAATGACCAGTTGCAACCCCATGATGAGACTAAGTGTTACTAGTGGAGAGATGAGCCATAATCCACAGGCCCCAGGACAGGTCAAGAAAGCAAGCTCACTCTTGCTGAAGGAAAACCCCTGGAAGAAGTTACGACCTTTGTCAATAGACGATCTTATAGGTGGTTACGTTAAACCCGAGGGTTGTGAAACGCTAGATGTTTTGTTTGGCTTGCAGAATCAATGGATATATCCGAACTCAGTTCGTCGACAAGATGAAATTCTGCAATGCTTGTGAGAATGGCCGAGTGTTAGAATACGAGATTCACTAAACCATATACAAGGTAATGATTTGGGTGCGGGATGGATTGATCACCATACCGACTTACTCTTATTTTTCGCCTCTGTTATACGAGATGGTAAATCTGAGTGACTTACCTATAGTAGAGAGACGGTGATACCAAACTTTGTTTAAACCTTAGAATGGTATAGAAATTTTTACCCGTACACGGCATTGTGTTGCCAACCGTAGGATATACGGTGAGAATGAAGCCCAGACCCATTTTCTGCAGGGACCCTGTTAATTTGGTTGATGACCACCATGAGATATTGATATTTGTTTAGTATTGGCGCCAGACCTGGCAGCTAAGAATAACCAGTCTCAGAAGAACCTTACCCAGATGAAAGGACACAAGAATTGAGGACAAAGGTTATGCCACTACCGAAAGAGCCCCAGAGAAGGAGTTACCCTGAAGATCTGAGAAGAACGACACTACCAACAAATAAGGATGGAGTACTTGAGTTTTGTAGGAACCGTAACCCTGTTTCTAAGTGTGGTAGCACCCTAGACCGGACCAATCAATGGATTTGATAGGAGACCCCCAAACCCTAACCTCTTTCTTGCTAGCCTCTCCGAATCTCGAGGACGAGATTCATTTTAAGTGTGGTAGGTTTGTAACATCCCAAAATTCTTAATTTTGGAATGTTATAATAAATAGATAGATTTGATTGTTGTTTGATGTGCTGAGTGAAATTGAGTGAAATTCGAAACTTTTGAAAGTTAAATGAGAGGGAATAAAATGACTTTCCCAAAACTTTCACTTTGCTTCTTGATCTCCGAGGTAATTCAAATTCTTTTCAACACAAAACCCTATAGTGAAGATAAAATGACTTCTTCCATTTATTTTAAATGATAAAGGGTTTGAAAGGATTTTGAATTTCAATCTCGAGATATTTCAAATTCAGAAACTTTATGTGACTCAATGATTTTCCCGAGAGAAGATAAAATGACTTCTTCAAATTATAGGAAATATGAGTTGGAAGTTTTTCTGAAATTTTTTGGAACTCAATTTCAAATATTGAGTTATTTGGGCTTTATTCAAATTATATTTCTCCAAAAATAAATTACATGGAAAATAGGGTAATGTAACATCCCAAATTTTCAATTTGGAATGTTATACATTAGATCACCATGCATATCATATTTTCTTGTTTTTGGTGATCCAAGAAAATCCTAAGCAACTCAAGGACCCTCGGAGAGAGTTGGGGATTTCTAAATTTTCATATTTGAGGTTTCTCAAATTTTGAAAATAGGATCGTTTGATTTTATTTATTTTAGCTTCAAGTATTTCTATCATAAATATATGAGAGAGGGAGTAAAATTACTCTCCCAAAAATAAGAAATACGGAGGGTTTAATAAGAAAAATCAAACAAGTTTTATTTGGAGTTTTAATTGGATTTTATTTGAATTAGGAAAAATTGCATGTTTTAAAAATTTGCATTTTAGTGCCAAGAAAATGTTCATCTTGTTCTAAATATTCCATTTAGATAGTGAAATTTTTTTTTTGGCGATTTCTAGATTTTATTTTATGTTCTAGAGTTATTTTAGCGCCGGCGTAGCTGTTTAAAAAAAATTAGGGGGACCCGACCCGACTTGGCCGAAGCCCAGCCGAGCCAGGCCCAACCGCCCTGCACCGCCTTCCCCAGCGATGGCCGAAGCCGAGCCGGACTCCGCCGCCGCCATGGCTTGCCCCCTCCCCCAAGCTAGCCACCCCCTCCTATATATATAGCCGCACCCCCCTCCAACGACCGCACCCCGCAGCCCTCGCCGTCGCACACCGCAGCCCGCCGCCGTGACGCCAGCCCCGTCGCCGCACACCGCACCCCGCCACAGGCCGCCTCCCTCGCCGCCAGCCACCGCGCTAACCACCGCCGCCGCTGCCACCCCTCGCCGCCACCACCGCAGCAGCCCCGCCGCCTGCCGCCGCCGCCGGTTGTTCCCGACGAGGTAGCAGCTGCCCGGTTTTCTCTAGAAGACCGTTGTTTTTTTTTAGAACCCCTCGTCGTTTTTTTAGATTGGTTTTATTAGATCGGTTTTCTGTTTTTATTTTTTGGTTTAGTTAAGTAGTAAACGTTCACCCGTTTGTTCGTTCTCACGAATGAATTCGTCGCTTAGTCTCACTTGACGAACATCCGTTCGTTAAGCTGTTTCAGTTTTCTTTTTCTAGTTTATTTTCTGATCGCGATCTTTGATATGATCTTCGTTCTAGTTTATCTTTTCGCTCGTTTATCGGAATCAGGTTATTCAAGTGCCTGGAGTTTCATCTCGAAATTCTCTTTCCGTTTAACATAGTCACTCAAGCGTTTGCCTCTGCTAAATTTCGAATTAGGTCCAGATTGGTTCAGTAGTTGTTTTCTCTCTCGCCGTTTGTCTTTCGTTGCTTTTCTTTTGCCGTTTCTTTTGCAAACCGGAGTTCTTATCTTGAACTTTCAGGTTAGATCTTTTATTTGAGTTTTACCCGTGCATTAGTTAAGTACGTATTGTGTGCTTGTTTGTTTGCGATAGAGTACCCGGAGTGCGCCGCTTGCTACTTTGAATCTCTAGGTTTTGCGGATCATCAGCAAGGCAAGTAACACTTTGATCATACTTTCCAACTACCCAGTTTTCATTGCATTAGTCAACCCCTCACACATTGCATGAGTAGGATCAATTAACTTGTGGGACTGGGAAGTAGATTGAGGTAGTACCTATTACTAGCATTACATTCAAACCTTTTGGAGTTACTTCTACGTTTGCTGGTAGGCCATGCTATGCTCGTAGACGTGGATTGGGTGAGTGTATCCATGACAGATCTGAGTTTGTTAATTAATGGTTCAACTTAAGGTGGCAACATTAATACACATCTGGGCGGATTGAGGCATCTGGGTATTCCAGGGATTGCCTGTTTTTCTTCGGACCGCCACCCAGGCTCAAAGGGATCATGAGATTTTTTATACTAGAAACTTCCGTGTGCAGCCACAATGCTATTATGGGCTCTAGTATAGTATGAGTAAGTCGTGCGAACTCTTACAGTGGTGGACTAGCAGATGTAGGGGATGTTGGTTGGTACAGTCCACCCGGACGTAAGGGCTAGCGCTTCTGAAAGACTGTGTCTCGGTCATCCGTTTCTCAAACATCATGCAGTGCGAGAATTTAAACGGAGGAGATCGGGTCTTGTGGGGAAAAGTGCACAAACCTCTGCAGAGTGTACAAACTGATCATGATTAGCCGTGTCCCCGGTTATGGACGTCTTGAGTATCTAGTACTTGGATATCATGTGAATCTCATCATGTTACTTTAAATTTAATATTGTTGGGTTTAATGATGATTTTAATTGGGGTTGAGAGGATGTATATCTTCTCAACGATGTTTCAACTACCATGATAGTTAATTAAAATTTATTCCTTTGAAGTAGGGAAAAATTGTCTTTATGCAAAAACTGTAACCATAGAGCTTTCCACCAGCCATATTGCATATAGTATAGTTTTACTTTTGTTACTCTCTTGTGTTACTTTGCCAGAATATTCCATGTGCTGACCCGTTTTTGGGCTGCAACGTTCATGTTGCAGACTTTTCAAACGACGAGTAAGGTGCCTTTTAGGTCGTGGTTCTATACTCAGTGATGCCTTTGGAGTTGATGGACTCACTTATCTTCCAAGCTTTCCGCTGTTATCGTGTTAGATGGCCTTCAGCCATTTTTATTGTAATAAGTTCATCGTTGGAACTATCGATGTAAAAAGTGTGTGATCAACTCACTTATCTTCCAAGCCTTCCGCTGTTATCGTGTTAGATGGCCTTCAGCCATTTTTATTGTAATAAGTTCATCGTTGGAACTATCGATGTAATAAGTGTGTGATTGCTACTCTATTATAAATCCTTCAAGTACTGTGCATGTCAGCCTTACTGATCCAGGGATGACACTGATGCACAGAGATCAGACTGTTTGAGGTCTGGTCGCTACAAGATGGTATCAGAGCACACGCTGACTGTAGGACACGACCACTAAGCTAAAGCCCTAGAACACTATTCACTCTTCTCTTTTCTGACTCCTCATCTTTTCTACTCTTTTTGGATGGTGGATGCAAAGGACAAGTTCACGCAACCGGATGACGATACACCATTTGGACGACACCTGAAGGAAGTCACCAGATATCTAAACATTGGACTACCAAGTTTCACCGGAACCTACAATGCCACTCTACCTGAGGAGGAGCGTTGGTTGATTCAAACTCAAGTTCCAGGAAGGACGTTCAAGCCCGTCACCACACTCATAGCATTTTCTTTTAATGCGCCTACATGGAGCCTAGGCAGGAGCATGACAGCCCACATCGCTATGGGAAGGATTGGAGAAGTCTACAAGCAGGAGCTAAAGGACACCATCTACCAGATTTGTGGACGCCGAGATGAGAATTGGGACATGATCAGCACCCGGAAGGATAGATCCATTGCAACCTTCGTCCAGGAGTTGAACAATCACATTCGTCGCCAGTAGCACCAGATGTGTGCAGGGATGATAGATTTGAAGAAAGCCCTAAATAGGAATTTGGAGCTAGAGGAAGAACTCAAGTCTACACGTGATGGATACGAGGAGGAGATGCTAATACTTGTGGAGAAGAATGATGACTTGACACGGAAGTTAGGGATCCTCATGGGAGAAGAAGACGAGGAAGAAGAACCCTAGGAGATTCCACCCGAAGACTACATTATCATCGACGAGATGGATTCGGAACCCGATGATGGCCAAGACGAAGACTATGAAGATGAAGCTGGAGCAGATTGATACGTCTCAAACGTATCTACTTTTCCAAACACTTTTGATATTGTTTTGGCCTCATTCTTGCATGATTTGGACTAAACTAACCCGGACTGATGCTGTTTTCAGCAGAGCTGCCTGTATGGTTTATTTGTGCACGGGAAAACGGATTTTTAAGTATCTCAGAAAAATCCACGAAAAATCACAGAAAATCCACGCACCCGAAGGAACCAGGAACCAGAAGTGGGGCCAGAGGGGGGCCAGGGGGTGCCCAGGCGCCCTGTGGGCGCGCCCCCCCTGGGCCGCGCCGGGGGGTCACCTGGGTGGGGCCCACACCCCCTGGTGCCCTACTTTACCTCGTATTTCTACTCCCGACGCAGAAACCCCAGATCAGAAGTTCTTTCGCAGTTTTCCGTCGCGGAGCCGCCGCCACCCTCTGTTCTTCCTCGGGAGGGCTAATCTGGAGGCTGAATTAGCCTCCGGAGAGGGGAGATCGTCGCCATCGTCATCATCATCGCCACTCCATCATCCCTCCATGACTTCTCCCTCCATGTGTGAGTAATTCCCCTGCTGTAGGCGAAGGGGATGGTAGGGATTGGATGAGTTAGATCATGTAATAGTTTATCAGATCATTGGGGGCATGTTGCCTATCATCTACTATGGTGTTTATCATCTTTGCTTCAAATTGTTATTCTTAATGCTTGACACTTAGGGCCCGAGTGCCATGATTTCAGATATGAACCATATGTGTTTGTATGAATATATTTGTGTTCGTGATCCTATCTATGAGTTGTTTGCACCTGTTACGGTTCGGAACTGGCGATCCCAAAAGTGACAGCTTGGGACACCAAAGGGGACGGTCCTTAGTTTGAGGATTAAATGTATCCATTGAGTTCATTCCTTTGTTCCGGTGCTCTTTGACAGGAGCACCTTAATATCCATAAGTTTCTTTTGGCCCCGTTCGTAGCGGGATGGTAGGACAAAAGATGTTGTGCAACTTCTTATTGCAAACACGTACAACTACCTATGGGATACATGCCTAATGTTTGATATTTGCCTAGATGATCATTATTTTTCCGTGTGCCGTGCCCCAAGTTAGAATCTATCTCATCCATGCAGCGCCCAACCATCCATCTCCCTAGCCTACAGTGTTTTAAACCTTGCTTGTCACTAGTTGCTACTTTTACCATTTACTACCGCTATTTACTTTTTGCTGTTACTTTTACTATCACTACCATCACTATCATATCACTGTTACCACTTATCTTTTGTTGCAAGTAAGTATATTTCAGGTGCGGTTGAATTGACAACTCAACTGTCAAAGCTTATAAATACTCTTTGGCTCCACGTGTGTCGAATCAATAAATTGGGTTATTCTTACCCGCGAAGACTATCTCGATCCCTTACGGTTGAGGGTTATCAAGTACCGTTTTCTGGCGCCGTTGCCGGGGAGCATAGCAATATTTACAAGTCTACTTGAGGTATCCTACCTGCTGCACTTTATCCACTATGGGTAAGAAAGGAGACCCCAAGGTTCCGATCTTACTATCCACTACAAGAAGAGGTACTGCTCTGAGCACTAGTGCTACGCTTGATTCACCTTCTGTAATGAGTAAGTTTGCCTCACCACCACCACATGATGCTCCTACTGAATCTGTTACTATGTCTGATACTCTTGATGATGCTTCTACTACTTTTGATGATATTAGTTCGCTTGGTTATGCTCTTGAGAAACAAATTGCTGCTGCTGCTAAAAAGTCTGGAATTGAACTCCCTGTTAGTCGCTACCCTATTGGTGAAACTTATGATTATCCTGATTTGTGTAAACTCAAGGAGAGTCTCCTTGATGATGATTACTATATATTAGATGAAGATTTATGCAGGGAACTGACAGAGTTTTCCGGCTCTGACCCTGAAGCTATTAAGAAACTGTTTGAAAAACACTCTTTGAAAAACAAAACCGTTCCTAATCCTGAATTTGCTACATCTCCTATATGCATTGATGATCCTGATTATAATTTCTCTGTTGATCTTTCACTTATACCTATGGTTGAAGCTGACCCCTTTTATGGCAGAGAAAATGATGATGCTATTGCACACCTGACTAAACTCGATGAGTTGGGTAGCATGTTTACCACAGATGAAATATACGATACTTTTATGTGACCAAGCTTCTTCCTTTCTCATTGAAGGAGGGTGCTAAAGCATGGTATGATTCACTCCCATGCGGTTCCATTAAGAGTCCTCAGGACTTAGCTCACTCTTTTGTTGGTAAGTACTTTCCTACTCACATGCAACATGCTGCTTTACAAAGAATTTATAACTTTAAACAGTTGCAGGATGAGTCCCTCCCTAAAGCTTGGGGGAGGTACTGCGGTCTGATTCGGGCTAGACCAGGACATGAAATCCCTAAGAATGAATTAATAGATATATTCTATGCTGGTCTAATTGATGAATCCAGATCCTATTTGGACAGTTGTGTTGGTTGTGTTTTCAGGAAAAGAACACCGGACGAGGCAGAAGATCTGATGGGCAGGATTGCCAAAAACCATGAAGATTGGTCCGTCCCTGAACCACCTCCACCAACAAAGAAGAGGGGCATGTTTGTTCTGAGCCCCGAGGATATGCGAGAAGCAAAGAAGTCTATTAAAGAGAAAGGTATTAAAGCTGAAGACGTGAAGAATCTACCCCCTATTGAGAAGCTGTGTGAGCCTACCACTCACCCTCCTATGGTAGAGGTACACTCTCTTTTAGATTTCAACGCAAGTGACATCCCTCATGGTAAGCCTCCTGATCAATGTTTAGATGAGTTTGATAATTTTATTATGAAACAGAATCATTTTAATGAGAGGATAGAAAGTCAGTTGCATGATAATTCCCTTGCTATCAAAAGACTGCTTGATGTTTTAGATAGAACAGTTAATGATGTTCAATGTCTTGTGAAGCATTTTCATATGGTTCAAACTCAGCTTGATCAAATTTCTAATGTGCAAAGAGATTTGCTTGCTAACAATGCCAAACAAGATAATTTGCAGGCTTTTGGGATTAAGACCCAAGGAGGAACTAGTACTCAAGATCCTCTCTATCCAGAGGGGCATCCGAAGAGAATCGATTAGGATTCTCAAATGCAGGAAGAAGAAATTGTTGTCTCTCCAAAGAAGAAGAAGAAACATAAAGAGACTGAAAATTCTAATGATTCTATTGCAGATGAAGAGCCAGCTATTGATCCCAACGGTGTATCTATTTCCGATGCTGAGACTGAAGACGATGCTGAACCTGAAGGTAATGATAATGAGAAGAATGATCCGCCTGAAGTTCGAGAAGAAGAAGCACCTGACAAACGTAAGAGGTACACTAAAGAAGACTTCATCGCAAGAAAACATGGGAAGGAGAGAGAACCATGGGTACAGAAACCCATGCCCTTTCCAAGTAAGTCAATCAAATCCAAAGAAGAAGAGCATTATAATAAGTTTTGTGAGTGGATTAAACCTCTTTTTTCTTCAAATCCCTTTGACTGATGCTATTAAGTTACTTCCTTATTCAAAATATTTGAAAGATATTGTCACTAACAAAAGAAAAGTTCCTAATGATGCAATATCTACTATACTTGCTAACTACTCTTTCAGTGGAAAGATTCCTGAGAAGCTCGGTGATCCAGGTATACCCACCATTCCTTGCTCCATAAAGAATAATTATGTCAAAACTGCTTTATGTGATCTTGGAGCAGGAGTGAGTGTTATGCCTCTCTCTCTTTACGAGAGGCTTTGTTTAGAGAAACTAATTCCTACAGATATCTCCCTTCAGATGGCTGACAAGTCAACCGCTGTTCCGATAGGTATTTGTGAGGATGTTCCCGTAGAAGTTGCTAATTGTTTTATTCTTACTGATTTTGTTGTGCTTGACATGCCCGAGGATGGGAGCATGTCCATTATTCTTGGTAGACATTTCCTTAACACCGCAGGTGCTATTATTGATTGCAATAAAGGGAAGGTTACCTTCCATGTGAATGATAAAGAACACACGGTATATTTTCCGAAGAAGACCGACAGGAGGCATGCCCTCAACTCTATAGAGAATATCGAGACCGTGAAGATTGGAGAATGGGACTGTCCACTACATGTGCCTCACAAATATAAAACTATCATGGTGGGGACAATGTCCATCAAAGTAAAGGTTCAGTGATTACTTAGTAAGAGGTGAGACTTTTTGCTCTATATATCGCTTGTTTGTTGGTAAGACTTGATCAACCTTACTAGTGAACATGTTTTATATGGATTAAAAGTTGAGCTTGTTATGTTTTCATTTGTTTTTAGTTTTATCCAACTTGCTGTACCAAGTATTTATGTTTTTGAAGCTTCACAATACTACTAACTGCTTCAAGTTTTCAGAGAGTTTCGCAGCTTTTTGAACTTCGAAATATTTTCAACAGTGAAGTTTTCAGAAAAATTCCAGAAAAATTATAATAAAAATTTCCACGTCGGGAGAGACCCAGAAAGTCCTGGGGCCAGCCAGGAGGGGCCACCAGTGGCCCAGGCGGCCAGCTGGCGCGGCCAGCCCCTGGCCGTGCCCACAGGGCGCTTGGGACCCACGGGACCCCCCTCCAGGTATGTCTTCTTCCTCCCTCTCTCTCTTTCTCCAAAAACGCGAGTTCTAGTCTTGTTCTTGTGTTCTTGCTGTTCTTGGAGGCGTTTCTTCGATCTCTCTCTACAGCCCATCATTTGAGCTGAAATTTTGAGCAAATACTCCCTGGTATGTGACTCCTCCACCCCTCCAATTAGATTTTTGATTGGTGGCCTCATTTGTGAGTATTTAGTAGTTCTTGGTGCTGTAGAGATGAGCTTGCATGCATGTGTAGAAAGTTATTTTCCAAAGTTTTGATGCAAGTTTATGCCTTGGGCAAGTGAGTTGAGCAGTTTGCCTTAGCTCACTTTGTTTTAATCCTCGTTTTTGTAAATTGTAGAAAGTTTCAGAAATGAGTTTGTTAGGAAGGGCAAAAGGATGGCTTGAGAAGAGGAGGCCCGCACACTCCGATCGAGTTACTAGAGCCGCAGCTTCACCATCGACTGCTAGGGTGAGCTATAATGAAGATCATGTGCCCCTGGAGTTGTTGGAAGATACAAGTCCAGCACGTGCGATGACATTTCCATGTGATGAATTCATGGAAGCTGCGGGAATCAAGGATGAGTTTTATAATCTTTGTGCTAATACAGGTTTGACACGGCTCGTCACAAGCCGTATTACTCAGTATCAAAAACTCACCTCCAGTTTCATTAACAGTTTTAGATATAACCCTGATTCAGGTGCTATTGAGTTTAAATTTTATAACGATCTTATCACCATGACTTTGGGAAATTTTTGTGAAATAATAGGTGTGCCGAACGTTGGGAGGACGGCAAGGATGGCCACTCAGCCCTCCGAGCTGAAAACTGTCATCAACTCTCTCTGCAGCATGGGTACGAGGGATATTCATCGGTCGAAGATCTCCAGAATCTTATTTGCTCACCTCAGGTATTTTGCATATTATATTGCTAGAGGGCTGTTAGCTCGTGACAACACGAGCAATATTTCTGCTCCGGATATTGCTATCTTGGCAGCAGCCCTCTCAGGGAGGTCTGATTATAATCTGGGTACCTTAATTGCTCGACGCCTTGCTATGAACGGTAACAAGGGGGACTTATATGGTGGCGTTTACGCCACACTTATCTTAGATCATCCTGGAGTCACCCCACACCCTGATGATACTCCTTTTACTTATTTAAGCTTTGATCTTGCTGCTATGAAAAGGCATAAGTTTGTTACCATGGGTTCTGAGCTTGATAATCTTATTTATATCTTGCGTTTCGGAACTGCCGCGGAACACGAGATCCGTCTACCTGCACCTCTTTTGTTTGATTTTTCTCGCAGGATCGGATGGTCCTTTGATGTTGTTCAGTTCGATGAGTTCATGGTCCAGCATCAGTTTCATAACCCCATGGAGGGGGTTGTGCCCGACGAGGAGAGGCACGGTGAGATACCACATTTTCAGGAATAGACCGCCACCGAGTTTGGTGAAGGGTCTTCCTCTGTTTGGCGTTCGGAACCTTCCTCGTGGGAGACTTCGAGGAGTTCGGTGTACGCGCCAGCATCCTTCTACGACCCTTGGACTCACCACCATACCCCTGGAGCAGGAGGCTCCTGGGGGCAGTAGCTGCTACCAACTTAGGCCAAAAGCCTAAGCTTGGGGGAGTACGTGCCCTTCTCACTTTTCCATTGTATTATTCATTTTATTCTCTTTGTTCTTTTCGAAGTTTTTGCCCGTTCTTCTTTGTTTCTCTCTTTGCAAAAACAACAAAAAGATTTTCTCTTAGTTTTGCTTTTATTCAACCTTTGAAAAATCCAAAAAGATTTCCTTTCTCTCTTTAGTTTGCTTTGTTTTCAAAGATCAGCTCGAGTTCGAGATGGCATTTGATTATATTTCCTACGTTCGATCGTGCAAGTGACAAGCAGTGATGATGAAGATCGACTGGAGGGAAGCAACAAGGAAGACCGGTATGAACTCTTATTGTTTCTACTTTTGTACATATGCCTGTACTTATGATCTAGAGACCAACTTGTAGCGACATAGTGCTATGTTTACAATGCTCTTCCAGTGGTTCATGCTTTCCTTGTGGCTAGTCCCGAATAACTAGAGTGTATAATGTGTTATTGAAATGATCTACATGCGTTGCACTGTTCATAGTCTGGTATACTAAGGTGGTATTTCCCTTTACAGAATTTTTGGATTGACTTGGCACATGCTTACACATGCTTAAGACTAAAAAGTCTACTCTGCCTTGATGATCTTTGAGTTTTAGAATAGTTATATCACTTTCATGCCCGATTCAATGTTTCTTTGTCGCTCTGCATGATTATGACCGTTATTGCTCTCTAGTTGGTCGCTTCCCAGTCTTTTGCTAAACCTCCACCTGTACTAAGCGGACTGACTGCTTGTGCATCCAAAATCCTTAAAATCAGTTATGCCATATGAGTCCACTATACCTTCCTATACATGGTATTTACCTGCCATCCCTAACGAAGACTTTCGTGTACCATCTCGAAATTATTCAAAAGCAATTCTCTTTTGTGCCTATGTTTTAGCTCATGAGGAAGTAGTAGTTAATTCATGATCTTTTTAAGTTGGATTAGTTTCACCCCTGGATTGCATGTATAATGTGCAAACCCCTAATACGAAAAGGAACTGGCATAGAGTGCGCCCGGCTCAAAAAGATAATATAACAAACAAACCCTCCTTCACGCTTTGTTCATGAGAAATCAGAAAACTTTGGCAGTGATAAACAAAGGAGATTAAGAGGATGCGATCGTCCTCATGCGGGAGCCGTTCCCCGAGACTTGTCCACTCAAAAAGTGATTGAGTTATCTGCTAGCATTCGTTGACGAAATATGCACTTCTCAAAACATGTTTGCTTCTATTTTTAAAACCAAGAGCTCTGGTACATGTTTAGTTTTTGTTTCCGATCACGGGTTTTCAACTTTGCCAACAAAAGCCAAGGTTCGAGAGTCTCACCTTCTTTCTTCAAAGCACTGACTAGGAGAGCATAATTGTCATTCTGAGTGTAATGTGCATTGTCCCAAAGTGTTACATTGTCTTCTGCATACTTGTGATATGATTTATTCTGAAATTCTTAGTTCTAGTCTCCTTTAAAACTCTGGAGGAGTCTCTGCATTTATGTTTTGCTTCACTCATGGAGGTTAGCGAGATACCACCCTAATATGCTCAAGCTATGCGCAATGTAATCTTGTCTTGATTTTCAGTAATATATTATTTACTTTTAAGTATTTGTGACTGGTCACTTGAAAGAAGGATTGCTTCTTGCATTGTCCTCATAAGTACTGTTTCAATACTTGCTAAACTCTTTTCATAGTACATGCTTATATACATCTAATGAAGCAAAAGAGTTTGTCAAAGTCTTCTTTGTCGAGTCCAGTTCGTTGAACTGAATTGCTTGAGGACAAGCAATATGCTAAGTTTGGGGGAGTTGATACGTCTCAAACGTATCTACTTTTCCAAACACTTTTGATATTGTTTTGGCCTCATTCTTGCATGATTTGGACTAAACTAACCCGGACTGACGCTGTTTTCAGCAGAGCTGCCTGTATGGTTTATTTGTGTGCGGGAAAACGGATTTTTAAGTATCTCAGAAAAATCCACGAAAAATCACAGAAAATCCACGCACCAGAAGGAACCAGGAACCAGAAGTGGGGCCAGAGGGGGGCCAGGGGGTGCCCAGGCGTCCTGTGGGCGCGCCCCCCCTGGGCCGCGCCGGGGGGTCGCCTGGGTGGGGCCCACACCCCCTGGTGCCCTACTTTACCTCGTATTTTTACTCCCGACGCAGAAACCCTAGATCAGAAGTTCTTTCGCCGTTTTCCGTCGCGGAGCCGCCGCCACCCTCTGTTCTTCCTCGAGAGGGCTAATCTGGAGGCTGAATTGGCCTCCGGAGAGGGGAGATCGTCGCCATCGTCATCATCATCGCCACTCCATCATCCCTCCATGACTTCTCCCTCCATGTGTGAGTAATTCCCCTGCTGTAGGCGAAGGGGATGGTAGGGATTGGATGAGTTAGATCATGTAATAGTTTATCAGATCGTTGGGGGCATGTTGCCTATCATCTACTATGGTGTTTATCATCTTTGCTTCAACTTGTTATTCTTAATGCTTGACAATTAGGGCCCGAGTGCCATGATTTCAGATCTGAACCATATGTGTTTGTATGAATATATTTGTGTTCGTGATCCTATCTATGAGTTGTTTGCACCTGTTATGGTTCGGAACCGGCGATCCCAAAAGTGACAGCTTGGGACACCAAAGGGGACGGTTCGTAGTTTGAGGATTACATGTATCCATTGAGTTCATTGCTTTGTTCCGGTGCTCTTTGACAGGAGCACCTTAATATCCATAAGTTCCTTTTGGCCCCGTTCGTAGCGGGATGGTAGGACAAAAGATGTTGTGCAAGTTCTTATTGCAAGCACGTACAGCTACCTATGGGATACATGCCTAATGTTTGATATTTGCCTAGATGATCATTATTTTTCCGTGTGCCGTGCCCCAAGTTAGAATCTATCTCATCCATGCAGCGCCCAACCATCCATCTCCCTAGCCTATAGTGTTTTAAACCTTGCTTGTCACTAGTTGCTACTTTTACCATTTACTACTGCTATTTACTTTTTGTTGTTACTTTTACTATCACTATCATATCATTGTTACCACTTATCTTTTGTTGCAAGTAAGTATATTTCAGGTGCGGTTGAATTGACAACTCAACTGTCAAAGCTTATAAATACTCTTTGGCTCCCCGTGTGTCAGATATCATGGAATCCTCTGTCGATCAAAATTTCTAGAAGACCTTCCCTTGACTAGCAGTTTTTTTCCATTTAGTAGACTTAGAGCACTTTTGTAATGATTAGATCTGTGTAAGCCCTTGTTTGAAATTGATTTTGGTGTGATGAATTGTGTGTTTGCCTCATGAGCATATGGGTAGTGATTTTTCCTTAGACCTCTTCTCTATTCTAATCTCTTCCCTCTACACCCATCAGATGCCTCCAAGACGTGAGCCCGGATTTGAGTTTCCCCCTGAGCTCACCCAGTTGATCCAGCAACAGAACACCCTGATGCAACTTCTTGTCCAGAACACTCACCAAACAACAACAATAACCCTCCACCACCACCACCCGTGGACAACCTGACACGTTTCTTAAGGTTGCAACCACCAGGTTTGCTAGCAGCATCGAACCAATAGTGGCTGATGACTGGCTACGCAAGATTGGAAGGGATTTGACCACCGCCAATTGCTCTGTCGCTGAGAAGGTGCGTTTTGCCGCACACCAGTTGTCTGGACCAGCCACAGCATGGTGGGAGAATTACACAGCCACTTATCCCATAGCCAATGCGACTTGGGATCAGTTTCAGCAAGCTTTTCGTACCGCCCATGTCTCAACTGGAGCTATGAGTATGAAGAAGCAGGAGTTTCGCAATTTGCGCCAAGGCAACCGTACTGCGGTCCAGTACGTGGATGAGTTTAGTACCCTATCTCGCTATGCCCCAGATGATGTGGCCACCGATGCCGCTAAGCAGGAGAGATTTATGGAAGGGCTAAATGATGAGATGAGTGTACACTTGATGGTGGCAACTTTCAATAACTACCAGGAGCTGGTTGATCGTGCCCTAATGATTGATAGGAAGCATCAACAGATTGAAAGTTGCAAGAGGAAGTATGGGCAAGGAAAGTATAACTTTGGAGCACAGCAGAAGCCCCGTTTTACCCCTAAAACGGTAGGACAGTTTCAACATACCCATGGAGGAGGCAGCTCGCACAATCATAATGGCCCTAAGAATGGAAATGGGAATGGAGCAAATGGTAACCAGAGCCGCCCTACCCCGTCGACTCCCACCAAGAAGGATTTCATCCATGTCACTTGCTTCAAGTGCGGGAAGAATGGACATTATGCCACTGACTGCCCAGAAGCTAAGAATGGGAACGACAATGGAAGCGCCATGAAGAAGCCCAACCCCTTCAACAAAGGACAAGTGAATCACGTTAGCGTGGAGGAGGTTGAAGCTCAGCGAGATGCAGTAATAGGTAAGTTTTTAGTTAAGTCCTTTAGTGCACTCGTTCTTTTTGATACTGGTGCATCGCATTCATACATTTCAAGGGGATTTGTCGATAAGTATAAGCTGCCAACCCAAGCCCTTAGGTCGCCCATGTTAGTAACCTCACCAGGAGCGGAGTATATGGCTAAGTTATGGTGTGATCAGTTGCCATTGAGGATTGGTAACTACATTTTCCCTTTGGACCTAATAGTATTGGAAACTCAAGGATTGGATGTGATATTAGGCATGGATTGGTTATCTAAGTATGAAGGGAATATTGAATGCGCCAGTAAGTCCATTTTGCTTACTACGCCAGAAGGAAGAAGGATCAAGTATGTATCCCGGCATGAGCCGAAGAGGAACAGATTAAATTCCTTATCAGGAGTTGTTCAGGAGGAAGTACCAGTGGTGAAGGATTTCCCTGACGTATTTCCAGAAGAACTGCGAGGAATGCCACCTGACAGAGATATAGAGTTTTTGACTGAGCTTTTGCCAGGCACCGGGCCAATTTCTAAGAGACCATATAGGATGCCTGCAAAGGATTTGGAGGAAATTAAGAAACAGATTAAGGAGTTACTGGATAAAGGATTCATACGCCCAAGTTCTTCGCCTTGGGGTTCGCCAGTACTTCTAGTAGAGAAGAAGGATAGATCGTTAAGAATGGTTGTTGATTACCGAGGATTGAATGAAGTAACGATCAAGAACAAGTACCCACTACCAATGATCAATGATCTGTTCGATAGATTGCAAGGAGGTAAGGTATTTTCCAAGATCGATCTGCGATCAGGGTACCATCAATTAAAGATCCGAGAGCAGGATATACCTAAGAAGGCCTTTACCACCAGGTACGGATTGTACGAGTATACCATTATGTCTTTTGGTCTGACTAATGCACCGGCATACTTTATGAACCTGATGAACAAATTGTTTATGGAGTATTTGGATAAGTTCGTCGTAGTGTTCATAGATTATATATTGATGTTCTCGAAGGATGAAGAGGAGCATGCAGAGCATTTGCGTTTGGTATTGGAGAAGCTCCGAGAACATCAGTTATACGCCAAGTTTAGCAAATGTGAATTTTGGTTGAATGAAGTCGGATTTCTCAGACACGTTATATCTGGAGAAGGAATAACAGTAGATCCCGCCAAGGTGGACACTGTGACCCATTGGGAAGCACCGTCAAGAGTTGGAGAGATCCGAAGTTTTCTTGGACTTGCAGGATACTACCGAAGATTTATCGAGAATTTCTCAAGGATTGCTAAGACAATGACGGAGATGTTAAAGAAGGAAACCAAGTTCAGTTGGACAGAAGAATGTGAGGTCAGTTTCGAGGAATTAAAGAAATGTTTGGTCTCATCACCTATGTTGATTCTGCCAGATCAACATAAGGATTACGAGGTGTACTGCAACGCTTCACATCGAGGACTTGGAGCAGTTCTTATGCAGGAAGGAAGAGTTGTTTCGTATGCTTCACGACAACTGAAACCTCATGAGTTGAACTATGCCACTCATGATTTGGAGTTAGCAGACGTAGTGCATGACTTGAAGACATGGAGACACTTTCTCATTGGAAACCATTGTGAAGTATATACGGATCACAAAAGTTTGAAGTATATATTCACTGAGAAGGAGTTAAACCTCAGGCAAAGGAGATGGCTGGAACTCATTAAGGACTATGACATGAGATTGCATTATCATCCCGGAAAGGCTAACGTAGTAGACGATGCGCTAAGACGCAAGAGCCATGTCAATACCCTAATGACGGAAGAGTTTCCAAAGGAGTTAGCCGAGGACTTACGAGAACAACGTTTGGAGATAGTTCCGAGAGGCTATGTAGCAACACTAGAAATCCAGTCTACCCTGATGGATAAAATCAGAGAAGCTCAGAAAACTGACGAGGAGGTTGCCTCTATAAAGGAAAGGATGAGCGAAGGAAAAGCCAAAGGGTTTCGTGAGGATGAACACGACACCTTATGGTTTGAGGACCGCATTTATGTGCCTAATGACCCGAGGATCAGGAGGTTGATTCTACAGGAGGCCCATGATCCACCATACGCAGTTCACCCAGGAAATACTAAGATGTATGAAGAAGGATATTGCGGAGTATGTAGCAGTTTTTGATGTATGTCAGAGAGTGAAGGCAGAACATCAGAAGCCGGCAGGATTGTTACAACCATTGCCAATACCCGAATGGAAGTGGGATAAGATAGGTATGGATTTTATTACGGGATTACCCAGAACTCGTTCTGGCTATGACTCAATTTGGGTCGTAGTCGATCGTTTAACAAAGGTAGCTCATTTCATCCCCGTAAAGACTACCTATACCAGTGCAAAGTTGGCAAAGATATACATGACCCGAATTGTATGTCTGCATGGAGTTCCGAGGAGCATTGTATCAGATAGAGGAACCCAATTTACCTCAAAGTTCTGGAATCAGTTACATGAAACTTTGGGTACCAGGCTAGAGTTTAGCACAACTTTTCACCCGCAGACAGATGGACAGACTGAAAGTGTCAATCAGATTTTGGAGGATATGCTGAGAGCCTGTGCACTAGATTAGGGATCTAGTTGGGACGACAATTTGCCATATGCCGAATTTTCGTACAACAACAGTTATCAATCCAGTTTGAAGATGGCCATTTTCGAAGCATTATACGGAAGGAGATGTAGGACTCCGTTGTCGTGGGACGAAGTTGGAGACCGACAGTTGTTTGGACCAGATTTGATCAAAGAGTCTGAGGAGAAGGTGAAGTTGATTCGAGACAGACTGAAGGTAGCTCAGTCCAGGCAGAAAAGTTACGCAGACTCGAAGTGCAAGGAGATAGCCTATGAGATCGGAGACAGAGCGTACTTGAGAGTATCACCTCTGCGAGGAGTTAAACGTTTCGGAGTTAAAGGAAAACTAGCCCCTAGATTTGTGGGACCTTACCATGTTTTGGAACCCATGGGAGAGGTTGCCTACAAGTTGGAATTGCCCGAAGGATTGTCAGGAGTGCATGATGTGTTTCACGTTTCGCAGCTTAAGAAGTGCCATGCGGAGATGGCCGAAATCCCGCTTAGAGACACAGTACCCATGGAAGCAATTCAGTTGGACAGTGATCTGACCTACGAGGAGTAGCCTGTTAAGATCCTCGAATTTTCGAGCAGAGTTACCCGCAGCAAGGTTATCAAGTATTGCAAAGTTCAGTGGAGTCACCAAACCGAGGAAGAAGCCACCTGGGAACGAGAAGAGGATCTACGCAAGGACCACCCTCACCTATTTTCTAGCCAACCCGAATCTCGAGGGCGAGATTCATCTTAAGGGGGGTATGTTTGTAACATCCCAAATTTTCAATTTGGAATGTTATACATTAGATCACCATGCATATCATATTTTCTTGTTTTTGCTGATCCGAGAAAATCCTAAGCAACTCAAGGACCCTCGGAGAGAGTTGGGGATTTCTAAATTTTCATATTTGAGGTTTCTCAAAATTTGAAAATAGGATCGTTTGATTTTATTAATTTTATCTTCAAGTATTTCTATCATAAATATATGAGAGAGGGAGTAAAATGGCTCTCCCAACAATAAGAAATACGGAGGGTTTAATAAGAAAAATCAAACAAGTTTTATTTGGAGTTTAATTTGGATTTTATTTGAATTAGGAAAAATTGCATGTTTAAAAAAAATGCATTTTAGTGCCAAGAAAATGTTCATCTTGTTCTAAATATTCCATTTAGATGGTGAAAATTTGTTTTCGCAATTTCTATATTTTATTTTATTTTCTAGAGTTATTTTAGCGCCGGCGTAGGTGTTTAAAAAAAGTAGGGGGACCCGACCCGACTGGGCCGAAGCCCAGCCGAGCCAGGCCCAACCGCCCCGCACCGCCTTCCCCAGCGACGGCCGAAGCCGAGCCAGACTCCGCCGCCGCCATGGCTTGCCCCCTCCCCCAAGCTAGACACCTCCCCTCCTATATATATAGCCGCACCCCCCCTCCAACCACCGCACCCCGCCGCCCTCGCCGCCGCAAACCGCACCCGGCCGCCGCGACGCCAGACCCGCCGCCGCACACAGCACCCCGCCGCAGGCCGCCGCCCTCCCCGCCAGCCACCGCGCCGACCGCCGCCGCTGCCGCCCCTCGCCGCCACCACCGGAGCAGCCCCGCCGCCCGCCGTCGCTGCCAGCCGCCGCAGCAGCCCCGCCGCCCGCCGTCGCTGCCAGCCGCCGCCGCCGGTTGTTCCCGATGAGGTAGCCGCCGCCCGGTTTTCTCTAGAAGACCGTTGGTTTTTTTAGAACCCCTAGTCGTTTTTTTAGATCGGTTTTATTAGATCGGCTTTCTGTTTTTATTTTCTGGTTTAGTTAAGTAGTAAATGTTCACCTGTTCGTTCGTTCTCACGAACGAATTCGTCGCTTAGTCTCAGCTGACGAACGTTCGTTCGATAAGCTGTTTCAGTTTTCTTTTTGTAGTTTATTTTCTGATCGCGATCTTTGATCCGATCTTCGTTCTAGTTTATCTTTCCGCTCGTTTATCAGAATCAGGTGATTCAAGCGCCTGGAGTTTCATCTCGAAATTCTCTTTCCGTTTAACCTAGTCACTCAAGCGTTTGCATCTGCTAAATTTGGACTTAGGTCCTGATTGGTTCGGTAGTTGTTTTCTCTCTCGCCGTTTGTCTTTCATTGCTTTTCTTTTGCCGTTTCTTTTGCAAACCGGAGTTCTTAAGTTGAACTTTCAGGCTAGATGTTTTATTTGAGTTTTATCCGTGCATTAGTTAAGTACTTATTGTGTGCTTGTTTGTTTGCGATAGAGTACCCGGAGTGCGCCGCTTGCTACTTTGAATCTCTAGGTTTTGCGGATCATCAGCAAGGCAAGTAACACTTTGATCATACTTTCCAACTACCCAGTTTTCATTGCATTAGTCAACCCCTCACACATTGCATGAGTAGGATCAATTAACTTGTGGCACTGTGAAGTAGATTGAGGTAGTACCTATTACCTGCATTACATTCAAACCTTTGGGAGTTACTTCTACGTTTGCTGTTAGGCCATGCTATGCTCGGAGACGTGGATTGGGTGAGTGTATCCATGACAGATGTGAGTTTGTTAATTAATGGTTCAACTTAAGGTGGCAACATTAATACACATCTGGGTGGATTGAGGCATCTGGGTATTGCAGGGATTGGCTGTTTTTCTTTGGACCGCCACCCAGGCTCAAAGGGATCATGAGATTATTCATACTAGAAACTTCCGTGTGCAGCCACAATGCTATTATGGGCTCTAGCATAGTATGAGTAAGTCGTGCAAACTCTTACAGTGGTGGACTAGCAGATGTAGGGGATGTAGGTTGGTACGGTCCACCCGGCCGTAAGGGCTAGCGCTTCTGAAAGACTGTGTCTCGGTCATCCGTTTCTCAAACATCATGCAGTGCGAGAATTCAAACGGAGGAGATCGGGTCTTATTGGGAAAAGTGCACAAACCTCTGCAGAGTGTACAAACTGATCATGATTAGCCGTGTCCCCGGTTATGGACGTCTTGCGTATCTAGTACTTGGATATCATGTGAATCTCATCATGTAACTTTAAATTTAATATTGTTGGGTTTAATGATGATTTTAATTGGGGTTGAGAGGATGTCTATCTTCTCAACGATGTTTCAACTACCATGATAGTTAATTAAAATTTATACCTTTGAAGTAGGGAAATATTGGCTTTACGCAAAAACTATAACCATAGAGCTTTCCACCAGCCATATTGCATATAGTATAGTTTTACTTTTTTACTCTCTTGTGTTACTTTGCCAGCATATTCCATGTGCTGACCCGTTTTCGGGCTGCAACGTTCATGTTGCAGACTTTTCAGACGACGAGTAAGGTGCCTTTTAGGTCATGGTTCTATACTAAGTGATGCCATTGGAGTTGATGGACTCACTTATCTTCCAAGCCTTCCGCTCTTATCGTGTTAGATGGCCTTCAGCCATTTTTATTGTAATAAGTTCATCGTTGGAACTATCGATGTAATAAGTGTGTGATTGCTACTCTGTTATAAATCCTTCAAGTACTGTGCGTGTCAGCATTACTGATCCAGGGATGACACTGATGCACAGAGATCAGACTGTTTGAGGTCTGGTCGCTATTTTCGTTGGATAAATTTGAATTCTTTTTCATATTTTAAAGTTGATCTTTATTGGATTCTTTTTCGTATTTTAAAGTTGATCTTTATTGGAGAGAAAATTGGAGAGAAATAAATTTGAATTCTTTTTCGTATTTTAAAGTTGATCTTTATTGGATTTTATTGCACCAGTAGGACTTTTTGATTTATTAGAATTTGTGGGCATTTTTTTTACAGTAGAAAAATGTCCATTTGTAGGATTTCTTTTTCTGTAAATTTTGATATATAATATGCCTATATTATATACTGAAATTATTTTCCTTTTCTTTTATTTTCGTCGTCTGGAAAAAAAATGTTTTAAAAAAATCTCCTCTGGACCAAACCGGCCCAGCCAACTGGGCCAGGCCAGCCGGCCCACGCCGCCACCTTCCTCCTTCCGAAGGAGACCGCCGCCGCCCCGCCTCGGCATCCGTGCGTTGCACGCCTCGCCGCCGCCTTTGCCTTGCCCCTCCTCCAAGAAGCTCGCCCCCTCCGCTTATAAAACGCGCCGCCGCCCCTCTCTCTCTCCCCTCGCCTCGCTTCGTGCCGCCGCCGCTGCTTCGCCCGCTGCCACCGCAAGCTTCTGCTGTCGCCGCCGCTGCCTGCGCCCTGCGCCGCACCACCTGCCTTGCCCCACCCCTTGCTCTGCCGCGCGCCGCGCCGCACCGCAAGCCACCGCCACCGCCTCCAGCCGGGCCTCGCCGGAACTCACCGCTGGCGAGATCCGATCCGCCGACCCGGTTCAAAACCGCCGAACAAATAAACACTTCGGAAAGCTTCGAAAATAAACGAATGACTCTTGAAACATAAAACAATTTCCAATAGTACGAAAATTATGTGAATTTGGCCTTATTAGAAAGTTTAGGTAAGAGTTTCGATTTGCAAAAAGAATCAACTCAAACGGAGTTACGAAACTCAAGTTATGATCAAAAAAAGTTTGAATCTAAAACTAGTTGAATTAAAATTTTAAAACTTTCAAAAACATGTTTAAGTTGTATTACTGGAAAGAGGGGATCGTAACGAAGACGTGGGTGTTGGTTTCGTTGGATTTCGACCAACTGGTAAAAAGTTATGGCCGAAAGAAGATTAGGGGCTAAACTGTAAATAAAATATTTACAGGGAGGTCCCTGGCCGGAAACTAAACAGAAAAGAAAAAGACTACCGAACGGACGTTTGTTTTACAAGCCTAACTAGTGAACGTTTACTAGATAGCTAAACCTAAAAAAACAAACCGATCTAAAAGAAAACCGGGGTTTTTAATACCTAGGCGGTTTTTGAAGAAAACCGTGAGTTCTTTCCGATCTTGTGAGTGATTGCTTATGTGTGGTTACTATTGTTTGCTTATGATAGATTGATCGGAGTGTGACGAGTAGATCTATGACGAGTTCTGAGTGCGAATCTTCTACATCGTCAGTACAAGGCAAGTAACACTTTGATCATACTTCCAATACCCAGTTTTCATTGCATTAGTATTATCCTCAAAACACATTGCATGAGTAGGATCTAATAACATGTGGGACTGGGAAGTAGATGAGGTAGTACCTATTACCTGCATTATTTTCAACCCCTTGGGAGTTACTTCTACATTGCTGTTAGGTTATGCTATGCTCGTAGACGTGGATTGGGTGAGTGTATCCATGACAGATGTGAGATTGTTAATTAATGGTTCAACTTAAGGTGGCAACTTAAATACACATCTGGGTGGATTGAGGCACCTAGGTATTCTAGCGATTCCCTGTTTTCTTTATGGACCACCACCCAGGCTCAAAGGTATCATGAGATTTTTCATACTAGAAACTTCCATGTGCAGCCACAAGCTATTGTGGGCTCTAGCATAGTTGACTAAGTCGTGCAAACTCTTACAGTGGTGGACTAGCAAATGTAGGGGATGTAGGTTTGTACAGTCCACCCGTTCGTAAGGTGCTAGTGCTTCTGAAAGACTGTGTCTCGGTCATCCGTTTCTCAAACAACATGAAGTGCGAGAATCCCAACGGAGGAGACCGAGTCTTGTGGGGAAAAGTGCACAAACCTCTGCAGAGTGTATAAACTAATCATGATTAGTCGTGTCCCCGGTTATGGACGTTTTGAGTATCTAGTACTTGGATTATCATGTGAATCTCATGATGTGACTTTAATTATTTTTTTAGGTTTAATGATGATGCTTAATTGGGATTGAGAGGGTATCTACACTCTCAGTGTTTAACAACCACCATGATAGTTAAAATAAAAGTTATTCCTTTGTTGTAGGGAAAAATTGTATTTACGCAAAAACTTTAACCTTACAGCCTCCACCAGCCAAATATGCATGTAGTTGTAGGCTTTGTTCATCATTATCATTAAAGTGTGAAATTGCCAGTACATTCAATGTACTGACCTACATGGCTGCAACGTCTCATGTTGCAGGATTTTATTCGACGAGTAAGTGTTACGTTAGGGTTGTGTTGTCTACACTCAACTTTGCCGTTGGTGCTGATGGGAATCCACAACCTTTGTTGCTTCCGCTATGATTGATTGATGTAATAGTATTTACGTTACTTTATACATGTGATTTACCTCTGTTGTAAATCCTCGAGTACTTGATCCATTCGGGTCGGGTCGCTACAATTGAACAATAAAAGTTTATAGATACGTTGGAGACGTATCAAGCAACCTTGATTGAGTTTTGCAGAGATGTTAAGAAACTAACCTTGTCTTGAATTGGGAAAAGTGCCAGTTTATGGTTAGTGCAGGCATTGTCTTGGGGCATAAAATTTCTAAAAGAGGTATTGAAGTTGATAAAGCTAAAGTTGATGCTATTGAAAAGATGTCGTGTCCAAAGGACACCAAAGGTATAAGAAGTTTCCTTCGTCATGCTGGGTTTTATAGGAGGTTCACTAAGGACTTCTCCAAAATATCTAGGCCTCTAACTAATCTCTTATGAAAAGATGTTCCTTTTGTCTTTGATGATGATTGCGTAGAAGCATTTGAAGTGCTTAAGAAAGCATTGATCTCTGCACATATTGTCCAGCCTCCTGGTTGGAATTTACCCTTTGAGATTATGTGCGATGCTACTGATTTTGCTCTAGGTGTTGTTTTAGGACAAAGAATTTATAAGAAGGTGAATGTTATCCAATATGCTAGTAAAACTCTAGATAGTGCACAGAGAAATTATGCTACTACTGAAAAAGAATGTTTAGCAGTTGTTTTTGCTTGTGATAAGTTTAGACCTTATATTGTTGATTCTAAAGTAACTATTCACACTGATCATGCTGCTATTAAATATCTTATGGAAAAGAAAGATGCTAAACCTAGACATATTAGATGGGTTATCTTGCCACAATAATTTGATTTGCATATCACTGGTAGAAAAGGAGCCGAGAACCCCGTTGCAGACAACTTGTCTAGGTTAGAGAATATTCTTGATGACCCACTACCTATTGATGATAGCTTTCCTGATGAACAATTAGATATCATAAATGCTTCTCGTACTGCTCCATGGTATGCTGATTATGCTAATTACATTGTTTCTAAATTTATACCACCTAGTTTCACATACCAGCAAAAGAAAAAGTTCTTCTATGATTTAAGATATTACTTCTGGGATTATCGACACTTTTATAAAGAAAGAGTAGATGGTATTATCAGACGTTGTGTGTCTGAGCATGAACATGAACAGATCCTACGCAAGTGTCACTCCGAGGCTTATGGAGGACACCGCGCTGGAGATAGAACTGCACACAACGTACTTCAATCCGGTTTTTATTGGCCTACTCTCTTCAAGGGTGCATGTAAGTTCGTATTATCTTGTGATGAATGTCAAAGAATTGGTAATATTAGTAGACGTCAAGAAATGCCTATGAATTATTCACTTGTTATTGAACCATTTGATGTTCGGGGCTTTGATTATATGGGACCGTTTCCTTCCTCTAATGGGTATACACATATTATAGTTGGTGTAGATTACTTTACTAAGTGGGTAGAAGCTATTCCAGCTAGTATTGTGGCCCATAACACCTCTATTAGGATGCTTAAAGAAGTTATTTTTCCGAGTTTTTGAGTCCCTAGATACTTAATGACTAATGGTGGTTCACACTTTATGCATGGTGCTTTCCGTAAGATGCTTGCTAAATATGAGGTTAATCATAGAATTGCTTCCCCTTGCCACCCACAGTCTAGTGGTCAGGTAGAATTAAGTAACAGAGAGCTAAAATTAATTTTGCAAAAGACTGTTAATAGATCTAGAAAGAATTGGTCCAAGAAACTTGATGATGCATTATGGGCCTATAGAACTGCATACAAAAATCCTATGGGCATGTCTGCATATAAAATGGTTTATGGAAAAGCTTGTCACTTACCTCTTGAGCTATAACATAAGGCATATTGGGCTATTAAAGAGCTCAATTATGAATTCAAACTTGCCGGTGAAAAGAGGTTATTTGTCATTAGCTCACTAGATGAATGGAGAACCCAAGCCTACGAAAATGCCAACTTGTTCAAAGAAAAGGTCAAAAGATGGCATGATAAAAGGATACAAAAGCGGGAGTTTAACATGGGTGATTATGTCTTGCTATACAACTCCCGTTTAAGATTTTTTGCAGGAAAACTCCTATCTAAACGGGAAGGTGCTTACATTATCGAGGAGTTCTATTGTTCCGGTGCCATAAAAATCAACAACTTCGAAGGCACAAACCCGAAGGTGGTGAACGGTCAAAGAATCAAACATTATATCTCAGGTAATCCTATAAATGTTGAAACCAATGTTATTGAAACCGTAACCTCGGAGGAGTACATCAGGGACACTTTCCAGAATGATTCAGACTCCAAAAAGGAAGAGGTATGTGGTACGGTAAGTAAACCGAATCCAAAACAGTTCTAATGGCAAATTTCCACCGTTTTGGAATATTTAGAAAAATAGAAAAATAAGAGGCTGTCCCGGAAGGACACAAGGCGTCCACGAGGGTGGAGGGCGCGCCCCCCTACCTCGTGGGCACCTCGTGTGTCTCTCGGACTCCATTTTCTTGCACGTTACTTCTTTCGGTCGGTAAAAATTCATTATCTAATCCCCCGAAGATTTTGAACACTTCACCACGTGAATATCCTCTATTTTGGAGGAGTACATAAGGGACCAAGGAGGACCGGAAGCGTGGAGACAAAACTCGAAGCAATGGGGCAACAAGTTTTCAAGTGCCAAGGTATGGTGGAACGAGGACTCAACGCCAACCACATGATGATCATGAAGCGCACCAACAAGCACAAGCTAGACGCAAGATCATTGGGGAGGCCATCTTCAAGCTCCAAGAGAAAATCGAGCATCTCCAAACCCAGATCTATGACCTGCAAAACCAAACTGTGAGTATGAATATAGATTCAAGAAGATGAGTTTGGCTGCAGATCTGAGGATCCCGGAGACTCGATCATCCTTCTACGATGGTGAGCCCATGCCTTGGAAGATGGACGACAAGCCTACGTCATCAACAACTCTTCATCACCACCTCCGAAGAAAGAGACATAATCACATGGGTATGGGCACTCCCCTTGGCAACTGCCAAGCTTGGGGGAGGTGCCCCGGCATCGTATCACCATCACACTCCTATCTTTGCCGTTTTACTTAGTTCGATCCTTTTGGTAATATCTTGGTCTGGAAGAATAAAGTTTGGTATGATCTATGTGTGAGCTTCTGCTTTTTGATCTTTACCTTTGTAATGGAGTGTGTGAGCTATATAATAAAGATTAGTGTTGAGTCAAGCGCTTGATTTTCTCACTATGATCATGAGTAGACAAAAGAAAATATAAAAAGTATCAAAGAGATCATATTGATCTTATGGATAGTAATGACTTCACATATAAAGAGTATGGTGAATAAAATTGTTGAGGGTTGACAAACATAGTTTTGGTCATCGTTGCAATTAATAGAAAGTAATAAAGAAAGAGAGGTTTTCACATAAAAATATACTATCTTGGACATCTATTATGATTGTGAGCAATCATTAAAATATGACATGCTAAAGAGTTGATGTTGGACAAGGAAGACAATGTAACGGGTTATGTCTTCTTATATCTGAAATAAAGTATATTGTCATGGATCATCAAACATGTTGAGCTTGCCTTTCCCCCTCATGCTAGCCAAAACTCTTTGCTCCAAGTAGAGATACTACTTGTGCTTACATACATCCTTAAACCCCATTTTGCCATGAGAATCCACCATACATACCTATGGATTGAGTAAGATCCTTCAAGTAAGTTGTCATTGTTGCAACTCTCTAAACATGTATGATCTATTATTGTGGAGAAAATAAACTTTATACGATCTTGTGGTATGGAAGCAATAAAAGTGACGAACTGGATAATAAAGGTCCACATCACAAGTGGCAATATAAAGTGACGTTCTTTTGCGCTAACATTTTGTACATCCAACCCCAAAAGCACATGACAACCTCTTCTTCCCTCTGCGAAGGGCCTATCAATTGTTCTTACCTCATAAGAGTCATGGTGATCTTCACCTTTCCTTTTTACATTTTATACTTTTGCAAGCACCTTGTGTTGGAAAGATCCTGACATATATACCAACTTGGATGTAAGTTATGATTATTTATTATTGTTGACATTAACCTTGAGGTAAAAGGTTCGGAGGCAGTATTATAAGCCCCAGTCTTTCTCTATGTCCGATTAAAATTCCATACCCATAAGTATTGCGTGAGTGTTAGCAATTGTGAAAGACTAAATGATAGTTGAGCATGTGGACTTGCTGAAAAGCTCTTATATCGACTCTTTCCTATGTTACGATAAATTGCAATTGCTTCAATGACTGAGATCATAGTTTGTCAGTTTTCAATGAAGTTTCTGATTCATACTTAACATTGTGGATGGATTGTTACTCTTTCATAAGAATTCATATGACGAGGTATATATGTTGCTGTTAGAAGAATGATCATGATGCCTTCATGTCCGTATTTTATTTTTATCAACACCTCTATCTCTAAACATGTGGACATATTTTTCGATTTCTGCTTTCGCTTGAGGACAGGCGAGGTCTAAGCTTGGGGGAGTTGATACGTCCATTCTGCATCATGCTTTTAAGTTGATATTTATTGCACTATGTGCTGTTATTACACATTATGTCACAATACTTATGCCTTTTCTCTCTTATTTTACTAGGTTTACATGAAGAGGGAGAGTGCCGATAGTTGGAATTCTGGGCTGGAAAAGGAGAAAACACTACATACCTATTTTGCACAACTCAATGGAACTCCACGAAACTCCGTTTCAGAAAACATAAAAAATAGCTGGTGAAACAAGTACAGGAGGGGGGCCACCCACCGTCCACGAGGGTGGGGTGTGCCCCCCTGGGTGCGCCTCCTACTTCGTGGGCCACCTATTGACCCCCCGATGCCCATCTTCCGCTATGTGAGGTGTTTTGACCTGGAAAAAATCATAAGGAGGCTTTCGGGACGAAGCGCCACCGTCTCGAGGCGGAAACTTGGCAGAGCGGTTCTGCCGGGGAAACTTCACTCCGGGAGGGGGAAATCATCGCCATCATCATCCCAACAACTCTCCCATCTTGGGGAGGGTTATATTCATCAAAATCTTCACCAGCACCATCTCCTCTCAAACACTAGTTCATCTGTTGTGTCCAATCTTTGTATCAAAACTTCAGATTGGTACCTGTAGGTTGCTAGTAGTGTTGATTACTCCTTGTAGTTGATGCTAGTTGGTTTACTCGGTGGAAGATCATATGTTCAGATCCATTATGCATATTAATACCCCACTTATTATGAACATGAGTATGCTTTGTGAGTAGTTACGTTCGTTCCTGAGGACATGGGAGAAGTCTTGCTATAAGTAGTCGTGTAAATTTGGTATTCGTTCGTTATTTTCATAAGATGTATGTTGTCTTTCCTCTAGTTGTGTGATGTGAACGTCGACTACATGACACTTCACCATTGTTTGGGCCTAGAGGAAGGCATTGGGAAGTAATAAGTAGATGATGGGTTGCTAGAGTGACAGAAGCTTAAACCCTAGTTTATGTGTTGCTTCGTAAGGGGCTGATTTGGATCCATATGTTTCATGCTATGGTTACGTTTACCTTAATACTTCTTTTGTAGTTGCGGATGCTTGCAAGAGGTGTTAGTCATAAGTGGGATGCTTGTCCAAGTTAGGACAGCACCCAAGCACCGGTCCACCCACATACTAAATTATCAAAGTAACGAACGCAAATCATATGAGCATGATGAAAACTAGCCTGACGATAATTCCCATGTGTCCTCGGGAGCGCTTTCCTTCATATAAGAGTTTGTCCAAGCTTGTCCTTTGCTACAAAAAGGATTGGGCCACCTTGCTGCACTGTATTTACTTGTTACCAATTATCTTATCACAAAACTATCTGTTACCGATAATTTCAGTGGTTGTAGAAAACAACTTACTGAAAACTGCCTATCATTTCCTTCTGCTTCTCGTTGGGTTCGACACTCTTACTTATCGAAACGACTATGATATATCCCCTACATCTGTGGGTCATCACTTATGCTAATGGTATATATGATTATTATGATGTGGAACAAATAAAAGAATTCGTTGCTTTTAAGGGTGCTTATGAAATTTAATCTTTGTTTAAAAGGTATGAAGGTTTTGATGATGATGTTTGTAGGCCTGAAAATTTTGCTATATTGAAATATTGCAATGAGAATTATGAATACAATGCCAATATTGATGCGTTTATTGAGAAGGTCTCCGCTGTCCTAGAAGAGACTAATATTTTGCAGGAATCTATGGAAGAATAAATTGATGACATTAGGAGCTCATTAGATGAAAAAGATGATGAGGACAGCGAAGAACAGAAGGAGGAAGATTAGATTAGCTACCCGTGGCCACCTTCTAATGAGAGTAACTCTTCAACTCATACATTCTTTAATTTCCCTTCGTGCTTACCAAAGGATGAATGCTATGATGATTGCTATGATCCCTTGAATTCGTTTGAAATATCCCTTTTTGATGCACTTGATGCTTGCTATGCTTGTGGCCAAGATGCCAATATGAATTATGCTTATGGAGATGAACTTGCTATAGTTCCTTATGTTATGAATGAAATTGTTGCTATTGCACCCACACATGATAGTCCTATTATCTTTTTGAATTCTCCCAACTACACTATATCGGAAAAGTTTGCTCTTATTAAGGATTATATTCATGGGTTGCCTTTTTCCGTTGCACATAATGATTTTGATGAGTATAATATGCATGTGCTTGCTGCTCATACTTGCAATTATTATGAGAGAGGAACTATATCTCCGCCTCTCTACGTTTCCAACATGATAAAATTGCAAGAAACGGTTCATACTATGCATTGGCCTTTACTATGTGTGCATGAATTGTTCTTTTATGACATACCAATGCATATGAAGAGGGTTAGACTTCGTTGTTGCATGATATATGTTACATTGTGCTCACTAATAAATCACAAATCATTGCTAATTAAAATTGGTTCCGTTATACCTTGGGATCCGGGTGGATCCATTACTTGAGCACTATATGCCTAGCTTAATGGCTTTTAAGAAAGCACTGCCAGGGAGACAACCTGGAAGTAATAGAGAGTCATTTTTTCTGTTGTGTGCTTCTATAAAGTTTAAAAAACCAAAAAAATAAAGAGGGGAACCTAAAACTTTTTCAAAATGAAAAGCGAAAGTGAGAAAGACGAGCATTGTTAAAGTGGGAGCTAGCCTTGAACTTTGTTCATGCCCATGGATACTTTGTGAACCTTGATTACAGAAACTTTTCAACAAAAATAAATATTCCTTTGTACAATTCCATTGTATTATAAAAATAATGTGCCAAGAGTTTCCTTTAGGATGATTAAACTGCTTGTTGGTTTGTGCGGTCCAAAAACATAAACTTTGGCTATAGTGCGTGATTTTACATTTTTTCCTCGAACGTCGAAAGGATCTGAAAATTTCTGCAAAGTCTTGCTACACAATTTTCTTTATTTTTGCTAATTTTTCCAGAATTTTTAGAGTTACAGAAGTATGGTCAATGTTCAGATTACTACAGATTGTCCAGTTTTCACAGATTGTTGTTATAGCTTCAATATTTGCATTTGTTTGAATTCTTGTTGAAGCCTCCTTAACTTGGGGCCATAGAATTGTGATAGCATACAATGGGTAATATTTGTTCATAATTATACAATAATGTTAGAGTAGTACATGATGGGATTTCGTTGATCATATGCACTAACCCCGCCACTAAAACTTCGATTAAGTCTTGTGTGTATGAAGTGTTCGAAGATCGAGGAGGTCTCGATGTGTGAACAAGCAGGAGAGGAAAGAGCTCAAGCTTGGGGATGCCCAAGGCGCCCCAAGTTAATATTCAAGGAGACTCGAGTGTCTAAGGTTGGGGATGCCCCGGAAGGCATCCCATCTTTCTTCAACAAGTATCGGTATGTTTTCGGATTCGTTTCGTTCACATGATATGTGTAAAATCTTGGAGCGTCGTGTGCTTTTTATTTTCTTTCATTTAATAAATGCACCACGCTGGTATGAGATAGTCCTTGGTTGATTTATGAGGGATCTTTGCACTTCACTTATACCTTTTGAGTATGGCTTCATAGAACGCTTCTTATGCTTCACTTATATCATTTGAAGTTTGGATTGCCAGTTTCTCCTCATTTCGAAAACCACCATTTGTAGAATGCTCTTTTGCTTCACTTACATTTGTTAGAGCATGGGCATATCGTTTGTAGAAAGAATAAAACTCTCTAGCTTCACTTATATATATTTAGAGAGTTGACATGAATTGGTCATTCACATGGTTAGTCATAAAATCCTACATAAAACTAGTAGATCACTGAATATGATATGTTTGATTCCTTGCAATAGTTTTGTGATATAGAGATGTTAATATGTGGGAGGTACTAGTGAATGATTGTGGTTTAGTAAAAATATTGGTGTTAAGGTTTGCGATTCCCGAAGCATGCACGTATGGTCTCCTAACTATGTAACCAAATTGCCGTGCATTGTATATTGATTGTTTATCTTTGCGTGAAGGTCAAGGGCCGCGATGGTTAACTCCTACCAACCTCCCCCCTAGGAGCATGCATCATAGTATTTTCGCTTAGAGGGCTAATAGATTTTTCGCAATATGTATGTGAGTTCTTTATGACTAATGTTGAGTCCATGTATTATATGTAGGGCTGGACCAAAAGCTCGTAGCTCGTGAGCTTAGTGAGCGCTCGATAGTTCGGCTCATTAAGCTCATACCTCGCTTCTTAATGAGCAGAGCCAATCATTGATTTTAGCTCGTTAAGCTTAACGAGTCTAACGAGCGAGCTAACGAGTTTCACGAGCAGCTCGTTAAGCTCATTAGTAACAACACAACATATATTTTTATCTTACGTGGCAAACTTTTTGTAGCACCTTAGCTCTGCTATTCAATCTAATCAATATAGGAGGGAACAAACTAGTATATTTCTTTTGTAGCCACCATATTTCATCTTAAAAACCACACATATGCAGTCATAATGTAGATTGTAACACATTATAATCTGTTAATGAGCGCTCGCGAGCGCTCACGAGCTTAACGAGCTTCAAACGAACCGAGCCGAGCAGGGTTTTTTGCTCGTTAATCTTAACGAGCTTAACGAGCCGAGCCTTAACGAGCACGAGCTTAACGATTACGAGCTTAACGAGCCGAGCAGCTCGTTAGTCCACCCCCAATTATACGAACTCTCACCCTTCCACCTTGCTAGCCACTCTAGTACCGCGCAATTTTCTCCGGTGCATCATACCACCTTATATCCGTCCTAAAAACAGCCACCATACCTACCTATTATGGCATTTCCATAGCCATTCTGAGATATATTGCCATATAACTCCACCGTTCCACTTGTTATGATATGCACCATCATTGTGATATTGCTTTGCATGATCATAAGAAAGCTAGCTTGAGGTTTTCATGGCTTGTTCGTTTTTTGATGTCATTGCTATTCTAGATCATTGCACATACCGCTACACTGCCGAAGGCATTCATATAGAGTCATACTTTGTTCTAGCATTGAGTTGTAAGTAAACAAAAGTGTTATCATCATCATTATTAGAGCATTGTACTGAAAAAAAGGCCAAATAAAAAAGGAAGAAAGGCCAAAAAAAAGGGGACAATGTTACTATCCTTTTACCACACTTGTGCTTCAGACTAGCACCATGTTCTTCATATAGAGAGTCTCCAATATTGTCACTTTCTTATACTCGTGGGAATTTTTCGTTATATAACTTGGCTTGTATATTCCAACGATGGGCTTCCTCAAATTACCCTAGGTCTTCATGATCAAGCAAGTTGATGCACACCCACTAGTTTTGTTTTGAGCTTGTATACACTTATAGCTCTAGTGCATCCGTTACATGGCAATCCCTACTCACTCACATTGATATCGATTGATGGACACCTCCATAGTCCATTGATTTGCCTAGTTGATGTGAGACTTTCTCCCTCCTTTTGTCTATCACCACCTTCTATTCCACCCATAGTGCTATGTTCATGGCTCATGCTCATGTATTGCGTGAAGAGTTGAAAAGGTACGAAAAGGTAAAGTATGAAGACAATTGCTTGGCTGACACCGGGATGGGCATGAGGGGTACCTTGTGTTAAGAAAAGGGAGCATAAAATACTATATGATTTTTTAGGGATAACGTTCTTTAGCATTGATATTTTGAAATACTTGATTGTTTGTTGGGATGCCCGAGTATTAAATTCTTTTATGTCAAATGATAGACTATTGCTTTGAATCACTCGTGTCTTAATCTTCATGCCATGATTAGATTACATGATCAAGGTTATGCTAGGTAGCATTCCACATCAAAATTATCTTTTTTATCATTTACCTACTCGAGGATGAGCAGGAATTAAGCTTGGGGATGCTGATACGTCTCCGTCGTATCTATAAATTTTTATTGTTCCATGCCAATATTATACAGCTTTCATATACTTTTAGCAAATTTTAATACTATTTTTGGGACTAACATATTGATCCAGTGCCTAGTGCCAGTTCCTGTTTGTAGCATGTTTTTTTGTTTCGTGGAATATCCATATCAAACAGAGTCCAAACGGGATAAATACGCACGTAGATTTTTTTGGCATATATGTGATTTTTTGGGAAGAAGAATCAACGCGAGACGATGCTCGAGGGGGCCATGAGGTTGGGGGCGTGCCCTGGACCCTCGTGGCCACTCCGTTAGGCGGTTGGTACCCTTCTTTCGCTGCAAGAAAGCTAATATCCGGATAAAGATCGTGTCCAAAATGCAGCCCAATCGGAGTTACGCATCTCCGGGAATATAAGAAATAGTGAAAGGCCAGAATCTGGGAACGCAGAAACAGAGAGAGACAGAGAGTCAGATCCAATCTCGGAGGGGCTCTCACCCCTCCGCTGCCATGGAGACCAAGGACTAGAGGGAGAACTCTTCTCCCACCTAGGGAGATGGCCAAGGAAGAAGGAGAAGGAGGGGGGCTCTCTCCCCCTCGCTCCCGGTGGCGCCGAAACACCGCCGGGGCTATCATCGCGCAACGATGATCTACACCAATAGCTCCGTCATATTCACCAACATATTCATCACCTTCCCCCATCTATCTACAGTGGTCCGCTCTCCCGCAACCCGCTGTACTCTCTACTTGAACATGGTGCTTTATGATAAATATTATTATCCAATGATGTGTTGCCATCCTATGATGCTTGAGTAGATTTTCGTTGTCCTATCGGTAATTGGTGAATTGCTATGATTGGTTTAATTTGCTTGTGCTTATGTTGTCGTCCTTTGGTGCCCATCATATGAGCGCGCGCGTGGATCACACTATAGGGTTAGTTGCATGTTGATAGGACTATGTATTGGAGGGAAAGAGTGACAGAAGCTTCAACCTAGTATAGAAATTGATGCATACGGGATTGAAGGTGGACCAATATAATATGCTATGGTTGGGTTTTACCATAATGAACGTTAGTAGTTGAGGATGCTTGCTAATAGTTCCAATCATAAGTGCATATAATTCCAAGTCAGGGATGACATGCTAGTAGTGGCATCTCCCACATAAAACTTGCTATCAGTCTAGTAACGTAGTGAATTGCTTAGGGACAATTTTGCAACTCCTACCACCAGTTTTCCACACTCACTATACTAACTTTATTGCTTCTTTACCTAAAATAGCCCCTAGTATTTATTTACGTGTTCTTTATATTCTTGCAAACCTGTCCCCTTACACCTACAATGTACTTCTAGTTTCATACTTGTTCTAGGTAAAGCGAACGTCAAGCATGCGTAGAGTTGTATCGATGGTTGATAGAACTTGAGGGAATATTTGTTCTACCTTTAGCTCCTCGTTGGGTTTGACACTCTTACTTATCGAAAACTGTTGCAATCCCCTATACTTGTGGGTTATCAGGGTGCAGGTGAACTTCTTCATTAGCTCGTCCACACGGTCCTTCACAACCGCTGCCATAGCAGCGCAGGACTTAGGAGCAACCGGGCCAATTACTTCCTCGAAGTTGAAGCGGGGGTCGCGGAGGTAAACGTGACTAAATATGCACTTTGCGGCCATGGAGAAAAGGTCGTGTCACTCGCCCTCCGGGATGGATTCCACCATGGCAGCAGCACCTTCGAGCGCCTCAGCAAGGTTGTAGCAGGGCCCTGCGTAGCCACCCTCAGGGGTCGCGAGCGGCTCTTTGAATCCTCCCCTACGGATGGAGCGCTGCGCCTGGCGTGCCCTGAGCTTATTGGAGAGGAAGGCATCGCGCTCCGCGGACACCTTCCATTTAGCGGCATCAAGGGTTTTCTCCCTGGCGTCCAACCAAGAAATCACCCCGGAGACGTGCTTGCCGTGGGATGTCTGAGCCTCGACCAGTTTCTCCTTCAGCTTGGTGAGGCGACCGCGCTCCACGGCCTGGTCAGCGGCCACCTTCGACAGCACGGAGACATGATCCGCGAGCTTCTCCTCATGAGACTTGATGTCATCTTCTTTCTGCTGAAGCTGTCGTGCGTGCGCGGCCTGCTCCTCCTGCAGGGCCTTCAGATTGGGCTTTGCCTCACCGCGGCGTTTCTCGGCGGATACTGAGCTGGCTAACACCGCGTCGTGACCCGCCATGGCTTCGGCGGCCTCCTCCCTGCTCTCCATGGTGGCGGCTTCGGCCCGGCCCTAGGCCAACCTAGTAGTGGTGTCGGCCTGGAGCCACCCCGAGACGAGCCCCAGGCGCTCCCTCACGAGAGGCACCTGTCAGTGTCCTTGAGATCGGCCTGGATCAGGCCGAGTGCGGTGCAAGTTTCATCCAGCCCCGGGATTGATCAAGGGGCCGAAGTTCGCAAGAGAGAGGGTCTAACAAGAAGGCGGCGCTGGCGCGTTGGCTCGCTTTGTATCCAAGGAAGCGGTGGCGAGGTCGGCTTGGTGTACCAGTGGATCTAGGCTCTTCTCAGGACAGCGAGGGCTGACGACTCCATGGCCCGCTGGCCTATGGAGGCTGGTGGCACCCTCAAGACAGAGGGCTCGTTCGGTGCAACACCCGTTTTCTTGTTCTTCTTCCCTGCGACACCACTTATGTTTGTCAAGAGGGAAGGTGCGGTGATCACATGTGCAATCTATGCTTGGTCAGGAAACAAGGTAGACTACTTACTCGTCAGGCGCGATCAACTTCTTCTTCTTCTCTTCCTCTTCAGCGGAGGCCTACGTGCCCCTCCTTTTCTCCGGTGTGGCCTTGGCCGCACCCTGAGGGCAATTGGGGCGGCCATCGACATGCCCCATCACGGCGCCGCCGCATGGAGGGGCCAGGGGGTCGTCCTGGTGAGTCAAGGCCGGTGGAGCCGTGTCCACCCCAGCGTTAGCTGCCACATCCTTCAGCTGCATCTCGGGGAAAGGCGGGACTAACGCCCCGCTGGAGCATAGAGAGCCCTCCGGAGGAGGCGCATTCGGGCTTTTCCCTGGGGTCGCCTAGCTAGACGCTCGTGAGGTGCGGGTAGTGGGTCCTGAACGCCCGAGGACCCTGGTGGAGCAAGGGGAGTCCATAGCCGGAGAATCCATGGTGTCGTCATCATCCTCGAGGTTGTGGAGAAGCTCGAGCCGCGATGGAGGGGACGCCCTCGTCGGGCCGACATCCTCGATCTCTTCTGATTCCTCCTCACTGCCACTTTTTCCGGAGGACAGCTCCATGAGGGAATCAGGATCAACATGCGGGTTGAGCCCCAGTTCGTTGAAGGTGGGCATGGCAGCGACTAGAGCCACCCAGTCGTCATGGTAATACAACAGGATGTACACCTTGGGTATGTCCGTCGGGACGCTTCCTAATAGGACGATCAAGGCCGCTTCGGCTCTCCACGTGTCAGGCCGGTGGGGTGCAACCATATATTGTCACTCGCACCCTGGTAGTCCCACAGGGGGCTCGAGTGTGACTGGAGCGGCACCAGATGCTCGTCAAGAACTCCTTCACCATCATCGCCCTGGTCAGCTTCTTGGCCTCCATATCCGAGTCCATCCAATCCAGCACGGGTCTCGCCCGAGGATCGGTGAGCTTTGCGGAGCCCAAGGCTGGGATCTTCTCGGGGATGTCCGCCGGAAGCTCTAGAAGCGGGTTGAGTCCTTGGGTGTCTAGAATGACCCAACGGTGTCAGAAGCCTTCCACCTTCTTCCCGGCCTCCAGGAGCACATTCCCCCTCTGGACGGCAACGAAAGAGATGCACGTGGAATGCTGCTCCTGGTCGTGGAGCCGCATGCTGAAATAGCGGTAGAAGAGGGCAACAGAGGGCCTCACGCCCACAAAGGCATCGCTGTAGAAGGCGAAGATAGAGAGGAGTAGGATAGAGTTGGGCTGAAGGTGGAGTGCCCGGATCTCGTAGTGCTGGAGGACGGTGGTGAAGAATTCCGAGAAAGGCGGGACGAGCCCAGAGAAGACGATGTGGAGGAAAAACGGGTAGAATGTCTTCGCCAAGGTGCTCCGCTCCGCTGCGCCGCACGAGATTAGGGTCTGGCCGCACTAGTACAGCGAGGTGCTATACAAACGGTTTTTAACCCCTTTCTGCGATGGCATTTGGTACCGTCGCCTAGTGAGCATGAGCGATAGGGGGGGGGGGTCCTTCCCACACGACCCAGAAACCGTCGGGGATATGCCCTCCTAGCACACATGCTCGGTAAAATGAGGTCGTGTGCAACCAAATACGGTTATACATAGAGTAGTGCTCAAAATAAATAAATTATATAGGCGAAATCATCTCCGGTCGTCAGTACATCCCACACAGTCAGTCCCCGCTAAACATTTTTGTTCGTATATACATCCCACGCAGTCGCTCCAAGGAAAATGTTTCTGTTTGCAGGTACATCACACAAAATATTCCCCGTTAAATTGTCTGTGATAGCGTTTCCATTGCACACGGTATTAACAATTTTATCATTTGCGTTACTGAATCCATCACACATCGTTTTTATGTGGTAAACGTTTGCACCATGTGGCCTAACGCAAATAGTTTTCAAGAGGATGTCGTGTGTGATTGTTCATTAATCTAACACGGTTTATTCCTAGAAAATGTGTGCGTTATTGAATGCATCACACACAGTGTTTTCTCAATAACCGTTTGCAATAGAAAAACCCAATATGCATGTTAAGCACACAATATATTTCATATTCATAATAGAAATACATGAGAGTACAACATCATATAGCTTCAACATTCAGTTAGCCCATTACACAATTGCACCAGCACCAAGTTGCACATGCAACATCTATAACCTTTCGAAATTAGCAACATAGACGGTACATAGACAGATGTATGTCATCTGGAAAACTGCTAAAGCAAAAGGCGAGTATTGAGCCATCATTGATGTTCAAGGTCTTTGCATCTTTAGGCCAGTGCATGTGGATGATCGACCATCCATCCATCGTCCTCTTCAAGAACACTTCAATGTTGAACCATGGGTGTTGTATGAATACCTTCCTCGCCTCCTGACCATACAGATGGTTTGAGAGATAATCATCAGTGAACTGCTTTGGAAAGGCCCGAAAACAAGGATGTGCATAAATATCTTCTCTATACTGGAAATGGGGCAAATGAATAAAAAAGAAATGGTATAATAGTTAGTATCATCCTGTAGTGAATTGATGTCTTCTTCATTGTGCAGACAAAGATCTTATTATATTTTGTCGCTAATTTCTTTATCCTAACAATCGTTCTAAGTTTCTTAACTTGACTGATATTCAAGGACAACTCATTTCCCCTTATGCAAAAAGGGTCGAACAGTGGGTCAAAACCTCTGATAGCAGGACCTACATGTGCAAGACCAAATTGTTAAAAACCTAAATATTAGAATGCTTCCTGCAATTGCACAATAATGTGCTATTAGAGAAAGGACCATGCACGTCCTAACCTCGATTGTAAACCTCAGTGCTTCCCGTTGTGTCCCTGCAACACATATAAGGTAGTGAGCCATTAGGTTAAGTAAGGGTTCGCATGCTATGATTACAATATGTTGATGAAAAATAAGCACATTGCAGATTCATCGGATTAATTCAAGCCACAAGGAAAACCCATTTATCCAAACCAAGCATGATTAGGAACTAGGAAATATATCACATGTATATGTTTCTCATGTATTAAGTGCAGCCAAATTCGATTTATTCCTCACATGCACAACAATACAAAATTCTACCCATGACAATTGGACATCTCATTGCAAAACTGGACAAATCAGTTAACTAAATACCACAAGAAATGAACCAAACATTAACTGAGCACCACATTGCACAATATGAGATACTCCTAACAGAAGATCAGACATTTAACCAAACCAAGCATGCTTAACAACTTGGAAATAGAGCAATTGTATTTTTTTCTCATGTATTTACTACAACCAAATTCAATTTACTCCTCACACGGTGTACAATAACAGGATTCACCCACAACTATTGAACATCACATTGCAGAATTGAACCAAACAGTTAACTAAACACCACAACAAATGAACTAAACTTTAACTAAGCACCAAATTGCACAATATAACATACTCCTAATAGAAGACCAGACAGTTAACCAAACCAAGCATGCCTAACAACTTGGAAATATAGTAATTGTATTTGTTTCTCATGTATTTAGTACAACCAAATTCTATTTAATTCTCACATGGTATACAATAACAGAATGCACCCACAACTATTGAACATCGCATTGCAGAATTGAACCAAACAGTTAACTAAACACCACAACACAAATGAACCAAACATTAATTGAGCACCACATTGTACAATGTATAACCAAACCAAGCATGCTTGACAAATTGGAAATATAGCAATTGTATTCGTTTCTCGTGTATTTTGTAAAGATAAATTCGATTTATTTCTCAAATGGAAGACAATACAAAATTGCAGCATGAACAATTGAACATCACAATTGCAGAATTGAACCAAATAGTTAACAGAAGACGACAACTAATTAACCAAACATTTAATAAGTGAGCACCACACTGCACAACATATAGAACATATACATTAGAGCAACAGATTGCATGGTAAAATTATATAGCACAATTCACTAGAAGTTGTTAAGGAAAGTCAGGGGAAGCACACGCAACGGGTAAATCAAGCATGCTTAACCAGCGTAGCTAGAAAATGGCAAGGTGCTCCTCCAAGATCTGGGGGTCGGCGCGAATGGCAGCCATCGCGATCTCATCTGCGCATGCAGCCGCGATTTGCTTCTCCGCTGCCAAATGGTCCTTGAGATCTTGGTTATACTGCTTGCACCATGGCTTAGGGCGGCGCTTATTTGGTGGAGGGGTCGGTGATTTTGGTGGAAGGTGTCGCGCTCGCGCCGGTGTTCGGGGCATGTGGGATGTGGAAAGAGGAGGAGGATGGGGGTCAGGTGTGGATTACCTGCATGGATAGACGAGGCCGAGCAGCGTGAAGGAGGGTCGCCGGCGAGGAGGTGGCACTGCAAGCAAGGAGTGAAGGTTTAAACTTGGAAAGGAAGGCAAAAACATGGGGAATGTGGCTTTTGGTAAGGGGGGGTGCGGGGAGGTAGATATTTCTGCGGAAGCCGAAAATTTGGAATCGCTTCAGCGAAAAAACTGGCGCGCAATGTGTCATCAAACATGGTCCCTTATTCAGAACTGTGTACGATATGAGAAGATCACAAACGATTCAGATAGCTTAACCCGTGTGTGATGAGTTTGAACGTCAAAATTTTTGGTCCACGTCCCCATCTTTCACCGGCGATGATTGAACAGTGAAATGATATTTGAGGAGCGGGCTAGTGTGCTTGACACTCCGACGGTGCTCCAAGATATTTTGTGTTGCATCTCACATGCTTGGTGAAAATAAACTATGTGCGATCTACTTGATTTTTCGTATTGATTTGAATTACATAATGTGGTCACAGCTACAAAGGATAGTGTTTGAATTGCTAGAACTTTTATCCGGAGTGAACATGCAACTATAGGTGTGTCATCAAAAAAATTATTCAGGGTTCGTTTTGTAGGCATTTCAGGCGCATAATTCAAATTTGAACTACATGCACCTGCTTCAGTGCATATAAATGGGTTGAAAAATCGAAGTTGTGTCCTAGGTTGCGCATGCTTAGGTCCCATGCAAGAAATGGGAATGAATGCCAAACTCCCTGCCGCAAACATTGAGATACCTGGTTTCTAAATTCTAGTAAATCCAAAATTGGACTTCGATGAAATGCTCGATCCACAGTAGTTATGCTTTCTCTTCTCGAAGCTCGACCTCCGAGCTCCATTATCTTCGAGATTTGTCTAGGTTTAGCGGTCCATCACGTCGCGTCGCCGTCATCACCACCGTCGATCGCCTGCGCCGATCTCGTCGCCGGCACCACCGTGGTGAGCCACTTGTTCTGTCTATGATTTTCTTACTTTTATTATTGCTTGTTATTATTGCTTTAGATAGATATTTGTCTAATTTTGTTACTTTTATTATTGCTTGTTATTATATAGTGCGATGGTTTTGTTATCCGCCCACGTCGACCAACGTCTTGTCTATGATTCGGATGTGGTATATTATCTTTAATTTATAACTATTTGTTTTAGTGTTTATGACAATTCACTAGTAGAAAACAGGGCATTGGTCCAGCCCATTAGCCCCGGTTCAATCTAGAACCGGGTCCAATGGGGGTACTGGACCCGGTTCGTGAGCCCAGAGGGCCGGCCGGGCCACGTGAGCCATTGGTCCCGGTTCGTCTGGACCTATTGGTCCCGGTTGGAGCTAAAAACCGGGACCAATGGCTCTTGCTCCTGGCCCACCACTATTGGTCCCGGTTGGTGTTATGAACTGGGACCAAAGGCACCCCTTTAGTCCCGGTTTTTAGCACCAACCGGGACCAGTGAGTTGCCTATATATACCCCCTCACTCAAGAGCAGAGCTCACTGCTCTGTTTTTTTTTCTGGCCGAGGGGGAGAGGGGATAGTGGTGCTCTAGCTCACCTCCTATGCACACAACGTGTTCGGTGGAATGCCCGAGCCACACTAGTTAAGCTTTTCTCCTCCCGAAGCTCTATTTTCTCCGAGATTTGTCTAGGTTTAGCGCTCCGTCACGTCCCGTCCCCGTCTTCGCCGCCGTCGATCGCCCCCGCCGATCTCGTCACCGGCACCACCGTGGTGAGCCTCTTGTTATGTCCATGCTTTTCTTACTTTTATTATTGCTTTAGATAGATATTTGTCTAATTTTCTTACGTTTATTATGGATTGTTATTATATAGTGCGATGGTTTTGATATCCGCCCACGTGGGCCCTCGTCCGGTCTACGATTCGGATGTGGTATATTATCTTTAATTTATAACTATTTGTTTTAGTGTTTATGATAGTTATGCCGACCAACCTGACATGCATAGATGTTTTATTATGTCTAGGAGGTAGTTGAACCGGAAATTCCAACCGACCCTCTTGTGGAGAGGTTAAATTTAGTTGAAGAGGAAAACATTTCGTTAAAGAAAAAATTGGAAAAAATGGAGGAGGAGAAGATGGAATTGGGGTTGCATGTTGCGGAAGTTATCGATGATCACAAGATCAAGATGGACCCTATTGTCGAGAGGTTAAATTTAGTTGAAGAAGAAAACAAATTCTTGAAGGAAAAAATAAAAAAAATTGTGGACGAGAAGATGGTATTGGAGTTGCATATTGCGGATGTCGTCGATGACCACAAGATCAAGATGGATGCAATGCGGTTGAAGATTAAAAAGATTAGAAAATATGCCATTCATACCGAGGCTTGGTATCATTATGCCGTTGGATCAATTGTTACCTTGGTTGCGATTATGATAGCATTTGTTTTCGCGTTGAAATGTTTTACATAGTTTCGATGTGTATGGAGAGCTATATGTTGTTAGATGAGTACTATATATGTATGTACTTTGGTTTTAATGTGATGATGAACTTTTATCCATTTGGTCACTTAACTATCTATTTATGATGTTCTGTAATGGTTTTTGACACACTTAATTATATATAAATGCACGCAGATGAACCGGCAATGGATGTACGGTGACAGACACACCTCCGAGTACATTAAGGGCGTGCGTGAGTTTCTAAATGCGGCTGAGGCAAACAAGCAGAATGGTTTTATGTGTTGTCCATGCACTAAATGTGTGAATACGATGTCTTACTCTAACCGGAAAATCCTTCACTCCCACCTGCTTTACAAGGGTTTCATGCCACACTATAATGTTTGGACGAGGCACGGAGAAATAGGGGTTATGATGGAAGACGGCGAAGAAGAAGAGTATGATGACAACTATGTGCCCTCTGAATACGGTGATGCTGCAATGGGGGGAGCTGGTGAAGATCAAGAGGAACCAGCCGATGTGCCCAATGATGCTGCAACGGGTGAAGCTATTGAAGATCAAGGGGAACCAAATGATGATCTTCGCCGGGTCATTGTCGATGCAACGACACAATGCGAAAGTCAAAAGGAGAAGCTGAAGTTCGATCACATGTTAGAGGATCACAAAAAAGGGTTGTACCCCAATTGCGAAGATGGCAACACAAAGCTCGGTACCGTACTGGAATTGCTACAGTGGAAAGCAGAGAATGATGTGGCTGACAAAGGATTTGAGAAGCTACTGAAAATATTGAAGAAGAAGCTTCCGAAGGATAACGAATTGCCCGACAGTACATACGCAGCAAAGAAGGTCGTATGCCCTGTAGGATTGGAGGTGCAGAAGATAAATGCATGCCCTAATGACTGCATCCTCTACCGCGGTGCATACAAGGATCTGAACGCATGCCCGGTATGCGGTGCATTGCGGTATAAGATCAGACGAGATGACCCTGGTGATGTTGATGGCGAGCCCGCCAGGAAGAGGGTTCCTGCGAAGGTGATGTGGTATGCTCCTATAATACCACGGTTGAAACGTTTGTTTAGAAACAGAGAGCATGCCAAGTTGATGCGATGGCACAGCGAGGACCGTAAGAAAGACGGAAAGTTGAGAGCACCCGCTGACGGGTCGCAGTGGAGAAAAATCGAGAGAAAGTACTGGGAGGAGTTTGCAAAGGACCCAAGGAACGTATGGTTTGCTTTAAGCGCGGATGGCATTAATCCTTTCGGGGAGCAAAGCAGCAATCACAGAACCTGGCCCATGACTCTATGTATGTATAACCTTCCTCCTTGGATGTGCATGAAGCAGAAGTTCATTATGATGCCAATTCTCATCCAAGGCCCTAAGCAACCCGGCAACGACATTGATGTGTACCTAAGGCCATTAGTGGAAGAACTTTTACAGCTGTGGAATGGAAACGGTGTACGTGCGTGGGATGAGCACAAACAGGAGGAATTTGACCTAAAGGCGTTGCTGTTCGTGACCATCAACATTGGCCCGCTCTCAGTAACCTTTCAGGAAAGACAAACAAAGGATACCACGCATGCACGCACTGTTTAGATGACACTGAAAGTATATACCTGGACAAGGGCAGGAAGAATGTGTACCTGGGCCATCGTCGATTTCTTCCGACCAACCATCAATGTCAAAAGAAAGGCAAGCATTTCAAAGGCGAGGCAGATCACCGGAAGAAGCCCGCCATGTGTACCGGTGATCACGTACTTGCTATGGTCAATGATTTACATGTAATCTTTGGAAAGGGCCCCGGCGCACTAGCGGTTCCGAATGACGATGAGGGACACGCACCCATGTGGAAGAAGAAATCTATATTTTGGGACCTACCCTACTGGAAAGACCTAGAGGTCCGCTCTTCAATCGATGTGATGCACGTGACGAAGAACCTTTGCGTGAACCTGCTAGGTTTCTTGGGCGTGTATGGAAAGACAAAAGATACATCTGAGGCACGGGAGGACCTGCAACGTTTGCACGAAAAAGACGGCATCCCTCCGAAGCAGTATGAAGGTCCTGCCAGCTATGCTCTTACGAAAGAAGAGAAAGAAATCTTCTTTGAATGCCTGCTCAGTATGAAGGTCCCGACTGGCTTCTCGTCGAATATAAAGGGAATAATAAATATGGCAGAGAAAAAGTTCTAGAACCTAAAGTCTCATGACTGCCATGTGATTATGACGCAACTGCTTCCGGTTGCATTGAGGTGTCCGCTTTGATGCAACAACCGAGAGGGGAAAGGACACATATTATGGTTACATAGTGGACATATGGGAACTTGACTACGGACATGATTTTAAGGTCCCTTTGTTTAAGTGCAAATGGGTCAATCTGTCAGGAGGCGGGGTACAGGTAGACCCACAGTACGGAATGACAACAGTGGATCTGAAAAATCTTGGATACACTGACGAACCGTTCGTCCAAGCCAATGATGTGGCACAGGTTATCTATGTGAAGGACATGTCTACCAGACCGAGAAAAAGAAAAGATAAGGAAGCGAATACATCATACGATGAGCCAAAGCGCCACATAGTTCTTTCAGGAAAAAGGGACTTCCTGGGAGTGGAGGGCAAGACAGACATGTCTGAAGATTATGAAAAGTTTCATGAAATTCCTCCCTTCAAAGTCAAGGCTGACCCAAGCATCCTGATAAACGATGAAGATTATCCATGGTTACGGCGCAATAAGCAAATGACACAAGCGAAGAAAAAGTGAAAAGTTTTTTCCGCAACTATTATGATGATACCATGCCAACTTTGTAACAAACGAGTATGATACCATTGTCCGTTTGTACTATTCAAATTTCAATACTACTTGCACTAACAGAGAAAGTTTGTAATTGGTTTTACAAGAAAGAATTAAAAAAATAAAGCAAATAACAAAAGAAAATAAATAATGCAGAAAACAAAACAAAAAAACTTGAAAAAAAATAGCAACAATAAGTATTTTGTTGTAAGTATAAACAAAATAAAATAAATAAAGCAACAAAGAAAATAAATAAAGGAAGTAAAATAAATAAAGCAACTCTAAATACAGCAAAAAACAACTTAGAAATAAACAAAGAAAATAAAATAAATAAAGCAACTCTAAATACAGCAAAAAACAACTTAGAAATAAATAAAGAAAAAAAGGAAAAAAAATTGGGCGCTTCCCAGTGAGCCTGCAAGGCCTATAGCACAGGATCCACCTGTACTATAAGGCCCAGCAAGCTCACAGGGCAGGGCGCAGAGTTAGGCCCAGAAGCCTGCATTTGAGAGGAGCTCGAGAGGGTGGGAGCAGCAGCCCTTATAAACCACTCTCGAGCTCCCTCAGCTAGCGAGGTGGGACTAAACATCCCACCGCACCCGCGCCAGCACAGGGCCTTTGGTCCCGGTTGGTGGCTGAAACCGGGACTAAAGGGTGGCGTTAGTCCCGGTTGGTGCCTGAAACCGGGACTAATACCCACCTTTAGTCCCGGTTGCTGCCACCAACCGGGACAAAAGGCCCCTCCTTCCCGCCCTTTGGGCTGCAGAAAAGGGAGCTTTAGTCCCGGTTGGTGGCAGCAACCGGGACTAAAGGGGTGTATTAGTCCCGGTTTCGGCCACCAACCGGGACTAATGCCCCTCCTATATAACCAGGACTTGCGAAAATTTCGCCAGTTTCCTTCTTCCGCGCCCCCGACGCCTCCCTCTCCTTCCCCGCCCCCGTCGCCCCGTCGCCGTCGCCGTCGCCCCCGTCGCCGTCGCCGTCGCCCCCGACGCCGCCCCGACGCGTCCTCGTCGCCATCTCCCCGCCCCGCGACCCCGTGCCGCCCCGCCCCGCGCCGTCGCCATGCCCCGTCGCCATCGCGCCGCGCGCCCCGCCCTGCCGCCGTCGCGCCGCCCCGCCCCGCCGCCGTCGCGCCGCCCAGCCCCGCCGCGCGATGTGAGGGCTTGCTTTTTTTATGTTTATATAAATTGTTGTATATATATATAGTTGTTGTATGTATATGTATATATGTGTATATTTTTTTTATGTTTATATAAATTGCTGTATATATAGTTGTTGTATATATAGTTGCTGTATATATATGCATGTGTATATATAATTGCTGTATATATATGTATGTGTATATATATTTAATTTTTCTTAGGAATTTGCTAAATATATATGTTAAATATATATGTATGTGTATATAAATATTTTTTTTCTTATGAAGTTGCTGTATGTGATGTGTGTATGTGATGTATATATATGTGTATGTGGCTATATAGTTTTTTGTTTATATATTCTAAATATATATAGAAAGTTTTATATATGCAAAAGTTACAAATTTAGAAAAAGAAGGATAGGAAAGAAGAAAATAAGAAAGAGGAAAGAAAGAAGAAGAGGAGAGGAAGAAGAGGAGAAATAAATAAGAAGAAGAAAAAAAAGAAAAAAAGAGGAGAAGAAGAAAGGAATAGAGGAGAAGAAGAGAAATTTTCTCTTCTTCTCCTCTATTCCTTTCTTCTTCTCCTTTTTTTTTTCTTTTTTTTCTTCGATCTTCTCCTCTAGCGGTTCCTTTTTTCTTCTTCTTCCTCTTTTTTTTTATCGGATATGTCTATGTCGATATACACCCTCCCCGATAACTTCGACATTAGGGGGGGCTGGGGTCGAGGGTCGTCGAGGGACCGAGGGACCGGTCGAGAGATCGCCGAGGGGCCGAGGGTCGTCGAGGGGTCGAGAGGGCGAAGGTCGAGGGGTCGAGAGGTTGCCTAGCAGTCGGGGGTCTAGGGTTGTGGATCGCCGAGCAGTCGGGGGTCAAAGTATTGAAGAATTCCATGACTTCATCATTTGCCAGAAGTAACCGGGGCATTTTGGTACAAAGTTATGCAAAGTTATTCTGGAACGGGGTTCCTGATAGGATAATCCGTCTTTTGTTACGAATTATCCTATCTGGGACTCCGTTCCAAAATAACTTTGGAGAGCTTCGTACCATCATGCTACTGTTACTTTCGCCTAATGATGAAGTATTGGTTTTGTTGAATCATTTGACACTAGACAAAAGGTGAAATGAGGGGGTCTAGGGTTGTGGATCACCGAGCAGTCGGGGGTCGAGGGGTCGAGAGAGGTTGCCTAGCTAGTGTCAAAGTATTGAAGAATTCCATGACTTCATCATTTGCCAGAAGTAACCGGGGCATTTTGGTACGAAGTTATGCAAAGTTGTTCTGGAACGAAGTCCCTGATAGGATAATCCGTCTTTTGTTACGAATTATCTTATCTGGGGACTCCGTTCCAAAACAACTTTGGAGAGCTTCGTACCATCATGCTACTATTACTTTTGCCTAATGATGAAGTATTGGTTTTGTTGAATCCTTTGACACTAGACAAAATGTGACATGAGGGGGTCTAGGGTTTGTGGATCGCCGAGAAGTCGAGGGTCGAAGCTAGTTCTACGTTTGCCATTAATATATCCATCTGTCATGTTTGAATAATAATTGGCATGTTGTAAATATTTGTAGAAACAATGGACGACAACACCCGAGACCTAGCACAAGAAGCGATGTTGATGGACATAATCGCAGACGGACAAAATGCCGTCTTGTCGTTTCTCAACGACACCGATGAGCAGGTCGAAAAAGAGCTACAGCTGGAAGATCTAGGCTATGATATTGATGGATCCGGTGACCCAATGCACATGGAAGAAGTTGACCGTGAGGACGGCTCCGGTGACCCAATGCCGGTGCAAGAAGGAGACCGTGATGCTGGCTCCGGTGACCGAACCGAGTCCGGCCAGGAGGTATATATGTTAGTTAAGCATGTGCTGACTAGTTAATTGATTCATTCATTAACTCTCGTCTTTGTTCCTTTTTCTAGCCCTCCGGATCGAGCAAATCTTCGGTAAAGAGACGAGGAGCTAAGAAAAAGTTGAGGCCGGATGAAAAGTTTGAGATCTCCGAAATCTCGCGCTCTGGCGAGCCGATTGCACCCATCCGGACAAAGAACGCATTTGTTAATCAGTGTGGGGTTCTGGTAAGGGACAAGATCCCGATCAGCATCCATCAATGGTTAAAGCCGGCTGCAAATGACGCTCAGGTGACTTATGTCACTGATATGCAGAAAGAAGATCTTTGGACTGAGCTGAAGTCAAATTTCGTCCTACCGTGAGAGGATAATCCGGCGAACCCAGTTAAAGAGGAGTTAATCAAGTCTGCTGCACTTTCGAAGATGGCAGACCAATTCAGGGCATGGAAGAAAAAACTGAATACGTTTGTGAAAGATAAAAAGACTCCAGAATTCGTGGGCATATATGAGAAGATCAAAGATGACTGGCCCGCATTTGTGGCCCATAAGAAGTCGGAAAAGAGTCAGAAGATGTCGGAGACAAACCGGATAAATGCTGCGAAGAAAAAGCATCACCATCGCACGGGGTCAGGTGGCTACCTCAGAGCCCGGCCTAAGTGGGCCAAGGCTGAGAATGATCTGCTTCAGAAAGGGATCGAACCAGAGACAATGCACTGGCCAGACCGTTGCCGGACTTGGTTCTTCGGGGCTGGCGGAACCTTGGACCCTGTAACAGGGTGGTGCATTTGGACGGACAAGCAATTGGAAACACCACTCAGGAAGATGCGGCAGTATATCAAAGCAGCGCATGAAGGGACGTTCTTCCTCGACAGAGAGAACGACGAGCTGACAATGGCCCTCGGGAATCCTGAGCACCCTGGACGGACACGAGGCATGCCAGGCTCCCTTCCATGGCGTGCTGGGTTTCCGGACGCAGGAGGCTACAAATGCCACGACAGGAGGAAGAAAATGGAGTTGACCGAAATCCAGGCGCTGCGGGCGAGAATACAAGCGATAGAGGAACGGGAAGCAAATCGGGAGAAAAAATTGCCGAAGCTTCCCCCGAAGCTACCCCGCCATCTCAGCGGAGAAGCAGCATGGCTTCCACCGAGCTGCTTCAGCCAGAGCCTGTCTTGACGGCTACTGCCAGGAATCCCGTGGATGCTATCACGCAGGCACAAAATTGCCACCTTATGGCGCAGTGGATGAATCTGAAGGTCAAGGCGGCTGCTGGCTTTGTTAATCCTTCTGGACCCGACGACACATTTCACTGCCGGCCGTTCCATAAGGATATGCTAGGGTGATGGTCGACGAAATAACGGAGGGATTTGAGGAGCTCCAGCTTGACCACCCTACCGGTGAAGGGGAGACTCGCTGGATTCTTGACTGAAGACTCCATGCCTATGGCGGAAGGACCTAATCAACATTCTCAATCGGACGCCTCCGCCTCCTCCTCCTCCTCCGGCGAGTCAGGGCACTCCACCTCCTCCACCGCCTCCTCCTCCGGCGAGTGACCATCAGGGCACTCCGGCTCCTTCTCCGGCGCGTGGCGGCACTCCGCCTCCTTCGCCACCGGCGCGTGGCGGCACTCCGCCTCCTTTGCCGCCGGCGCGCCCGAGCAGCCAGCCTGCTCCTCCTTCTCCGCCTAGTCAGCAAGGGCGGAAGAGACCTGCCGCCACTCCGGCTGCTCCTGCTCCGGCGCGTAAGCAAGGAAAAAAGACAGCCGCTTCGTCTGGTCCGGCGACGTCTACCAGTACAGCCAGAGGCGGGAGGCAATGCAGATTCGGTCCTTCTCTCACGCCTCTAGAGAAGTTACCGTACGAGAGGTCCGACGAGGAAAACACGAAGATCGCTCAAGGCGAAGTGAAGGACTTTTTTAAAGGGTTGAAAGCACAGAGACATCCACCTCAGGAGGAGAAGATAGATGCGGTGAAAGCAAAGTGCACTCTTGCTGCCCTGAAGCAACCAGCGCACACTAAGCCGCATGACAACTATGATCGCATGATTCAAAAGTCATATCAAGCAGCGAAGCGGTCGGGAAGTACTAAAAGTGATCAGAGGTTAGCAGAAGGGCAAGCTGGGAAACAAATTGCCCAGCTCGGCGAACAAGCGGACCAATCGTGCCCCCCGCTCAAGGTGTCTAGCGACATGGTCGCTAATGATCCGAGGATGGTGCCCGGTTATACCAATCTTGCAGATTACGCATCCGACGATGTACACTATGATTTCTTGGAAGTGCAGATAGAAAGATACGAGTACAAAAAGCGTCTCGTCAAAAATGAAAGATCTCTATCAACGAATATGCGAAGATTGCATGATTGGTACTTGCAAATCTGCAGAGAGTCTGGGGGGAGGGATAACTTGTATTTGAGAGTTAAACCGGAGCATGACCTCGTTGGAATTGACCTGTTGCCTGTTGCATTTGAGGAGTTCTATCAGTTTTTCAATCAATTGGCCCTCGATAAAACAACGGTCACCTGCTACTGTCTGTAAGTAGTACTACTTCTGTCATTAAGTCTCTCTATATAGCTGATCTTCATTGCATGTATTTATAATTATCCTCACTATATTATGTAGATTGAAGATCGTCGAATTGAAGAAAAGACAAGTAGGTGATATTGGGTTTATTAACACATACCTCATAGATGCAACCGAGGTTAAATTGCGTCCCGACGATATCGAGACCAACTTGCTACGATCGTTGGTGGTAAATGAAAACAAAGATATAATACTCTTTCATTACAACTTCAAGTGAGTGTTACTGTCTTGTGCATATTTGGTTTCCCTTATATATCAGTCAAGGTTATAGTGATGTAATTGATGAGTTCATGCATTCGTGCGCAGCTTCCACTATATTCTCTTAGAGATTAAGCTTGAGAAGGGAGTAGTAACTGTCTTGGACTCTAAACGTAAAGATCCCGAGGAGTATGCGGACATGACTCAAATGCTCGTCAGGTAAGTTAAATCGATCAATATTATCCACCATGCATATCAACTTCATTTCTGATATCAACTAATTGTTTTCTTTGTCTGGCAGGGTTTGGAGAAAATTTACCAAAAAAGCTCCGGGACTGCCGAAGAAGCTAGAATTTAGATACCCGAAAGTAAGTACTATATAGTAGCATGTTCCGCGCGCGCATATCCTATATCTTGATTCAAGCGCTAGTTTCATCAATACCAATTTGGCATTCTTCCTTATCAGTTTGATTGACCTATGTTTCTTGTAAAGTGGTTGTGGCAAGAACCCGGGAATGATTACTGTGGATACTACATTTCCGAGTCCATCCGCCCCACGACCTGTGAGCGGGGCTACACTGAAGCACAATTTGAAGTGCGTAAGCAATCAATAATATTCACAAATTTATACAATCATTTCATGTATTGACCCCCTACTTCAAATTAGATGTTACGGATGCGGGATGAACTCCTAACACCAGATCGTCTGCGAGCAATTCAAGAGGAATTGGCGGCATTCTTCCTTGAACACGTGATCGCTGAAGACGGAGAATACTATGTGGACCATGCATCCATATGATAGGAGATTATTTTTGTAAGAGATAATTATTGTATATATGTACCCGGTAGTGTCGGATAGATATACGAGAACTTGTTGTTCGACCAATCTCTCGGAGAAGGAGAGGTGGTCGATATTACTTCTCTCTGTATGCATATATATATGTTGATTATATGATCTTCTGTTTCCTTCGTTTGCTTTACTAGCTAGCTAGCTAGCTACCGTGTCTAGTCATCTCTATACGTATGTGTAGTACGTAGCGTCGACCAAGCACGGACATAAGAGAGGACACTTCTCTCTATTAATTAGCTAGCTAACACAATATGAAACACCTAAATTAATCCCCCAAAACCTC